>CM062083.1:18485557-19113026 GCA_031163375.1 Conogethes punctiferalis | reverse complement strand
TCAAACATATGAAATTTATATCTATCGAAGAACACAGACTCTGATAATGAATTTTCTAACGTAGCCGTTCGCACTATGATTTTAAACTAAGGTTTTTTATTTACCATCAAAAAAACACTCCGCAATACGTAATATTTGCGATCAAACTACGCCACTTAAGCTACTGAGAAGCTCGATACAATATTAAACAGGTCATTCGCGTGTTTACGTAACATGTTTCTGTGTAAACTGTAATGGCGTTCTACATAAATAAAGCAAGCGCAAAACAGCTGATATGGTTATAAATGTATGTGAACGTGGACCGTCACGATAAAACATTTGCTAGCACGCCACTTGTGTTATTTATTAAAATATTACGCTAACTATTTTATTTATAACGTGTTAAGTTTTGTTAAGATTCACTAATTTAATTGTACCGACCTAATGATTTATTAGACTAGCTGTTTCCTGTAAAATGCCTAGCAGTGGATAGGAAAACAAGCCAAAAAGTGTGAGGATGAGCAAAACGATTCTGTTTGAAGCTAAGGGTTGAAAATGGCCTGAACTACTTCGAGAAAAGCATGGTAGGCCGTGTCGCTTTTTTCGACATCATCGGGCGGATCGCTAGTACAGGATATATCTTTGTAGGTATTTTTGAGTATCTGCTACAGTATGTAAAAGGTACAATAACCAAATAAGTAATTTAATAAAATAAGTACCTACATACAAACTTTCAGTTCGCCAGTGTTATTGAAAATCGGAAGCCCATCAAATAACTATATCTAATCGCGTTTCGTTTTCAGATTGCCCGTTGCCATGACAGATTAATCTCAAATTTAAGCTGAATTTTACAACTTCGTTCCATCCAAGTTAATGAGTTTTCGTAAAACCCGAGTGAAAACAATAAGATAAACAATTTAGAAATCTTTGCTACCAGGGGCGTAACTGAAACATACGAGGTCTATGGCAAATGGATTTAGAATAGGACCATCCCATCCCATAGGCATCGTAGAAGACGACACGAATGTATATTTTAGTGTATTATTTTGTATTCATGCAAGCTAACCCTAATCAAGCATATTTTATAAAAAAATAAATAACCCAAGACATGCCACGCTGGGCCACACAGCGCCATCTAGTCCCAAACTAAGCCGAAGCTTGTACTATGGATGCTAGGCAACTGATAAACATACTTAGATACATTTTTTTGTAAATATATAAATACATACATATTATACATAGAAAACACCCAGACCAATACAAACAGAAATGTTCATGCACACAAATGTTTGTAATGTGTGAGGATCGATCCCACGACCCTTGGCTCAGAAGGCAGAGGTCACTACCAATTGAGCCACCGAGCCAGTCAATAGATAGATATTCTTTATTGCACACGCCAGTCATTTTAAGGACTAACATGACATTGAAAGTACTTGGAAGCTCGTTACGCGTTTCTCTTCATGTTCAGAAGATTGATGCCACTTCTTGTAGGCACTCATTGAGGTAACGACCTCTGTCCTCAACCCCTCAACGATTCGGCTCTATAAATAGACACAATGGAGCAATCCTAACTTCATCGGAGCTGGAAAAAGTTTTGTCTCCGTCCGAATGAAAGGAATTCATTAAGGACGGTTGAACGACATTTATCATTCGACCAGAATTGTTGGAGAAATTTTGTCCCTGTCGAAAAAAATCTTAATATCCATTCGAGCTCCTGATAGCTACGCCTTGTCCTTCTTTAAATGTGGCCTAAAGAGATTTTCTTAAATAGCGGCTAGGCTGTACCCCTGGTTTTGTAGAGTAGCTGTGTAAGAAAGGCGGTAACCGCATAAAACGGCCGGACCGATAGCTCGTCTGCTTTCCTTAGTAATAGTTAAAATATACAGGATCATAAAATATAACACAATTATCTGCAATGCATAGATAATACAAACCATCGCTCGTATGGATACAGTATATTAAGAGACGAGTGAGAGCGTCCTCCTCTACATTTGCCGAGAAGAAGTATGCACTCCAAAATTCGTACTATACATATACCCTAACTGTCGTCGGTTCTGCCACAGTCAGTAGGTCAGTCGTCAGTCCATTGCCACTTCAGCTTGTTAATCCGGTGAGCTATGTCGATGACTTTAGTTCTCTAGTAAAACATAGCCCTTTCTATAGCTCGCCGAGCGACTTGTTTGCGGACTAATCGTACAATAAAATTGAAAAAGTGGTAAACGCCAAGCTATTGCGATGTTTATAGCCTGAAGTGGTCATTTAACATCATACCCGTTTGCATCGTCGTAAAAAAATACACTAAGTTTACCCAAAGCCAACACGAAAAGACATATTCATACATTTAATGGGCTTAAACTAAATAAAACGCTATATTATAATGAAAAACACGTGTTTAAAATTGTAGCCAACTTTAATTCAAGCTATTCCCGCACGAGATACGATAATTAAACTTCTGTGCCACCACACGCGTGGAAACAGACTACTCGTATGTATGTACGGAGCAAACGTTCGCTATTTTACAAAGGTTTTCCATGAAGGCCAATATTCTGGTAACTACTACTGACCCCGAGTGGTTACACCGTTATGCTCCACTAAGCGTTAAGGCAGTTACGTGACGCAATAAACATTTAGGATGCAACGTGTGGCGTGAATATTGCAGATTTTTGGTGCAGAATTTTACTGGGAATCTCACAGTTCGCGTAACAGCATCCAAAATGTAGTTTGTTTATTCAGTTCAGAAATATTTACTCAAATACAGTCCTTATTATACATACTAAGCCCTGCACCACCACCTCAGAGGGCAAATAAAACTGAACACCAGAGTTGCCGGCTCCTCAACGGCAGCATCAACTGAGCTTTCTCCTTTTGTCTAAGAATGAGACATTTAATTTCATTCGATAATTGAATTTGAGACATGGCAACTTTTAAAGAAATAGATACCAATATTAAAAGAAAAATTATGCTACAATAACAAAATAAGCAACCCTTTTAAAACTTCAGAAGTCTTCGTAAAGTCTCATAAAGGATTATGGACGTTTCCCTTCAGAGCAACCTACTTTTGCTGGTGTCTCTTGTTTTTGTGAAAAGCCTTCTAAATTCAATTCAATCTTAGTAAAATTAAACAAATTTGTGTACATCTGAGATAGGGCACGGTAGCTAGTTTAGTATTTACTGGCTATACGCGCACAAGTCGGTGCCAGACAACCATTTCATTAAAACCAATTCTTGCTTGGCACTGCATCTATTTTCGACTAACGTGGCAATTAGATGCAAGATCCTGCTCATTAGCCTGTTTAACGTGTGGGATGCATGAGGGCGATCTTTTTGCTCCAAGCCCCCCTCACCTGCTCGTGGTGCATCCTGTCGAATATCAAACAAGACTCTGGCAACACATCGGCCTGTGGTATTTAGCTACGCCTTCACAATTGGGATGATGACTAAAAAATAATTTAATGTCCATCAGATAGATTAATGAAAAATATTGGATACGTATTTTTTATTTTGCCTCTTGTTCAAAAACTTACGAAGATACATTGATTTTAAATGTCACATGACGTCACGTTAGAGTACAAAATATACTCTAACGTGACGTAGTCCCCCACTCCGTAACTTTAATGCGCTATATCTAAGTATTTTCTTGTTATTTCGACAAAACAAAAAATACGGGTCTTATATTTTTTATTATCTAAGAGACGGACTAATTATTTTCTTCATTTTCATACCTTGTCATCATCCGTATTGTAGGCGTAGCTAAATACCACAGGCCGATGACGGGCATCAGCGATCCAGCGGGCCTCGCGATACGGTTATAGGTAAAGCCTATGGAGGTTTGGGTAAATATCTGGATATTTGCCCAAATTGGCGAAGAACTGGAGAGGCCTATGCCCAGCAGTGGACTGGAATAGGCTGATGATGAGCTTGTTACACAATGATGTAAAATATTTAACCTGTCTTTTGTCCGCAGCGCACCGAGCCGTGTCTGCGCGGTGATGTCGGGATGGAGGTGGTGGTCCCGTTGGCGGTGGTGTGCGTGCTCGCGGTGAGCGGCGCGCCCAACGCGACGCGCGCCCGCCGCCCCGACGCGCTGCCAGAGGAGCCGCTGCTGCCCGACGACGACGACGAGCCGCGCCTCGACTACTACGATGAGGAGCGCGTCAACATCTCCGGTGAGTGTTCGGCAGAAATGATGCGTGCTCTCATCGTGCCAGTCACAACACTCCACCCAACGCGACTAGCCACGCCTGGATTACTACGATGAGGAGCGCGTCAACATCTCCGGTGAGTGTTCGGCAGAAATGATGCGTGCTCTCATCGTGCCAGTCACAACACTCCACCCAACGCGACTAGCTACGCCTGGATTACTACGATGAGGAGCGCGTCAACATCTCCGGTGAGTGTTCGGCAGAAATGATGCGTGCTCTCATCGTGCAGTAGTTCTGTTTTGTAGAAACAGTAGCAGCGTTTCGGTCAAGCGGGATGTAAGGGACCCGTCGTCTTTTCGCTTGAAGCCACCCCTCACTTGCCCGTGGATCCTGCCGAACAGCAAACTCTGGCAACCGACTGGTGGCGGTATAACCATCACTGTTGAAGGCGTGGCTAAATACCACAGGCCGATCAGGGCATCAGCGTCAGCAGAGCGAGAAGCTACGTCCTACGATTGAAACCCTGCCCAGCGTGGCGATTATGTTCCAAGCCTTCAGATGTTTGACTAAAGTGGCGAACATCTAGAGATGTGGACTACGATAATACGATAGGCTAATGATGATGAGGTCACCAGAAAAAATGCCTATCAAGCAGTAGTAAAATGTTTTAAATTACTTTATCCAAACAACCCAAATTATTCAAGCGTTATTTAAATCACCACTTAAATTTCATGTAGTCATTACATAAAAAGTTGGTTGCAACTTTTAATTACCACCACACATCGCCGTGTTTGCGGGATGGGGCGGTGTTTGCGTAGGCAAAGTTCGGGGGCCGGGACAAACAAACCGTTCGACACGTGCTGTGTTGATGATCGCTATTACACACGTGATTGCGGTCTGTATACAGCTGGGCTTGTTTTGAAATTATTAGATAACACTGCATCGATGGCGTTCGGTTCACAACAGCGGAGGCAACTATTTACTGTTACATTACAGTTGCCAAGGAGCCTAGCCAAAAACACAAACGACCAAAACTTTAACCAGACAAAAACTGTACCTGTAAAAGTGATAAATAACGTAACAAATAAACAGCGGCGTAGCGTAGTGGGTGCGGGGGGGGCGGCCCGCCCCGGGCGGCACTTTTTAGGGGGCGGCAAAATTTCACAAACTATAATCTATCCATACTAATTTAAATTATAAAAATATTTGAACCATTTCATATTTTTAACGGAACTACAAATTCGGACCGATTGAAAAGAGCATGGAATTTTTCTGTAACGGATTCGGGGAATCCCCTTTTCTTTGAATGATATTTTGTAGTGACTGCTGCCAACACCGTCTACGACTTGCGGGGATTGTTCGTATTTTATTTTATGCTTGGATTGCTTATGACTAACAAAACAACAACGAGAATTACTGACAGTGTTGCCGTTCTAGCGACTTAGTCGCTATCGCTAGATCTAGCGGATTTTATATATGTTTAGCGAGATAAAATATCGTTTTAGCGAGAAAAAAATATTTTACTACTTCTAGCATCATCATCATCATTATCACCAGCCTATTGCAGTCCACTGGTGGACATAGGCCTCTCCAGTTGCTTGTCATTTTATTCATTCATTTCATTCATTCATTGCGCGGGCGGGTTGGCGATCGCAGGACGTAGTTTTTTTTTTTTTTTTTTTTTTTATGCGAGAGGCGGCAGACGAGCAAGTTTGATGCCTGATGGTAAGCAGTCGACACCGCCCATGGACACCCGCAGCTCTAACCGAGTTTAGGGTCGCTGCCGGCCTTTTAAATATGAATACGCTCGTTTCTTGAAGGTTCCCAAGTCGTAGCTGTTCGGAAAGACTGCCGCAGGAAGTTGGTTCCACAAAACCGAGGCGCGAGGCAAGAAGTTCCTCATAAAACGTACAGTCGAGGATCGCCAGCCATCGAGATGATGTGGATGGAATTTCAGTCGGTTACGTGTGGTGCGGTGAAGAAACTCCGCTGCAGGCAGTAAACCAAACAATTCTTCAGAACACTCCCCATGATAGATGCGGTAGAGAACGCACATGGATGCAACGTCTCTTCGCAATGCCAGTGAGTCGAGTCGACTTGACAGGGTCAGGTCATCGACAATACGAGCAGCTCTACGCTGGATTCGGTCAAATGGAAGGAGTTGATACTGGGGTGCTCCAGCCCAGAGGTGGGAACAGTATTCCATATGAGGCCGGACCTGTGCTTTATAAAGTTGTAAGCGCTGGGTCGGCGTGAAATACTGTCCCGCTCTACTAAGCACACCCAGTTTCTTGGAAGCCAGTTTGGCTTTACCCTCCAGATGTCCACGGAACTGAACGCTGCTCGAAATGTCGACTCCCAGGATCCCGATAGTCGACTTGGCAATAATGGGAGTGTCTTCGAAATTTATGGTTACGACGAAGGGACTACGCTTAGCAGTAAACGCGCAAACTTGTGTCTTGGAGGGGTTAAAGCGGACTAAATTTAGTCCGCTTTCTCACCTGCCACGTAGTTTCTCGCTCCGATGACGCTGCTGCCCGTCATCGGCCTGTGGTATTTAACTACGCCTTCAACAATTATGATGGTTATACCGCCATCAGTCGGTTGCCAGCGCCTCGTTTGTTGTTCGGCAGGATGCACCACGGGCAGGTGAAAGATTTGAGCGAAAAGATCCCGGACGCTCCCTTACATCCCACTACTTCTAGCGACTTTTGTAAAATATATTTTATTGAGCAATATTTACAGCCCTTAATTCATTTTTTTTGCGGAGTGGGATCAGGGTGGTTATTGTGAGCCACAACCTTTACAAATGAACAACCATGAGACATCAAACTCAAAAGTAAATTACCAAACTAGACGTAGCTGTCAGTGTCACCGTAACGTTATACTGTCATAGTCAACCTGTCAACGATAGTGCGTGACTGACTTCTGAATTGTGGCGATAAGTGCTGTCCTTTGTCATCATGTCATGGCTCGAGAGGGGGTGAGGGGTCCATGAAAAAATCACGAAATATCATACGGGGGGGGGGGAGGGTGTTGGTTAATCTGGCGACTTCTAATTTTTTAGAACGGCAACACTGATTACTGACGATTCAAAATAAAAGGGCGGCAAAATTGTCTTCCGCCCCGGGCGGCCGACACCCACGCTACGCCGCTGCAAATAAACCAATACCAAAACAAATTGTCACATATTATATCAAATGACTGCTCCTTATCCACCTGATAGAAAACTTAAGAAACGTCGAGTCAGCAGACAAGTAGTCTGTTATGACCTTCCCACATACTGTTAAACTCCTTAGTTAAGCAGAAGTAGGGCATAGCGAATCTTCGCTCGAATTGAGCTGCCCGTCCGGGGAAGGTCCTCCACCCTATAGAATACCGCAGCCAAATGGCCTCCGGGTCGTGTTCCTGCCGGTGAGTAGGGTTTCCGGAGCTCGTGGGGGGTTGGGGTTGAGCCGGCATGGCGGTGGCAACTGACAGGTAACTGATCAGTTGCCCGTTGTGACAGCGACTTGGGTTTCTCTTTCGCTTTCCATCAGGCGTAGGGAAGCCATTATGTCGAGCTACTATAAAAAAAATCCCAACTACATGCACTGGCTGATGACGTAATAAACGGTATAGCCGACGGTAGGTGGAAACCTAACGTGTACGCTCCAAATACCAATAGCCAAAGAAAAATTAACCCTCATTAGTATACAATGCGCGTCCTGAACAGTTAACGATCCTGGAATAAATGTAAGCGCCTACAAACTATAAGAAATCCTACGGGAACAATAGAACTGCTCTGAAACAGTGTTGGACTACGAAACTTTGCAGCATAAACCGCTCTATATTAACTGACAAAATCACATACATTGATCCAGTATTGGCTTTTGTTCGATTTCTCTTTCTTTTGTTCTCATCTCTCCTGAATGCTAATGAATTCCAACTTCGAATTAGAATTCGAATTTCCACTTTAACGTAGACGTCTCAGTGCTTAGTAACTTGAATGTAGTTGTGCTAATGTAGCTTGTCCAGTTTCGGTCATTTTATTAGCCTGCAAGCTTTTCTTAGGGAATACAATATATGGGGCACTACAAGGTCTAAAGTAAAAGCTATTTAAAGGGTCGGCAAAGTGCATTTTCTTTATATATATAGTAGCCCGACATAATGGCTTCCCTACGCCTGATGGAAAGCGAAAGAGAAGACCAAGTCGCTGTAACAACTGGCAAGTAACTGGTCAGTTACCTGTCTGTTGCCACTGCCATGCCGGCCCAACCCTAACCCCCCATGAGCTCTGGAAACCCTACTCACCAGCAGAAACACGACCCGGAGGTCATTTGGCTGCGGTATTCTACAGGGTGGAAGTCCTTCCCCGGACGGGCAGCTCAATTCGAGCGAAGATTCGCTATGCCCTACCTCTCTTAATGAGGTTCCCCTGTTGCAGGCGTCCATAGGCTGCGGTAACCGCTTACCGGGCGGTAGGCGGGCAGCCATTTTGTTACCCAAGTGGCATAAAAAAACATCAACTGTCCTATTTCAAATTAGGAATAGACAGGCTATTACAAAGTAAATAGGGCACCCTTATCGGAAAAATACAATACGCTGTCTCAAACCGAATTAAACTTGGGAAACCCACAGGTGGGAGCCAAACTTATGAATAAAAGATACGCGCCCGATGTAGGTATTTTTGAAGAACAAACATACTTATTGAAGACGAAATAAGATTGATTAATGACATATTTAATACTTACGTTATATTAAAATCTAAATTAATGCATTTAACGCTCCATCAATTTATTTATTTTAATATTTAACAAATAGGTGCAGCGCAGACGGCACACTTTTTGTGCGATAGAGTCTGCGTCTGAGACATTTGAAAAGAGCGTCTAGGTCTGCCGACAGAATATTCGAAGATGTGCGTCGTGTGCGTTGAGTTTGTGAAATATCCGCGACAGATTTTTGCGCGTCGTGTGCGTTACTGTAATTGCAAAAAAGTAACGGATAGCCTGTCGTCTGCGCTGCCACTAAGCTCTATCAAACTGAAATAAAGTTGGAATAACCAGTTTTAAAATCATCATCATCATCATCAACCCACATCAGTCCACTGCTGGACATAGGCCTCTCCCAATGCTCGCCACTTCGATCGGTCCCGGGCCTCTCACATCCAGCACTTGCCAGCCGTCCTGCGCAAATCGTCACTCCACCTGGCCTGAGGGCGTCCTACACTACGTTTAAAATACAATGGAACTATTTATGCAAACTAACTGCAGGATATAGTTGTGATTGACGTATACAAAAGAGACTTGCGCCCAGCGAACCTTCCTTCATTTGCAAATTAGATCGGCCGAGCTTTGGCCCCGTCTATAATAGCTCGGGGAGAAAGCTTAAGGCTGCGATTTGTTGACCACAGGAGACAAGACTTAACCCTCTTCCTGTCCACCGTCCAGACACAATGGAATTTTAATTGTTATGTATCAAATGCAATACACGGAACAGGTAACCTGTTCAAAAATAAATAAAATAAGATAAAAATCGTTTATTTCAGGCACATGCCCATATTAAATAATAAAAATTAAACACAATGTCAATCAAATGTCAATTAATAATTTCAAAAATAAAATAAAAATAAAAATCAAGACAAAATAAAAACATAAAATTTATGACACATTACATTAATAAGGCTGCGATTCCTGAATAACATAGAAAGATAAAACACGAATACCGAATCATAAAATATGAATGTTATGTAACGAAATGTAGGGAGCCTATCAGCTTTTCGCTCCACTCACCTGCCCGTGGTGCATCCTGCTGAATAACAAACGAGGAACATGCAACTGACTGACGGTATAACCATCACGATTGCAGGCTTTGCTAAATGCCGTAGGCCGATGACGGGTAGCTGTGTCACCGGAGCGAGACCCGGCGATCGCAAACCCGCTTGCCCAGCGCGGCGATTATAGGCAAAGCTTCCAGGTTTTCCAGGGTTTGTCCAAAGTGGCGAACAACTGGAGAGGCCTAAGTCCAGCAGTGGACTGCAATAGCAATATTGCTGTACTAGCTGTGCTCGCGACTTCGTCCGCGTGTAATAGTTATTTTTCCCCCGTTTTTTTTACATTTTCCATTATTTCTTCGCTCCTAATAGTTGCAGCGTGATGTTATATAGCCTAACCTAAAGCCTTCCTCGATAAATGGTCTATTCAACACAAAATAATTTTTCAATTCGCACCAGTAGTTCCTGAGATTAGCGCGTTCAAACAAACAAACAAACTCTTCAGCTTTATAATATTAGTTAAGATTAAGATGAGTATAGTCGGTGAGCACGGTCATAGATCAGCACACATACTAAATATAACATTCTGGCTTACTAAGTAAGAATACAACTTTCCCAGTACGTAAGTAAGCATTAGTCTGGCCATGACTTCTCGTAGTAAAATATCAAAGCGTGGCAGGTGCAGGTCGAATCAATGTCCCTTTGGTGCAGAATAATCTTTTTACGTCAATATACTCGTAATAGTCGCCCCGAGCAGCTGGCGAGTTAGATTATGTTAACAATGGGCGTTGGGTAAGGTTGGTTTATCATGGATCCTCACGGTAGCTATATTGGAATTGTTAATCATATGAATAAGAAGCACTTCATTACATTTGAACGTAACAATAATGACTAGACATGTAGGTACGGAGGTATGGGATGTAAGGTAGCGACCTATCACCTTTTCGCTCCAAGCCATCCTCACCTGCCCGTGGTGCATCCTGCCGAACAGCAAACGAGGCTCTGGCAAACCGACTGGTGGCGGAATAACCACCACGATAGAAGGCGTAGCTAAATATCATAGACCGATGACGGGCTGCAGCGTCACCGGAGCAAGAAGCTACGCCCTGCGATCGCCAACCCGCCTGCCCAGCGTGGCGATTATGGGTATATCCTCCAGATGTTTACCCTAAGTGGCGAACAACTGGAGAGGCCTGTGTCCTGCAATAGACTGATGATGATGATCAATAATGACTAGACATGTACGTACATTTCAAAATTGAACACAAAAATGTGCAAAACAAATTTAGGTATGAAACAATCATCATCATCAGTCTATCGCAGTTATAGGCCTCTCCAGGTGTTCTCCACTTTGGACTAACATCTAGAGACTTTACCCATAACGCTGGGCAGGCGGATTGGCGTCCTGGCTCCGCTGACGTGACGCTGCCCGTAATCGGCCTGTGGTTTTATCTACGCCCTTTATCGTGATGGTTATGAATTATGAAACAGACTTAGGTGAAATTGTGACTTGGTTAACTCGGAGACTAGGTATTATTGCTAACAGATTCATAATTTCACCAATGTTTCTCTAATATTTGTCTTTTCATTGCAAGCTATAATGAAAATTGTCAGTACATTTCCATTTCGTAGCTTTGTCAACTTAGTTGACTGGCTCGGTGGCTCAATTGGTAGTGACCCCTGCCTTCTGAGCCAAGGGTCGTGGGTTCGATTCTCACCCGGGACAAATATTCGTGTGATGAACACTAATTGTGTTTGTTCCGTGTCTGGGAGTTTAGATTTGTATTTAAAGGAGTCTGCCCACTACACCGTATCATATCATGACCGTAATTGTGGTAGTACTTTCGTTGTTCTGATACCCATAACACAAGTGCTTAAGCTACTTACTTTGGGATCAGAGCAATGTATGTGATGTTGTCTGATATTTATTTATTTAGTAAAAAAAAATATGATTTTGATTCAACAATAAAAAAACGACCGCAAGATGTCGCAGCGTCACAAAAATCTGCACAAACAACCGTTTTACGAGAGAAAGTGCAACTATTACACCGGCTTTCTGAAAGCAAAGCGTAGAACAAAAGGCTTCTCAAATTCATGTAACGACCCCAACCACCGCTGGTGCTGCATTCACCTTTTTAATAATAGCTTGCCCCACCCAGCGATGATCGAGGTTGCATAACGCCCCCTGGCCACGCGCCAGGGGTGGGCAAACACCCCCAATAATGTATAATGAAATTGCCAAATTGGAACCTGTTTTGGTGTCGGCGGCGGAGCCCGTTGTTTCGTGTGAACGTTTCGACGTAACGAGTTTGAGGTTTATATTGAAAACGACTTACACAACACGTGGCTACCAGGAAAAAAAAATACATTTATTCTCGTATTCTGACCGTTTTCTAACCTCCAACATTCAGCCACCACTTCTTAAAAACAGTTGACGTCCACGGGTTTATCAGTTAAAGATATTTTTTAGGGTTCCGTAGCCAAAATGGCAAAAACGGGACCCTTATAGATTCGTCATGTCTGTCTGTCTGTCTGTCTGTCTGTCTGTCTGTCTGTCTGTTTGTCTGTCTGTCCGTCCGTATGTCACAGCCAGTTTATTCCGAAACTATAAGAGCTACGTTATTAAAATTTGGTACGTAGATGTATTCTGTTAACCGCTATAAGATTTTAAAGTAAAATCAGAAAAAAATTCAAAATTTTTGGGGTTCCCCATACATGAAACTGAAACTCAAAAATTTTTTTTCCATCAAAGCCATACGTGTGGGGTATCTATGGATAGGTATTTGAAAATGATGTTGAGGTTTCTTACAACATTTTTTTCTAAACTGAATAGTTTGCGCGAGAGACTCTTCCAAAGTGGTAAAATGTGTGTCCCCCCCCCCCCCCCCCCCCCGTAACTTCTAAAATATGGGCATGATAAAACTGAAAAAAATATATGATGTGTATTACTATAAAAACTACTAACGAAATTTGGTTTGAATGAAATCTAGACAGTAGTTTTTTTTTAAACGTCAAAAATCAAATTACCTAATTTTTTCATTCAATCAGTGGTACGGAACCCTACGTGCGCGAGTCCGACTCGCACTTGGCCGGTTTTTTTTTCTCTGACGATTGATAGCAACAAACAATTGCTATATATCATAATTAGAACAATTTGGCTACATAATAATATGATATTAATAGCATAGTTTATTGCACTTTACTTCCGTTCTGTGTTCATTGTTGCATATTGGCTATTCCAAATAACTTGAATTAACTTACAAATTGTGGATATGGTCCGAATAAATTTATTAACCTTTAAAATACCTTCAATTATAAGGAGATATTACACAGTGATACTCACTTTGTATACCACGTGATATGCAGTAAACAAACTGTGACTCAGAAATGAACCATGGTTTACTTCTACTTTTCGTGGAAACATGAATTCTCTCACAAACAGTCCTTTGACAACCCCAAAGACTGCGTATCTCCACATACATAAATCATTACTTCCTAATAGATATCGTTGAAAGGTAAACGAAAACGAAGACGCGCTCGTAACAACAAAGTGCTTTTACGAGTGAGACGCTATCGGGGAGTATTGGAGCCGCCGACCCGTCGCATTGAGGCTGATAGCTTCGATGACAATGGGGCCTACACGATACCGGAGATATATGGGAGATGCGAAAGATAATTAAAAACATGAGGTAGATGAACAGTAACGGCTCTAGGGTAGGGCGCGGTGGAGCGACCGCCAAGCGCGCCAGATATATTTATGGGATTCGCAACGTATCGGAAAAGGGCGTGCTAACGTCATGTTTCCTCACTTGATTCCTCCTGTGATACAGATCATTCGCTATGCCCTACCTCTCTTGACAACTGAGATAAATTGTTACTGCGTTAATCGGTGAAGAAATTCTTTTGTAGCAGCTCCGTGCATCGGAAAGCAGAGCTAAGCTTGCTTGGTCAGGCTCCTAGGAGATATATATAACCCAAGACATGCCACCCTAGGGGTGAGAGCCTTCCGCTCCCCCAACAGTCCGGTGATGATGACAAGGCCGTCCTGGCCATCATCGTAGTCATTTAGGAAAAAAAAAAAAAAAAAGCTGGGCCACACAGCGCCATCTAGCCCCAAACTAAGCCGAAACTTTTACCATGGGTACTAGACAACTGATAAACTTACATAGATACATTTTGTTTTGTAAATAAATACATATTGGACGTAGAAAACACCCAGACCAATACAAACAGACATGTTCGTTCATGCACACAAATGTTTGTAATGTAAGATGGTTAGCCTAAATTCGGAGAGTATTAGGTACTATTTGTTGATAAGACATTGCAAACTATTCTGATTGATCACTAAGGTGGACTACGACCATTATTAATCATCTAAAGAGTGTCGGCGGCAAGTTCGTGTCTTAAAAATGTTTGAGGTTATATTCGGCGCGTAATCCGCTTGGCCAATGACTCCATTACAAGATGATTATGACGGATTATTGACTTCCTGAGTACGCTTGTAGCTATTTTTACATTTCCTTTACACGTGAAGACTAATAAAAGAATTAAGACAATTTATTGACTTTTCCACATTGGATCGGATTTCGATTCTCGGCATAATGGCTTCTCTACGCCTTACGGAAAAGAAAACGTTAAGTCGCTGCGATTACGGGCAAATAACCGACCAATCACCTGCCAGTTGCCACGGCCATGCCAGCCCATAAGACGCTTCTTTCTTTTCGCATTCTGATGCACGAGGCTATGTCACCGCTATCTTTCTGACTAAAATGCTGTTAGGCAGAAATTGTAAGCAATTATGACTCGAAATTGGATTCGAACCTAGAACGTTTTGTAAAGAGCTTGAAGTCAAATTCTGTCTTGTGCCTCTTTTATTCTATACCACGAGAGTGACAAATAGCTGCCGGTCAGCCTGATGATATGTGAAATGTTGCTCATTTCACAAACTATCCTTCAGACGCCACCAAAAAAAATTAAAGCACAAGAAACATGGAAGTACTCTCATTACAATCTAATTGAGACCTAACCACGTCTATTACGATAACCAAGGTAGAATGAAAAAATATGCAAGCCGGTATACTTAAAAGTATTTTAAACATTAGTATCTTAACTAATATTATAAAGCTGAAGAGTTTGTTTGTTTGTTTGAACGCGCTAATCTCAGGAACTACTGGTCCGAATTGAAAAATTCTTTTTGTGTTGAATAGACCATTTATCGAGTAAGGCTTTAGGCTATATAACATCACGCTGCAACTATTAGGAGCGAAGGAATAATGGAAAATGTAAAAAGAAAACGGGGAAAAAATAACTATTCCACGCGGACGAAGTCGCGAGCACAGCTAGTTTCTAATAAATTTTAAAGTATTTATAACTGTTCGTTTTCAACGATCGTTCTTTCCGCGTACGTGTAAGCTCTGGAATGAGCTCCCAGCCGCGGTGTTTCCCGATCGCTACGACTTGTCCTTCTTCAAACGTGGTCTAAAGAGAACTCTTTCCTTACGGTAGGCAGCGGCTTAGCTGTGCCCCTGGCATTGCAGAGTCTATGAGCAGTGCCGCGGATCATCTGATGTTAAACGGTTACCGTTTAACAACGGTTACCGTTTAACATCAGATGGGCCGCTTGGTCGTCTGCCACCCACAGTAATAAAAAAAGAAAAAAAAAAGTAGCGTATATTTAATTTCAAAAACTTTTCGCCACAACGACCATTCGCTCCAATGTTATTCGCTACAACGTACGGGACCCGTGGTTGGGTACCGCAGCCAATGGACGCCTACAACACCAGCGGTATCATAATGTATAATGATACCGTATACCTACGCTGAACCTACCCTTCAAAAATCTGCAGCTCCACGGTTCTATGTAGGTAGGTACCTACATGAATCATTTATAGGTATCTATTGTAAATGTTCCCAAACATCATACCTACTTGCATGTGAAGCTCGATAATAAAATACAACAATCAATTATTGTAGTATTATCCTGACACAAAATTTCGTAAATAATGAACCATTATAATTTGAATAATACTGCGAATTGATAAAAAACATGTTCTAGGTATAGTATTCGCGAATACTGTTGCTTAAATTATTTCATTTAGTTTTGCGATATAAAAGGACAATGCTCAGAAAAACCCAGCCCCGGCGGAAATCAATCGTAACTTATCACTTCTGAAAGAGAGATTTTATCCTAAAAGTGGGTCATCGCTATTTGTAAACTTGTAAAGGTAACGTTATAGTTTTTTTTTAAATTAAGTATATTGAAGTAGCTGTGCCCGCGACTTCGACCGCGTGGAAATGAGTTTCAAACCCCAATTTATCAAAATCCTTTCTTAGCCTAGATACGTCATAACATCCACCTGCATGCCTTTCAGCCCGATCCGTCTAGTGATTTGGGCTGTGCGTTGATAGATCACTATGTCAGTCAGTTAGTCACCTTTGAGATACATAATTAAGTATATTCAAAAATTAAATAATTGAAAAGGGTGTTTCAACAGTAGATATTTATCCTGTTAGGAAATGCCTCAGTTAATATTGTTTCTAATACTTGGCTTCCAAACATTACGAGAGCCGAGTCTGATAAAATTTGAAAATTCAAATGGGCAAGTATTCCATTTGAACAAATTTTTTTATATACGAACGAAACGGAGTAAGTAGCTAAATGTGTTTTTTCACTATACTTTAATCTCTCCTTCAAGTACCCTTGTATGTTTCGGTCAGGAGTGTATTAATATGTTAATACACTCCTTTTTATAAAAAAAAACTTCATTCATCATCATCAGCCCGTGTCAGTCCACTGCTGGACAAATGCCTCTCCTAATGTTCGCCACCTTGATCGAATTTGGGCCTAAAAAACATATTAAAAACAAAATTAAGGTCCGTTCATGCCGAATCAGCTGACCCAATAATGGCTGCGAACTTCCCAAGAGGCTATTAGGAATTCCTCAGGTATCATCTGGATTCTTGGCCCCGAGCCACGGCCGCGCTTGCCAAAAGGCCGCCATACTTCCATCATACTTAGTCCTTCAAGGCGAAACTTAAAATACAAATAGTACTAGCTTTTGTCGGCAGGCACGCTTGCGCGAAAATGTTTTTTTTTTATAATAGCTCGAAATAATGGCTTCCCTACGCCTGATGGAAAGCGAAAGAGAAGCCCAAGTCGCTGTGACAACTGGCAAGTAACTGGTTAGTTACCTGTCAGTTGCCACCGCCATGCCGGCCCAACCCTAACCCCCCACGAGCTCCGGAAACCCTACTCACCAGCAGAAACACGACCCGGAGGTCATTTGGCTGCGGTATTCTATAGAGTGGAGGTCCTTCCCCGGACGGGCAGCTCAATTCGAGCGAAGATTCGCTATGCCCTACCTCTCTGGTTACTGTTATCGCCCCGTTTTACTTGTTTTGAAAGGCAAATTCGATCACCACTATCTCTTCTGTTTTAAGTATTCGTACCTACATAGTTTTATACATTGCATACCGATATGCCTTTATCAATGTCACTTATCTCTTTATCTATGCGTCCCTTGATTGGGGTGCCAGGCTCATCTAAATAAATGAGATCTATGTTAATTTTATTTGTATCTGTTTGTCATTATTATGCTAATTATGGATTTTGAAAACCTTTGCATCATAAGATAATGGCGTATTTATAAGGCTTAAGGTGAAGCGGAAAATATAATTTTTGTTTAGGCTACGATACGACTCTACGACTCTAATGGACCACTTTCAAAAACGAAATAATTGTTTTTGTTGAATATTGATGTATTATTTAATCTGTGTATGATCTGTGTCTTAAAATAATGTATAGATGTAAACAACATAAAATTATTGTAACAAACAAACAAATCTTTCCCCTTTATTATATTAGTAAAGTGATTAGCATACATTTAGAGCACACGGCCTTCATTGCTTTCATTGGTCGAGTTCCGGACTGTACGGTTTAGTCAAGTGGTAGTTTAGCAGTTGCATAATTATTATACGTGGCCTTGATAGAGTACGACTATGGCGAAATTTCGAAATATAATGGCTGAATCTTAACAGCCATAGGTTTTAAAGTTATCGTCGAATAATCATAAAATCTTTTTTAAACACACAAAGACCTCTAATGCTATCGCTTCTATTTAGCATTAGAATTAATTTGGACAATAAAATAATTGCAGTTTCTTAAAATTAATATTATATTAAATAAATCTTCTTCAAGTTAAGTTGCAATTTGCACCAATAAGTGCCATTCAATTCCAAATTCAAAACACAAAAAGTCTACCTATTTCCGTTCGGATTCAGAAACTTAATCGCACATTCATTCATAAGCATTAGGATAGTACCTAAGACTTATGTAAAATTTAATGAATATCGAAAAAATATCGTGTCGAAATTGACATTGTATTTTTTTATAGTAGCTCGCCATAATGGCTTCCCTACGCCTGATGGAAAGCGAAAGAGAAACCCAAATCGCTGTGACAACGAGCAAGTAACTGGTCAGTTGCCACCGCCATGCCGGCACAACCCCAACCCCCACGAGCTCCGTAAACCCTACTTACCGGCAGGAACACGACCCGGAGGTCATTTGGCTGCGGTATTCTATAGGGTGGAGGTCGTTCCCCGGACGGGCAGCTCAATTCGAGCGAAGATTCGCTACAGTCCTACCTCTCTTAAAACGTAAATGGCCCCGCTTCAGCATTTGGTCAGGATGTGTATCCTTCTTGCCATAATAAAGGGTGTATTCTTGTATTCTATGTTGCTAGCACGAATGAATCAAGCCTGAATACTCCCGGCAGCACTCAAAGACACAACGGAATTCCGCAGGAACCAAACATCGGTGCCATTAATCGTTTCAGTCGGAAACACTTCTGATCCACGACTTAACAAGTGGGTTGGCGAGGAAATGGCGACCCGGTCAGCTTATGGTAGATAAGATTGCCTATGTCCCCGTTCGCCTATCGTGTTTCGCGCTGTGAGAAACGACCAGTGACGTGGTCCCACAAATGCAATGGTAGATAGATAGGTATCCTTTATAGCACACCATACAAAGGACTTAAAACTTGGATAATAGGCATTTTGTTGCATAATTCTCCGTGTGGTTTCCGGATTTCCCCTTCTCATCGCGTGGATGTCATAGAAGACGACCAAAGGAATATCAGGATACGGGCAGCAGCGTACCTGGGTACAAATAAAACCAGCTGCGGTCACCAACACACACACTTACCAAGCGTGGTGATCGAATCGGCGGTCGGCAAGATGTAATAGCATTGGCCGATAAGCCAATATTGAAATTACAAAAAGGGATTTTGAATCATCATCATCATCATCAGCCCATATCAGTCCACTGCTGGACATAGGCCTCTCCCAATGCTCGCCACTTCGATCGGTCCCGGGCCTCTCGCATCCAGCACTTGCCAGCCGTCCTGCGCAAATCGTCACTCCACCTGGCCTGAGGGCGTCCTACACTACGTTTGCCGAGACGCGGTCTCCACTCTAGAACTCGTTTACCCCAACGGTTATCGGTTCTGCGGCTAATATGGCCAGCCCACTGCCACTTCAGCTTACTGATCCGGATTTTGAATACGAATAAGTTTTTTGTAGCTGAATCATCACCATCATTATCGCAGTCCACTGCTGGACATAGGCCTTTCCAGTTGTTCGTCACTTTGGGCAAACATCTGGAGGCTTTACCCATAATTGCTTCACTGGTCAGGCGGGTTGGCGATCGCTGGGCATAGGTAGCTTCTTGCTCCGGTGACGATGGTGCCCGTCATCGGCCTGTGTCATTTAGCTACGCCTTCAATTGTGATGGTTATACCGCCACCAATCGGTTGCCAGGTTGCACAGGTAGGTGAGGGTGGCTTGTAGCGAAAAGATGAGAAGTCCCTCCATTAAAACAACCTCACAACGGATGGCTGAATAGCCTCTCGCTTTTACTCGTATTCTTATTTCCTTCACTATAATGCAATTCAATAGGATAACAGTTGAAACAGTTCGTCACGACCGGAAGCAGATCAGACGGGCGGACTAACGGCTTATCGTGGATTTCCCATGCACGGGGGTGTATTATCACCAACTTCCTGACTGGCTATTACTAAGTAGTTCCCTGACAGATAAAACCCTTGAGAAATATTCATCATTCGACGACCGTGGGACAAGAATCGCCTATCAGGAAATCCCGACACGTTGGTATGACAATATTAACACTACAGACAGCACAGCTTTTTTTTTTTTATAGTGGCTCGACATAATGGCTTCCCTACGCCTGATGGAAAGCAAAAGAGAAGCCCAAGCCACTGTGACAACTGGCAAGTAACTGGTCAGTTACCTGTCAGTTGCCACCGCCATGCCGGCCCAACCTCAACCCCCCCAATGGGGGGCTCGTCTGGCCCCTATTTCATAAAAAATAAATAAAAAAAAGCTACATCACGTAAAAAGTAATGTGATCTATAGAAGGTCTGCTTTATGGTCATACCTACACGTTTATGGTCATCGGTCACTACCAAATCAAATACCTGATAATAATTAGAGAGATGGCTCGTTTGGTAGTAACCGACGCATCCTCGACCAAAGGTCGTGGGCGCGATTCTTGTTCCTTGTCCTGGGTGTTTGTTAACATTATATTGACGTATGTATTTGGGGTGCCTTCGTGGATTTCCCTAGGAATCGGGTCAACGTATGTGATGTTGTCTGATTTTTCCACTTCATCTTATTTCAAGACATCTGTTCACCTGGTTGGTGAGAGTCCAACGCTACAATTCATAAATACTTTTCTGATACAACTGCCACCAAAGCTTGAATGTCAGGAAGAACTTAGCTTAAATGTCATTTAATAAATCTTACAAAATAAACATTTTATGTATGTACTTTATAATCCTCATCTTCATATTTATAATTAAAATTCAGTCTGATCAAATATCGAGCTATCTGTATTATAAGACATGGCGAATCCGTGACATTTTTCCAAGAAATTTTATTAAAGAGTTGTATTAAAAGGGGACGACCCTCGTACAAGTTTCGCTCATAAAGGCTAATTCTTCAGCCTATTAAATACCTAGGGCGCTCCTTAGAAATATCGTAAATTCCTCGCCGACATTCAGTGTAAAAGCGCCACTTTGTTCCATATTGCGAATTTCCACGGAACCAGGGAAATTAACTGTTCAAAGTGGCAATACCGTCATATCTCCGCATACGTTGTTGACGGGAAATGGACTTTCTGTGGTGTGTTCAAGGCTCATTGTCGGTTGAGTGGTGGCGGAGTCATTTCAAACTGTCTGTGCGAAGGTTCCGTCTTTGTTTACGGCGACTGAAAAAGGCTGGATTAAGAAACGGGAAACGTAGTGTCGTCAGGTGTTTCAATTAGTAGGTTCGGGACAGTGGCTTTATGCATATCAAGAGTAACCAAGTTATATGTTTTGGGTTAAAAATATTACCCCAACACCAAATCATCAATAGGTACGTAGTCGTATCAAAACTAATTTGCTTCAATAGATAAAAGTCAATAAACAACTTAAGGATATACTACCAAAATGTAAGAGGACTGAATACCAATTCAGCTGAGGTACGTCAGGAAATACTAAACAACAACTTCGATATATACATCTTAACGGAGACATGGCTCAATAGTGGGTGTTTTGATAGTGAATTATTCAACGATAGATATAACGTGTATAGACGAGACAGGGAAACTTCGGCTTCAGTAAAAAAAAGAGGAGGTGGGGTTTTGATGGCAGTATCTAACCAGCTAGTGTCATCACGCATTCCAGAATATGAAAGTGACTGCGAAGATCTTTGGGTCTCGGTATCTATTAAATCGAGAGAAACATTATCAGCAATCAACATTTGTGCCGTCTATTTGCCTCCCCCGGTCACAATAAATAGTCTAAATGTCTTTATAAGTAAAGTAAACTCAAACTTACAGTCTCTTCCTGAAGAGCAATGCACTTTAATAACTGGTGACTTCAATATGAGCGCAATAACTTGGCAGAGTAGAAACGACGATACATCGGGTCTGGCGCCAGCTAATTACAGTAGCTGCGAATTGTTGTGTAACTTAGTGGATTTTATGATGATTAACGACCTATGTCAATTCAATAACATAACAAACAAAAATACCAAAGTTCTGGATTTAATGATGTGCAATCAAGAAAGATTAGAGGTTCGAGAATGTCTACAGCCGATTAGGAACATAGACGAGTTTCACCCGGCACTTGAACTTAAGTTAAAAATTCAGATAACAACGTTTAATAAGTCCATCCCAGTAAAACGACACAACTTCTATAAAGCTGACTACGAGGCTATCAATGGTTACCTTGAATCCGTCAAATGGATGGAAGAGTTCAGCGTATTCGGTGGTATAGATGACATGCTCGCCCGTTTTTACGAAATTTTACACGAAATAATCATTAAACATGTACCAATGACTAAAGTTCGCCACGGGTCTACTCCTGTCTGGTTTTCTCCAGAACTCATATATTTACTTAAACAGAAGAGTAAATATCACAAAAGACTTAAAAAGTACGGAAATCCTCTCGACAAGATTGAATTCGAATATTTAAGAAGGGACTGCGCAAGGAAGATGAAAGAATGCTACAGTAAATATATACACTCAGTGGAGAGCGAAATAAAGAAAAACCCCAAGCGCTTCTGGACCCATATAAAGAATTTAAGAAGGAATAGTTCATCTTATCCAAATACAATGAATTACAACGGCACTCTCTCATCAGACAATAGTTGTATTGCAAATTTATTTGCGGCTCATTTCTCTTCGGTGTACGATAAGGATGATCAGGTATTCAATTATTCTAAACAACCTTTAACACATGCTGAGAGTTTGAACCGAATAGGACCAATACAGTTCAGCGTTGACGAAGTGAGTAATAAATTGAAGAAACTTGATACCACTAAAGGTGTAGGCCCAGATAATATTCACCCACTTTTTTTGGTCAACTGTGCTGGCAATCTGGCACTACCTATGTCAATTATATATAACCGATCTTTGGAGACGGGCACTTTCCCTAATACATGGAAACTGGCGAGAGTTGTGCCTATATACAAGAGCGGAAAAAGAGAATGCGTCACTAATTATCGCCCCATCGCCATCCTCTCAACAATGTCGAAGGTCTTCGAGTCTTTGGTTCATACTGAGCTGTGCAAACACGTCCGTAATCACATCATTGACGACCAATACGGCTTCATAGCAAAGCGTTCAACAAACACGAATTTGATGCTTTTCACTTCTGAACTGATAGACGCAATCGACCAGGGATTACAAATCGATGCAGTGTACACAGACTTCTCGAAGGCATTCGACAAAGTTAACCACAGAATCCTGTTACAGAAGTTGCTCACTGTTGGTGTAACGGATAACTTGCACGATTGGTGTAGATCATACCTCGCTGACCGCCCACTAACAGTTGTTGTTAACGGTGAACACTCTGACCCATTCGTAGCCCAATCTGGCGTTCCTCAGGGTTCTATTATGGGACCATTGTTTTTCAATGTCTTTATCAACGACATTACAAGTAGCATTAGACACAGTAATATTTATCTCTTTGCGGATGACCTAAAGTTGA
The DNA here is from genome assembly GCA_031163375.1 of Conogethes punctiferalis. Classification (NCBI taxonomy): domain Eukaryota; kingdom Metazoa; phylum Arthropoda; class Insecta; order Lepidoptera; family Crambidae; genus Conogethes; species Conogethes punctiferalis. The sequence goes on along the minus strand of CM062083.1, from coordinate 19,089,600 downwards.
CCAGAGAGGTCTCATGCGAAGCGGACTCAAAAGAGTTGCAGGAAGATTTGGACGGTCTCCAACGATGGTGTGAAGTTAATAAAATGTTCCTGAACGCAAAAAAATGTCATCACATCAAGTTCACTAGGAAGCGTAACAAAATCGATACAAAGTATTCAATCTCGGAGCACAGACTCCTGGAGGTAACAGTTATACGAGATCTGGGCGTCCTGGTTGACAGCCAATTACGTTTTACTAACCACATTGACAAGGCGATAAACGACGCAAATAAAGCACTTGGTTTCATTTTAAGAAACTCCAAACATTTTCGAAATCCACTCTCGGTTATCCTGCTTTACAACAGCTACGTACGGAGTAAACTAGAGTACTGCAGCACAGTGTGGTGTCCTGACTACAATGTACATATAAACAGAGTAGAAAGGGTACAAAAAAAGTTACTCCGCAGTCTATCCTATCGTTTCAGACCCCCCAGAATCATAAAGTCATACACTGAAAAACTAAAATATTTCCGTCTCGACACGCTTTTAAACCGCCGTACTTACTTAGACCTATCTTACCTACATAAATTGGTCAACAACAAAATCGATAGCCCTAAGCTGCTAAACAAACTCAATTTTAATATTCCCAGACGATTGCCACGATACCCTTGTGGATTGTTCGCAAACAAACTCTGCAAGACCAGACTAGGCCGTAACTCACCAGTATTCCGCTTGTCTCGTCTATACAATGATGTTTCAAAGAAATTACCCGAAATAGATTTAAATTGTCAGAGCCTGCCCAGGTTTCGGCAACTACTAAAAGAACTTGCTCACGTACCTTAGTTGGTTTTTAGAATGTTATTTTTGATGTTTAAATTTATTCAAAGCGTGGTAGAAGTTGGGGCAGGATAGTGGGCGGCATTTGGCGTTTAGACAAGTATTGGTCATCTTCAGTGACACTTGAGGCGTTCTACAATAGTATTTTCTATTTCGACTCACATGCTCAAGTACGTATCGATTAAATCACCTCAATCGAATTGTCTAAGCGGGTCACCTCACTATGAAGCTAAAACTGACAGACGTCAAGTAAGTGGCCTGCCTGTTGTCTTTCCCCGGCTTTAGTTTAGCGTGCTGTATTATAGTTATTAATTTATATTCTCTTTTCGTTAATAATGTTATGCAAGATGTGATTACCTTAAATAATAAGAACGGTTAGTTATTAAATATATACTGATGTAATTTTCATGTACCTACTGCTGTATCTTATGTTGGTGATCCAATAAATAAATAAATAAATAAATAAATAAATAAATCGTAATTAAAACGGGCATGTTCAAGTCCAAAACGCCGACTTCAGAAATTAGATGTCAATACAATTTATAATTCCATTTGGGTCGGTACACAGACCGTGTGTCATCTGATACCGCTGTTCCTGCAGGAGGGCGGAGGGGGGAGCAAGTCGCTTTCAATATTAAATTACTTGTAATAAAGCGATACTAATTTGCATGAAAGATCATGTTACCATTTTATATTTAAATGGCATCGGAAATATGCACTGTTTTTCGTTTGCGTTGTCTGACCTTTCGTTAAATATAGTAGTGGTATACATATAACTAGGTACCTAGGTATGAATATAAATCTCGATGTTATCCATCATCCGTTAAGTTATCAGATATATCTACAGACCGATCTTTTGTAACTTAAAAGCACTTTGAAGATTAGAATAAAAATAAAACGAATTTATTACATAGCTAGCTGTGCCGGGGGCGTCGCACGCATATCTGGTTTCAAAAATAAAGGACTTCTATAAAATGATACCCAAAATTTTAGTTAGACCTCTAGCAATACATTGGTGAAAACCGCATTTAATTCTATGCAGTAGTATTCGCGTGACGCGCGATCAAACATGCAGATAAAAATTTCTCCCGTTTTCCCGTCACTGCTCTGCTCCTATTAATTGTAGCGTGATGAAAAGTAAGTATACTATAACCTGCCCAGAAGTATGAAGAATAATCGTACCAAGTTTCGTATAAATATAATACTCTGCGCATCGTGGCGATTATGGGTAAAGCATCCACGTGTTCTTTTTGTCCAACTGGAGAGGCCTATGTCCAGCAGTGGACTGCACTAGGCTGATGAAGGTGCTGAACGGTTTTTGATGCGGTTTTTGATATTTAAGTGATTTAAGAGGAAGGTTTAAGTATCTTCTTCTTAGTCGGGCACTCTTGGCAGAGTGGTCGTGGCTACAGATGGGCAGAGCTGCGGCTCAGCGTTACTGGTCACTGTCAAGGATGCGGCACGTTTTGCTATAATTCTCCATCTCTGCCGGTTTTCTGCATTACGTAGGTACACACTACACGGTTCGCTCCGGTAGTCGCCTTGATAAGGTCGATCCAACGCACGATCCAACGGGTTAGGGGTTTAAGTATATGCATGCCGAATACGACCAGAAAAATACTGACAATTTTAGAGGTGTCTAATGTGTTTTTATATACCCGAAGCGAAGCGTGAGCAGGTCGTTAGTGTGATCTAAAATTACCACACTACGGGCGAAAATCTCTTGCATTAGTAAACGTATACAAGCAAAAACACCGCAGCCACTTAACAAGTTCAGTAGAACCACACGAAACAAAATGTCGCGTAAAACTTCCACGGCAACTAAATTCGGGAGCTTGTAACTAGTAACTACTGAAAGGTTGTGAAGTTGTTCGAGTGAGACGCTCCCGAACGGTTGGTTGCTGATACAGCCGCTTCGTTGCGGTGAAAAATCTAAAGGGTTGTGACGATAAGAAAGAAGAAAGGTGTTTTCTGATCGCTAAGACTTGTCCTTCCTTCCTCAAACGTGGCTTAGGAAAGAGAGATCTTTCCTTCGGTAGGTAGCGGCTTAGCTAGCTACCTATGCAGTCTATGAACGGCGGTTACCTACTGTTTAACATTAGACGTGCCGCTTGCTCGACTGCTTTCCTCAGGGATGAGATCAATAGGGAGTGTCATCAATATAGTATACCCTCACCCCTCCCATAAAGTTTCCCTCTTTCAAAAGGTTGTTTCGAACATGTCGCTTCTACCGATAGTACTTTAATAATTGTACTACATACATATGTACACTATGCATGGTTCTAAGTCCATTGTTTAGTGTGCAATTATGAATATATCTATGAGTACATTATGATATCTCTCCAGTGAGTGTTAAGTGTCAAAACCCCATCTTAAATTGTAACTAACATGGCCTATTTATAAGAAACCCAATAAAATTTTAGAAAATTTATGGCCCTATTATTTCAGATCCAGATTCGTACTTCTAAAACAATGCTAGCACAATAGCTCAGCTTATTACTGATTCCCAGAAATTCCTACAACCTTAATGCCCTTAATAAAGACAAAAGGTTGTAACACCTACGCGAAAAGTGCGAGCAATGAAACTCGTATCGATTTGTCTGCAGGAACTTTATCCGTAGGTTCGAAGAAGAATATAATAACCTTTAAGTATTTAGAATAGAATAAACAAGAAGAGGTAGGGCATAGCGAATCTTCGCTCGAATTGAGCCGCCCGTCCGGGGAAGGACCTCCACCCTATAGAATACCGCAGTCAAATGACCTCTGGGTCGTGTTTCTGCCGGTGAGTAGGGTTTCCGGAGCTCGTGGGGGGTTAGGGTTGGGCCGGCATGGCGGTGGCAACTGACAGGTAACTGACCAGTTACTTGCCCGTTGTCACAGCGACTTGGGCTTCTCTTTCGCTTTCTATCAGGTGTAGGGAAGCCATTATGTCGAGCCACTATAAAAAAAAAAAAAAAAACGTTTACATTAATAATAAATAATAAACGTTTATTTCTCACCATAAATACAGAGTAGAATGTACAGTAGTTTATACTTAATTAATAAAAAATAAGGTACATGTATTTATGGCGGGTTGATATCTGAACTAGGATAGTTCCTGTATCTCAGATTATCAACCCTCCACCCCAATAACGTGATCGTAGTATATGACTACCAAGACAGTACACAAATTAAAAAATAAATAAATAAAAAATAACAAATTCATATATAAATTTTGTTCGGGAAGAATGAGAAGAATGTACCTATAGATAGATAGATAGATACTCTTTATTGCACAAAACACAGACATTACAGGAAAACATAATACAGACAAAACATAGTACAATTTAGGCGGTCTTATCGCTTGTAGACATCTCTTCCAGACAACCTTCAGGTAGAGGAAACCAGTTTCACTAAAGAGTTGGGTATCTTGGTGCGAAACTATCATCTGTTAATATTAAGTACCTATTGTTCCATGTCTGGGTGTTTATATTTGTTCTAAGTGTAGTTATATTTGTGGTACCTTCGTTGTTCTGCTGAATATCCATAACATAAGTGCTCATGCTACTTACTTTGGGACTAGAGCAATGTATGCGATGTTGTCTGATATTTAAAAAACAATGGGATGTTCATACTATACATTTTTAAAGCAGCGAGTGTGGCCTTTTTTTATCAAGGGGCTCAACTCGCCTGCCGGCGAGATTTTAAGAGGGCGACATGTAACCTAACCCGTTTTACCTCGACTTGGCACCTGCGCTCAAAGTAGGTCTATGTTCCTATGCAACCTATATTCGCTGCGAAAACAAAATATCTTTGTTATTTTTTATTAGACAAAGGAATACAATCTTAAGTACCTAATTCGCCTCGTTAAATTTGCTCGAGTCATGTCCTTATTCAATATTTATTGAGTGGGCTGACCTTTTTAAGTCCTTTACGCGACTTGGTTCGCAAATTATTAAAAATAATATCGGAAATTTAGATCAGAATCTTTGCCGATACAATTTCCGGATACTTTTTTACTGACGTTCAAAGACGGCCCAATAAAGCCAACTTAATACTTACACTTAGTTTATTTTTAATGATAATTTAAATAAAATGGTACAAAATACAAGGGTAGAGTAAAATCATACCTAAGGATGGCTCGGTGGCATTGGTAGTAACCCCTGCCTTCTGAACCAAGAGTCGTGGGTTCGATTCCCACCCGGGACAAACATTCGTGTGATGAACACTTGTGTTTGTTTCGTGTCTGGGTGTTTATATTTGTATTTAAGTATTTATTTGTGCTACCTTCGTTGTTCTGATACCCATAACACAAGTGCTTAAGCTACTTACTTTGGGATTAGGGCAATGTATGTGATGTTGTCTGATAATGTGGATCTTACATACCTAAGGATTTAATGCTCTATCTTTTCCGTCACTATTTATATTTGCGTAAAGTATGAGTAAAAGTTTCCTTGCAAGGTACTTTGTCTATTAGAACAAACTTCCATTTAGTAGTCACCAATTGCTCACTTAAAAAGGTGCAGGTAACCATTTTGCTTTACTCTATTTAACGCACTTTAATTCTTATGAAGTACTTTAGGTATTCATTCGAATATGGGATAGTTATGCATACCTACATTATAACAATTTACCCAACCTCGCCCAAATTACTGAGTAAATAAGCCATCTCAGCCACACCCACCCAGCCCTTAATAGTTTTCAAAGCCACACAGAAAACTGATTATGTTCACTTACTTTGAAATCGGGCTATGGTTGTTGTCTCTTGTCTGGTAGAAAGAAAAGACAAGGTCTGTCTGGCAAGAAGAAAATTAAACTCATTTTGAAAATGGAAATGAAATATTTTTCTATGTTAGTTTCACGTTTAACTGAGATGACGCAGCGACCCACAATGAGCCTTGGCTTCCAACAATAAGAAAGAATATAATATTACATAGAACCTATTAATTCGACTTCTTTGGTCTAAGTCGAAGGTAAAGTGCGAATAGATGGTGCGTCCTTGAGTGTGTTTTATCGCTTTTACCACGGTGAGCTCTGAAGAGTTGCTTCCCTTGTCCCACCTTCCCTTTTCCGTTATCTTAGTTTGACCATAAAAACCATTAACCATTCCATCGCGCATAAAAAAAGTAGTAGTAAAGTAAATATTTCGGCAATTCCTATCTTTGCCGCGTCGTCGTTAAAACGCGAAACTCTTTGCCAGTACATGTGTTTCCTCCTTCCTTTTTTAAGGCATCTTATGTATCGGATGGCGGTGCAACTGACATGGGACTAGCCGATGACTTGCCCGTTGTCGCAGTGACTTGGACTTCTCTTTCGCTTTCCATCAGGCGCAAGGAAGCCAATATGCCGGAAGAATGGCATCTTGTTCTGCCGGAGGCCAATATCTGAGCTGAACCAGCGGAGTAAATCTACATCCAAAATTAGTCCGAAACGATAGTTGAAAAAACAAAGGAGGGAATCCGTTTCTGTTTGCTTAAGTCAACTGTCTGAGACCCCGGCGTAGGATTCACTCCTTAACTAAATACCGTTCGCGAAAACCTTTTGTTGATTTCTATTTACATAGGCTTGGGTACATTATTATATTATTAATTAACCTTTTCTCTGTTAGCAAATCAGGCTTCAGGTCTGACACTTCACGCTTAATTAGACGAACGAGAATAAAAAATTAATTCTATTTAAAACAACCACTGGATGAGGTTTGCTTGGGGATAAGGGAACGACCCATCGTCTTTTCGCTCCAAGCCATCCTCACCTGCCCGTGATGCATACTGCCGAATAACAAACGAGGCTCTGGCAACCGACCGGTGGCGATATAACTATCACGCATGAAGGCCTAGCTAAATACCACAGTTTCCAGTTCTATTTCTGTATAGGTACTTGGGCTGCTCTTTCACTTTCCATCAGGCGTAGGGAAGCCATTATGTCGAGCTACTATAAAAAAAAATTATTGTGTTGAAATATCGTCATGTCAAAAGATTCAGTACCCAAATTACCAGTAGATTATTAAGTAAAATACCTTTACCACATTCACAGTTGACCTATGAGGTATTTCTAGAGAAAGAGGTTTAACACTAATAAAAAAGCAAATACTACGGGCGTTTTCACAATGGAGCGGGCGTTGCGAACGTTCCCCGCCCCGTTACCTACTTCCTGGCAAACTGAGCCGGAGTTATAATAGTCTACCTGCATGTACCTACATCCGCCTTCGGAGTTCCCTCGGGAACTTCACTTGAAAAATGAACTGCGTGTTTTCATTATAATAGGTTTTGTTAGTAAAAACTACTTCTGTGTCAGTTTTACTGTGGCGTTATTATAAAAAGACTTCTTATGTGACAAAAACATGGTTGGTCCTTGTGGTTTCTGAATTTAGGACAGGACCACTCCATATTATCCCGTGGGAGTCGTCGAAAACAACTTAGAAAATGTCAGCAAAAGGGCGTCCGGGTACAAATGTAACCTACAGCGGTTATCATCCCGACTGCCAAGCGTGTTGACTAAGGCAGATTCTCCCAAACGACAATAATTGTCATTGACATAAGCTTTTTTTTTATGCGAAAGGCGGCTGATGTGCAAGTGTGATGCCTAATGGTAAGCAGTCGACACCGCCCATGGACACTTACAACTCTAATCGAGTTTAGGGTCGCTGCCGGCTTTTTAAATATAAACACGCTCATTTCTTGAAGGTTCCCAAGTCGTAGCTGTTCGGAAAGACTGTTGCAGGAAATTGGTTCCACAAAATTCATTCTGCCGCTCACTTGCCTTTGAGGTGGACGTGTCACTGTGCTCACAAATTTTCAGCCCAAAATAGTCTAAGCAACAATCATCCCTATTTAAACAACGAAAGTGAAGAATATTTCCAAAATCCTGTGCACTACGAGGTGGAGGCGCATACGGGCTGGCACGTGAGTAATAAGGACAGGTGACTATACATCTCAACTAAGGAGTCGAAACCCCTGTACCAGGCTCAGCCCCCGCTCAACGACGATATCGCCACGACTACATATACAATGACGGCCCGCTCACCGATTAGGACTTCATCTCAGCCTGACTTGTCTTCTCTAAGAGACGATAGGGATCTACAGATACATAACATCAACATACGTAAACGGAAACAACCGGATCAAGAAGATGTAGTTACGACGAATAAATTTGATTCCGTAATGTCACGCATGCAAACAACTATTGATGAAATAAATAAAAGTATCAAGGATGTTATTAAGTTTGAGCTAGATAAATTGTCTGCGGTAACGACCGAAGTCAAAGCTGAATTAAACTCCTTACGTCAAGAAAACGCAGATCTCAAAAAATCCGTTGCGGCAATGTATACGAAACAACAGGAAACGACCGCTTTGGTCACTGATCTACGAACGTCCCTCGACTTTACTGCGAGCCGTGTGGATACTTTGAGTCAGAGGGTAGACAAATATGAACAGGAATGTACGCATGGCGACCTTCTCAATGACCTGAAGAATACAAAAGAAGCGTTAAAAATGATTGAAAATGATATTAATCGTCAACAACAACGAGAGAGGATGTTAAATCTCGAGATCACGGGCCTACCAGAAAGGAAGGATGAAGACCTGCCTAGGATGTTTATGAGTGTCGCCGCTTGCGCGGATGTCCCCATTACTAATGAGGATATTATACACATCAACAGAGTTCAGCCCAGGCAACCCGTGCAGGGTCGTCCACGCTCTGTCGTGGTGAAGCTCAGAAATCGTTTACATAAGGATAACATCATCGCTGGGTTGCGAAAGCGTCACGGAATTAACACCAAGGATTTAAAAATGACTGGAGACCCTAAACCAATCTATGTGAACGAACATTTGACACCCCAGAACAAGACCCTGTATAAAAAATGCAGGGAATCTGCCGCTAAAAGAATGATAAAATTTGTATGGATCAAGAACTGTAGCATATTCATGCGCAAGAATGAAACTTCTCCGGCGATTTTAATATCAAATGAAGAAGACCTAAATAAGTTTCGTTAGATTACCTCATGTGTCACTTCATTTCCTACTAGCTAAGTCATTAAATTTTCATATAGACCATTGTATAAGAAAATGTATCATCTCGTACATTATTGAGCTGTTTTTACTCACTAAAATGTATTGCTATGCTGTCACTACACCTTACACTAATACAAACACTAAGTATTTGTTATTGCTTCATCTAAAATCATCTTTACACTCTCACCATAATCATCAGTACCCAATGCATACCACTATAAATAAATACACAAAACACATCACATTCAGACATACCAACAACTCATCATCACTCAAACAAAAAATACTCACACCTTTATTATTACTACTTTCATTTTTGCTACTTATTGCTATCTTAACTAATATTATAAAGCTGAAGAGTTTGTTTGTTTGTTTGTTTGAACGCGCTAATCTCAGGAACTACTGGTCCGAATTGAAAAATTCTTTTTGTGTTGAATAGACTATTTATCGAGGAAGGCTTTAGGGTATATAACATCACGCAAAAAATAACTATTCCACGCGGACGAAGTCGCGAGCACAGCTAGTATTATATAATTCACAGATAATTCACGGACGTTTTATCAGGAAAGGACGGTACCTACTAAAAATCCATGATTCGAAATATGGTAACAACATTCCCCGAGCCCTAGTTCATAAGATAATTGTGCGCCTTACACTCCACAAACAAAAATTATTCGAACCGGTATTGCCTCTGATATACACGACTACATATAATTTTATATACCGTGCTTATGGTATCCTATCGCAAAGGAGATATACCGCTCACTGTGTTTTGGATTTGCACTTTAGCTATGAGCTTTATATTATAATTATAATCTTAACATCACACCACACAATCACAAATAACTCTGGCACGGGATGTATCTGCACCCTAATTAATTTAATTTTACATGCCTTTACGAACTATCAATGCAGTTGGCGGGGGCATACGTCCGAGCGCTGTGCCGTCTTGGAATCGCCTGTTCGCGTTGCCGAGTGCGTACGCGGCTATGTATTGTTGTGCGTGTACATTTGCCTGGCCGTGCCCCACCGCTCGCAAAAATATCATAAAACGAGAAGGTGCGCGACGGCAGCGCTTGCAGCAAAGTTCCTGTTATGTTATGGAAGCCATTGTCGAATAATTCATGCTATCTTCCCATATGAACCCAAATTAATATGTATTTTTAATATTAAATACAACGGTTATTCCAAACATTCGTTCCGTAATACATATAGTAAATACCGTTTTGCATTAATATTTTACATAGAAAGTCTTAGTCATACCTTTATAAACATACTACTCGTAAATAATTATAAAAATGGATGAACACGGGACGAATCGTAGTAATAGTATTTCTATATTTTATCAAAATGTACGCGGTTTACGAACGAAATGTGTACAAATTCGGCAAAAAATACTATGTAATGAGTATGATGTAATAATTATTACTGAAACATGGTTGCATAGTGGGATTTTTGATAGGGAATTTTGTGATTGTCGCTATGACGTATTTCGTTGTGACCGGGACCTAAAGGCAAGCGGCAAAAAATCAGGCGGCGGCGTAATGATCCTAGTTCGTAATGAATTATGTGCTTCGCTCTGCTTTAGCGCGAGCCCACACCCGCCAACTGAGATGGTGACGATTACGATACCGGCACGGGCCCTCGCGGCTACTAGGGATTTACATATAAGTGCGATATACATACCACCAAATCCGGAGCGCATCATAGCTGATATAAACAATGTGATTCAAACCATTGAGTGTTTATTGGGCGATAATGATTCACAGCATAACTATCTTCTGGTCGGTGATTTCAATCTGCCATGTATATCGTGGAGTAATGACGGACCTTTTTATGTTAACGCTGGCTCCACTGAGGTACAGAACGCTGGAACGCGACTAGTTGAGGCCCTTGCTTTTGTAGGGCTAAAACAATATAATACGATCAAAAATTATGCCGACAATACTCTCGATTTAGCGTTCTCTAATCTCCCCTTACACATAAATAACTGCGATTCTCCCTTGGTAAATATAGACCGCGCTCATCCAGCTCTTTTGTTGGAGGTACACGATATTTCTATCACCCCTCTAGTAGAGAAATCTGTACCAAAATATCGATTTAAACAAGGTGATTATGACAAAATTAACGATGCTTTCAACAATGAAGACTGGCAGGCCAGGTTCGATCAACGTACAACAGAGGATTCCTGTGAAATTCTATACAATATTATAAACGAAAATATACATAAATATATTCCATTAACAGCGTCACGAAGCAGTCGTCATTACCCTAGTTGGTATAGCTCGGCATTAATTAAGATTATTAAAGAAAAAAACAAAGCTCATAAAAAATGGAAGAGGTACGGGAACTTGCTGGACTATGCTGAATTCTCTCTACTGCGTAAAAGGCAGCATTCTGTACACCAATCTTGCTACAATAATTTTATTATTGAGTCTGAAAAAGCTATTCGACTTAAACCAAAAAATTTTTGGCGCTTTGTTAAATCTCTTCGAGGAGAATCAAACTATCCAAAAGAAATGACTTATAAAGGTAACAGGGTCTCAGAGGGCAATGACATATGTAACGCTTTCAACCATTTTTTTGAGAGCGTTTTTGGTACACCATCGGCGGGGTTGGTTGAGCCTGACACAACGATTACATCCAATAATATATCTAGTATACAGATTTCTTCCGGAGACATAAAAAAAAAGCTACATTCCTTGGATGTATCTAAAGGAGCGGGTTGTGACGGCATACCACCGATTTTTTGGCGTAATTGTGCCGAGACTTTGTGCGGCCCATTGGCTATAATATTTAATAAGTCAATTCACGAAGGCGTAATGCCTAATATCTGGAAAAAAGCTTATATTATCCCTATTCATAAAAAAGGTACCAAAACTAACGTTGAGAACTACAGAGGCATATCAATATTAAATACAATTAGCAAAATCTTTGAAAAGATTATTTTTGATAATATCTATCCAATAATAAGCAGGGCACTTCCGTCATCACAACATGGTTTTCTCAGACAGCGTTCAACAGTTACGAATTTAACTTGTTTCTCTACCTATCTTCTATCTCAAATGGATGGAGGTGGCCAGGTTGACGTGGTCTACACCGATTTTGAAAAGGCGTTCGATCGGGTAGACCATGTGATCCTCCTGAACAAGTTGCAAAAGTTAGGCATTCACGGTGATTTACTCAGATGGATTGAGGCTTATCTTAGCAACAGGTCACAAGCGGTTATTATGGGTGGTTACAGGTCGGACTTTATTTCTATACCTACAGGTATACCCCAAGGATCCCATTTAGGACCCCTATTTTATAATGCCTATGTTTTCGACATTGTAAGCTGCTTCACATCAGCAAAACACCTAATGTACGCTGACGATAAAAAGATATTTTACAAAATTCAAAACATTAACGATTGTGAATTAATTCAGGCTGATCTAGATGCTCTATTCCACTATTACAAAAAAAATAATATCACTGTTAACATTGGAAAGTGCGAATGTATAAGTTTCACGCGTAAACCAAATCCTATCACATTTATGTATAACTTCAACGGTACTCCTATACGCAGAACACCTATAGTCAGAGACTTGGGGGTTTATTTTGATAAAAAAATGTTGTTTTCTGAACATATCGATAAAATAGCAATGACAGCTTTCCGTAACTTAGGCTTTATCATTCGATCATGTAAAAACTTCTCTAATGAACATACTTTCAAAATTATTTATTACGCTTATGTCCGAAGTGTACTGGAATATGCTAGTCCGATCTGGTCTCCACAATACACAAAATATATTAATCAGTTAGAACGTATTCAAAAACTATTTTTAAAGCACTTAAATTACATACTCAGAAAACCAACCTTACCTACTTACAAGGATAACTGTAAACGATACGGTCTTTTAGCTCTGGATGACAGACGTAAGTTGATAGATATCTACTTTCTATTTGATATCATACGCAATAAAATTGACTGCCCTGAGTTGGTGGCTGAGGTGTCGTATCTGGTCCCTGCTCGCCGCCCCCGCCGACGGCCGCCGGCACTCTTCTGGGTGCCGAGCTCCAACACCAATTACGCGCGCAATGCACCCTTATCGAGGATGCTTAGATCTCATAACGAACTGTTCAGTGAAATAGACATGTTCACCAACAGCAGAGGCTCATTCAGGTCTCAAGCAATAAAGGTACTGAGCTCTCCGTAATAGAAACACGATCAACTAAATCTTACTGAATTATATATTTCTTTGATATTTTATATATTTCACACATATTAACTTTTACATTTAGGCACGCAAGCATATATATTCGGAAACTCACTCAGACACATCAACACACACACGCACACGAACACACACACACATACACACACACACACACACACACACACACACACGCACTCATACACACACACACACACACACACACACACACACACACATATACACAATCACATACATACACACGCACACCAGCATGCTAATTGTTCACTGATGTTGTTGTAATAATAGGTTTAATTAGGTTTGTTTAGAGCATTTCATATTTTTTGTTAATACAGGGAAATCTATAATTAGCCATACCTATTTTTAAGAATATCTGATAGTGAAATAATATATAATGTATCGCCGTTGATTTCCTAAATAAATAAATAAAAAAAAAAAAAAAAAAAAAAAAACCGAGGCGCGAGGCAAGAAGTTCCTCATAAAGCGTACAGTCGAGGATCGCCAACCATCGATTTGATGAAGAAGAAAAAGAAGCTTTTCAAGGACATATGTCCAGCAGTGGACTTTGGTCAGCTCATGATGATGATGTACGACATGATGAAACTTATATTATTGACCCCACTAATATGTTTGGAGCAACTAAATTGTCTTTATCTTTATCTATTTCAACTAAATATCTATCAACTCCCGTGTTACGGACACTCAATCTTTCAAACTAAACAAAGTTTCTTGTAAATATAATATTTCTTGTTGAAAGTGTACCTACAAAGAGAATGTTTTCAATTTACAATGTGCATTTTGTAACGTCTTGAGAACAAAGTGGGTGTAGTAATTTAGGTATTCACTGGATCGTGCAATAGAGAACAGTAGGTACCTATTTTATTTTCTTTTCGTGACTAGGTACCAAAATAGAAGTTGCGCTATTGTGTGTGTATAAGTGGCCATAAGTGAAGCAGAATTCCCTGGTTTGTAACTTTGGTATTTCTATCCAGAAATCACTAATAGAATTTGGGGCCAGGCCAGGAAGTTCGTCAAGAGTTCTCCTTCTCTCCTTCTTCCTTCCTTCTTCAAGGGCTCTTCAAGGAAGAAGGAACAGTTTTAGGCTTTTCTATCGTCTACAGCCTTTTAAAGAACCTATTTCTTCAATCTTGGTACAGACTCTGTACTACAGAGTCATAATTCAACCGACATCTTCTATTTGATAGGAATAACATTTGAATGTTATAGAGATTACTCTATACACACAGTATAATTATGTACACTGCTGCCTGTCCAAAGGAGCGGAGCGATGTAGTGATGACGGAGCGGTGAGCGAGGCAAAACCCAAGAATTTCATAAAATCCCACTCTTTCTCCCGCCTCACAATCCCCTTGGCCAATTCATGCACAAACAGCCTAACTATCCATCTTCTTTAAATTTTAATATCAAATGGCCCCAACAAAGCTATTTGCCAAAATGCAACGTCTTTGCTTACGAAGATACTATCCCCATTTCACAGAACTTACCTAAATTGAAACAGTTTATATAAGTTAGACAACATTTATCGGAGTAAAGCGTCCTTCAGAATAACTATAACTTCAAATTGCTTCCCAATTATTCACGTCCGAAGCTAACTATCTCCTAATTTTAGAGACAGTGTAAGTCAACTCCTCTTAATATATGAAAATTTAATTAGAGCTTGTAATGAAACCGTTTTCCTAGAACATTTCGAGCGCGAAACTTGGAAGCTGTTTGAAGTGATTCCATCTAGGTTCGGAGAATTTATAATTAACCTGTCTACGTTTTGATGTCTGGAAAACGAACTACTTATTATGAAATGACAATAATGAAACGGCTATTGCTAAGCGCAATTTAGATTTGTCGTCAGCTTAGTAACATATTTTTGAATTGACAAAATTATAACTTTGAAGATCGTGAAATATACGAGTAGATTCTCTATCCTCTTTCTAATTTATATTTGTTAATGGTAAACAACGGCTAGGGCCGATTGATTGTGTTATAAGAACGCAAAACAGTAAAAAAGCCAATGATCGCTGACAGGTATCCTAACCCAATATACCTAAGCTATCTAAAATGTTCATCAGTAAAGTCCATCTTAATCATTTTAGTCTTTAGTTCACGATGTTTTGGCGTGGCTTCGGCTTTTTTTTTTATAGTGGCTCGACATAATGGCTTCCCTACACCTGATGGAAAGCGAAGGAGAAGCCCAAGTCGCTGTGACAACGGGCAAGTAACTGGTCAGTTACCTGTCAGTTGCCACCGCCATGCCGGCCCAACCCTAACCCCCCACGAGCTCCGGAAACCCTACTCACCGGCAGAAACACGACCCAGAGGTCATTTGACTGCGGTATTCTATAGGGTGGAGGTCCTTCCCCGAACGGGCGGCTCAATTCGAGCGAAGATTCGCTATGCCCTACCTCTCTTAATTTTTATTCTTTCTCTTAATTTTATTTCTTCTCTTAAGGCTTCTTTGAAACTTGTGAATTGATCACACTTAAGATACCATATATGCACAGAGGTTATCATAACAACACACACAACATTAACATGTTGGCTGGCAGTCTAGTCCTCAGCAAACCTGCATTTTTCTTCACACTCGCCAATCTCGTTACGAATCAGATGATTCCAAACAAGACGGCTTGCTTTCAAAGACAAACAGATGGTTACTTCAACATGCTAAAAACTTATATAACGAAGGTTTTTTTTTTCGTTTTCCAGAGAAGGGGATGTACCTGGGCTCCCCGTGCGAGTTCACGTGCAACCCCCGGCTCATGCACGTGTTCTGCGACCCCGCCACCTCCACCTGCCAATGTGACCCCAAGCACCAGGTCGCGCTGGGGATCGCCAAAGGATGCGCCAAGCGTAAGTGTTGAAATAATTGTTTAACCTCAACCCAGTCACACACACACTCATACCCACGCACGCACGCACGCACGCACGCACGCACGCACGCACGCACGCACGCACGCACGCACACACGCACACACACACACACACACACACACACACACATTGTCACCACTAAGCTGACGAGGCCACAAATTATTATTACTTAAGTAACCAAAATGAAACGTTGCAGAGATTGTCTTCCACATTCAAAGATCCTAAATCTTGATAACACCAAAATATGTGGGAACGTAGCATACATATTCAAGGTACTAATTGCAAAATCCATTTTTCACAGTTCTCCCCAACCCTCCACATATTTCTCGCCATTAAACACCTCTATATTGTTCCGCCTGCACACTTCACGCATCCCTTCCCGACTCCCCATTTCCGCTGCTCGGAAACTGAACTATAATACAAGGGATTTACATGTATTTGCAGAGATTGCGATGACGCAACGTGTAGACGTTTAATTAAAGTGTAGTTTGAAGAATAACAGTAAGACCTTTGAGGAGAAGTTGCTACTGAGTAATTTCTTGACTGAAAAAGCAATTAACAATTTCCGCTTATAATAACTTTTCAAATTCAAGGGAAGACAGTTGAACAGGAAGCCAATCTATTTTATTGCTGTCTTTTTATCATAGTTATGGTTTTATTATATGTATAAATGGCTTCGTAGGGACGCCATTTATACATATAATAAAACCTGATGGAAAGCGAAAGAAAAGAGAAGCCTAAGTCGCTGTGACAACGGGCAAGTAATTGGCAAGTAACCGCCATGCCGGCCCAACCCTAACCCCCCACGAGCTCCAGAAACCCTACTCACCGGCAGAAACACGACCCAAAGGTCATTTGGCTGCGGCTGGCTCAATTCGAGCGAAGATTCGCTATGCCCTACCTCTCTTGTATGCATGTGCACCAATATGAAGGTCACTTCTCGTGTAAGTGCACCATAAGTCAAGTGGGTCACCGCGCCCTTGGGGGACGCCCGGTGCAAGCCGCGCGGCTCTGCAGTGGAGGCCGGAATGCGTTGATCTGATCGATACCGACTGATACATACTAGCTTAATGCATATACTTATCTTCCATTTGATAACTTTGTTCTCATTGAGAGGATTCATATTAATGTCGACAGAAACTTTGACGATTGGGTTTCAAGGTCTGATATAAAGGCGGAAGTTAGGCACTACCATTCCATGATGGAATATCGTATCATAGCCGTTTTGCAGTGGTTTTGTGAGAAAGGTCACGCAATGGACCTTGAACACGATAAGGAAAGCGTGTTTCTAGTTTTTTTTTTTAATAAGTAGCAATCCCTACTTCTTTATCTTCTTTAGACAGTCCAGGCTAGAAACTAGACTTGGTATAGTTTATCTATCATTTTACTTCACAGTTACTAGGTATTTGATACAGTTATAGACTAAGTCAATAGTTCGTGCTAATGTTTATTTACCTAAAACTGTATTTCTGGCATGACGTAATCTTTGCAGAAATCTTACGTCTACAGTTTGCAATCTATCAGCTAATGAGAAGCAAGGCGATATTCACGATTGCCAGACAAGAGTGGCATGTAAATTTTAGGTTACGCTACTACGAATATTCGCGAGACATTCTTCCATTATTTGAGTAAATTTTGGTTGAAATGTTAGGAGGGCCCTCAGTATCCGTCATCCTTTGTTTGTTGTCCCGGCCGCTAAGAGATGAAATCAACTTTAGAAATGAAATCCTTGGCCCAGTTCTTAGCAAGGAATATAAATCTAACTTTAATAACTTCTGATGCAAAGAAATTCAGAAGCAGATCCGGAGTTAGGGAGTTCGCGGTGAGGCATCAACTTAGTTATCCATAGCTGTTACGGATTTGGCGCTACTTATTCGAAAAAGTAGCTGTTGCACTTAATCGAACCTCCGAGGAGACAAACGACCTCCGAACGCACTACACACTATAATAATCTTACACCGGATGGATGGACCCTTACACTCGTGTGCTAACTTCTTGCAACAGGGCTGCTATCTGGCAAAATTACTTAAAAGCTATATCCTAGAAGCCGGTGCCCTATACCTACCTACCGTTACACCAAAAACTGACTGACTATTTCTGTTTTCTACCTCCAGCAAAGAAGTTGGGCGAGCAATGCTTCTACAGGCAGACGTGCCGCGCGTTCGATGCGCACGCGTCGTGCGTGCAGGTCAACCACAACGCGTACTGCCAGTGCGACGCCGGCTACCACAGCACCTCGCACTCCAGGCCTACGCAGCGGGTCTTCTGCACTGAAGGTAACCGAAACGCAGTAAAATAACGTCTGAGACTATATGCATACTAGACGCTCCGGAGTTGGCCTGTGTAGGTCCAATTTGCATCGTGCCTAGAAACTTTTTAAAGGTTGGATCTGCCCCTGATATGTTCTTCTTCTTCTCAACCACTCAACTTGTGGTTACAAGGCGTACTGCCATTGCGACCCCGGCTACCATAGCACCTCGCACTCCAGACCTACGCAAAGGGTCTTCTGTATGAGACCCTCTGGTCTTCTGCACTGAAGATAACCGAAAAGTTGTAAAATAGCGTCTCAGACTTATTGGTCTAAGTTGATAGAAATCTGATATGGATCCATATGAATCAACGAACGAATATGAATCAACGTTCGTAGAGACGATAATCGTTCTTGTATTACAGGTCACCAGGGCTCTCACAGTTCAAGAGGGTAGAGCTATTTGTATGGAACATTTTCATGAACTGAAAGCTTAACCTGTGTAACCTCCCCCTTCGCAGACCTGGTGCTGCTGACGGCGGACATGCCGACGCTGCTGGGGGTGGCGTCGGGCATCTTCGTGCTGGCCGGGCTGCTGTGCATGGTGCTGCACCTGTACACCAAGGCGCGGTACCACCCCACGCACCTCGCCGACGCGCGCCTCACGCCGCCGTGCCTGTACTCGCTCAACGACACCGGTGGGTTACAATTTTCTGGTTAGATAGCTGGCAATGGCCAAAAAGTCGTACTTACCAATATGAGTCATATCAATCCAATCAACCATCAACCCTGGTCCGGCCACTGCTGAACGCAGGCCTTCTTTAATTCGCGCAACAATTCCTCTATCCAGCCAGAAGTTCTTCTAAGATCTTTTGTTTTATAGTAGTTCGACATGATGGCTTCCCTACGCTTGATGGAAAGCGAATGAGAAACCTACGTTTCCGTGTCAACGGGCAAGTCAGTAACCTATCCGTCGCTACCGCGATGCCGGCCCAACCCTAACCCTCCACGAGCTCCGGAAACCCTACTCACCGACCGAAACACGACCCGGAGGTCATTTGGCTGAGGTATTGAATAGGATGGAGGTCCTTCCCCGGACGGGCGGCTCAATCCGAGCGAAGATTCGCTATGCCCGGTAGGGCCGTTGAGTTGATGAAGCGGTGTGCACTACTAAACTCATATAAGTAATTAAAATATTAAATTATTGAGTTGAGTTTCTTGCCAGTTCTTGTCGATTGAAACTACTTCCTGAATCTGGTGGTAGTCATTTTTAGGGTGCCGTAGTTATTTATTCCTGGCGATTAATAAGCACTTAGAAGTTTATCCTTTGAATAAAGAGGTCACAACCTAAGGGAGAGAACTATCATATTTTCGCACCAAGCCTCCCTCGCCTGTACGTGGTGCATCCTGCCAAATAAGAAACGAGGCTCCGGCAATCGACTGGAAGGCGTAGCTAAATACCAGAGGCCGATGACGGGCGGTAGCGTCATCGGAGCGAGAAGCTACGCCCTGCGATCGCCAGCACATCTGCTCAGTGTGGCGATTACGGGTAAAGCGTCCAGATGTTTAAATAAGTGGCGAACAACTAGAGAGTTCATAGTTCACTGTCAGACATAGGCCATGTCTAACAGTGAACTACGATGATATGTTTCACAGTTCACAGTGGACGTTTGCTGATGAATTTTCTGACCGTTTGATTGTCACCGGTGTTCAGGCAGAACACCCGCTCCGTCCGACAGCTGGCGGTGTGGCCTGGGCTTTAGGCAGACGTAGTGTATTCCAGAACCACTAACGTCCACACGTTTGCAGGCATATGATGACATTTGTGACCGTTTTGTTTCCGGTGCGCAGGCGGAACGCTGAGCGCGACCCGCGCGTCGTCGCGCGCGTCGTCGCGCACCAGCGCCAGCGCGGGCACGAGCGGCACGCTGGACGAGGGCCGGCGCTCGTCGCGGCGCGGCGTGGCGGTGTCGGCGTCGCGCGCAGGTGCGGCGCGCACGGCGGCCATCTTGCTCATCTCGCGCCACCTGAGGGCCGTAAGGCGGGACGGCGGCGCGCACCCGCCAAAGTGCGCCGCCAAAGGTGATCTGGATAATGTATGCAGCGCGCGGCCCCTACTGCACGTCTCGGTGTGGCCGCGGCCGGCGTGCGCGCCGACGCGCGGTCGGCTGCTCGGTTGGACGATCGGTGCCACTGAACGAGGATTTGATGAGGCTTTTGCTAAAGACGAAATAGTGCTCTAAGAGCATCTGGAGTATTTACCGCAGTAACACTAAAAGTTTGTTAGTAAAATCCTTAGTGTTGAATTTGGTAGTTATCATCAAAGTCCTTAAAAGGCTGCTCGGTTGCTAAGCCCAAAGTCTACGATCATTATGATTATATCAGCTCATCTGTACAAATAACCTTGCTAAATAAAGCTAATGAAAATGCTAAAGATGGGGATTTAAAGATTCGAGGATCGTATTTCATCAGCTCTTCGAAAAGTTAGTAGCTAATGCAAGTTTGTTCAAGATTTAAAAACGGTGCTAAAAATCCTAGCAAACTTTGAGAGACTAACTACTGAAAAGGTAACTGGTACCTCCCTTGATCTTTAAATATCTACAGCCAAAGACAACGCTAAAAGACTTGTTTCTAGATTTGAAAACGGTGCTAATAAAAATCCTGGCAGATTTTCAAAGACTAACTATTTAAACGTAACTGATATCGAAAGACCTAAAGACAATACGCCAGCAGAAGTGGCATACCATATAAGTACACATATATAAATCCCTAAAGATATACCAACAGAAGTGGCACACCATTGATCCGATTACACACTGGGAGCGCCGGCCGCGCGTCGGCGCCGCGGCATGCCCGCCGGCCGCGCCGTGTCCGTTAGATGTCGCGTCTGTGTTAGCGGCCAGCGCTATCTGCGACTGCGACCCACCGCGATGTTGAACCAAATATGCTGCCAATAGGTTCCATCTGCCGGACTAGTCACAGTTTCTTTGGAAAGAATTCTCCCCATGTTAAAATCAAAAATGTCTTCATGATTAACTACAAAATCTCTTACTTTAAGTTTTTCCGATATTGTATTCGAAATTACGAATGGTTTATCCTTTGAACGCTAATGACACGACAATTACAATAGTTTCTAGTTTCTGTAGCTCTCGTAATCGATGCAATTCTCGACGAGAAAGAAACGTGCACTGAATGAATGCAATCTAAGTAATTCTTTTGAGGCTTTAACTCGGCACAACGTCGATACTTAGCACTTCTTAAAGAGAAGTGACATAAAACTTGTCTCTGTCTAATTAATTAAATCTGAAAGAATTTTATAATTTCTCAAATTATGTATCTAGCATTACATACCATATTAAGTATTAACAGTTGTACATCTTTTTTAACAGATAATTACAACAAAAACGGCCCGCCCAATCTCAGGTTTTAAGATGAAATCCTATTCCATGTAAAATCTGGTAGATCAAACTCTCCAAACTAAATTTCCACCTCCCAGTTTATAGATTAATCAAAATCAACATCGACCTCTCATTTCAACAGAATCAAAGCAATTCCTCTGTATTTACCTTTTATTGGTGATCATAAATATTTCATATTGTAAATAGGTCAAACAACACCAAATCTGAACATATTGAAAATTTTCTTTCTTATCTTTCCTTTTTATGAACGTTAGTGTACATTCCATTTTCTCTTTCACTTTCAAAAGATCCAGACCGGTAGAAAGTTAAATCTCTTCGAACCTAAAAACTTGGCATATTTGGGATACATCAGCGTTGAACCAGAGTCTCGTAAGTATGCTTGATGTGAGGCTTTCATTGGGGCATTGGCACTTTCAGCAAACTGTGTGGGCTAAGAAAAATTACCAGATGTTGCTATCAGTGTGGTTGTCAGTCGTAAGAGAGAGCGAGCAAGATGGCCAGATCCTTCGTACTTCCTTGTATCTCTTTATCTCACAGCTTCTTGTAAATGTGCTACGAAACTGAAGAACGTTGTAGACCTGCCTTTTAACTCAGGAACAGTTAAAATATAACACCAGGAAAGTATTTCAGATTTTTTACACGCATAACACAAAAATCTTACGCTTTGACGTCGGAAGTCAACTGTTTTGCATGGCACCGACATTTTTATTCACACATTGCAATGCTTCATGCTTATTTCTAGCAAGTTAAACGTAAATTTTACTTTAAAACTTCAGGCAATCACATTGACACACATTGGATTCTGGATAATTTAGTTTTTCAAAAATCACACCATGAATCCACCAGCTTACAGATTTGCCTATTTTTTTACTAACAACTTCAAATTTCACGCTTCCGATATGTTATTAAATGCTTTGGATAATCACACACATCATACTCAAAGCTAAATCGGAAGGTTCGATGACAACTAGTCTATCTATATCAATCAAGGGTAGATGCTATCCTACTCACAGATAGGCAGGCCCATGCTTCAGTTTCCAACAGGCACATACGCTTCACGCTTTCCGTCAGTCTGTCTTCACGTACTTCGGCTATGCATGCGAGCGTGGCAGCACCATTACTCACCGTATCGACTCATTTGTAAACTTGTTGACAAATCATCTTTATTAAAAGATCGCCATTGGATGATGTTTTTTTGCAACTAGTCTTTCTCTTTGTGGGCTTTAAAAGTTGTTCTCTTTGGACTGAGATAAACAACAAAATGTTAACTGTTGAAGATATTTAGCTGTATTCGTTTTGTAAGAAATGCCATATCTTCTGGCGATTTGTAATGAAGATGTACAGTATAAAAGAATGGAAACACACAAATAAAGACTCAGCGATAACAAGTTCAAATATTCGAGTTCATTCCACGTGAGATGTAATGCAATGTTCATTATCATTGTTAATATTTTTGCCGTAAAACATGCAACCCTGAATCAAAGCTGTCAAACAGTAGATTTGAAGTGTATTTTTACTAGAACCTTGTATTTCGTATGGGGCTGTAAGAATCATTTTCCAGTAGGATTGTTGATAAGTAATTTGTATTTTACTTACCTGTTACAAACATTATTAGACTGATGTATGTACCCATTTTATCTGTTGTAAAATGTTACTTCTAAATAATTTATAATGTAAATATATTAATAATGTTTAACCATAAATATGTATCAATCGTGCAGAGGGAACTTAAATAAACACTTTCTTCAGTAGTCGCTGGTTTTGTGCCCAAGGTTATCAAGGAGTCTACAGTAAAAACTAGAAATGATTTGGTTTTTATGTCCAAAAGGATTAATTAACTTGTCCTACTTGCTTTGTATATATTCAAGTGACGCTTACTCTACATGAATTTCCTAAAGTGGCATACTGCGAAATCAACACATGACTGATTTCTCTCACTTGCCAAAAAAAGTCGCTTAATCACTATCACATCTAAAGCTTTGATCACACTATTAGGATTTGACGCCAAATCCTACCTTCACTATATCTTGGAAAAGAATAACAGCGATCACTTACACCAATAGTTCTCTGAAGCAATACCATTACATCCGTATCTCTCCAACGGTCTCAGGTTCGCGACGTCCAAGTCTAAGTTCAGTGCAGAGCAGCTCCTCGTCGATCAGGAGCTACAGCGCGAAGCGGTGGGAGCGAGAGAGGGAGCAGAAGGAAAGACGGCAGATGAGCATGCGTCTCGCGCAGCTGCACGACAAGATGGCCGCCGGGCGCGAGGTGCCGAAGCATGCGCCCACGCCGTCCCCGCGCTCGCCGAACAACTCCACTGACGGACTGCTGCCGTCTGTATGTGAAATTAGAGAAGTACGATCATTGTCCTTTCCTTTAGAGTTGATGTGGTTTGATAAGGTCTGAAGGGCAGGTATAAACTCGTAGGTAAACTTCGCACTAGGCTGCCATAGCTTGGCTACCAAGTGCGGGGGACGGTTAGGGTATAAAAATTTATGACAATATATATAGCACAGGGAGTTTTTTCTATAACAACACGGCAAAGTAACTTCCCGTCCCTTGATGGAAAACGAAAAAGAAATACTACTCGCTGCGGCAAGGGACAAATTAATAATGAACTCGACACTTTTGAGCTGTGATGTTCTTACATCGCAGTAATCGCATAAGTCTACAAATCACGAAGTAGTCATACTTACTTAACAAAATAATTAAACAAACCTATCAATTTCAGTAATAGCCAAAACCCTTCAGATTTTATTAACACCCCCTGAATTTAGAGACCTCAAGGTAAATACAGTACAGACATCGACACATCAAGTTACCCTGAACTATCATTTAACTGAATGTTAAAAATTGTTGAGCAAAATGTGAAGGCTGGGTTAATGTGATGTGTTGCCGCCTGTACACTCTCATTGACTGTTGTTGGTTGAATGTTTATAAATCATCAAATTCCTATTTGTGTGTGTCTGTTTAACCGCACATGGCCTAATGTCGAAAGCAAGTCCTTTCTCCTCGTAATGAAATCTTCCATTTCCACGACACCCTCTGTACAACAAACGCTGTGTTTAATGTGATTCACCTGTATATTCGTCATAACTGTCGTAACTGTGTTTTGTTATAACTGTCGTAACTGTGTTTTGTATTTTATTATAATATGTGAATAAACCTAATGATTCGACAGGACCAACTATGTAATATTCGTCTTAATAAACTGGCACCCAACGTGGGGCCGGATGATACTCTTTGATCTCGAGTTTCAAACGTCACTGTAATAATAATGTTTATATTTTGGTGTATAGGATTGTTGTTCTTTATATAGGTTTTATTTATTATTTCATTCTAAGAAAGCATTTGATGTGGTCAAATGCTTTCTTCACAGTTGGTGATGATGTGACCTAGGATGGAGCATGTTTACTTAGATGAAGCCTATTTAATCTAGGCTTTAATATTTTGAGGTTATAACGTTCCTGAAAGACGTTGGCTGGCGATTTTTATGTAAGAATACTCTATTACCGCACCACGTTATAGCTTTCTAGCCCTCCTGAGGGGTGATTGCCGCACAATTGGAGATGCCCATGTCCAGCAGTGGATTGCGATAGGCTGATGTTGTTGAACAAATATGTATAATCCCGTTATTTGACAACTTTTTCAGTTGGCTGTGAATCCAGATCAGGTCCAACTGCAAGGCGTGGACGGCCCGTGCTCGAGCTCCTCCCTGTACTGACAGCAGGCCCGCTCAAAGGCTACGCGTCGTTCCCTCGACTCCCTCTCCTCCGAAGGTTCCCCGGCCATGGCCTGGATGTAGACCTCATCACCCCAACCAGGCCGCATAGACACACATCTTCGCCTTAGTTCAAAAATTAAAAAAAAAATGGTGGTTCCTATGAGGGAATTAACATAAAGACTTTATAAGACGGAACGAACGTAGTTTTTGAATCTGTGACAATTTTTGACTACGTGTGATCATCGAAGTGGATCTCCGAAAAATCTGTGTCTTATAAGTGTTAAAGTACATTTGGAAACGTTAATTTATGTCGATATCGTAATCGTGTAAAACTTCAAGCACAAACAGAAAACCCCTGCAGAGACACCATGTCGGATTAAAAAACTACCATATTTGTAACGTATTTTTAAGCTTGGCAACATTATGTAGCAACTGGAATATTTCCTTCTCGTTCGAATGCTTACGCACTTCGCGAGTGCGAATAAAACAATATTTACGACAGCATATCTGTGAATTTATGATGGTTACTCTATATCGTTAATGTATATTTAACCACTGCCGCTTGGGACAGAACTCCCAATATCTGTTAAAACTACCTCACTCTCTGGCGTCATATCAGCCGTATTTAACAAAACCTCTAATAAGAAACGTTTTTTTAGTCTTTATGCGAGATGTAAGGTCGCTTTAGTTATGAGAAGAGAATATTTCAATTCCTACTTTGCGACAAGTCTGCTTGGATTAAACACGACTTAAATATGTTTAACAGTAACAGATGATTATAAAAAGATAGTATTCAGAAATTATTGCAAGGTCTAAGATAATGATGACTATAGCTTCGATAATATTGTTTACTAGCTGTGCCAGCGGCGTCGCTCGCGTGGATATCGGGTTTCAAAAATAACGGACTTCCATATAATACCCATCTATACCTTGTACCTAAGTTTTAAGTTAGACCTCTAGCAATACATTGGTGAAAACCGCATTCAATTCTATGCAGTAGTTTTCGCGTAATGCGCGTTCAAACATACAGGTTTAAATTTCTCGCGTTTTCCCAACACTTCCCGTCACTGCTCCGCTCCTATTAATTGTAGCGTGATGAAAAGTATCCTATAACCTGCCCAGGAGTATGAAGAATAATTGTACCAAGTTTCGTCAAAATCTGTTCAGTAGTTTTTTTTTCTATAACGAACATACAGACAGACAGACAGACAGACAGACAGACAGACAGACAGACAAAAATTTTACTGATTGCATTTTTGGTATCAGTATCGATCACTTATCACCCCCTGATAGTTATTTTGAAAAAATATTTTATGTACAGAATTGACCTCTCTACAGATTTATTATAAGTATAGATAAGACTGTACAAAACTAATTAAGATGTTAAAATTAGGCTTGTCGCACACTACTGCCAGCAACAAAATACTTCGACGCTCATGCATTGATACTCTTTTGATCTAATTTAGTTGTATTATGATTAAAATTGGGAATCAAGTTGCTAATAGTATAATTACTTTTGTTGCTGGTCGTAATGCCGAGTATAATAAGCATTATAGTAAATTGAGTACAGACAAACGGACATACGTCGATAGATAAATTATAGATAAGTACGAGCGCTTTAAGCTTCTAGTCGAATGTATCGGGTAAAGTAAATGTGATGAACATTGTACATAATGTATGCTATGTATAAATATTAAGCAGTGTATTTTAGTAGAGAAATTGGAGCGTTTATTTTACGTTAGCAGTCTTGGCGTATCCAAGTACAGCCAGAGATAATTTAGAAACTGGCAGCACTTTTTTAATAATAAAGCCGAACCGTACGACACAGTTTGTTTATCAATCACTGGATTATTTTCGTTACAAGATTATAAATTTAAATGAATAAATGCTCTGGTGTCAACTTGATATATGGAAACCAGTTTCTATATTCAGAGTTTAACATTGAAAAGTAAATTAAAAATAAAATGAGGATGTAATTTCTCCACATTTTTTTATCTCTTGCTTGGCTCACACGTATTGTGCCATCAAAGATTAATTATTTCTTTCGTAGTTACCAACTCTTTTTTTGGAGATACGGCCAAGTGTATAAGGCTGCGTTTCCACAGAATCAGTAACTACTAACAAAAAAAAATTGTTGTATCCGTAATTTGTCGAAACGCACTTTCATGATGACTAAGGTAAGACAAATACTTCTAACTCTACATAGTTTCGCCTATAAGTAAATATTCGAATTAATTGGCGTTGGCGTCACTGATCGGTTGTCAGACTCTATAAAACATAAGATTAAATAAATTCGTATAAAACTTTAGCTAAATACATATTCATTTATAAATCCCAATCACTGATTACATATAAATTCTGAATCGAGATAGGAAATAATTGAAAATTACATTTAGGGAATAGTTTTACGTTTATGTTGAACGGAATTGTTTAAAAAATCTTTAAATCTGTTAGCTAAAATAGACAAAAAATTGTTACTAAAATAATTACCGACCATTGATGGGAAGATTTCAGATCATATCCCTACTTCATGAAGACTGAATTGTCAGTAATGTATGTTATTAAATAATCTGAGGAGCCTGAACGTTAAGCCTAATTAGTTTATACGTAGATAGATAGACAGTAGCTAACTATCATAGTTACTTATCACACGGACGATGGTATAAACAGCGAAATAATGAAATCTTCTAATCTATGGTCTACGAAAGTGTATACAGTAAGGGCCCTTTCCCATGGAGACATGACATCCCCCTATTTAGCTGGATACCGTTTATTATTCTCTATATGTGTATTACCTAATTCTAATGTAGGTCCATAGTTTCCGGATTCAGAATAGGACACCCCACCTCATCCTGTGGGTGTTGTAGAATACGATTAAGGGAATATCAGGTAACGGGCAGCAGTGTTTCATCATCATGATCATGTAACAATGTGATGAATTCTAACGTTCACAAGAACATCTGGTTGGCAATGTCCCGCAAAATACCTATTCAGACTTGCTATTAGATTTTCTCAATAAAATGGATCAGTAAAAAACAGGATTCACTTTGATTAAAAGTAGTAGTAGCTTAGCTCAATGGTTGACTGGAAGAGAATGCCTATTTTTGTACACTATATCCATTGTACTATGGATATAGATATTGCACAATGGATATAGTTTTTTGCAGCGTTTTTTGCAGGTACGACTTCTCCCGCTTACCATCCAGCGAAAATGTATTTATTAAAATTTAATAAATATACATAAAAAACGGGATACTGCTGTGTGAACACACAAGTATCTTCTGTGGAATCTATTAAGGCAGTGATCCCATTGAACTGGTCTGTCGTGGGAAAGGGGCATTATAGTTCATTCGCGTTAAGAAAATAATGACTGACAGGTCACTGTATAGTGGACACCGCTGTCCTATAGTACCACATCAAGCCATAAGTAAATACTAATGTCATTCCAATTGACATAAGTGCATACACTGTGTTAAACTTGATAAGGGCTCCTGTACATAGGTACTACTCCACAACTGCAATAGCGCAAAACTCTGAAACTTGAACATCTTGAACTTTCGACGGCCTCAGTAGTGCAATGGTTAAAGCGTAAGCTTAAAGAGCGGACGATCCGAAGGTACCCAGTACGATTTCCGTTTGGGTCAATTTAGAAAATGAACTCTTTTCTAATTTGTTTTAGTCTAGATGTTCTGGGAGACGTCCCCAGTCATCAACCGATAGTTGTAGTAAAAGAGAAAAAAATATTAGGTATACATACATAGATACATTCTAATAAATAAATTAAAAAAGCCAATTAATGCAATGGAGTTAAAAGCTCCTTCAAAAGAAATCATTCAAGTGATCGAATTCCAATAGAAGAACATTTGCTTCGGGGCCGAATTCGGTCCGACTGCTTAAGTGTTAAGTAACGCCTTACACTTCACTGAAGTTAGGTACATGTAACATTGTGTATCAGACAGATACAATTCGACCTCTAGACTGTGTGTCGTCAATAGGTATTAACAATTTTAGCCTTCAGTTCGGTCTTGAAATGCCTACTACAGTTGTGGAGCAGTAACAACTTCCGACGTTATTTATAAGATTAGAGTAGGTACGATAACTGTCACCGAGTGCTTGTATTCATTAACCTACAATAATATTGAAGAAGAAAGTTTGTTTCTACGACATAACGAGTAGACTTTGAAAATAATGGACCAGTAGGTGTTAAATTTTTATCAGTAGAAAGTTACATTACTGAGGGTCTTTCATTATGGAATGCCCGATAGATAATGAAAAAACAGTTTTCGTCAATCAATTAGAGTTGATTTAATTTATATTTTATTCAATTAATTAATTTGAAGAAGAATTAATCATAATGTCAGATTTTATTGTCTGACATACATACTACCATCAAAGACCCCTGGCAAATTCTTTGAAGGGGTAACAATTTGCTGGGGCCCTCACGGGCCGGGGTCCCGTAATATTTTGCAGGTTTGCCTCCTTAAAGGACCGTCACATCCAACACATTTATATGTCCGGTTTGGGTGTCTGTATTCTAAAAATATCTATTAATAAAAATAATAGAAAAGCTATCAATGATTACGCGTGCTGAACGCTTAACTATTTATAAACCGATCTCTCCACTAAAAATAACATTTAATGCTCTTCAAATAGATTGTTACGACTAGCGAACTAACAATAATATTGTGCTTGGAAATGCTATTTTCAGGTTTGAGAAGAAACTCTTAACATATTCAAGGAAGAATAAATGTTAAGGCGCTAGAGTACAAACAATGTTGCCATGTCCATTTCTACCATGCTATAGGAACGGGAACGCATTAGGCACCTTCAGGCCCCATCTGGAGGGAGTCGGCGCTACGGCGTGTACTCACATCTCCCAAAACAGGAGGGAATACCCGCTAAACCTCCGTGTGTCGACAATGGGGTGTTTTGAGGGACTCGGGTAGCCGAAGCATAGGTACGGCCGCATCACTGCCTGCCCTGGCCAGCCATAGGTAACCAGCGGCCGACACTCCTAGAAGACAAATGCCATTGCTGTTTGGATTTTATTATATATTTTCATTATTAAAATCAAATACCCAAATGATAATACAAATCTGATTTTTTTTTTTAATGCCATTAGTGGCAGACGAGCAGGCGGCCTGTCTGATGTTAAACAGTAACCGCCGCCCATGAACATCAGCAATGCCAGGGGCACAGCCATGCCGCTGCCTACCGTGAGGAAAGAGCTCTCTTATTAAATATACAAGCACACGGTGACCATATAAATACTATCAAATCGGAATACGATATATTAAAATGAAAGTTGGATATTTTAATTATTTGAATCACTTGCCCCTTGCCTATCTGTAAAAAAGCCAAGTTCAGCCAACGGTCACTCTTCAACTGTACTAAGTTTGGATGTAATCTTTTAATTATTTTTCAAAGTAAAATGCCATGCTTTAATAATCTTATTGTCTAAAAATATATTATGTGCCTGTCCGATAATAATATTTTCCTAAAAATGTTCTAGTACAAATAAATTCTAATACCTACATTCCTATAATGTCTCCGATTTGATATTGTCGGTAAAAATCTTCCCTTAAAATATTTAAGCACTTACGATATATACGTTGTTACTTGATTGAAATTTGTATTAAGTTTAAAGAGAAAAATAAAGTAAGGTAATGCAAAACGTGGAGAACATGTAATAACTTTAATTAAGTATTGTACTATGATGTAATGGCAACCCGATTTGACAGTGGCATAATGTAATGTAAATAGCGTAAGCGCGGCTGGTCTGAGGGGTCCCCTCCTTCCTAATGGAATAGAGATTTATGCAGGCAAAGCATTTACGAGGTGTAAATGCTTTCATATTTACTTCATTATTCTCATAACCGGTTCATCTAATAAAATAGACTAAATCTAATTCACAACAATCTATATCTACTTACTACATAATCTATATACTACCAATGCTTAAGCCATTTAATTTGAGATTAAAATGTATCTACCAACCTCATGTTGTCCGATATTTATTTATTATTAATAGCTATAAATATTAAAAGGAGGGGACCCTCAAAGACTTGGCCTTTGCACAGCCGTGCGCTTAGATAAAATAAGGTAATCGGTTAGGGACTAATTTGGTATGAGCGATGCAATGTGGCTTCACGGCCAAGCCTTATTGATCAGGGATCTCAGAGGAGATTGTAGAGGACAGTAGACTAACCATAGACTAACGTTTTGTACCCACATTAGTACCAAAGACAATATAAGTGATAATGCTAACGGGTTATGTTGGAAAGCGATTCTAGCGCGGTACTTTATCTACAAACTTGTAATTGAGCTTCTAACAAGCGTAGACGATCTCGCACACCAGAGGTATTGGGTAATTTGTTTAATTTACTTTATTTATTGGCTATTATCTACATCTGGCGATTACCTATTTATTTAAAAGGCCGGCAGCGACCCTAAACTCGATTAGAGTCGTGAGTGTGCCATGGGCGGTGTCGACTGGTTACCATCAGGCATCACACTTGCTCGTCTGCCGCCTCTCGCATAAAAAAAGGAAACCTACTTAGTACTTATTACTTCCATGCTATATGCGTGATAAAGTGAAGAATAACGCGGTTAATTCGCCAATGTCAAGTGTTTAGAGAGTCACGTCAAAGCACAGTGGCCGGTGAAGTTTCAAAGTTAGGTTTCATTTGAAATTATTCGCATTATCTATGACAGTTAGATTGACGGCGGTTTATATTGTCTTTGTCGTACCGGACCCACGTTTATATTGTCTTTGTCGTACCGGACCCACGTTTATATTGTCTTTGTCGTACCGGACCCACGTTTATATTGTCTTTGTCGTACCGGACCCACGTTTCGGCTTGCCGGCGGTCGTCGCGGCCGCCGCATCGTGTAGGCTAGGCATTTAATTGTCCCGTTGTTTTGTATTAGCAAAAAAATGCGATTAAATAAAAGGTTTAAACGTCGACTTGTGTGTTTTATTGTATACAGGTAGACACAAACACCCGTATTCACAATCGTTAATAGGTACCTATGCGTGCGTATGGTTCCCCAAAACCTATTCATAGACAACACTTGAGTGCCGGTCGCCATAGTTAATGCGTTACTTCGCATAGTGTTGATAGTTTTCATAGATAAGTATTATATACATGAATACGGGCGTTATTAATACTTTCTGAACTATAGTTCATTCGCGTTAAGAAAATAGTGACTCATCACCGACTGCCGGCCAAGCCACACCCCCTAGCCAATTAAAACGCTAGAAATTATAATTTCCAACCGGCCAAGCCACACCCCCTAGCCAATTAAAACGCTAGAAATTATAATTTCTAGCGTTTTAATTGGCTAGGGCACACCCCCTATATATTGGCTAGGGGGTGTGGCTTGGCCGGCAGTCGGTGATGAGTCACTATTTTCTTAACGCGAATGAACTATAAACGCCCGAGTCCATACCTACTCTTCGTTCAATAGTGTAGTAGTTTCACACAACGTCCGATCCGAATCCGATTCATACCCAATATAGCATGGTCCAAAGTAAGTGTAGAACAGTTTTTTTAATGCTTTCGGCGGCAGTCTGATATTCAACAGTAGGTACCAGCCGCCCATGGACATCGCGAAAGCCATGGCTTAATTATTTTTACACATTAGAGGACCTTTACAATTTTCAGTAAAAAATACATAGTAACTGGCTACATATTGATTTTTTCATTAGTTTAAAAATGTGTGCCTATAAATTTTACTTGCCAACATTGTTAAGTGCGCCCGCACTTAAACATGGTACAATGAGTCCTCATTGTACCATATTATTTGCAAATTAATTTCTGTTTCTATCTAAAAGCAACTTCTCGATATGGTGTCTATAGCATAGAGGGCAAGGTCAAGAATCGTAACAAGGTGACGGCCATAACTGGATGAAGGAAGACCTACTTAGGCGAGGTCGACAGCAAACTTGGTCTATTCTAAAATAGACTACGTAGCTTACTTGCCACGTTTTGTCCGGACACGAAATATCTTAGTTAGGTATACCTAAGTATTCCGTTGGGTAATTCTGTTGACATAGCTAAGCACATGTAACCTGTAGAATACATTACAATATTAAGTAAAAACCCTCCTATACTCCCCAGTGATCGTAGCAGAATAGACATAATAAAAAACAGTGGTATCTGAAACTGAAACGATTTAGTGGGGCAGATTACACAGAAAATATTAAAGGGTTCTACTTTGCCCCACTAGTGGCGCTTTGGTGGGGCAAAGTAGACTAATTCTGCTAAATGCTGAAGAATCATAGACACATTGCGCAATTCGAGCTTCCTCCATCCAGCTAAGGTCTTTAGCCCCACGGGTAGCGTGGCCAGGCCCCTCCTCCCCACTGGGCACTATGGGCACGTGCCCAGGGCCCCGCGATCGAATGTTAGGCCCCCGAAGGCCCCCTAGTTCCCAGATTACCAAATGATAACCGATATTTAGGTCATAGGGGCCTCATGATACTAATGTGCCCAGGGCCTCAAATAAATAGTTTAAAGACGGCCCTGAGTGTGGCGTCATACACCACTTCTGCTTAAATGCCAATAAATTTCCATTAAATTCGATTTCATGTAAACGCTTTTTAACCGACTTCACTGCTCCTAATACGACTGTATCTATTTTTAAGTAGGTACTTATTCTGATACGATGTAAGGGAGCGGCCTATCATCTTTTTCGAGCCAACCTCACCTGCCCGTGGTAGGTACATGCATCCTGCCGAATAACAAACGAGGTGCTGGCAACCGATTGGTGGCGGTATAAATTAAAGGCTAAATACCACAGACCGATGTCGGGCAGCATGCAGCGTTACCTGAGCGAGAAGCTACGCCCTGCGATCGCCAACCCACCTGTCCAGCGTATATCCTCCAGGTTTTTTCCCTAAGTGGCGAACAACTGAAGAGGCCTATGTGCAGCAGGCAGTGGACTGAGATAGGCTGATGATGTTGATTCTGATAGAAACAATATTTGGACACAGAACCGTAGCGTGTCATAATGGAGTCCCTATATAAAAATGTGGGGGCCCTTAGGAAGGGAAAAGATTTGTCACAAAATTTGGGAAGGTTTTGCTTATACACTTCGGGGGCCTCCATGGTCTGCGGGGCCCCGTATATTTGATACGGCAGATACGGCGGTAGCTACGCCCCTGTTTGGACATGACTATGACGCGGTATGAGTGGTTATCTATGATGCTACATATTAATCTCTCTGAGCTAAGTCAAGGTATAGGTACCTTACCTATAGGTAGGCACAAGTTTCGATTAAACCTAGCTAATACACTTTCAACTAAGTTTCCAACGCTCAAAGTCAAATATCCGTTTAGTACCTAAGTATATAATTTAGATACATTGATGGATGTGTGGCCGTGTGTACCTATTTATTTTATTTATTTATTTATTTATTTATTTATTAAATTACCAACGCCTGTTTACACTTTTACACTTAATATTAAAAACATAAATATCCTGCTTAGCGTAACAGACAATTATAGGTAAGTACCACATGCTGTATAAATACAATATAAAAAGACTTTAAAATACCGACCACACACGACAATAAATTTACAGAGAGAGTAATTTAGAAACAATTGTTGAGCGGATTCTGCTAGTTGAGTCCGCGTGTATGTCTATTTGCTCGCTGTACTCATTTACCAGTCTGCATAAACGCGGGACAGGAGAATTTGAACCGAATACGGTTTTTCTAAAAGGTGGACTTAAGGGAGTGATCTTCTTACGAGGATATCTTGATGGGGCACATATTTTAAATTTACTTAGTAACTGAGGACAGTCAATTTGATGCTGAAAAATCTTGGATACAAAAGACAGGTCAATAATCTTTCTGCGATCTTCTAGAGAATTAATTTTAAAATGCAATAATTGTTTTCTATAAGATGCTAGTTTCTTTTTCGAGATCCGGCTTGAAAACATTAGATGTCGCAAAAATCTTTTCTGAATACGCTCTAATAATAAAGAATGGGTAGCGTAGTGTGGCCTCCATACAACTGAGCAATATTCCAAAATGCTACGCACAAATGAATTGTACAATAAAATTTTAGTTTTATTACTACGCAGTCCTTTCATATTTCTCAGTACAAAGCCTAGAACTTTTGAAGCGCGTTTTTTTATTTGCTCAATATGAGGGACATATGTCAACTTTTTGTCAAACAGTACTCCCAGGTCTCGCACCTGGTCAAGTTCCTCAATCTCCACTTGCCCTATACGATAACGGTAAGTGATAAAGTTAGACTTTCGCCCATATTGAATATAAAAACATTTCTTGGCATTTAAATTCATTCCATTAAGCTGACACCATCGATTGAGCTCGTCGAGATCACTCTGTAACAGAGTCGCATCTAAGACGGTGTTAATTACTCTGCTTATCTTTAAGTCGTCTGCGTACATATATGTATCAGAGTTACTGAGAGCATCGGGTATATCGTTAACAAATATTGTAAACAGGATTGGGCCTAAATGCGAGCCCTGGGGCACGCCTGAGGTTATTTTCCGGGAATGAGATTTAAATCCATTCACTACAACAGAAAACGTTCGGTCCGTCAAATAAGATGCTATCCATTCCAAAAATATTCCAGATATACCATAAATTGATAGTTTTTTAAGCAAAATATTATGTGGCAACCGGTCAAACGCCTTGCTAAAGTCCGTATACACAACATCAACTTGCTTCTTTGCATCTAGCGCCTCGATCAATGTTTCGGATAGCTCAACCAAATTCGTACAAGTTGATCTAGAAGACACAAAACCGTGCTGTTCAGTGCAAACATTTTGTTTGAAGTGATGCTGTATATACGGACACAAAAGCGACTCGAAGACTTTGGAAAATGTAGGCAAAATCGAGATAGGGCGATAGTTAGATATCAAGTCAACTCTACTAGTTTTATGAACTGGGACGACTCGCGCAGTTTTCCATTTATCTGGGAACCTACCAGTCTGCAATGACGTATTAAAAATTATGAGTAGTGGTGCAACTAGGTAATCAGCACATTTTTTTATGAATAAGGGTGGAATTTCATCGGGTCCAGCACCTTTACACTCATCCAAACTTTTAAGCTTGTCTAACAGCATTTTAGTGTCTATAACCGGCAGTGATAAATATTGTGTGCAAGCGTTTCTATTTTTTAATTTGTCTGAAAGTTCGAAAGATGGTTCGTCGTCACAAGAGTCGACATACACAGAGGAAAAATAGGTGGAAAATAATTCGCAGATGACGTTACCATCTGAAGTCGTTGTCCCTCCGTCAGACATAGAGGATGGGTATGAACTAGAACCACCACGCTTAGCCTTTATATACGTCCAAAATAGTTTAGGATTTTTAGATATATCTGTTTCAATTAATTCAATGTATTTATTATACCGGTCAGTAGCCAGCTGCGAGCATCGTGAACTTAATAATCGTAACTGAATTTCATCCATTGGATTTTTGTACTTTTTGAAACGCCGTCTTACTTTGTACTTTTCTCTTAAAGCGCGTATCAGACTATGATCAAACCAGGGTGGATACCGTGATTTTTTAAATTGTTTCTTCGGAACATATTGTTGAATAATATTATTAAGAATACCATAAAATTTTAAAATCATATCGTCTACGTTTTCTGAATCTCCTAACTCTACTTCCCAATCATAACCCCGAAGCGTCTTGTGAATAGATATATAGTCTGCCTTGTGAAAATTATATTTAAATGACTCGGAGTTATATGGGAGCATCGGTTCCATATTGACGGAAATAGCTACATGCAAGGGGGGATGCAATGGATCAATTTTAGAAAGAGAACTAATCGGAGAATTGACTTTGCAAACTGGTAAATTTGACAACACCAAATCAAGTTGTTTATTTGAGCTGTTCTTTACAAAGTTATGTTGTTTCAATCCAGTTATATCCACCATGTCAATGAAAGGCTTACAAAGAACAGGGACAGTATACTCTACCGAGTCATCATCCAACAGGCTCCACTCAATAACACTCATATTAAAATCACCTACAATACAATACCCATCACACTTTTCTAAAACTACATAACAATTATCTACAAAATGATTCAACATTGGGCTGTTTACTGGGGGTGGCAGATACACCGCACATAAAGCAAGTTGATGTATTCAAGTCTGCGAGACATTTACTTCAACAGTTACCCATAATTCCTCCAAACCCGACTCCCATTCCAACCTGCGTTTAGATTGTATCAGCTTAGAAACTGCTATCAGAACACCACCGCCATCTTGTTTGATGGTCCATTCAGATTCACTTCTATCCTTTCTATACACAACATACCTTTCATCAAAAAGCTCACTATTAGCTACAGAATCATTTAACCATGTTTCAGTTAGAATAATTATATCGTAATCATTACAAAGCACCTCTCTGCAAAAATTATGCGTCTTTGTCCTCAACCCACGCGTATTTTGGTAATATACATTTAAACTATTAAATTTTACTAAAAAATAAGCTTAAAAAACATGCTAAGAATGAGAAAACAAAAACAGAAAAAGTATACATCACTTGACCAACATGTCCAACATGTCCTTATCTTTAACTAATACATATTCACTATCGTCACTTTTCCTCATGAACACCCTTCCATTACGCACCCACACAAATTTATACCCAATATCCTTTGCCTTCTTTCTAGCCGCTATATGAAGTTCCTTGTTTGCGTGGGATAAGTGTTCAGCCACAAATATTGGCATACAATGACCTTTTATTCCAAGCAACGAGCTGTTAAGTTTCTCTTCATTAGTTTTTCCTTTATTATATTTAATAGTGGCCGCAAGAAGCTCGTCACGTAATCTTGGCGAAGCCAGCTGTACAATTATTGATCTAGGGCGCGGGGAGGTCCGGCTCATTTTTGCAGTTCGAGTGACGTGCAAAATATCTTTCTCCTTCAACGAACAGCCAACCACTCTGCCAAGCTCCGAAATCATATTTATCAAATTCTCGCTCTTGGTTTCGGGAACGCACTGAAGCTCAACGTTATTCTGACGCGATTGTTGCTCAACTTGATTTAGTCGAAAATTTAAATCGATGACAGTACTTTGCAAGTGCTCATTTTTTATCTCCAAGTCCGCTATTTTTTGTTTGAAACCTTCATTATCCTTCTTCATATCCTCAAACTGAGTATTAATAAAGTTCATAGAAGCTTTAATCTCCGATAATTCCTCTTTTAAGGGTCTTAGTTCCTTATCAAACGTTTTGGAGATTGTATCCTGCATTTTTGATAACATACTCGACATGTTCTGGTTAACAACTTCTTGCACAATTACTCGCAGGTCATCTCGAGTAAGGGTCCGGATCTCCTGGGCCTGGGACGGTGGCGAATTAAGGGCAGGTCTTTTACTTCCTCGCACATTTGACACGTTACGAATAGGTGTATTATCTTGTTTTGACGCATGAGGGGTACTGCGAATACATTCAGGGCAGACCCAGGTTGTGCGCATACCAACCGTAAGTGAAGTTTCATCAAGAGACATACAAGCAAAATGATACTTTCTTTTACATTTTTTGCACGACATAAAATCTTCATCATTATCCATTTCCGACCGACAACAGCCCCATTTCGAGTTTGCCATTCTATTGATTAAGATTTATTTTATTTACCAAAAATAAAAATATCAACAGACCTCAGAGTCAACTCAACGTACCACAATACGTACGACTCTCTGCGCAAGTTGATCTATGGCGCACGCGGCGGACGATGCGTGTCAGCGGTCGTTGTTGTTCCTTGCACGATTTTCAACCTTCTGCGGCCGACGCGACCGGCGCGAATTGCGTGCGCGGCACAGTCACTACCGTCGCGAGAATTTGTTTACCTGACCGCATCCAATTGACACAACACCAGCTGACTGCAAGTTATTTGCGATATTTAGTTAATTATGCCGTATATATTGTTGAACTTCTTATCACTGGTAATTGTAAAAACACTTGGCTATTCACTATACTATTTCTAAAGTTGAAAACTGATGTTATAAACAAAGTTTGATATTTTTTAACTTGGAGCACGCTCAGAGGAGTAGTTGCTGTGAGGCGGTCAAAGACTAATATCTACCTACAAGTGTCAAACGGCAGATACATACCTACTACGTCTGCTTTGAAAAATTGTAATGCAAAATGTGGTCCGCTAGTAAATTATTACTGTACAACCAACTGTAAGAGCAGATTTTTCACAAAACTAACTCTAAAATTAACCTCATTAAAATAGATCCACGGTGGCATTGGTGTGAGTTTAATTCCAGCTGTTTTCTTGGAAGATTTCAGTTTGTCGCATAAAATAAGAAAATCGTTTATCATTCTGAAGAAAACATTATCTTTTGCATAGTACCTAAAAGTGTTAAAAATAGCTCAGCTGGCGGTTGATAACAAGATACAACGCAGTCTAGCCGCTTAATCCGTATATAAAACATCCTTTGATTTACTATACGACACTAAATTAAATTGAACCGATAATAAAAATACCTACCTACTTACGAAACGCACGTATACGTCTGAGTTTGTAAATGCTATACCTATAGACTACAGGCCCGTGTTAAAAAAATGATGGGTCATTTGAACCACCAGATGACCTATGTAGAACGATATAAGAGCATAAAATAATAAGATTCAGCATTATGCCGTCACTTGTAAGCTGTCCAACTGAGTGCAGGTGAGAATTCAAAAGTACAGGTAGAGTGAGTGTATTTTGGTCATATATTTTTGTACGGCATTCTTACTATCGATAGATCCATGAAAAATAATAGGACAACGCGTAGTGCCGTAAAAAAATGGTGCGCCAAAAAGTCGGATTTTTTTTTTGATTTTCCGACAATTTCCAGGGTGAATTTGGTCATTTAATTTTGTACGGCATCAGTTTCATGCTATTTCAGTACTGCTTCTAATACATTATTCCGCAACGCCGTACAAAAATCATGCGACAAGGGGAATAAACCGAGGGTTGCAACCCCCTCTCTTTCTGTGGTCCAAGGGGTGATTTGAAAAAGTACGGCATTGGTTCCAAAACATTATCTGACACTTAAAAGTACTATTAAAAATAATGCCGTCAAAAAATGATTGTTCATTTGAATGTTTATCAATAATTATCTTAATTTTATCGTATTCTTGATTTATAAAGGTGTAAAATCATTTGATCCTGTACGGGAACTTTTTTTTTAACATGATATTGTAATATACAATTGTTATATAGTATTGCCGTTCAAAAGAAACTGTTCTGAAAAAAATTATAGAGAAACACAAAAACTGTAATTTTTCAAATTATTGAAGAAATTTAAATATCATACATTAATGAAATATAGCAGTTTTCTACATTGTATCCCATGTTTTAAGTAGTATTAACATAAATAAATTAGGAAAAAATGATGCCGTACATTTTAATGCAGACCGTATCTTTTAGGCTGATGAAAATGACGCTACTATCTAAAGGGTACTTTATGGCCATCTGATACAGTACGGCATTAACATATTTTTGAAGAGAACAATTGATAATATGATTAAATCACTATGACGTCTAGCTGAAGTGAAACGGTGTGAATATTATATCCAAAAATTGAAACTGTCAATCACAGTATCAACAGTTTTGTATACTTTTTGGTTTACTATAATTGATTTATTTCATTGTAATGATGTGAAGAAATAAAACAATTATTTTTAAGAAAAATTTGATATATTTAATAACATTAAATACACACACACATTTATTTTATTTTTTATTTTGATTTATTTTATTTTTTATTTATTTTTTATTTATTTATTTTATTTATAACAGTTTTATAACAGTTTAAGTTGCGTCAACCGAAAATGTGCGAGTACCTACTTCTCAATAATATGTTGTATT
This sequence comes from Conogethes punctiferalis, assembly GCA_031163375.1. Taxonomy (NCBI): domain Eukaryota; kingdom Metazoa; phylum Arthropoda; class Insecta; order Lepidoptera; family Crambidae; genus Conogethes; species Conogethes punctiferalis. The sequence goes on along the minus strand of CM062083.1, from coordinate 19,048,453 downwards.
TTGGAATTATAAGTGGCAACATGTCTATATTTTGGTATAAATCGATAGTATACAAACCCATATTTAACATAGTTTCTAACTAGAAACGTAGAATCACGAAAAGGCTATAAAAATTAGTACGAATAAACTATCTAAATGCCGTACTTTTCGTTATATGAATTCTTTCTTTTTCATTTTTTCTTTTTCATTTTTTTCCCCTTTGAACCAACGAAAATGTACGGCATATGAAAAAATATTATCTATGCATAAAATACTTTCGAAATAAATTAATTTGATGTTGTGTCAAATCACCCCTTGGACCACAGAAAGAGAGGGGGTTGCAAACCTCGGTTTATTCCCCTTGTCGCATGATTTTTGTACGGCGTTGCGGAATAATGTATTAGAAGCAGTACTGAAATAGCATGAAACTGATGCCGTACAAAATTAAATGACCAAATTCACCCTGGAAATTGTCGGAAAATCAAAAAAAAAATCCGACTTTTTGGCGCACCATTTTTTTACGGCACTACGCGTTGTCCTATTATTTTTCATGGATCTATCGATAGTAAGAATGCCGTACAAAAATATATGACCAAAATACACTCACTCTACCTGTACTTTTGAATTCTCACCTGCACTCAGTTGGACAGCTTACAAGTGACGGCATAATGCTGAATCTTATTATTTTATGCTCTTATATCGTTCTACATAGGTCATCTGGTGGTTCAAATGACCCATCATTTTTTTAACACGGGCCTGTAGTCTACTACCTATTTATGGACATAGCTTAAAATGTTTTCTAAATACTAGGTCTAAGTACCATAACATTAATTTTATTCTCATTTTGACGTAGGTAGTAGTCACCTACTTACACATCAAAGTCAATTTAGACCAGTCAATGCTTCCGCCTATCTAGGTTACCTATGTCGGGCGCTCAGCACCGTTTTCGGACAAAGACCCCCTGCTATACTGAACTAGAACGCTGGTAATTGAGGTCACCTGATTTTTTATCCTTGACGTTTTGCTTCATAGGACGCAGTGAGCGAGCTTCATAGAATAGAAGTAATAAACTAAGTAACTTCCATGGCTAGCTTGCAGTACTAAGTACTATGTAATCTGCAAAATAGGATTTAAGTTTTATTTTATAAACGAAAGAAGATCGTTCGCTTCACATTATATACCTACCTACGTCGACTTTGGTTTTCACATTGAATGAATACTATGAACATAGCATCAATTATAATAAATATTATGTAGGTACCTATGTAGGCACCTACATGTTATGTAGGTTAGGTTTATCGATTAATATACCCGAGTAACCCTACCTACTTGTACCATTTGTACCTATTTGTACCCCAAGTAAAGGAAGTACCTATGTTAATATGTTTAAGGTTTCCCTGGTCTCGGTAGGTAGAAAAAACTATCGATAGGTACCTAGTGTAGCAACTACTATGTACTTATGTGGTGTGCGCGTTATTATAGTTGTGCAATATGTATGTAGGTCCTAGGTTGTATGTACCTATGTAAACAATGACGAGTCTACCTATTCTTTATTTCAGAATTGAAAAAGTGTGTGCCTATCTACTTAAAATAGGTACCTAGTTTAATTAGTGTGAGGATTATTAGGAGTAGTCAGTGAAAAGAGTAAACATGTGTTTGAATTAATTTATTCAGTTACGAGCATCTCAAGCCACGATTACACAGTTTGGAGAGCTCGCCGGTGGTGGTGGTGGAATGTGTTCAGTCGACCTCCTCGATGGTGGGCCCGGCGCCGCCGCCGGGCGCCGCGCCGCCCGCGCCGGGCGCGCCGCCGGGGAAGCCGGGCATGCCGCCCGGCATGCCGCCGGGAGCGCCGCCCGCGCCCTGGTACAGCTTCGTGATGATCGGGTTGCAGATACCCTCGAGCTCCTTCTGCTTGTGCTCGTACTCCTCCTTGTCCGCCAGCTGGTTGGAGTCGAGCCACTTGATCGTGTCGTTGCACTTGTCGAGGATCGTCTGCTTGTCGGCCTCGGTGATCTTGTCCTTCAGGTTCGCGTCCTCCATGGTCGACTTCATGTTGAAGCAGTACGACTCGAGCGCGTTCTTGGCGCTGATCGTGTCCTTCTGCTTCTCGTCCTCGTTCCTGTACTTCTCGGCCTCGTTGACCATGCGCTCGATCTCCTCCTTCGAGAGGCGGCCCTTGTCGTTGGTGATCGTGATCTTGTTCTCCTTGTTGGTCGACTTCTCGACGGCGGACACGTTCAGGATGCCGTTGGCGTCGATGTCGAACGTGACCTCGATCTGGGGCACGCCGCGCGGCGCGGGCGGGATGCCGGTCAGCTCGAACTTGCCGAGCAGGTTGTTGTCCTTGGTCATGGCGCGCTCGCCCTCGAACACCTGGATGAGCACTCCGGGCTGGTTGTCAGAGTACGTGGTGAACGTCTGCGTCTGCTTGGTGGGGATGGTGGTGTTGCGCTTGATGAGCGTGGTCATCACGCCGCCGGCGGTCTCGATGCCGAGCGACAGCGGCGTGACGTCGAGCAGCAGCAGGTCCTGCACCTCCTCGGACTTGTCGCCGTGCAGGATGGCGGCCTGCACCGCGGCGCCGTACGCGACGGCCTCGTCCGGGTTGATGGACTTGTTGAGCTCCTTGCCGTTGAAGAAGTCCTGCAGCAGCTTCTGCACCTTGGGGATGCGAGTGGAGCCGCCGACCAGCACGATGTCGTGGATCTGCGCCTTGTCCATCTTGGCGTCGCGGAGGGACTTCTCCACGGGCTCCATGGTGGACCTGAACAGGTCGGCGTTCAGCTCCTCGAAGCGGGCCCTGGTGATGGACGTGTAGAAGTCGATACCCTCGTACAGGGAGTCGATTTCGATGCTGGCCTGAGTGGACGAGGACAGAGTCCTCTTCGCCCTCTCGCAGGCGGTCCTGAGGCGACGGAGGGCCCTCTTGTTGGTGGTGAGGTCCTTCTTGTACTTCCGCTTGAACTCCTGCACGAAGTGGTTGACCATGCGGTTGTCGAAGTCCTCGCCTCCCAAGTGCGTGTCGCCGGCGGTCGACTTCACTTCGAAGATACCGTCCTCGATGGTGAGGATGGACACGTCGAAGGTGCCGCCGCCGAGATCGAAGATAAGGACGTTGCGTTCTCCACTTCCCTTCTTGTCGAGCCCGTACGCAATCGCAGCCGCTGTCGGTTCGTTAATGATTCGGAGAACGTTCAGGCCAGAGATGGTACCCGCATCTTTTGTGGCCTGTCTTTGGGAGTCGTTAAAGTACGCTGGAACCGTGATGACAGCATTCTGCACAGTTTTACCGAGGTAGGCCTCGGCTGTTTCCTTCATTTTGGTGAGAACCATTGAGCTCACCTCTTCGGGGAAGAAAGTCTTGTCCTCTCCCTTGTATGCGACCTTAATCTTTGGTTTACCACCATCACTGACAACCTCGAAAGGCCAGTGCTTCATGTCGGCTTGGACGGTGGCATCTTCGAATTTACGACCAATAAGACGTTTGGCATCTGCAACAAGCAAAAATGTTCTTATTAACAACTCCCAGACATAAATATTCACTTCAAATAGAAGTGTGTATTCTCAGATTATTTTTATCATTCAATATTTTCAGAGACTCTAGTCTAGTATATTGGGTATCATCATAAAATACATTTTCTATAGCAGTCTACACATCTTCAAGGTTAACATTATAAACTTGTATAAATCAATAGCAGGAAGTTAAAATGAATGAATCATAGGAAATGTTATTAAAAAAGCAAGTTTTGTCATCCAAAATTAGCAATGACAATGCAACTACATATTGAAAATCATTATCCTTGTGAATAAGGACAGAATTTTACTTTAACAAGTACGCAAATAAAATATTTGGAATAGGCACCTATTGTACGCTCATCATAAAAATTATAAATTCAGACATTTGACAAGAATGACATCAGTATGGTGTGAACTTGTTAATGATTAACATAAAGACTTTGGAGTCAAATTCAATTGTAAAGATGTTTGAATTTTGAACAAGGTGAATATTTACAGAGCATTCAAATTCAAATGTTTATTGCATTGAACAAAGTTAACCTCTTAGTATGTTGTACCTGCAGATGTTAAAATACTATGATTGTCAATGGAAGAAACTTTAAATCAGTGACAACTCAATAATATCAATTAATAACAAAAATGCTAATTGCTAATTTGTACTTTTTATGTAGGTAAATAAGGTAAGTCACACATTATCTTTGATGATAATTGTATCCTGTTCCAGAACATTTCCTTAAAGTGTCAAGCCGCAGCCACACATTGGAGATATTTGCACCAAACTTAGGTTTTGCGCCCAATGCATGTATCAGTACTTTGACACAACGAAGACGTTGAGCGCGTTAGTATTGTGCATCAGGCAGTGATTGGACGCAAAGTTGAATCCAATGTGTGGCTGTGGCATAAAGTTCAAGTTTCTTCCATAGTCAATGCAATCTATAACAATACTAAAACCAAGGCACAAACAGCCATTATACTAACCAAAGATAGTGTTGTTGGGGTTCATCGCCACCTGGTTCTTAGCGGCATCGCCGATAAGACGCTCGGTGTCTGTGAACGCGACGTACGAGGGCGTGGTCCTGTTGCCCTGGTCGTTGGCGATGATCTCCACCTTGCCATGCTGGAACACACCCACGCAGGAGTAGGTCGTGCCCAAGTCAATACCAACTGCTGGTGCTTTTGCCATCTGCGGGACAAAGGTGGTGGTTAATAGAGAATGGAATGTCTGTTCAAACAGAGGATTTGATTTCTTGTTTGAAGACAAATGTGTGAAAATGGGTGAAATGATTATAGGTACATGTGGACTAACATCTCCAGCTTCAGGCCAATGAACCTTGAGGAAACAATAATCATTGTTTGATCTAACTACAACTAGAGTAATTTCAATCCTCATTTTGTTCATAAGATCGAACTACAAAACGATACATAATTTATAATGAATGATACCTATCTATTCTTCCCACGCATGGTAATCACCCATTGACAACGGGACTCGACGAAAGGGCGGATGTTTGCGGTCACTATCATACATTACGTACCTACCGAACGCTAAGTCTTATCAACAGATACCTAGGTAATTGTAGTCATCCCAATGAGGTCATATACCGGCTTTAATTGATCGACATCAAAAAATTAACAGGAAACGAAGGCACAAGTGGGTATGAAAGAAATACTACCTACATGTTTGCACAAATTTACGTCATAATTACCATTATTGCGTTTAATGGTCACACACGCGCTCGTAACCTCGTAAGATCATTGGAAAATGTACTATTAGTGCCTTTGTTTGTCTACATCTGCACATTTAGGTTATCCGCCATCTTGCCGAAAGGTTACAATGTGATTCATCGGCCGTGTCGTGCAACGACCGCACAATCGGGCACCATGTGGGTTGAATATGATGAATAGTAGGGCGGCTCATGAACACCGCAAGGGCAAACGTGATACGCGACACGGGGCCTCGCCGCCATTATAGGAAAAATCGATGCCGAAACTTCTGGAATGCGACACCGCACTCGTGCACCATTGCAGTTTTCAATCATGTAATCGCTATTGATTTTATACATTATTCACAATAAATACATTAATCGGAAGACGGAACTACATAAGATTTTTTTAGTTTCCCACCAGTCCTACCACGTGAGTTTATCATGGGAACCCAAGCAAAAATTAATAATACATCAAAATCCACCAGGATTTTATACACGACTCCAGCTATTAATGAAAATTATTGAAGGTAGAAAATCGATGCTACTTTGAAAATTGGCAAGGATAAAAGATTTTCCCTAACGGTTGATATTAATGACGCCGGGAAATTTACGAAAATAAAGTTATGACGCGACAGACAATGAAATAAAAAGAAAAGATTGGAAAAAGTACTTACTGTGTAAATTTAACTATAACTTATCGAAGACTTATCTAGTTGAACACTCGGAAAACGTGCGCGATTGACGGCTTCTTCAATTGAAATAAGATGGCGTCGGAGGGCCAAGTAATTTTATATCGCACACTGCATCACCAGACGTCACTGGCATTTTCTGGAATATTCCTAAATATGAGCCAATGACGATAGAGCATAGCTGACGCTCTCACTCCTCATTGGTTAGTTTTAGATAACTATGGCCGCCATCATGCCAAGAACTGTCAATAGAATAGTGATGTCCATTCAAAATCTTATCGACTTATCATCTGTCAACGTTATCTAAACAATTTTACTATCAACTTGGCCATACAAAAAGGAAACACGACCAGCCTTCTTGTTGACACAATGCCTTGGGGCGGTGGTCTCGGATATATTTTATATTGTTTCCGTTTAAACAAATACACTTATTGTCGAATTCTAGAATAGAAGACATCTAAAGCAAATGCATCTAAAGCATGATAAATATCATGCTTTAGATTTCTGGGAAAATACGATAAATAAAGGCATGTTGAAGAGTGGACGTTTACGATGTCATTTAGTCATTTTCATTTTCATAGTGTATATTGGAATGAACTAGATTACTATGTATACGTAGGTTATTACTTCTATCTTTCTCTATGTCAGTTGTAAAATTTAACTGACATGTTAACAAAAAGTCATATCAAATTTTGATATGTAGGGGGAGGGGGGGCACATTGATTCACGGGGCACATTGGTACAGTATTTATATCTCAAAACCGATAAACGCTACACAGTCCTGCATATCACTAGAATGCTTAAGGACATTCACAAGAATGACAGTTGCGGCACCGCTCGCCTCCAGTTTGCCGTTGGGCCTCAACGGTCACTAACGTGTTGAAAGAGGCGTGCGCCGCTGCCTACAAAAAAAATACGAGAAATGTAATTGTGTCTCAGGAGGATACTCTTAGTTGGGTTTGTTATTATTTGTTACTAAAGGTAAGTAAATATAGTTATTATTGTTTTTTAAAAATGTTTTTGATTGCAAGATTATTATATATTTGATAAAATTAATTGTTTGTGGAAAAAGTCCTTTGGGGCACTTTGATACGGTACTGTGCGGGGTACAATGATACGTATCAATCTGCCCCTCTTATGTCTTAAAGTGCCCCGTCAAAAATAAAATAATAGTTTATTTTATTGTTTTTTTTTTCTTATTTTCAGAAAATGGTACGCACGTACAAACCCAAAACTGATATCAATGAAGAAAACATTAAAGATGCAATACGAGAAGTATTGTCAAAGACTTTATCTATACGCAAATATGCCATCAAAACTGCAACCCTACAAAATCGCATAGTAAAAGCCAGAAAATCATTTGAAGCTACCAGAACATTATCTACAAATGAAGCATCCTCTTCATTACAAGCAGAATCTTCTTTATCACAAGCAGGCCCATCTTCACCACAAATAGCACCATCTATGGAGATGGCACAAATAGCATCATCTTCAGCACACACTACTACTGCAGCTTTATCATCACACACTGCTACAACTACTTCACCAAACATCTGTTCCAAGTATACCGTTACACAAGTTTTTTGATGTTTGTTTATTTTTTTTAGAAAAACATTGTTGATTTTGATAGGAGGTTCTGTTGTCTGATTACTTAGTAAGTATATAACTGATTATATAATTAAGAAAATAACAAAGAATTAGTCTTGTTCTATGATGACAATATTGTTTTTTTGTGATTATATTCCTTAAGTAACTTAAGAGACTGATTATGGCTAATGTGCACTCTTAATAAAAAGTATTTTGCGATCTCAATCAATGAAATTGTTTTATTTCTTAATTTTAAGTAATAATACAGTTTATATTGGGTTTTTAGTCAGTTTAAATTTGCATTTTATATGAATCTAAAATACGTATCAAACTGCCCCACCCCATGTATCAAAGTGCCCCACTGGTGGGGCAGAATGATACAAAAATGATTTTTTCTTAAAATCAGTTTATCTCTATACGTCGCTAGTTTTTGCGGTTTTTGCGTAGCCAAAATATAAGCTGACGTATCAGCTAATGCACACATCAAAACAAATATTTAAATATAATGCTCTAAGGTCCTCAGAAAGGAGATTGAATTTTTGTGTATCAAAGTGCCCCTCCTCCCCCTAGGTATTAATCATTCGGATGGATGTTCATAGGAGTTGTAATTTGAGTCAGTCATTATAAAATTTTTGTACAAAAAATAATAGGTATGTGAAATGGGTAGAACCAGCTAAATTAAACTATTTAACCACTGGAGGGTCTAAAAATGTCGAATGTCGAGTCATTATCATATCGACCAATGTACTTCACTGCTTTTTAAAACTTGGAGTCTTGGTTGGATACCTTGGTACCTGGTGGCTGTAGCTTTGGATCGCAATTAATTCAGCCACCTTTCTACTAACTATTTCAATAGTTGATATTTTAAGATAAAGAATAAAATAATTATCATCGTACTGACGAATTGGTAGACCAGGTTTCAAGTAATTCTGATTTATGGAGGATGATATAAGGACGCTTTACCTTTTATAAAGTACAGTTTAGTAGTCTTTTTTATCTACAATAATGTTGAACAATGACTGGCGTGACCGTGCCCAAGAGATCTAAATTAACTTTCTAGTAAAAGACTATTGCAATGTTCTTACTCATCATAACCATGATTAACCACGAGTTTGGTTCATTCATTATTCAAGAATCTTAGCATCATTTCACATTTATTTTTCAAATTTCAGAAGGTAATCGGTATCGTAATCGTACCTACAGTACTGCTGTAGGTCTACCAGTATTTTAAAATCTATACAATTAAAGTGTTTATGAACACTATCTCGAACACGAAATATATGAGTGCATTAGCCACTCTCAGTTTCCCTTGGAAATTTCCCGCCTAAAATGTTACTATACCACGTGGTAATTCCCGCGTAATAAAACCGATGCGTTAATTAACACAACAGCTGCAATGCAGCAATTGTTTATTTTACGATTTTGAACCATAGGGCTTTCTTTTTTATAAACCCTCGCCGTCCCACCATGGGATTACTTACTATTATCTGCGTCCAAAGGCCGTTAGAATATTAAACACTAATAATCCGTGGTTAAAACCATGTGGATTTTTTGCTAGAATTTTCTTTGAAACGTCCTTGTCCTTCACCTTATTCTGTGTTTACGGACGGAGTACGGACTGTATTATCATTGTTCCGTCTCTTTATTGTAGGTACCCTTAGAATAATAATATTCTAAGATTGTATTGTACCTATGTACTTTCTACATTATTATCTACCTATAGATAATGAAAGACATGAATAATGTTTGTAAGTAAGTACCTACCATATTTATCTCAATAGGTACTTTCTGTTCGTTGGGAATATTTTTACCTTAAACAATGACTAACGATTTTACCTATTTGGGCTATGAACGATCAAAGTACCTATAACATAAAATATTATTTTTCCTATGCGTCTCCCCTCTACACTAGCATACCTACCTAAGTAGTTAGATACGTAGGTATATGGGACTGGTAAAAAGGGGAATATGAATAGAATTAAATGTTTATTTATGGTATAGGTAGGATCACGGTAGGATACAGAGGTTATATTTTATATCAATGAAGTACCAGGTAGGTTATCAGATAAAGGCAATAACGCAAATCTGAAGAAAGACGAGGGCTTGCAATATAAAAAACACCTACATACATTCTCTTCTAACATGATTGATATGTATGATCTTCAGGCTAGGTAGTAACAATGTAGGTGCCTACCTATTACAATATAATAAATAACAGGTAAGTAGGTACGGTAAAAATGCATGACTTGCTGATTTTTATGTATAAGTAAGTGCGATATTTGTAAAATAATAAATAAAATCAATCTATCTATGTAGGTACGTCTAAGGAGTAGGTTCGCAATGGTCAGCGAGCCTTAATCCGGCTTCGATTCCTTGTCGGTCAATTTAGGCAACGAACTTTTCTTACTCTTTTCGTGGAAGTACTATGGGAGACGCCCCCATCATGACATGGTACTTGGAAAACTTTATATAGGTACTTTGGGACCAGAGCAATATAACTCTAAAATAAATAAAAAAGTTGTATGTAAAAAGGTATTTTATTGAAAACAGTCCCAAAGAATTAAATAAATCAACACACAAGATACATTCGTAAATCTTCCTTACAGTTAATAGTCACTTTCAACTAACATCTAACAAAAATAATGCAATAAAAAGGTCTTAATAAAAACAATGAAGTGCCTTATTTGAGCTAAACTCGTTTGGTTTACCGTTTATTCATATTTCATCTAAAAATGCGTCTATCATACTGCAAATTGTTATTATCAATCTAGCGTAGGACATACATACTCGTAGATTCAAGGTATAGCACTCTTAACAAAATAACGACCTAACTGAAAATGGGGAAAAATTAGCTTCTGTGGGAAAAGTGTCCTATCATCATCACTATCGGCCTATCACACTCCAGTGCTAGACAATGGCCTATAGTTGGTCTATAACTCATTGATCTGGGGCCCTACTACAGAAAACGAAAACGATCGTTCGTTGAACGGATCGCGTATTTTTGCACCATCAATCCCTCTCATTTGTCCCTCCCGTGTTCGAATATACGAACTAAAATTCGTCAACGTCGATTTTCAACAATTTAATTGATATATTAGAACACGGGAGGGACAAATGAGCGGGATTTATGGGGCAAAAATACGCGATCCGTTCAACGAACGATCGTTTTCGTTTTCTGTAGTAGAGCCTCTGGTATAGTGTTCTGAAAAATGTTTTTTCTTTGTGACAAATGTCTTATAGCGGTCTTTAGGATCGTTTTTTCACATAAACTCATTTTTCCAAAATTTTCAGTTTTTACTCACACGCGGCTTTAGGTATAATAATTTGGACAATCACTTTAATACATAATAGAATTACACAACCATTGATTGAACCTTATAAAACAAAAAGAAAGTCAAAGTCTTCCAATAATACAAAAACTATACAAAATTACAAACAATTTGATACAATAAACATTGTTACAATTTGTCAAAAACATTCTTTTTGCACCGCCCTGCAGTACCACCGTACTTTAGCATACCTTGTCGATTGGTAGAAAATGCATTAACCCTAAATAGGGCACTGGTCTTATAAGGATCATATTATTAATTTGTACCTTTTGTTAAAAAAATCTCATCCTATGCCCAATTAGGGATACATAAATATTTCAAGAAGTCTGGGGAGGCTACTCTGCAATGTATTAACGATGTTTCGGGGTCTTTAGAACTGCTATGCTACACTTTTTTAGCCATAAATGTTAAGTGAATACCTTTTGTTATGGCTCGAAACTTCGGTTACACACTTTGGAGTAAGCTTACTGTTTAATGTTTAAAATAGACTTCCAGACATTCTAGATATAACAATAGGATTTGGATTTTAAAAGGACATTGGGCATTACGAGGGTCCAATACTGTTTGTGACATTAGGAACCGAAGGGTCCAAATTAAATGCCCTATACTGATAATACAATGCTATAAAATTGTATGTGGGAAATATTAAATACACGAATATTTAAAAAAAAACGGCATAATTCAAAATCGGTGTTACGAAGACACTTCTCAAATTGTGTCTTCATCAAACAAAGGCTTTAAAAAAAGGCAGTCTGTTTCCATACAGAAGCTATATTATTCCCACAATGCATTCTCCAATTAACACATCGCCTTTGGCACCAAACTAGGCAGGGCTGTATGACTAGATCTACTGTTCGGTCCAGGCCTAGGGCATCATGAGATTCTGAAGTAGGTCTGGTAGGCCATCCCTAGCGACGTGGTCAGGAACCACGCGAAGCAACACCACCAGGTCGCGAAGCCCAGGACTCCTCGGTACACCTCCTGAGTGAATATCTGCAAACATTTTTTTTTCATTTGTTAGTAAAATAAAACCGACTTCATCATCAGCTTATTGCAGCCCACTGCTATAAGCTCTCTGATCATGTCAAAATGACGTCTATCATTTCATTGAACTACAAGAGCTACGGAAATCTTCCCGCCTTGCCCGTTGTCACAGTGACTTGGGCTTCTGTTTCACTTTCCATCAGGCGCAGGGAAGCCATTATGTCGAACTACTATAAAAAAAAAGTTCCCAAGATGCATAAAGACAGCCGACAGAAAAAAAGAGGTTCGTTTTGTACACTAAAAAGTCTCACCATCTTCAAGTTCTCCCAAGCGAGCTGGTACTGTTCCACGCCCGGCGTGTCCACACTCTCCGCTGCCGCCTCAACAGCCTCCCCCCCCTCGTAGAACAGCGCGGTCCACGTGTACCCGCCCAGGGTCTTGTACATGAGCGCCAGGTACAGGCACATCACTATCGGGCAGATGTACTGGAGGGCCACTACGCAGAGGTAGTAGAATACTGATGCCACCTGTGTGATGAGATAAATAAATAAATAACCCAAGACATGCCACGCTGGGCCACACAGCGCCATCTAGCCCCAAACTAAGCCGAAGCTTGTACTATGGGTACTAGACAACTGATAAACTTACTGACAATACATTTTTTTTGTAAATAAATACATATTATACATAGAAAACACCCAGACCAATACAAACAGACATGTTCATGCACACAAATGTGTGTAATGTGTGGGGATTGAATCCACAACCCTTGGCTCAGAAGGCAGAGGTCACGAAAGATAAAAGGTTCTTTAGTTTTCAGTCCGCTTGTGACTGTAGTAGGGGAGTCTTGTAGAGGGGATTTCGGGATTCACTAAAGCACAAAAGATTAATATACATTACTTTTTACGAATTAGGGGGCAGACCTGCAAGCGGTTCACCTGATGGTAAGTGATAACCGCCGCCCATGTACATCTGCAACATCAGGAGTTTAAGAAAGAGGTACACTCTTTTCTTGAAGATTTGAGGGTATCGGTCTGGAAATACCGCTGGCGATAAAGCATTCCATGGTTCAGTTGTGTGGGGCAGGAAATTGCGACAGAAGCGAACAGTTGTGGACTGCCAAGTGACAAGTTTGTACGGATGACAAATCCTCGGGACGCTCCCCATGATATGCGATTTCGACGCAGCGCTAAGGGATCAAGCCGCCCGGTAAAAAATTTCTAGATCTAGCTAAGATGAACTTCATACATAGGTTAGGTACAAGGTGACTTTTTAATCACTATCTAATTTTTTTCTGGGCATTAGGTATCGTTAATAGAGCCCATTTCCGCAAAAAAATATATAGGTAAAATTTTTACAAAAAAAAAACAAATTCATTGTCCCGAACCAATTATAAATTTCACATGGTTACCATTTCGTAGTACTCGCGGTAATACCGTCTTACCTTTAATTCGTACCTTAATCGTATCGTAATGCCATTGATATTGATATTTATCGTTTTGCGTACTAAATATTTATGCCAGAAATGGTAACCATGCGAAATTTATAATGGATTCGGGACAATAACTTTGTTGTGAAAATATTAATTATATTTATTTTTGCAGAAATAGGCTCTAATAACGATACCTAATGCCCAGAAAAAATTTGGATAGTGATTAAAAAGTCACCTTGTATAGAAGTTTAAAAATATATATTTCAGGTCAATGTTTCTCACTCAGCTAGCTAGCTACCCGTTAATGCATTTAGCTGTCAAAAATGAAAGTCGAGATGGCCTCACCTTCTTCTGCAGGTCCACGTTGGTGATCCGTCCGGCCTCCTTGCGCATGCCGTCGAGGCGGCGCTGCGCCATGTCCAGGTAGGCCTGCAGCTGGCGCGGCATCAGCGCCAGCCGCAGCGCGATCGTGAGGACTACCAGCAGCAGCCGCAGGCTGTCGTACGCTTGCGACGTCATGCTGACGAACAAGACAAATAACAATGAGCCACATGCCACCCTGGGCCACACAGTCCCAAAACTAAGCCGAAGATTCTGCTAGACAACAGATAATCTATTGGCTCCAATTTAGGACGCTAATTGGCACGATTACAGCGCCAACTAGCGTCCACAAATTTGCGAGCTCTGTCACATTGACATTTAGGTCGTAAATTTGTGAAAAAAATCGAAATGAAAAAATAACAAAAATTTCGACATTTTCGACTAATAAATTGTTGTGATACCACGATTTGGGTGGAAAAAAGGTTTTGAAATCATTTTGGTCATTCAAATCAAATGAGGTAAGTCCAAAAAGTGTGTTTAGTTTTGATTGTGTCAGGGTTTGTTTACTTCATATAAAGTTGTAGTTTTACAGTAAAACAAAAAGAATAAGCTACTTTAATGGTTTCGTTATATAACAGTAAATATATTTTAATGCTCCTGTATCACTAGTAATAAATTAAATATCGTTTTCAAATCGAAATGAGTATTGTTTTAAGACCGGGTTTGTGAGTGTTATTACAATATCAAATTCAAACCACAAACTGTATTTAAAGGAAAGTTGTTGGTATTGGCTGGACATATCCGAGGACCGAGATGTAGAAGAATTAAGAACAAGGGCAGAGTTCAATAATTCACTCTCTCATCAATAGGCATACATCTATGTATATAATTATGTAGAATCGCTTTGCCATTGACAGACATCTGATGACAGAGCTTGCATTGTTTTTACTTTTGACCACCATGAGCGCTACGATAGATTATGTTAACCCCACCTAGTACTAGGTACTAGGTGGGGGTACTATTGGCTGGCCAATAGCAAGATAATAGGCCACATTTGACATTTGTCAGTTTTAAATTCATAGTGAGGTGACCAGCATAAACACTTCGATTATTAAAGATAGTATCACGATTTACCGGGTCCACAGCAAAGTCTGCACAAAAGGTAACAAATACACTCACAGAGGCTTCTCCATCCCGCTGAACACCCTCCCCGTGAGGTAGTACCGCGTGATGGGCCGGATCCACAGCAGCGTCAGCACGAACGGCATCGCGAAGTTCAAGTTCAGGAGCAGAGCCTTCACTTTGTTCTCACCATAGTACCTGTAACATACATACAAGGATCTTCTCTGCACTTTTTGGTTTTCACCAATGGGACATCATCATCAGTCCACTGCTGGACATAGGCCTCTCCCAATGCTCGCCACTTCGCTCGGTCCCGGGCCTCTCGCATCCAGCACTTGCCAGCCGTCCTGCGCAAATCGTCACTCCACCTTGCCTGAGGGCGTCCTACACTACGTTTGCCGAGACGCGGTCTCCACTCCTGAACTCGTTTACCGCAGCGGTTATCGGTTCTGCGGCTGATATGGCCAGCCCACTGCCACTTCAGCTTACTGATCCGGTGAGCTATGTCGGTAACTTTGGTTCTCTGCCGGATCACCTCATTTCGGATCCGATCTCGCAGAGAGACGCCGAGCATAGCCCTTTCCATAGCTCGCTGAGCGACCAATGGGACAAGAAAAAATTAATTGTAAGTTAGGGTAACCTGTGGAGCATGTTTGTGTATGATGTCTTACCTTAACGAATCCCAGTGCATTCTAGCCACTCTAAGACCAGGGAAGGTGAACAGTGTCCCTATTATAGCGGCCCACAATGCTAGGGACAGTTTCAGGATCAGCTTAGATGCTGGACCTCTGAAAAATTCATTTGCATGATTTCTTTAATGTATGGTCAAAATATTATTTTTTACAACATTCCTATTATTTCCTATCCATCCATCTAAAAGATAAATAAAATATTGCCAAAAGCATACAATAAAATTGTAATATTCTGAAATGGTTATGAATTCGTATTTTATGAGCACCAACGATTCATAGAACAATGTGACAGTGGCAAGTGTGCAACAATGTCTTTGTACACTCACCACACACAATTTCCGCTCTCTGCATGACCCAAAGGTTAACTGGTAGAGAATGCTCCTAGCATTAAGTTCGCCTTTTGTACCATTTTGTGCAATAAAGTTTAAATAAAATAAATAAATGTGTTTGCAAGTAAATTTATAGTCTCATGTACCTATAATGTGTTGTTGTAGTTCAATTGACTTCATAGTAATATGTTTTATTAGAATTTAAGTGCCCACTCAACATAACACTGAGTTTTTTTTGCCATAATTAGAATCCTTAAATACCATGCTTAAATATGATAACATCTTAGAATTTATTGTCATTCTATTACATAAACAACAATAAAAGTGCTTGTCTCAAGTCTATTTTTAATTTGGCATGACTTGATCATAGCAACAAACAATCTACATTTTTATAAGCTTTTATTTGTTATAGCTGTGCTCGCGACTTCGTCCGCGTGGAATAGTTATTTTCCCGTTTTTTTTTACATTTTCCATTATTTCTTCGCTCCTAATAGCTGCAGCGTGATGTTATATAGCCTAAAGCCTTCCTCGATAAATGGTCTATTCAACACAAAAATAATTTTTCAATTCGGACCAGTAGTTCCTGAGATTAGCGCGTTCAAACAAACAAACAAACAAACTCTTCAGCTTTATAATATTAGTTAAGATACATTTTTGTATGTTCAGGTAAAACCTTACATGTCAATTATAAGGCACTTGCCCTCAGCCAATTGAGTACCTAAAAACACTTACACAGAAGACAATCCTTGGTTCTCCAAAAACTTCGACGCGTTCTCATAGAAGCTGTCGTACGCAGGGTCCACTCCCACTTCTAAGTTAGATTCGTCCACGATTAGAACCATCATGGCCACCAGCATGAATATGCAGAAGGCCACGATGCACGTTGAACGCTCACCGATGGACTCCTCGCTTGTGAAGTACTGTTTTGTGAGAGAGAGGAGGATCTTTCTGGATGTCGAGTCAAGTTATGATATTTATGGAGAGACTATACCTAATGCAAGTGTGTTTAGCAAGCGTCTATAATGCAACACATTTGCATTATATTTTATGACATAAAGCAACACACACATTGTACCACTTTGGAAGAGTCTCTCGCGCAAACTATTCAGTTTAGAAAAAAATGATGTTAGAAACCTCAACATCATTATGAAATACCTATCCATAGATACCCCACACGCATAGGTTTGATGAAAAAAAAATTTTGAGTTTCAGTTCTATGTATGGGGAACTCCAAAAATTTAGGATTTTTTTCTGATTTTATTTTAGAATCTTAATGCGGTTTACAGAATACATCTACGTACCAAGTTTCAATAATGTAGCTTTTATACTTTCGGAATAAACCGGCTGTGACATAGGGACAGACAGACAGACATGACAAATCTATAAGGGTCCCGTTTTTGCCATTTTGGCTACGGAACCCTAAAAAGCTACTTTGGAATTGGCTTTCAGCAGTGACTTATCTACTTTCTAGGCTGTGGTCACACACCTGCTTGCCTACAAAGCACATGCCTGCAAATAAAGTCAAATTTTTATTTATCTATCTAATTTGTAAAGGATACAGTGAAAATAACACCACAAGCAGACACCAAACCATGCTCAGGTTGAATTCATCCTTCAGTGGGAATATTGCAGTGTATACCTGAAAATCATGACATTTTTTAACCATTTAACTTTTACTTGACTGAATTCAGTCCTGAAGAAAAGATTTACTTTTTAAAAGGGACATTAAAGGGCTGCAAAAGATGATGCAAAAAAAAAACATTTGTGTGAATTTATTTGAATTAATTGTGCCTTGAGCTATGAAGAGTTTACAAAATACTTGAGCTAATTAAAATGAATGATTTGGTCAGATATCAATAGTACTTGGTATTGTATATTATAAATACATTAAAAATAGAGACCTGACTTTGTTTTTCACTGGTTAACCTTTAAATTTTAAATATTATTTACTTTATTAATAAAGTTTTTGAGATTTTGATAATTTAATGATAATGATATATATTTATCTACTTACCTCCGACATTATATACACAATAGCTGTGTACAATGAAAAGTCAACAATCCAAAGATATTCCATATAAAATCTCAAGTGGACCACATCCAGAGGTGTGACTGGAGCCGTCTCCAACTGTATTTCCAGGCTTCGGGGAACATGGAAGGTCTCGGGCTTCCCATTTGACTCATGTTTGCCGCCTTTACTCTTACCCTTTGGCTTGTCCTTAGGCACTCCAGCCAGAGCCTTCAATTCACTGTTATCTGGATACAAGTACCGGTACAGGCCTTGCGCACATAGTAACCACCTGGCGAATGAGTAATTCCCTAGTTTCTGTATCACTGACACCATTATCAGTGTTATAACCAACTGAGCGCCGAGTAACGCCTGAAAAGTTAATTTTAACAAATTACTTCCTGACACACATAAGTTAATCGCAAATGTCAGCATAATCTTATGACACACACCATTTTAGATAATTTTTCATTCACAGGAAGGCCCGTTCATATTCTAATAATAAATTAATTTTATTTCAAGCTCCAATTTATAACCTCAATGTATTACTCCCACTCATTGTTAATTATGCTAAAAAAGATATCTCGTAATATAGCAGATGATTGCGAATTAAAAGAAGACAACAAATACAGGGTTACAAAAGTAAGAAAGAGAGATCTGGCTTATGTTTTCAATAGGTTGTAAACTTGCTAATTCGTCGGGGTAATATAAAAATAACATGACAGATGTTTTCGAAGCCTGCTCTTTATGATATTCTAAATGTCATTAAGTAGTGTAAATATCCGAATTAAAATTTATTAATTGGATAGAGTTATTAATTTTCTTTTGAAACACTTTGTCTATTTGGTGTCTTTTATAACATTTACGAGCTTTAAGATTATTAAAAGATTAAAGGATATTTAAATTGAATAACTCGCTTTAGAAATGCTTTTGTAAAAATCCATTGTTAGAGTAGGACAAGATTATGAGTAACAGAGACTGCAATATATGTCACTGCCCACTTTCATACTTTCCCCATAATTCAGGGTAAAATTCAATTAAAGAACATTTTTTTTAACTGTAGGTAACTTAAGGAAACTTTTTCGTTCACAAAAATATTAAGAAATTCTTCATTCTAAACTTGTGAAGCTGTATAAGAAATGAACTCACCTAAATCGTCTGGTGCTAGTACAGAGATAATCCTTAGTTTGGGACAATTAGCTTTATACCGTAAATTTTAACTAATTAATTTATTCAACACTACATTCAGTTTCGTAATCTCGTTTTCGTGTATCATCCCGTATAAAGTGTGGTAAACTAAATAGAATGTGTTAAATGCTTGCATCGCAATGGGGTATTTTATTTTTAAGCAGGCACTTCTAAACAGCTGTCACTGTCAACGCGTGTTCTCGGGACGGAAGGTGACGAAACGGATGTCTGCCTCCGCGGAGCTATCGCAGTTTATCGATTGATTTTGCCATTTAATTCGGTTTCGTCGCCGCTAAAGTCTGCGTGCAGACTAATGCGACGGAGCCTATTCGTTTAGTAACTTTAGTTCATTGTTTCTTCCTTTGTGTGGTGCTGTGAAAACCTCTCAAGATGGGGTCGTTATTTAGGAGTGAGGAAATGACATTATGCCAGCTTTTTCTACAAAGTGAGGCGGCTTATGCGTGCGTGTCCGAATTAGGGGAGTTGGGCCTGGTGCAGTTCCGTGATGTAAGTACTTGATGGTATCTGCAATGCGATTCTAATCACAAACTCCTATTACATGAAAATCCATTACAAGTGAAAATTTGTGACCTAGATCTGTCGGTGTCTTGTGTTTGCCCTCAATTTTAGATGTTTGTCGATTAGATTTGCTAAATGCACTTAAATACTTTGATCTTACTGCTGGTGGTTTAATGCTACATTGTATCAAGTCATTTAAGTAGGACTGTTGGTATGTGAGTATAAATATAATGTAATATTTTTATGACAATGAGTAGTAATATTATGAATTCTTATTAAACAAAACAGTGAAATTATGATTATTGAGTTGTTAATTATTATACATTTATTAGTGTACAATATTGCTAGTCCGTAGTAGAGATCAATTTCTAAAATGAGTCATGGGTCTTTTCTGACCACATCTTCACATGATGTCAGTTATCATATTGTCCTCAATATAATAGAATATTAGTGACTTTTTAGGGCTAATTTATTGATAATATATTTTAGCTATGGTTCCTTTCATGTACATGCAGTTAAATTACAACAAAATGTCTTGTTTCAACCAGTTTATTAATGGGACCTAATTACTTATCACAATTTTCTCCATAAATTGTATATTCCTTACTAGAATAATGGCATAAGTGCCATTAGGGAAGGTTTATGACTAAAATTGTATGTAATTAGTTTTCTAACTGATCCTACATAGTTTCTTACAACTAACATTGGAATAGCTCTAAATCTTAAATGTTACCTAACGAAGACCGAACAGCATTAAACTTTGGGGGAATAAGTGAATCAGACTATAGATGGATAAAATATTTATCATTTATAAATATTGGTAATGACCCCTGCCTTCTGAATGTACTTTGTTTTGTTGTCTATATGTTATGGACCAAGTGATAAATGTAGCATTATATATAATGCCCGGGCATTCTGATAAATGGCCAATATGAGAGGGCAATTTGATAATCATTATTCAAATAATCAAATTGATCGGGCATTATAAATATTGTTTATCACCCTTTGGGCAAAGTAATAAAAACATATTTTATAACTATTTCGCAGTCTCCTGGTCCTCTGTAAGGCTTGCGTGGGGGCATAAGCTCATCCACTCCTGAGATAATATAATATGTGTATGTGATACACAGGCCAGACATTACTTCTGACTGCTCCAAGATGACGCACTCATTAGTAATACTCGGCAAATGCAGCACTATTGCATAATGATGGGAACTAAAGTCCTTAAGAGTTTTACTAAGGAAAGAAAAAATTTGCTTTAAGTCAAGTGAAAACGTTGCGAAGTAGAATCAAGCAAATTACTTGTCAAATCAGCTGCCCTATTAGCCCTGCATAAGTACATACTACTACCTAGTTCCCATCGACCAATGTCAGTACTGTCCCCTATATCCTAACCGTTAAGGAGTTCTATGGCTTCATTATCAGCACCAGATGTTGACGCCCGGAAGCATATGCCTGAGTAGGTTATGATTGCGTAACAAAATCACCATATGAGCATACAACTTTGGTTGTTGCCCTCAATTTCTTCCGGATACCATCATCAGATCCTGACTTGGTGATAATGAGACCACCACGGAAGTGTCTTCTGTCGAACAAAAAAAAATTGTTTGACATCCATCTACATATAATAGGCTTGTGTCCATAAAAAAATTAATTAGTCTGTCTTCTAGATTATTAAAAAATAAAAGATACGTATTTTTTCACTTATAAATTAGACCAAAGATTACAAAGATATACCCCGTTAAAGTTTCGCGTGACGTCACGCCGTGCAGCATTTTGTCGCACGGCGTGACATCAAACACCCCCACTCCTAAAGTTTGATGCTTTGTACCTTTGTTATTTTCGTGTAAATGAAAAAAGGAAAAATACGTGTTCAATATATTTTTATAATCGAAAATACGGACTAAAGGACTTTTCCAGGGTCAAAATAATGTAAGTATTTTGACCCTGGAAACATCCCATTGACGGAAATATCGGTGAACATACATAAAAAATTATACATACAGACGAATTAAGAACCTCCTCCTTTTTCGCAGTCGGTTAAAAAAAAACATTACCGGATACATCGATCTCCGAATACGAACGCGTGTGTCCCTCCCCTTTGCTTTATTATCAAATTGCCTAATTGCCAAGTAGCAATACAATAATGACCGGCCAATGTGATAAATAATGAAGTTTAGATAGTAATTATCACTTTGCCCAATAGAATTTGACATTATTCATAATGCCCTAGCATTATAAATAATGCCCGCATTAATCACTTGGTCCATAACATATACAACAAAAGCCCTTTTAAATGGTACATTTAAAAAAATAACTAAACACCATTCTTCATAATCCCTCCAGATCATTGATAATCCCTTCTGAAGTGTTGGTCATTTTTTAAAACATGGATTTTAAGATAGCTATAGATTTAGAATTCTGATTCTAAATCTATATCTATCTTAAAATCCATGTTTCTCAGTGTTTCAGTTCAGTCACTGATGACTAACTTTTTGAAATAACTATATTGTATAAATATTTTATTTAAATAATATATGTATTTATATGATGATAAAGCCACTTAGCAAAATGCATATACATGTTCTTGGTGGAGCATTGATTCAGGCAATGCTCTAATAAGCAAAACAATACTAGGACCTGATGTTTGTAATTCAGTATATACAGCTAACTACCATAACTTGGTACATGATAGACAATTAGACATACTTGCTAAGAAATTACTTTTCTATATTATCATCTCTTGTTAGTGTTCTGGGAGACAACTACTACAACTAGTCAACATCTGTTACTGATAGTACAAGGGAAACCTTAGTTTAAGACCAGATTATCATCACCAGCCTATTGCAGTCCACTGCTGGACATTGGCCTTTTCAGTTTTTCACCAAACATTTGGTGAATATACCCATAATCGCCACATGGGGCAGGCGGGTTTATGATCACTGAGCAGAGCTTTTCGCTCCGGTGATGCTGCTGCCTGTTATCAGTCTGTGATATTTAGGCATTTAGCTACACAGTGGTAAGACCAGATGGTTGGTCTGAATAGTCTAGTGCATTTAATTTATTATTTATTACAAATAATATCATATAGACTACACTCAAAACATGGTTTCTAATACAGTGTGTTGTACATTTCTACTACATTGACATTGTATAGTTTTGTAACAAATGTACATTCAATTACAAATTAGTAAAAGTGCCTATTGCCATTGAATCTAAAGTGGCTGTTATGTAATTAAAACTACAGTCATGTGATTTAACAAATACATTGTACTGAATGGGGCATAGAGATTGGGTTGGGCTAATTATCTGCAATCAATCAATTTTTAATCAGCAACCTTTGGGATTTAGATAATTTTGGTTTGAAAATGTGAGCTTATCACAAGTACTTAACTGAATTTGCCTTACTATTCTTAAAATAATTAAATACTGGCGCCATACTGTATTAAAAATGTCTGCTAGGGATGTAAATAATAGGATGTTCTAGATAATTCATTTTATTTTTAATCCTTTACATTCAAATTAGGTTCATATTACAGACTAAAGGTTTCCAACCCAGGGAAACCCAGTTGATTTAAAAAACAAACTTATTTAGAAAGTTCATATATCACCTCATACCAGTCTCATAACTGGTAATGTCCATGCATTGTCTGGTACTCATATTATTAGTGTGTTGGCAAGCATATTTATTATTAGACCAGATAAATATGACTGCATTGTCAACCAGTAAACTTGACACTATATTGTAATGTTTACTATGTTGCAATACTCTGTTTCATTAATCTAATATCCTTTATTTGAATAGTTATTAAGTATGCTGGACTTTATCTTCATTGTATATGTGTATAGTATAGAATTATATTTCAGCACAGTGCAGGGGTTTGCAAACTTTTATCTTTCATAGCACATTTGTTCATATAGAGTTTTTCTAAATAAATGATATGTTATTCTGATATGTACTTAAGTTAAAGTACCTCATGCTTTGGCGGTAACCCCAGCCACTATCCGAGGCCTCCCAGAATGCAGCAGTTCTTGAGAACCTCCATATGGTATTGTCTGATTAGAAAATTACGATTTTATGTACCATACCTCTATAGGTATAGTATGACACATTCTTATTTATGGAAGCAAAATTAAACAAAGCAATGAATAATCAACATAATGATTTGTTGGTACTAATATTGTATTAATCACACATAGTTTTGTGTGAACTGACCTAATTTAATTAACAACTTTGAAGTAAGTTAGGAGAATCAATTGTAAGTAAATTTTAACTTCAAACTCGGTGGTTACAAACATACCAACAGCTAGTTACAAAAAGCTAAAACAATATTTTATTTAGTTTATAAATTAGGTAGGTACATCCTGTTACCAAATTGAATTTATTAGACTAAAATCACAGGCTTTTATAATGTTAACTGGGGGATGTAAAACCTATAACAGAGTTTGAGGCCTTAACTTCTCCTGCATAAACAATGAGGCTATGCTAAGACGCGGGCAGCGCAGGGTCACCCAATTTAGGGCAGAGCAGATTTTGTTAAACGTGGAGCATCCGAGATCTGCGTACATTGTGGCGCGGGCACATGTGGCGCAGGCATGCATTTATCTATCCTATATGTCTGTTACTGCCCTTAGTCCAGTAGAAAGTCATTATGCTGTTGCATAAAAACACAAATATTGATTTCACAAAAACAATTCGTTTCGTCGTTCAAAAACAGTTCTGGTTGGGATTCAAATCCATGGTTCGGAATGAAGGATCCACGCCAGCTAATACATCGAAATCATCAGATGGGCTGAATTCTTTTGTAACGAGTAGTATATTAGCTCACCAAAATGACTCCATCCGTTCGTTAAAGCACGCAATGTACCTAGTTTAATAAATGGGAGCGATCTACATCACTTATTATTAGTGTAACAAAGATCGTTCAGACTGGGACGGCCCGCATAAATGCCGCTTCACGCCCCAAATAAAACAACTAGAGTAAACGAAGAAGGGAGCATGTGTATTGGAACAGAGTTCCTCTGAATATTTTAGGGAGTTTAGGTTTGGGATTAAGACACGAGCTTCCGTGAGACACAATGATTATAGAAATATTCAGAGTTCCATAGCCAGTAGGTACCGTCTTTACCGTAAGCACACATGCGGTCCCCAGCATGAGAGAGTCCTTCAAATGAACATTCAATTCGTAATAAGCAGATTCTCCAAAGGAATGGATGGACTGTGTGTCTGTGTGAGAAATGATATGCGTGTCAAAGGTGTGAGTGTGGAGATGACGGCTGATAGAGAAGAGTGGAAGAAGAAAACATGTTGTGCCGACCCCACTTAGAGCGGGATAAGGGCAGGAGAACGATAAAGCAGATTGCCCAAAAATAGTCATTTGGGCATAGTAGTAGAAATGGAATTCGCTCCAAGCCAACCTCACCTGCCCGTGGTGCATCCTGCCGAATAAGAAACGAGGCGCTGGCAACCGACTGGTGGCGGTGTAACCATCACAATTGAAGACGTAGCTAAATACTAAAGACCGAGGCAGCAGCGTCACCGGAGCAAGAAGCTACGCCCTGCGATCGCCAACCCGCCTGCCCAGCGTGGCGATTATGGGTATATCCTCCAGATGTTTGCTCTAAGTGGCGAACAACTGGAGAGGCCTATGTCCAGCAGTGGACTGTAATAGGCTGATGATGAGTAGAAATGGATTTCGTAAAAGACGACTAAGCGAATATCAGAAATAGAATAGAATATAATGACAATTGTCATTGGGAGAGGCATATATCCAGTGGACGTTTCCTGGATGCTGACAGTAGAAATAATCCTCTTAAGTCGGTTAAAATTCTTTCTTTACTTTCTAACATGGTCCCAAATTCTTGTGTGCCCAGACCCATTAAACGTTCGGGATTTAACGCGACGTAAAGTTTCGTTCGAGCTACGACAGCCGTGGTCACGGAGAGGAGAACTAGCATAGTTTAAGACGGCTCTTTCCATAGCCTAACGATCCTAACGATCACAATTTCCCTCTACAGCTAAACCCAGACGTGAACGCGTTCCAACGCAAGTTCGTCAATGAGGTCCGCCGCTGCGACGAGATGGAGCGCAAGCTTCGCTACCTGGAGAAGGAGATCCGACGCGACGGCATCCCGATGCTGGAGATACCCGGCGAGTGCCCCGAGGCGCCCCAGCCGAGGGAGATGATCGATCTTGAGGTAACACCGTCTTTGTCTTTAAGTCTGTGAAGAGGAAGAGGTCGTTGACCTTTTTCTTTTCCTTGGGCCGTGTATGTAGGACTCAGGCCGCCATCAAGAAATGGAGGAACGGCACTCTGCCTCAAAATGGTGGGGAGGCAGAGAATACCCAATAAAAACCTCGGCCTTCTTCAAAAGTAATGGGGCGGCGTCAGGGGTCCTATTAGACCGATGCTGCCCTGACACGCTTTTTTAGTATAAGTACCAGTAAGAAGCCACTACATCATCCAGAACCTTCATCAGCTCTACATAATACGAGATCACTAAAAAGTATACTAGCTGTTATAGGTGCAGCTTCTTCTAAAGAAACCTTTTGAAAATCTTGTTACCTATCAAAAGACAACTGATTAAAGTTAATAAAATTGGATATTCTCAAAGCAACCTACCCAGGTGGATGGTCCACTCCACCAGTGAACCCCCAGCCTAAGGGTATACTGAGTACCGTATTCTAAAGCTACGATGTATTACGTGCGATGTATTCCTCCTAGAATAGAATCTTTGTTGCGTAGCGGAATCTCTTGAGAATACATACGATGTGTCATTACATAAAGGTTGTACGTCTGCACATTGCGTTAAGTCCTTAATAAATACCACCCACTTTGATATACCGCAATACAGGCAACAGATAGACTTGAAGAGTTGCCAGAAAGGACATTGTCTTGTACATACATTGTGCAATACATTGCTCTAACTTTAAAGAAAATGGAATCTATTGTTTGCGGCCGGACCGTTAATGTGAAGTGTAATCAATTTATAAACGAGTTACGATACGTTTGGGGAATAACCTATTTCGTGTTTGTTTTGAACTTTAAACCTGGTTAAGCCAAAAGCCTGGTTGTTACAGATGATCCTTATGATACGGTCATTGAACCTTTGTGGTGGAAGCAGTTTGTACACAAAAGAATGTGTACTATAGAACTTGCGTTTCTCGTGTTCAGGATTCTCATCATCAGCTTGTAGACGTCCACTGCTGGACATAGGCTTCCCCAATGACCAATTCACACGCTTGGCAGGTGGGTTGGTGACCGCATTAGGTTTTATTTTTACCCAGGT
This sequence comes from Conogethes punctiferalis, assembly GCA_031163375.1. Taxonomy (NCBI): domain Eukaryota; kingdom Metazoa; phylum Arthropoda; class Insecta; order Lepidoptera; family Crambidae; genus Conogethes; species Conogethes punctiferalis. The sequence goes on along the minus strand of CM062083.1, from coordinate 19,021,759 downwards.
AAACGCTGCTGCCCGTTTACTGATATTCCTTTATGCATCATTTACATTCAGCCCTGTTGGGACGGGAAGTAAGCAGGGAATCAGAATAGGACTAAATCCGGAAACCACACACACTCAAGGATATGTTAAACTATTGTACTTTTCCTCAGGCCACGTTTGAGAAACTCGAAAACGAACTCCGTGAAGTGAACCAAAACGCCGAGGCCCTCAAGAGGAACTACCTCGAGCTGACCGAGCTCAAACACATTCTCAGAAAGACCCAAGTATTCTTCGACGAGGTAAGTTCCATTCCACCATCAGACTCGTCACGTTAGTATCGGTTGAGATGCAACACGCAAATCATTCCGTTTGTAAATCATAAGCGTTCGTCAATTATACTTTTTTTTGTTGTAATCAAACAAGTTCTGCCAACCGATACGCGGTGACGTCACGTCACATGATCGCTATTTAATTAATCAGCCTCCGCCAGCGTATTTAGATAATCCTTACGCTGCGTATTGTCACCTTTATTGTCATAGTTGCCTAGTCCTTTAAATTAATGAGATACGCGTATCGGCTGATAAGATAACCATGCGACGTGTCCTCGTGATGCCCGCGTCAAGCCGGTACCAGTCGGCGGGCATGCATGCCGTAATGTTTGGAGTGCGACGTCAAACGTCATATTTCTCCCATCTATCTTGACTGTAATGTATTGAGCTGTAAATCCAGAAGGCTATTCACATCTAGCTCGTGTACTCACATAACTTCATATAATATGCAATCATGATAAAACATAGCATATTATCCTTGTAGCATCGTTTTAACTTTGTGAAGTTATTGTAAGTCAAAAGTAAAAACTGTTGTAGAAAAAACTGGCTCCGCGATCTAACTTCAGATTGATTTTATTTCTTATATCACTGTTTATTTTTTTTTTGGTCAGTGTTTCATACGTTCAGTTGTATTGTTTGATTTATTTTACTGAGTAATATTTAATGGTCAGCTAGGGAGCACTTAATGAATAACAAGATGTCCGTCTCATTGATAACTAAATCTAATTTATCGATAAATTCACTATTTATATTTATTCTGATAATAACAACAGTAAATTAATAACCAAAGGGTCGTGGTATTTCATTATTTCTCTTATACACCAATCGGATACGAAACGTGGGCTTCAAAAAATAAAATGTTACGTGTCTATTAGAAATTTGTAATGCAGTATTTTTATTTAATCACGTCACACGGTCAATGTCACATAAACCCAGATACGGTATTTGGAGCAGTCTCTGAAACTTTGAGTGTTTCTATCTAAATTGGTTTATGTTGTTGGTATCCGCCGAATTCCGCGGCACCGTATCAATTTCGGCTCACGGTCGCCATGTGACATTGACCTTGGGCGCGCCACTGACCTTGACGCCATGGTGGCGTGTGTGTGCACAAGATGGCGGACCCGTCGCGCGAGGAGGAGCAAGTGACCCTCCTGGGGGAGGAGGGACTCATGGCGGGCGGGCAAGCGCTCAAGCTGGGGTATGCTCACATTGATTACGACAGCTCTCCGACCTACTTTGACTTCTACGCTCGCCACAACGGGTTTCGGCACCGGGGTCCAAATTCATTAGATGTAACGTGGCGTGGAAGTGAAAGCGTGTCCTAGAGCTATATTATTTTTGCAGCGCTTGTACTGTGACGCTGATACGGGAGTCTACCGATCACCACTCAGGCAAGCATTGGAGTCGGCCGGTTTATAGTATATCATCAACATAACACCTCTTGACTTCTTGTGTGATGGAATGACAGCTTAGAATAGCACCGCGAGACAGACACCCCCGGGTCGTTCCCGGCCCGGGCAGTTCCGATCCCCAGTGGAGCGTGCTAACCAATTGCTGCCTGAGTGAATTTTAACTAACTGTGTTTCCGAAACATGATTTATTTTTGAAGTCCATTGATGGTAGCGAAAGGTTTTCCAGGTCGAAACGTGCGTGGTAGCCGTTATCAATATTTATTTTTCTGTTTTCATATACCGTCATGCTTTCTGTATACTTTGTCATATGCATGCCATTATGGTTTTTATGTTCATGTTTATATGTAGTCTAGCGTTCACGTTAAAACCGAAATTGTTTGAGTGATCAGTTACGTCACTGGTTGAACGATTGTAACTTTCACATTGTAATGAAACACAAACCGTAAGGAGTAGAGACCGACTAACAATCAGCTTATGTCCGTAGTTCTAGCTAGGTTTGTGAGCACCGAAGCGCGTAGTTTTGTTTTACAGAGTCGCGTTGGCGCTACGTTTTTCCTACAACAGGCATGGGACAATGTACTCCGGTGTATTGTGTTAGCGGGGGCTTGCGTGTCGTCCGGGCAGTGGGCAGGATGTCTGTAAATGTTTATGTTTGTCCGATAGCACGAGGGTGGTGCCAGTACCACTGAGTCAATGACGCGCGCCCTGATATCCGACGACCCGAACAAACATATGGGCCACGTCCAACTAGGGTACGTATGCGTGTGTACATACGGCACTGGCGTGATACGATCCCACAACTGTTATCGAGGCATCGGGGGCCGTATCGACACCACATTCGATTTGCCTGACTAAACCACAACCATCCCAATTTCAACCAAACAGTTCAGCTGCTATTCGATTTGAAGGCTCTGAATTTTCAAAACTAAATTCAACTTAATTTACCAGAATGTGTCCTTTGTAGCACTAAGTGTAGACAAGTTTTAGTCTCACAGGGTTAAAGTACTTTTCAGTGTGTTAAATGATTTCTTTTCTCTTGATGGTGGTGATGATGCGGCCTTACGACTGGCTCTGAAAGATTAATAATCCCAACAGTAATGTTACAGGAGATCTTATCGTGGTATACGTCGATCGCATTTATGTTCTCTCGGGCGTCTCTAAGGTTACAATCACTGCTTCTGACACACTCGCGTACTTTGAGTACGGCGCACGAGTCGACGTAACTGTCATCGATCAAGATGTTCACATAGACTCGACAGCTCTATATTTGATGATACACACGTAATGATAAATATTTGGAGTAAACGTTGATAACGATCTTATATCGTGTCGCAATTCGAACTATGTGAACGTCTGCCTACATTTTGACGATGAATTACATGAAATTAAATTGTAAAATCTAAATTTCTAACAGTGAAGTCGATAGAAATTGTACAAAATAACATAAATCGACTGAAAGTTTTGCAGTTCCCTTAAAATTGCATGCAATTATTAACTTCCACAATTTACATAAAACTGATACTGTAATGTTTGTATACGCAATTGCTAGCCTAAAATGCCTATTTGGATATCGAGGCGGATCTACGTGATTTTTTGGATATTATGTGTATGTACATTTAGCTAAACTGCTTGATTTATTCCCTAGTTTACGGGATAAGCAAGAATCCTTGGAATTCCTGCCTTGGTTAGTAGTGTACATTGTATTTTTAATGTATGTAGCTGGGTCGGTAGTGCTGTGGTGGGTACTAGCTCATATGTATGTGTATGACTGGAGTATGGATGATCTACAAACACCGACAGAGCTGAAACAAGATTTGCTTCTTTCATATCTGTCAGAGCACTTGAGTTTTGTACATTGTCGAGAGTAACTCACTTTCACTTGGCTTACTAACACTTCACTTCCTTGCCGCAATTACTTACGTTAATCTATTAAACAAATGTGCGTGAGGTAACTTGGACTTCAAGAATAGATAATGGACTTAGGTGCAAACATTGTAAATGCTGAAATACTCGGTCTTTTTCGTGCTCACACTTTCCCCTTGTTTCTGTCTTTTATTGATTAAATGTTTCGTGTAAATATAAATGTGGACCTAGCGGTTACCCCTGTGGTAGTCTTCATAGATCCTTTGCCTAGTTTCCTAATTAGCCAAAAAGTTGTGAGCTACGAATAATCGTTACAACTTTCTTTAGAAAGTTTCTAACAGCGTCTTGGTACGAGTGTCTTAGATATTAATAATTATAATCTTTATATTTTGTGTACATTTCAGTTATCTCGTGTTATTCATTCCAGACATTGAATACTTCTCTATAAGTTGCAAGAAACTATTAAAATTAGCTATAATCATAGTAGCCGGATGAGGTGTCGTAAAGTTTCCATAGGCCTTGGACTATTCTAATATGGATTGATAAATAAATTTTCAATACGCGTACACCTAAATGTGTCTGTGTCGAATGCTCTACTGAATTCCATTGGACGAATATGAAGCAAAGAACGACGCACACGAGTCGCATGTGTGTCTGTAATCTGTTTATTGTCCTCTTGTTTTGCATCACAATGCTCCTAGAGAGATGTCACGCCTCTGTTAGCGGTTATTAATAAGCTATCATACGCGTCTGCGGCATAGTGACGCCGAGACAATGCCTATCAATACTTGTAAAGACTGCGTCCATTCCACATTCATATACGATGACAATAGGTTCACATTAGTTCCAGTAAAGTCCTTTGTTATATAATAGAATGCACTTAAAACACTTCCGTAGGTTTTCTGTTATAACACCACTTGAATCAATGATTCAGCAAACAGATAACTAAAATCAAACTTTAGTTATAGACTGTATCTGTTGTACTATATCTGTTTTAGTGTTTGAATGGAAATAACTCACTTGTGAACATTTCAATTGCGGAGCCGTCAAAACAATAACAATTGGCTTTCATATCGACACGTTATAATGGTACCACTGATAAAAAGATCCAGATTGAATCTCGAGAATTCGATTCACAGAGATATTGCTAATAGGTCTAGTCAGCGGATATCTGATAAATCTATGGATTTCGCGAATACACTTGAGATTATCACGAAGGAAGTTGTTGATTAGCAGTTATGAAATTCGTGATGCGACTGCGTTTCTACGTAAAAAAACTAGTAAGATTTCAATTTGAATGACGTTTGAAAAACGAATTTTGATCGGTTAAATCAGGTTAAATGAACTGTAACCTGGTTATGAAGTGTGTCTGGAGAATCTTCTTGATATTGAATTTAATTTGTAAGTATTTATCGTTCAATATAGTGTGCATTGATCTTGAAGCAAATCGTAAAGTATTATCAAAAGTAAGACTACCTGAAGACAGGGGACTTTTACATGTATTTGGCAGATCTGCTATTTTTACGTCACTTATTTAGTTCTATGAAAGCACTTGACCACAATCACACCTGATGTTAAGTGATGATGTGGTCTAGGATGGAGCATGCTTTACTGAAAAACAATCAAATTACCCAAGATTTGGTTACTAATACTATAATCTCTAACAATCGCAATGTTTTGTATGCCTTCTTAATTACCGTAGCATTTAGGCCGAATTAAACTAGCAATAAAGCTAGCAAAGGATCTAAATGGTATAATTTTTAATACAAACTGTTATCTGTCTCATCATGTGTTCGTTACCCGGGCGCGAATGTGACAGACACGACTTCTAGCCACAGACAACCAGGTCGATGGTCGAACATAACGGCAGTTTTTTTTGTAAATATTTGCACATGTTCATGGACTTCACTGGGCATAGTAGATCCATTAGCGAATTTTGTTAAGAACAAACATAAAGAAGAGGTATTTAAACAATTTTAATGACCAGTTACAGTATGGATCTTGACGTTACAAAAAAATATGACAATGCACGCCATCTGTCTTATTTCAATTATTCTTTGGTTACATACTTACATAATGATGATGACTGTATCTGGAGACGTGTCCCAGATCACCCAGACTGGAGTTCCGACTTGCGGGAGCACTTTAATTAAACAATGAGGCTCTGAGTTCATCGATCTTATTTCACTCAATATCAATTTGCAGTACCAACATTGAGTATTTACAATATGTGCGTTATTCTAAAAGTATTCCTATCCAACTGTATTTATACTACGTAGAGACATTGCCAGTCTTAGTGTTCTCTATCGTCTTTACAATAGGGAATGCTCCGAAGAGTTATTCCAACTCGTTCCGCCCTCTCCTTTCCACTCCCGAACAACACGTGCTGGACAGCGTTGTCATCCGCATACCATCCAGACGATGGTGGCGCGCACCAAGAGGTTTAGTTCCTCGTTCCTGCCCCGTGCCATTAAGTCATGGAATGCCCTTCCAGCTCATGTGTTTCCTTCTTCTTACAATCCTGGGTTCTTTAGGCGGGGCGTGAAACGGCATCTCAGTGGGCCTTCAGGGTGAGGGCGACAGGCGCAATGGGCTCTATTGTGCCTGTCGACCTAACTTTTGGACCTCACGACCGCTTACCATCAGGTGGAGTGAGGTCATCCTGAAAGCTCTTCTTATAAAAAAAAATATTTAGTACTATCTTTTGATGTTTTGTTAACTACACTCAGAGGCACAATTAACCGCCCAATTCTTTATTGTGGCATACCTTTGGTTATAATAACTAAGCGCTTGATGATTTTTATCGTCTATGTAAACAACACCAACATATTTTAGTGTTTTTCATCTGTAATCTTTAAGTCTTTGACTGCCGAGAAACTAGACACAATAGAAAAGCTATTGTTTGCCGGTCACCGGTGACCGGCATGGCGGTCAACGTGTTAATATTGCTAAAGATAATAATTAATTCTAAAATAAAATTTTAAAGTTACAACGAAAAACATAAGTGGGCGGATAATTGTGCCTCTGAGTGTATAGGTATAGGATGTTATTCATGGGTAGAAGTCCAAACACCATTTGACTTAAAATTCAATCTAATTGTGAAAGCAAAGACTAGTTGGGTTTTTAATAAAAGTTTTTGGATTCCATATTTTATGCTGTCTGTTTGAAGAATCTTGACGATTCTTTTAGTAATGTGTGCTCTATTACGTAGTAACGAAGTAAAGCGAAATATTTACTGTTATGCCAAATTTAAAGATAACTGACTACATAATTAGCTCAGTAAGTATGCTAAATGTGGAATACTAGTGGCGACAAAGTAGATACCGTTAACCAATGAGCACCATTACTTTTACGATGTTTTTATGGAGCAGTAAAGTTTGTAACGTTTTTACAACGCTCTACGTTCATCGTCAGTTATTTTGTCTAATATTTGTAGAAGTGATTATTATGATATTTTATCAGTCGCCATTATCAAAGCCCTTTGCTATAACTTCTATTTTTATAAACGGCCTGCGTAGCGCAATAGTTAGAGCGATCCGAGGGTTCCGGGTTCGATTTCCTGTTCGGTCAATTAAGGAAATTAATTTATAATTTAGATAACGTCATACATCTGTATAGAGAGACCTATATATGGAGACAGTCAACATCTGGTATGAATGAGAATTTGGGTGAAGCTTTTACGTTTTTTTTTTATTCGAAATAGGTTTGCGCCTGATGGTAAGCGATATCGTAGTCTACGATGGAACGCACTCACCCAGCCAAAACCGTTTCGCTCTCGCCTGGAACATCGGAGATTATATCTTTCGGGGAATAAGAAACTCTGCGAAGAGTCCTGTAGGTAGATTTGTTTTTATTTACCTCCTGCGCAAATAGTCAAGTGGCTCTTTGGAAATTGACCGCTGTGTCTGAAATTGGGAGAGTAGTGTTCACTGTAACTTTTAGCTTAGACGGCTGTTGATGAAAATGTGCATAAAGTCTTTAATTTTGAAGTGTATTCTGTACTGTCACTATTCTATTACGTAAAATTAACTCTAATTACAAGGCAATTCATTTATGTAGAATGGACTCTACTTACAGGTCAAATTTATTCAATTTACCATCTCTCTGGAGCTGTGAACTTATATTACAGTAGTTATCAATCGCATCAAAATGTTATTGATATGAACGCCTGTCCTTATTTGTATAACCGGTTTATTTGAAACTGCTTCTTTTTACGGACGTGGGTACCCCGAGTCTAAATGAATCGTTGAAGAGGCATGCATAATTAAAGTCGTGACTTATCAATACAACCTTAATGGTTACTCGTAATAATGTTTTCCTTTATGTATTGAAAACATACCTGAGGTTTTGCAAAGGAGCTTATTAGTTTCCTCATTCAATTAGACGAGATTTAAATCTCTAGTTGTGATTGGATCTTGAATCTTGACAAGACCAATCAATCGATTGCATTGTCAATCCTTGACATCCATCGATGATGCAATTAATGAGGGTTAACGTGTGTGAATTCGCCACCAGAAGCGCTAGTGTAGCGTGAGGTCTCCGAAATTTCAAATACCATTGTTTCTATGAGTTAAATGAGTTTATTCCAACTTTCTGCAACAGTCTTTTTGAACAGCTACGACATGAGAACCTTCAAGGAAAGTGTACCTAAGTACTCTTATTTAAAAGGCCGGCAGCGACCTCAGAACTCAATTTGAGTCGGGTGTCCATGGGCGGTGTGGACTGTTTACCATCAGGCGTCAATTACAGGCGTAAACATACAATTGCTCGTCTGCCGCCTCGCGCATTAAAAAAATATATTTGGCATAGCCGACATTCATTATGAAAACTATGAGCTACGGAATGTCTTTGTTTTAAAAGCGGAGCTGAGAAAAAGAGGTGCAATATTAAGCGATCTGAAAGAAAAGCTAGTTCACAGGTTAGTTTGTTTACAATTTTATCTTTCGCAAACTTATGTACCCCTTCTCAACTATTAATTTATCACACGCGTAAAATAAACTTTAACAGCTATTCCTGAGGACCTCACTCTACAGTGGCGCCAACTGGCGGGAACAAAAACGGTGGCTTCCATCAATCGAGTATAGATCAAATTTATTGGTCTGTTAACCCTTACGCTCTTATATCTTTAAAACATTTGGCACACAACACTCTAGGCCCTCGTATAATACAAACGAGTCGTATTGTAAATCTATATTGTCTTTGAAAATGTATGTGGTCTATTGGCTCTTTGTGACACAACCGTCGATTTTATGTGCAGCCTAAATGTGTATGTAAATTAAGTTTCTCTTTTCAATGTGGAATGAATAACACGATTATAAAAGCACATGCAGGAAGAGTCCTTGCAAAAGGAAAGTCAGCTAGCAGTCAATAGGTATTGACCTACCTGTGGGTCTGTCATGTCCATTTCGCCTCCTAGGCTAAGATTTCCTTAAGCGGCATTTACGGGACACTTTGGCATCGCTACACTAGACATGGGAAAGCGCTCCTTAAACTCTTCTTTGGGGGGGGGGGGGGGGGGGGGGCGTTAGCTAAGGAGGTAGTTGGTGAAAATTGTATAGGAAGCGGAAAACATGCTTGAAAATCGAGAAGATCAAGTGTGTGTGTACAGTCGGCATCAGATACAAGTGAGCACGTAAGCTACTCTAATATATCTACAAACGACGTCGAGTCAAAAACGTCTACGAAACGCAAGATTCAAAATTATAATATCAACATCTCGTACGTATATTATGTTGATATTATAATTTTTAATGAAATTGATCGAAACATGCAGTTGTCTAATAAATTTTAAATGTCTATTTATAAATTGTCTCAACAACAAATGTGCTCAAATGTATCGAGGCAACATAACCTTTTGACTGTTGCTACAGTACATTCTTGTTTCAGATTCTTTGTATGGTTACATACATTTAATTACCTTGAACGATTGTAACTGTGTGTTTAATCAATTTGACGCTCAGGATGTTGATACCATTTTGAAACATTCTGTGTAGATAATTTCAATATTCTGTTAGAACTAGGTATTTGAATAGCTTACGTTCCACATAATATGGTAGAATAGTGATCGTTCTAAACGGTTTTATTTCACGTTTCGTTATTTTCTTAAGAGCGAATATATTTCATGCTGACTGTACTTATTATCTGTGCAAAGGTACACATTTAGTTGGCATCCGTTTTAGAAGTTCTATACATCTAATGATGTACATTTATTCAGGGAGTTTGTTCTGCGTTATTTACTAAGATGACTGATATATATCATTTTACACGAAGTACATATTTTTATTATGACTTACCTTTTGTACGGAATATTTACTGCAGTGCGGATTGTCGCCTCTTGCTAAGAAGTTTCAAGGCTTATCTGATGGGTAAAATGACCGTACCTACAGTTATTTTACCTTTTGGGTGTTATGCTCAGAGGCTTGTCAGTAATTGGTAAGGGTTACGACACATCGGTATGGTTAATTAGTTTATAGTTGTAAGGAAACGTTGATTTCAATTTGATGTAATATTGGAATTGATTTTGCGTTTATCTTTCAATCGCTCTTAATAGATTGATATCGATTGATAAAAGATTTGATCGAGAAATGGTTTGATAAAAAGATTTGATCGAGAAATGACTTAATTATATTTATAACGACAAATGCCAACAACGATTTAGACCGTGTCATTTTTTTTTATTGTTGTGGATGACAGACGTGCATGAAGACCGTCTGATGACCGTCAAACGGTTACCAAGCGGCATATTGCTGTGATGGATTCTTTCTTTTAAAAATACTTCTACCTACATTCTACATATTATCTCAACACCTTGCCTTCTCCAAAATCAAGGAAATTAATTAACCTCAGTTAGACCATTATGCGCTTTCACGGGACTTTATCACAAACTAAGAAATAAGCCAATTCAGGTGACAACATACGAATAGTTTATTGGTACTAAGATTCGTAGCCTTTATGTAGAATCAGGGAAAAATCTCTACATACATACAATACCTGCGTACAGACAGACAATTCCCGATTCACTCTACGGTACTCCATGGAGAACGCCATTAATCCTTTGACCGCCGCGAAATGAGACTATAGAAAAGCTATCGTTATCGTCGCAGCGACACTGGCGTTCGAAAGGTTAACTACACGGTACATTGAAACAAGTATGAAAATGACGTAAGCAAATCCTACTAGTAATAGTAGTAGGTGTGAAATAGCAAATAAAACTTTGCCATATATTTGCTATTTTAATTTCACACTCTTGAGACGAAACGGGACGAATTAGAAATCCAGATGAGGGATCAATTACTATCGGTTTTAATTAGGTTGACGCATGCATGGTTGCACTTACCATTACAATCGATTTATAAGCTGTATCGATTGATCGATCAAATGACGAGACGTTCTCATTAATCCTTCAATTACCAGCATTTTAGTTACAAGAGAAGTTTGATAGTTTCGCCTGCCGAAATCAGGATTGATAATGGCAGTTTAATGAAAAATGTCCTCTTTTTTACTGAATTCAATCTAATTTAATGTACTAAACGAGTTATTTTTACTTTTGATAATTTATATCGATACCTTTTCAGTGGCAAACAACTGGAGAGGCCTATGTCCAGCAGTGGACTGTAATAGGCTGATGATGATGATAATTAGCCTTAGGTATCTACTTTAAAATGTAATCTACATTTAAGTTATTTTGTTACGCCGTTGGTTTTCTGAAATAAATAAATTATATTATGGTATGCCATTAATCAAGTGGCGTTAGCACCAAGTTGTACACTTGTATCATCAAAATCATCATTTGTCTGAAAGTACGTTCCAAGAAAGAACTGAGAAATCCCATGACGCGTTTCCAATAACTGGAATTTAGTGAATGACGCTTGCATTGTTGCGAAATATCGATGTTTGGCGTGAAAACGTTTCTGAATCCGAAGTGACTGTGCTAATTTGAACTTTACGTAAATAGATGTCCATGTTGTTCAATTGTATTTTCCAAGTATTTGTTGTATCTCTAGTGTTATTTATTATCATTGCCTTGACAGTGACTATCAAAATCAGGGGAGTACCTATCTGATTAGATGTCCAAGGGAAATGTACAACAGAGCTGTATTATAAGTGCAATATCAATTATTATCCTGTTAAACTTAAAAGCGGTCAAGGTCTGAAGATTTCTGTTTAATAAAGTGTTATCTTTAAGGTAGCTCTACTTCCTTTGAGTGTGGAGAAGCATCGTATGCGCAGACATGACGATGCCAGCTGACAGCAAAACTTATTTCGGAGATTCCTTTTCGTCTGTCACATCGACTTTGCTTTACCTTACGCGCAAACTATTTTTGTCTACCATAACTAGGCACTTAGTGAAATTAAGATCATGGCTCTTGACCAATTCAGATTGCAAAGGTTCATTAACTGAAATTTCTTCCTTTGTTTAAGACTAGCCACTAATAGTTTGTGCATCTTCCAAAAATGTTACTGCGATTATAGATCACCAGATGCGATCGAGGAAAGCCTCGGACGCTGCGTCCGTGTCTCGTAAAGATGTCCAAAAAGCGAACACGTTCCAGCATTCAAATATAAATCTCTCACGTGCGTAGACTTGGTCTCCTGCCAATGGCGGCGCCGTTGCGTCACTCGTCACCAGGGCGTTGGGAGACGCTCAACGATCGCTGTTATGAAGGTATTATGCCTACAGTGTATACTTTCCAAATGGATACGACTTCATTACCAGCCTATCGCAGTCCACTGCTAGATGCAGTGGACTGCGATGCCTATGTAGGCATTTCCACTTATTCGCCACCTTGGGCAAAAATCTGGAATGCTTTACCCATAATTGCCACACTGGGCAGGCGGGTTGGCGATTGCATATCGTAACTCGTCGCTCCGGTGGCGCTGCTGCCCGTCATCGGCCTGTGGTATTTTAGTTAGACCTTTAATCGTGATGGTTATACCGCCACGAGTCGACTCCGACTTTGGGACCTTCAAAAAACGAGCCTACAAATTTCTCTATGGCCACTCCTCTGGTGTTGCGGTGTCTAAGTCTAAAGTGAACAGTTACCATCCTTCGGGTGACCTTCAAGCCCGTTTGTCCCCTCTGTTAAAAAAAAGAGATTGAAACAAAATATAACATTCACTATCAAAAGTCGAGCATTGATAGTCAAACCAGAACGAACACGCCCTCCTATTTACAACGTTTTAGAAACGATATCGTATTCGTGCTTGGTCACTCGTTTAGATAGCAAAGACGTGAAGAATTGGAGGGCTGATCAACATTTCATGGCATTCGTAGAACGAAATTATTAGAACAGTTAAAAGCATTCTTCTCAACATTTGCTAGTTTACAACTTGTCTTTAACGACATTAGGAAGATGGAGTTTGGATCTATCCGATTCCGAATGTCAGTGATCAAAACACCGTGAGTGAACGGATCTCCAAGGTCGTGCCCGCTCGGGGCCTCGGGGGAATGTCCATCCGATTGTGGACGCGTTTGTCCTCACGATTATCGCTTTACCATTGATTACTTGAATGGTCATGCAAAAAGGGATTCAGCGTTTATGTAAATTTATTTAAAATCCCATTGATTTGTTTGAAGAGGCAAGAATTTGAGTGACGGTCTTGTTTGATTCTTAAACCGTTGTTTTTTGCTGGCGTGATCTCCATTTATCATGTTATATGCTCGTTCAACTGTTTATGCGACGGTTAAAACATTGTGTGCCAGGATCGTAGCAAATGAAAGGACGTGGTCTCTGTCTACCCCTCTGGGATAAAGGCGTGAAGTTATGTAAGTATGTGAAACATTGTCCATTTAGACATTGCTTGATTAAGTGTCTCTCTTGACATGTGTACCATTAAATGACCCACAATCTAACTTGTTCGTTTACAATAAAATTATACACTTTTGTTCTTTGTTGCTGAAAGCAGAATACCGCTTGCTCTGCTATACTATTTGCTCTATTGTTGTGGAGCGCTTTGAATGAGATGAGTCAGCGATTTAAGCCGTGGGTATATTAAGAACTTCTATTTAGACAGCCTGTAAAAACTCTCTGTCTGTAAAGATTTTGAACTTACGAGATCCCTTAAGAGAAGCCGTTTGCAGTACACGATACTCGGCTTGATATTTTCGGCTGTCCTCTGACTAGGCATAAAAATAGATTAAGACGAAACCTTGAAGCATCAATGTCGAATACTACCGTGGGAACCCTGCACCCACATTGCTACGACACAAATGGAAGCCATTATGCTGTTAGAGCACCGACGCAGTTGGTTGCAGTACTAATGAAGTTATTGCAGAAAATACTAAAGATATTATGCTTGTACAGACAATCAAATCGTAACGAACTTTGACGTTTACCGCTCTTAAGTTGAACAGCATAAGTATTCAAATTGCATTTCTGATGTTATTACATCTGCTGTACAGAACTGTTACCAGCTGTAACGCTATTTCCAGCCGTGAATTTAAACAGATGTCTGTTTGATTTGAAAGTGAACCTAAATATTTAGACATCGAGGTGCGTTTTGCGTCGGCGCGGATTTCCCTTCGCGTGTATGTTCGCACAGTAGTTTCCGCGTTATCACAGTTAAGATATGGAATGCAGTAAAGTATTTCCACCAGTGACGTAATGAGCAAAACAGTGCTAATTTGAGACAAGTGTCATATATTTTATTGTTCATCAAACAATAAGTGTTGCTATGCCAACGGTTCCTTTACAATTTACACATAAATTTTATCCTTAATCTCGTTATTTTACATAAGTAACATTCAGTGGAAGCTGAACTCTGAGAAGAGCATATATTTCCTTACAAATGATTGCAATTATATTCACTGCTGCACTGCGATTGCTTTTATGTTTGTCAACCGATACAGTTGACATTCAATGCTATTTTCTCAGGATGTTATTCGTAATTGTGGAATGATCGATATCTTTGTAAGGTACTGCTCAAATTTGTGATTATAAACATAAAGATAGTTGCAAAAGCGTCAATTTTTGTCATAGTCAGCTATTTAATATGAGGTTTCTTACTCGCTTTGGGATCCTTTAATTCCATTTCTCACATAAATAAATAAATATGTGATGTAATTTTATAACTATAAGGTTAAGCATTAGTATGACCTAATAAGATAATAGATATTAATCACTATATTACTAGTCTAACTATTTAGACGTCATTGGTTTCACTGGCCCTAAAGATATTAAGCCATGAGGCAATCTCGTTTTGACAGGCATTTGTCGGAATCTCAAATGAATTGATAGTTGAGTATTCCTGTTCAGGAACTGTTCTAATTCAAGTTATCCAGCCACAGTCAGCAGTTCTTCTAAGGCCACCGGCTTAACGGGTTACAAGGCATCCTAGTAGACGGACCAAGGCTATGTAGACTGATTGAGGAACATACTTTAGAATTCTTAAATTGAATAAAGTACAGACATCATACCGGTAGCGAATGCACTGTGCCGCGTATATACTCACTCGCAGTATCACGTGACATCATTAAATACGTTCACGGTGATGTAGTGATCCGAGTTCTAATTGCTGGCAAAACATTGTTCTTTTTTGGACTTCTGACACTACATTTAGGGGAATGACAAATAGGCTCCGGTAATTGTCATGGCTATAATAAAGGTGTCGAGATGTATGCGAAGGTCGAGATTTTAATAGACACTAAATGACATTGCCGGTAAGCACTGGTGAATACCGGTAAGATTAGGAACTATTTGCGTTCTTGATCACTTTAAACTACTGTTGTTTTGTG
Source organism: Conogethes punctiferalis (assembly GCA_031163375.1). Classification (NCBI taxonomy): domain Eukaryota; kingdom Metazoa; phylum Arthropoda; class Insecta; order Lepidoptera; family Crambidae; genus Conogethes; species Conogethes punctiferalis. The sequence continues at coordinate 19,006,442 of CM062083.1, read as the reverse complement.
ATGCTTGGAAATTTGTTTTTAATATTGTTTTTATCAATATCTGCTATCTTTACCAACTCAGATAGCAGTCGTCACATCATATCAGAGATTATGATAACTCTGAAGCCCAACTGGGAATGGGTATAGCTTACCCTAAGTGTTGCGGAGGTCTGATGGCAGTCGCTCTGTGTAAAAGCTTAGCCCTCGCCAAATCTCTCAGTTTGGGAAGCCGACCCCGAGACAATCGGGAAAAAAGGCTAGGATGATGATGATTGTTTTTATCAATAACCGGGACTGATCGAAGTGGCGAGCATTGGGAGAGGCCTATGTGCAGCAGTGGACTGATTTGGTCTGATGATGATGATGATGATGAATCTCCTATAAGCTTCGTAGGCGATGAGAATACTAGTTGAGTAATTAAGCAATTAATTGAGTCTAATGCTATTTCTATGTTATCGAATACAAATGTTTGGAAATTCCTATATTTGTCACAAATAGTGTAGTTTCATGGAATACATTCCTTGGGATATATTCTTGCTTGAGTTCCGTCGTACCTGTGTGGGCGGTTTGCTTACGACTCTTCGGCCGTTCTACCAAAACCTCTAAATCATCGTAAAGAACGTGGCCGTCCACAATCTGTTTGTAAAATATTTAGGTTTGATTTGGCTCTTAACAATTATTGTTAGAACTTTTCTAAACCAAATAATGGTTTTTTTGATACATATGAACTCGTCAAATCTTCCGCTTAAGTACAGTCCAGATCGATCACTATGCCAGTCGTAAACAAGTACGGCTTCACATCGCTTTTAAAGGACTGCCATCAGAGGACTGGTCGCATAAGGCGATGAGTTCCACTACTAATTACTATTATGATTCAACAGAATTTGTTATCAAGACATTATATATTTATGGCTTATTTGACAACACATGTCATATAGCTGACTGCGAATTATGTCCTTTTACATTTGATAAGAATGTAATTTAACCGATCCTTGATAACATAACTCGCTATGATTAGCAGATTACCATTTACACTAATATTATACAGAGGAAAGATTTGTATTTTTGTGTGCCTGTATATTTTGTATTGAATAAAATCCATAACTAATGTGCCAATTGCAAAAATCCTTTGCTATTCGAAAGCTACATTCACCCAGAGTAACATAATTAGAGAAGATTAGGGATCCTTACTAAAACGCCAAAATGTAACCCAATGCAATGTTTCTGTAATATCCGAAGCGAAGCGAGGAGTTTAATTCAAATTCATTGATTTATATGCAACTGCGATGCTACATGTTATTTTCCTTGTTAGAATTCCACTAAACTGTAACATAATTAGGCATAAGCATTTAGTTCTTAATTGTAGGTCTTATTATCGTTTCTCTAATGTTATTTTTATGTATTTGAGGAAATATACCTACCTGTAATTCCCTAACTAAGATAATAGCAGTGTGCGTATGATTATGGTATAGCTGTATAAAAAAAGAAAAACATTTTGAAAACGCGGACATTATTTGATATTTGCCTATTAAATGAACGACAATATTTCGTTTGGCTTTTCTATTCAAAATGGGTGTGCGCTTGACTACGATTCGCCTGTAAGCGATATCGTAGGCTACGATGGAACGCTCACCAAGCAAAAACCTTCACACTTCGGATTTAATTTGGCTACAGACCTTATGGGTACGAAGGCCTTATATGTTTAGTTTTTACATATAATATTGGGAAACGCGTCTGTTAAAGCAATACCCTATACTAATATGTGCAATACCTTAAAGGACGATGCCTAAGATGTCCGTATTTGCATTTTCCAAAAGAAGTCGCGCCTCAGCCTCACGTGCTTGTAATTTCCAATAAGCGTTATTATTCATATGGTAATTAGATGATTCGATTTCTTAGACAGTGTGTAAATTACCTAATCCAATATTGAAGGCTGGCGTTTATACTTACGTAGTATCCTCCTGTAGACTTGCATCGGGTGGTATTTCCACCATTATTACTTACCATAGCGCCCTTTTTAGGGTTCCGTAGTCAAAATGGCAAAAACGGGACCCTTACTTTAGAGATCATTGCGTAGTCGAATAACTTCTTGGAACTTATAAGTTTGTTTATATTAACTGCCTTTTATATGCCCTATGTATAGTAGTAAGTAGGTACGTTGAACACTGGGCTAAGTAAGACTTACGAAAATGATCACTTTCATATGACTTTATTTATTGGAATAATTGTTGATGTAGCCAGTATTCCTCGTCAACTCTTCAATTTCAATGACGTCATTGCGGTTACACTCGGACACCTGACCAGTGATTCACTTGGTTGAACGTAAATGGCATTAACTTGATATATTGTTTAGTAATTTATATTGTTATCTTTCCTGACAATTCTACTTTGTATGTTCATTAGTATCATTACAAGTTATGTGTAAAGCGAAGAAGATTTGGTGGTGTCGAATTCTATTATTTGTAGAGTCAATTTATACCTAAGGTTCTTAAAATTTACCATTGATATTGCTCAAATCATACACGTATGATATCTGCTCTACATATTTATTACAACAGCCCACATTTGTTTTGGGCCCCTTACCGCCCGCGCCCCCTCCGTAATGTAGGACGCCCTCAGGCCAGGTGGAGTGACGATTTGCGCAGGACGGCTGGCAAGTGCTGGATGCGAGAAGCCCAAAATCTACCTAAGTGGCGAATATTGGGATTGGGAGAGGCCTATGTCCAGCAGTGGACTGACACGGGCTGATGATGATGATGATGATGATGACCGCCCCCTCCTATATCTTCAGCGTCCGTAAAAGGGCATTCTCTACCAATTTGAAGAATAGACGCCCGTATTTACCATTCCTTGTTTGTCGATGAGGAAAACAGCTATGCAAAAAAATTTATATACCATTCCGGTATATTTTCTTTTTGCGAGAAATGAATATTGAGTCATCTCGCAATATGGGTCAGAATTCCTAGTGATTTTCCATGATACGTTACATTTTGTGATTACAAACAAATTACACTTTATTTACTAATTATTTATCTCCGCAGGAAACACAAAAAAGACATTGGAATGAAAATCTTATCTGCCGGCGATAAAATTTTTCTTACATAATTTGTCAACAAGGGTTTTTTGTTAAGAAATTTAACAAATTCGTGGTTATTGGACTTTGGATTCTATTCTTGGTGCTTAATAAAAAAGAAACTGCCGGGATTTAAGTGTTCCGTAGAGCAAACTGCTGTACCTCGGACGTAAATTTATGTATATAGGTACAGTAAAGGATAAATATTATATATTATATCTTCTTCTAAATGAATACGATGATAGCCAAGGTGGACTCGTCATTACCACCGGGCTAGTGTCTCTGCCTAAGGTTTGTTTAGCTTTTTGGTCTGTTGATTTAATTGAAAAATAACAATTATGACTTGTGCGTTAACGTATTTTTGATACCCATTACCCGTATTACAAGTGCTTAAATTACTTACTTTGGGATAGGAGTAATGTATGTGCTGTTGTCCGATGACAACTGTACAACATACATATATGTATGAATACATATATGAATACATTGCTTATTTGATTGCACAAGAGTAGTTTAGTAGTTAACAAACAAATGTTTTAACTAGCAGGCGGCTGTTTAAATCATTTGCTAGTTACATTCTAGCGCAATAAACTCTCATGAGTCATTTGATCGTAAAAAGATACTATGTGATATTCTTACGGGTTTATTGTAACATATAAAGGACTTAAATCTGGTATCTAGCCTATCGACAGCCAGTTAGCATCATAGTTATTTGTGTAACGTCATGTTATATCTAACATTAGAACTATTCTTTGTTAAATAATATAAAATATGTGTTTGTTACTACTATGATGATATAATTATACTTGTATTGTTTTGAGCTTCATGGTCACTATAATAACTACTTTTATTAGGGGATTTTCAACCGTGTAGGTACATACCTGATTTCAGAGGATCCGATTCCTACCTGACTTTAGGCTCCGATATTTCGGCACTGTTGCAAACGCCATGATGACAGAGGAAAGAAAGAAGGTTCTTCCATGATGGCATGCTTGCAGTGCGTTCAAAAACCAGAGGTTCATAAAACACCTCGTTCATATATAGTTAGTGTAGTATTTGTAATTAAAACCAACGTACATTACACTTTGGTAATTTAAGTTAAAATTTTATTGAACAAAATTTACTAATTTTGAATACATATTAAATAAATAAATAAATATCAGACAACATCACATACATTGCTCTGATCCCAAAGTAAGTAGCTTAAGCACTTGTATTATGGGTATCAGAACAACGAAGGTACCACAAATAAATACTTAAATACAAATATAAATACCCAGACACGGAACAAACACAAGTGTTCATCACACGAACGTTTGTCCCGGGTGGGAATCGAACCCACGACCCTTGGTTCAGAAGGCAGGGGTCACTACCAATTGAGCCACCGAGCCAGTCATATATATCTTATGCATGTTGTTAAAACGCTATGAATTGTAAGAATTTTGTATAATAAGGTCGATCAAATCTTTTATCATTTCTAATTTCAATCATAAGATGTGTAAAATTTCGTAATATTTTTATACATTTCGTCAATGGAAAGTCTGTTCATGACTTTAGGTACACTTAGGTATATAATATTTTATCATTAAAACGTAATTTTCATATCTAATTATCACTCAAGGTAATTTCAAAAATCAACATTGGAATCAACGCCTCCTATGTTTGCAGTTTGTAAATATCATTACAATTTAATTTATTTATTTTATTATCATCCTCGGACGTGAGATAAAATTCCCGACAATATAAAACAATAAATACAAACTGCAAACATTTTTTTTCTCTTTGAAATATCTCCCTCTAGATAGTTTGTCTTGTTTCGATTGGATCTTCCACATGAAATACCTTTTGTAAATTGAACATAATTTTCCTTTATCATGCCCACATAATAATGTAGTAAATTATATGTTTGGTGATGAATGTGCCTTGAAATAAGTTGTGCTATTCACAAAGAAATAGAAGAATCGGTCGTTAGTTTTCGACACGAAACCAATAAAATATCGTGCCTACATTGTTCGCGAGTAGTATTATGAATAAGCTATAGACAGCGTATTCGCGAGGTGGTTCTATAGGTACACGAGTATTCAGTAACTTGGCTATATTCATCACCAAACATTAACGAAGCTATACTCAACCGTATGGAACTTGGTTGGGTAAAGAACTTATCTAACCAAGCATTATTCTGTGATTTGGACTTAAGTTGAGTATGGTTGGCCTATCCGTTTCTCATTCAAGTAGTTAGGGTGCCGTCAGATTAGATGCTCAAACGCGTCTGCAAATCTTTCTAGGGCTCAAAGGCCAGTACGACCAGTCAAATGGTAACTCAGATATCGTATAAAATTTGCCACGCAACGCCACAGTATTTCTATAAACCATCCCGATCTTGGGCAATCCGCATCCACCCGCTGGTTGTTACATTTTCCAAGACTGTTTCAGTTCAATACCATCTTTATTTAGTTTAGGCGTGAAACGTCACTGTCGAAAAACTAAAAATGACAAATTCGCAGATATCGTATTCACAAGTTCTCAGTCTCTCTCTCTCTACGTGATTTTGCTGCTTTTGGGCCTCAGAACAGATTCAAAAGTTACCATCACAGGGCATTTTGAGCATCCGATTTGTCTGCTCCCCTAGTAAACTACTCGTGTCTCCATTGACTCCATTGCCCAGTGTTAACATGCGTTATGTGCGCACAGCTTCGTCGCCGGAGTGATTCTGCGCGAGCGCATCCCCGCGTTCGAGCGCATGCTGTGGCGCGCTTGCCGCGGCAATGTCTTCTTGCGCCAAGCTGAGATCGACACACCACTCGAGGACCCATCTTCTGTGAGTACTTCAAATTCAAATGTTTATTGCATGTCACATTACAAAAAGTTAAATATCAGACAACATCACATATCAGCAGTCACATATTTTTATGAAAAACACTTACAAATCGTCGAAGCTACCACCGGTTCGGAAAGCAACGTTCTACTCTAGAAGATACCGGCAAGAAACTCGTGTAGTTGCTCTTTTCAAAATGGTGTTTACAATATTATTATCACATTCATACTTTTAACTACGACCACGTCATACAGTCTGGGGCCTTACAAAATTAATTATAAATTAGATAAAAAAAAAATTAACCTTAACATACTCTATATAGGGCAACATGTGACGCCCTACTTAAGAATCTTGTGAATAATACAGGGCTCATTTGGGAATGAAATGAAATATAATCTTTATTCAAGTAGGCTTATGACAAGCACTTATGAAACGGATGAGCACAGCGATTTTGTTACCGTAATTTTTCAAATTCACTTAAATATCGTAAAGAAATCTGCACACGCTTGAAGAAGTGCAATGTTTCCATGAAGTTTGATGATCTGGTAGACTGACCCGGTTGGACAGTATGGAGTAGACTTTGTGTCCTTCAACCACTGCATATTCAAGGTCATCCTGCGATATAGGCTCATCATTACATGTACTGCCATTAATTGTTATGAATTTGCTTTGTTTAAGGATATCTGTATCATTCTTAAAAAGCTTTTTGCAAATTGTTCATCTTCAAGAGCCTTTCGCTCCCTCAACAGCCCGGTGATTATGATTGAGTCGCCTTGGCTATCATCTTGAGTATCATTAAAAAAAATCTAACTAATGCAACCTTTTCTTTCCACAGTCTGACCAAGTGTACAAGTCGGTGTTCATCATCTTCTTCCAAGGAGACCAGCTCAAGACGCGCGTCAAGAAGATCTGCGAAGGTTTCCGCGCCACGCTCTACCCCTGCCCCGAGGCGCCCGCAGACAGAAGGGAGATGGCCATGGGCGTCATGACCAGGATCGAGGATTTGAACACGGTTAGTAAGAGTCTGTAGAAGAACTAGTAAACTCAAATAGCCGTAGGCTGGCCATATAATTCCTAAAACCGTTGCCCCCACGTTATCTAACTCGTTAACCCCATCGGTTATCGTTGGGGTCCCGCAATTCTCTCCAAAAGTCCCCAATATCCCCCATATTCCATACTAGCTGTGCCGGCGGCGTCGCACGCGTGGAAATCGGGTTTCAAAAATAACGGACTTCCATAAAATGGTACAATGCGTGCCACAAAAGATGAGACTTGTTGAGAGACCGCGTGATTTGACCACCACTACCTACTTTCATAAGATAGACTCTATACCAATCCGAATGTTACCATATAGGTACTTCTTGAATTTAAGTAAAAATTAAGGATAACATTTTGAACGACGGTACCTGCCAGGACGCCCCACTACTGACGCTCGGCAAGTCTCGTCTTTAGTGGCACACACTATATTTAAATTTTAGGTTAGACCTCTAACAATACTTTGGTGAAAACCGCATTTAATTCCATGCAGTAGTATTCACGTGATGCGTGATCAAACATGCAGATAAAAATTTCTCCCGTTTTCCCAACACTTCCCGTCACTGCTCTGCTCCTATTAATTGTAAAGTGATAAAAAGTATACTATAACCTGCCCAGGAGTATAAAGAATAATCGTACTAAGTTTCGTTGAAATCCGTCCAGTAGTTTTTTTTCCTATAGCGAACACACAGACAGACAGTCAGACAGAAAATTATACTGATTGCATTTTTGGCATCAGTATCGATTACTAATCACCAGCTGATAGTTATTTTGAAAATATATTTAATATACAGAATTGACCTCTCTACAGATATATTATAAGTATAGAAGACTAGCTGTGCTCGCGACTTCGTCCGCGTGGAATAGTTATTTTTTCTCCGTATTTTTTTTTACATTTTCCATTATTTCTTCGCTCCTAATAGTTGCAGCGTGATGTTATATATCCTAAAGCCTTCCTCGATAAATGGTCTATTCAACACAAAAAGAATTTTTCAATTCAGACCAGTAGTTCCTGAGATTAGCGCGTTCAAACAAACAAACATACAAACAAACTCTTCAGCTTTATAATATTAGTTAAGATAAATAGATTAAGATTTTTTTATTTACTTACAAATTGTTCTCTACTGTACAGGTTCTAGGGCAGACGCAGGACCACCGTCACCGCGTGCTGGTCGCGGCCGCCAAGAACATCAAGAACTGGTTCGTGAAGGTGCGCAAGATCAAGGCCATCTACCACACGCTGAACCTGTTCAACCTGGACGTCACGCAGAAGTGCCTCATCGCCGAGTGCTGGGTGCCCGCGCTCGACCTGGAGACCATTCAGCTGGCGCTCCGGAGGGGAACGGTCAGTATTTCTGCACTAATATTATAAAGAGGAATGATTTGTACCTATTTTTGTATGTTTGTAATGAACAGGCCCAAAAAATACTGGGCCGATTTAAAAAATTCCTTCACCAATAGAATGCTACATTCTTCCAATTTGACATAGGCTACATTTCATTTTGAAAAAAATTAGGGATCCTTGGTAAAATTTGAACAATATAATTGTCTACCCCGTGCGAAGCCGGGACGGGCTGCTAGTAGAACATAAGGTGATTTTATCCTCACACGGACTGTCTGTACGGATCGCTCCGCGCAGACAGATCTATTTGAGCTTCAGGGAGCGGTTTAGAGTAATACGGAGGGGTCCGCACGGACAGTTCCGCAGCGGCCCCCGGAGACCTTACGCTATATTAGCCCCTCCAGCGGTGAATTCGGCCCTCATTGTTTGATGTGCAATAAAGAATCTATATAGATTTCACACGACATAAGTTATAATATTAACGCATCAACTCAAAATAGTATCGTGTGAGTCGAAACAAAGCCATTAACAAAGAGATTATTTAGAATATGTGGCGTGGGACAATCATACACCTCATAATGCCTTAGGTTCTTGCCAATTATTACATACATCTTATACAAAATTTAACATGGGCTCAAGAGGGAATATGGCTGGCTGATACCCGAACTAGGATGAATCCTGTGTCTCGGGTTATCAGCCCTCCACCCCATACAAAATTAGTCAAAAAGTATGCACAATAAAATATTATAATTCTAAGCAGGTAGTTCCAAAATTTGTGCACAAATGCGCATCCACACACAGCCCGCAGTCGTCAACATTAGAGGTATTCCCATGTGGAGAAGCTCGGCCCTGTACCGAGCTATTAAATAAAATAAAATCCGTTTTAACCCTATTCCTGGGGCCCTACTACAAAAAACGAAAACGATCGTTCGTTGAACGGATCGCGTATTTTTGGCCCATAAATCCCTCTCATTTGTCCATCCTGTGTTCTAATATATCAATTAAATTGTTGAAAATCGACGTTGAGGAACTTTAGTTTGTATATTCGAACACGGGAGGGACGAATCTGAGGGATTTATGGGGCTAAAATACGCGATCCGTTCAACGAACGATCGTTTTCGTTTTCTGTAGTATAATCCCTATTAATAGTCCCAGGTCATCCCAGGTCGCATAATCCCTATTAATAGTACGTCCGGATTTTAAACGGTTACCGCCGCTCATAGATGAATTTTTATTAGCTTAGAATGCCCCTGGCATTGCAAAGCCTCTGCCTGTAGAAAGAAAAAACTCTCTTTAGGCCACGTTTGAAGAAGGACAAGTCGTAGCAGTCAGAAACCACCGCGGCTGGGATTTATTCAACTTAATGCTACGAAGGAATGTCTGAAAATAACCGATCAATGTTTGAGGAACACTGTTGTCTGCTAAACATAATAATAATAAACTTTTTATTTCCATTTAACAAGTACCGAAGAAATTATATCTAAAGTGCTTGTATCGCAATAACGTTTACAAATTACCAGGATTACAATTATAGTCTTACCGATCAATTAGCAGCAATAAAGAATTATCTTTCATCAATAAGTTTTACTGCAGCCTACGCGATCAGATTAACATACATATTTATAAGAACATCATGTTTGTATAGCATTAGCAGTTATTAAATGTTTGTGCACTAGAATATTTTGGTACCTCTTATGCTAAAAAGTTTTTCTGTCATCTAGGAAGCAGACTGTATAACAAAGTTAACAAAATAATTAAAATTTATCCTTGCTCGAAAATTGAATGTAAAATGTTGGCAACAGACTGGTTAAAGCAACTAAACTACAATGAAACTGAAAGCCTTATAAAATAATAACAATGAATAAAAAACACATAAAATAATCTGTTACATACACATACCCACACACCTCACACACACACACACACACACACACACACACACACACACACATAATTATGCTCATACACACACTGCTCACCTTAATCGAAAATAATCCTACCTGTATAATGTAAAGTTACCTACCTGTACCTATTTCTGGAGTTGAGAAGCCTGGTGTTCTAAAATACAAGCAGCTTTTTGCTTAGTTTAGACACCAGTCTCCCTCAAAGTAATTATAAAAGTATACTAAGAGACTGTATTTGTGAAATTGTTTGAGGTGAGAAGAAATAAAGATTTTTATTATTATTATTATGTTGTCTCCTTTGGATTTCACGGGAAGGTGTTAACCCTCCCGGTCCTTTGGAAGGCTTGCGTGGGGGCACAGGCCCAACACGTAGAGGCCCCTTGAGACGATTTAATATGTGAATGTGAGATGGGATACACAGGCCGGGCATTACTTCTGAGTGCCCCAAGATGACGCACTCAATAGTAATACCCGGCGAGTGCAGCACTATTGCGTTAAGATGGGTAACTAAAACTGGGACTATTGAATGAGGTTCTTGTGGGCAGGATATCTGGGCTATGGGGTGAGATAACGGTCGCCTGCCATTTCAATATCTCACAAATTAAAATATAGGCAGGTGGTGACTCGCCTGCCACTAGGTGGGCCCCCCAAATTAGCCACCAGACTGGGCGGCAAGAGGGCAACACTGGCGTGGCTGGCTAAGGGTGTAGAGAGGTGTACACCGGTTTCTGGATCTCGGTAATCCGGTCAGCCGTTCCCCGTTATTATGTAGGTTGAGCACTTCCACCCTTTCAAGCATATAGCTCCTGCGCTCCACTCTGGACGGCCAACGAAGGCAAGCCAGAGGTGGGGGAAAGATGGTGTGTTCCCCCGGGAGGTCTCGGGTCCGTGGTGTCGCCACACACCAACAGCTGGCCACAAGCTGCCCTGCGGAGACTGACTGCACTGCTGGGAGTTGTTGCTCTTTATGGTGCGAAGCTCAGCAACTCCCAACAGCGGGCGATGGGGTCGTCACTTCCCTACGCTCTTATTATTATTATTATTAAGTTTTGCATAAACCGTCCTTTAGCGTTTAACTTAAGTGTGCGGGCTATAATAAAACTATTACGGGTTTGCATAAAACATGCCGAGATATATAATGTTGCCAGCACGTCGCGATTAGCCTAGATTTTACAATTTTTGCTACCAAGGTTAGATAACAATGTTTAGCTGATATATGCTTAGTGTCTTTTCTATGGTCGTAAATTTTTTTGTTACCATAAACTTATAGGTTACGGTGTTTTCAAGGGTACTTTGATAGTAGATATCCTTTTCTAACCAACCAGAAAACTATGGTATTTAGCACCATGACTACCGACAACGGTGACATTATAACCCAATTGAATAGAAACCAATAATATAATAACCAATAATAATAACCAGTATTTACTTGATTTGTAACAAACCTTCATAAATAAAAAAATATTGATAACATTTGTTTGTTAACACAAAGTATTGCTTATAAGCAATACTTTCCGAAAACCAAAGATTATATGCGCCTTAGATGTTGATCCTATTAGAGGCTGCATGCGCTGCAATTCGTACTGACATTTCGAAATTAGACAGTTTGTTTTAATATTATGCTCTTGTTGTTTTCTATGTCACTCAAAATATATTTGTAGAACCACTAAGAACTAGTGTTTGCTGTTGTGCGTATAAATAACACTCTGCTATTTGTGCCGCCCGGACTGAGCGTCTGTAGCGGACCACCGTCGGCTTTCATCATCATCATCAGCCTATTGCAGTCCACTGCTGGACATAGGCCTCTCCATTTGTTCGCCACCTAGGGCAAACTTCTGGAGGATATACCCATAATCGCCACGCTGGGCTGGCGGGTTGGCGATCGCAGGGTGTAGCTTCTCGCTCCGGTGACGCTGCTGCCCGTCATCGGCCTGTGGTATTTAGCTACGTCTTCTATCGTGATGGTTTAACCGCCACCAGTCGGTTTGCCAGAGCGTCGTTTGTTGTTCGGCAGGATGCACCACGAGCAGGTGAGGATGGCTTGGAGCGAAAAGGTGATAGGTGGCTTCCTTACATCCCGTCGGCTTTAGTGGAGCTATATAGGAGAGAGCCCCGCATAACCCAGGTTTCCCGTACCCAGGCCCCTGGTGTATGCGTAAAGGCATTCCCGACGTTAAAAGAGGCATTTTTTATGTCTGACGTTACTACCGGTACTGTTCGGTCGCCAATGTATTAGTGTGTACGAGTATTATATAATTTGCCATAGTTACCACGCTGGGTAAGCGGGTTGATCCAACACGATGGACGATAACATATGGCTTAACATATAATTGTCCAGTATAGAGATGATTCCGTTCACTAGGGAAGGCCTAATTGCAACAGTAGAGCGGAATGATTTATTGTAATTGACTGGCTCGGTGGCTCAATTGGTAGTGACCCCTGCCTTCTGAACCTAGGGTCGTGGGTTCGATTCCCACCCAGGACAAACATTCGTGTGATGAATACTTGTGTTTGTTCCGTGTCTGGGTGTTTGTATTTAAGTATTTGTTGTCGTACCTTCGTTGTTCTGATACCCATAACACAAGTGCTTAAGCTACTTACTTTGGGATCGGAGCAATGTATGTGATGTTGTCTGATATTTATTTATTTGTGTTTAATTTCTACAGGAACGCAGCGGCAGTTCGGTCCCTCCAATCCTGAACAGAATGGAGACGGTGGAGGACCCGCCCACGTACAACAGGACGAACAAGTTTACCTCCGCCTTCCAGAACCTCATCTACGCGTACGGTGTCGCCACCTACCGGGAAGTTAACCCTGGTGAGTTTGAATTAGAAAGAAAGAAAAACGTGAGACTACAGACTAAGTGATCAAAATGTATAACTTAGTCTTTGTCCTAATAAAATCACATAGTTGTTTGAAACTTTTCGGGTCCAAAGGACATCGAACTTTATTGGCGCTGGGCAGGCGGGTTGGCGATCGCAGGGCGTAGCTTCTCGCCCCGGTGACGCTGCTGCCCGTCATCGGCCTGTGGTATTTAGCTACGCCTTCAATTGTGATGATTATACCGCCACCAGTCGGTCGCCAGCGCCTCGTTTGTTATTCGGCAGGATGCACCACGGGCAGGTGAGATTGGCCTGGAGCGAAAAGGTGGTAGGCCGCTCCCTTACATCCCATAGTACTAGATTACTGCTGGTAAACCATAAATAAATAAGTTTATTTATTGAATCCTTTCCGTTTGTCTGCAGCGCCGTACACAATAATCACGTTCCCGTTCCTGTTCGCGGTGATGTTCGGAGACCTCGGTCACGGCGCGCTCATGGCCGCCTTCGGCTTCTGGATGTGCTATAAGGAGAAACCACTGCAGGCTAAGAAGATTGACAGCGAGGTACGATTCAATAATAATAATAATTGTTTATTTCCTCTTCACAAAGGTAAGACAATGGTAACAGTACATATTATGTAGTAAGTAATACAATTCCATTACATTCCAAATTATTCATTGTCATCAATGTCATCTTTATGAGGATGTCAGAGAGAGGTAAGAGTTGAGAGAGGTAGGGCATAGCGGATCTTCGCTCGAATTGAGCTGCCCATCCCGCGAAGGACCTCCACCCTATAGAATACCGCAGCCAAATGACCTCCGGGTCGTGTTTCTGCTGGTGAGTAGGGTCTCCGTCTAGTAGCTCGTGGGGGGTTAGAGTTGGTCTGGCATGGCAGTGGCAACTGACAGGTAACCAGTTACTTGCCAGTTGTCACAGCGACTTGAGTTGCTTCTCTTTCGCTTTCCATCAGGCGTAGGGAAGCCTAATGGCTTATCGACATAATTGTCGAGCTACTATAAAAAACAAAGTCACTCAAGGAGAACAAAATTATTTTTTTCTCCTTGAAATTTTGGACTTTGGGAAATTTTGTTCTCTTTAAGTAACAAAGTGTTGAAGAAAACCAAGAGTCGTCGGTTCGATTCCGTGTGATAAACACTTGTGTTTGTTCCGTGTCTGGGTGTTTATATTTGTATTTAAGTATATATTTGTGGTACCTTCGTTGTTTTGATACCCATAACACAAGTGCTTAAGCAACTTACTTTGGGATTGGAGCAATGTATGTGATGTTGTGTAATATTTAATTATTACTGACAATAAAGATAATAAAGAAAGATAGTTAAGTTTTTAAATGTATTTAGCGTTAAGAGGACCTCATCCTCCATTCATGACTGAATTGTATGTCTATGTGTATGCTGCCTATTCAACACTAGCTGTGCTCGCGACTTCGTCCTCGTGGAAGTTATATTTTTCCCCGTTTTTTACGTTTTCCATTATTTTTTCGCTTCTTATAGTTGCAGCGCGTGATGTTATATAGCCTAAAGCCTTCCTCGATAAATGGTCTATTCAACACAAAAAGAATTTTTCAATTCGGACCAGTAGTTCCTGAGATTAGCGCGTTCAAACAAACAAACTCTTCAGCTTTATAAGATTAGTTTAGATTGTCTAATGTGTACTTATACTAGCAGTGGAAACTTTAATTGCCAATGTGTAGTTCATTATGTTTAAGGTAAATGTAATATTATGTGCTGTGTGTTTTTCTTAATAAATAAATACTGACCTGGTCTTTCCCCCGCAGATCTGGAACATATTCTTCGGCGGGCGCTACATCATTCTGCTCATGGGCATGTTCTCGATGTACACGGGCCTCATCTACAACGATATATTCTCCAAGAGCCTCAACATATTCGGCTCGTCGTGGCGCAACAACTACAACCAGACCATGCTGGAGAAGAACCACCTGCTGCAGCTCAACCCGGACTCGTGGGACTACACGCAGAAGCCGTACCCGTTCGGGATAGACCCTGTGTGGCAGGTAATAGAGCTCAAAGTCGTATAATATGCGATTAACAGATGGGTGGAGAGTAGGGATGCTCGATAAACATCGATGTTGAAAGCAAAAACATCGATGTTTTACGAAAAATATCGCAACATCGATGTTAACGGAATCGATCATCGATGTCGATGTCTTCTATGAACTAAGTTATCTAAGAGATAGAGTACCTACATACCCCAGTCCCAATATTTAAATCGGGCGATTCCAATGACTGTGCCAATTACAGGCCTATAAGCATACTGTCATGCTTCTCTAAGGTTTTGGAATCTATAGTATATGAGCACCTCTCTTATTATGTTAAGCCATATCTCCATCATCAGCAACACGGATTTGTTGAAGGCAAGTCGACTGTCAGCAACCTGTTAGAGTACACCAACTACATATGCAAAGCATTTAACGATCATGGCCAGGTAGACTCCGTGTATACTGACTTTCAGAAGGCATTCGACAGGGTCAACCATGGAATTTTGCTGTGTAAGTTGGAATCTTTGGGTATACACGGCAGTCTCCTTCGCTGGCTAAAGTCATATGTGTCAAAGCGTAGTCAATTGGTTGCTCTTAAGGGATATAAATCCCAGCCGGTCTCTGTAGAATCTGGCGTACCACAGGGTTCGCATTTGGGTCCCTTGTTGTTTGTAATATTTATAAACGACTTAATCCCTAAGCTCGAGAGCACTTCCTTGTTATATGCTGATGATCTTAAGATATTTCGTCGCATTGATTCGGTCAGGGACTGTATCGGGTTGCAAAAGGACATAACTGTGTTATCTAACTGGTGTAGGGATAATCGAATGTGTCTCAGTATTGCTAAGTGCTCGGTCATATCGTTCACGCGCAAGCGGTGCCCTATCATCTTCGACTATAGTATTGATAACACTAGGCTTAGAAGAGACTCTGTAACGCGCGACTTAGGAATTTTATTCGACGATAAATTAAGCTTCATTCATCACTACGAGATGCTTACTAAGAGGTGTAATAAGCCGACAGGTTTCATATGCCGCGTTTCTAAGGATTTCAAGTCCCCTAATACTCTTCTAACATTATACAAGTCACTGGTTCTGAGTCATCTTGAGTATGCCTCAGCGATTTGGTCACCACAGTACACAACCCACATAGACAGGCTTGAATCTATCCAGAGGCGACTCGTCAGAATCTTAACACTTAGGACCGGCCTTAAAAGAGAGCTTGTAACATACGAGGATCGATTACGTCACTTTAAAATAAGGTGCCTGGAAAAGCGACGGAAAATGCAGGATTTAAATAACTTACACAGGATCATATCCGGCTCAATGTCCACCACGCTCTTATCGGAGATTGGCCTAAGAGTGCCTAATAGGTCTTGCAGACGTGAGTGCCCCTTCTCACTTCCCTTATGCAATAACAATGTCTCCTCCCACAGTCCCATTATAAGAATGTGTCGCGAATACAACTGCTTGGTGAGTCAAGTGGGAGACAAGCTCGACGTCTACGGTTCATCCATCGGAAAATGGAAATATATTTTGTCTGAGATCAAATAGTGCTGTTTTTCATTAAATTTCTTGTTTTTTATTTGTAACTCTTGTTAATGTATCTATTAATAATTATAATGTATTTTTGTCTAGTGATTAAGATAATTATCTAGCATATAATATAATGTATGCCTGTCCAACTGGTTGCATTAGATATTGTCTAATGCAACCAATTGGAAATTGGATGTATATGCATTTATAGGTGTTATTTATTTATTTTTTCTTTGTCTTTCATTAAAAAATTGTCATCAATGCTCGACGTAGTCAAACATGCTGTTCACACATGTTGGTGGAGATGCAGCCTAACTTGTGTCGCATTAGCTTGTATCACTAAAATTGTAACTACTGTATATCCGTTGTGTGTGTCAAATAAATAAATAAAATAAAATACCTACACTAATATTATAAAGAGGAAAGATTTGTACCTATTTTTGTATGTTTGTAATGAATAGGCTCTGTCAGAAAGATGCACTATCCCCGGTGAACATAGGGTAGGTATACTATATTTATAAAAATGTTAGGGATCCGTGCTAAAAGTTTAAAGAGTAAACAACCCGAAGCGAAGCGAGGGCGGTTTGGCTAGTAACAAATACTTATAATCCGCTTGTCCGCAGCTCGCCGAGGCCAACAAGATCATCTTCATGAACGCGTACAAGATGAAGATCTCCATCATCATCGGTGTCTTCCACATGCTGTTCGGTGTCTGCCTCTCGCTCTGGAACCACATGTGAGTAGAGATTGTCTAAACTAAAACGACGCGCAACACTCCTTAATAGAGATGATTCCAGGGTCAAAATAATTACATTATATTTAGTCCGTATTTTAGATTATAAAAATATATTGGACACGAATTTTTCCTTTTTTCATTTAAACAAAAAATAACAAAGATATAAGGCATCAAAATGTAGGAGTGGGGGTCTTTTAAGTCACTCATTTGCGAAAAAGCTCCCAAAATCTGACGTCACGCGTAATTTTAATGGGCTGTAGCTTTGTAATTTTTGGTCTAATTCACAAATGTAAAAATACGTGTCTTTCATTTTTTAACAATCTAAAAGACGAACTAATTACTTCTTTTTCAGCAACAAGCTTATTATTGAAGTTGGTTTGTTCTTTTTCTAAACAATGTTGACAGGCTCGGTGGCTCATTTGGTAGTGACCTCTGCCCTCTGAGCCAAGGGTCGTGGGTTCGATTCCCGCACAGTACAAACATTTGTGTTCATGAACATGTTTGTTTGTATTGGTCTGGGTGTTTTCTATGTATAATATGTATTTATTTACAAAAAAAATGTATCGTCAGTAAGTTAATCAGTTGTCTAGTACCCATAGTACAAGCTTCGGCTTAGTTTGGGGCTAGGTGGCGCTGCGTGGCCCAGCGTGGATGTCTTGGGTTATTTATTTATTTATTTAATGCTGTTTATTTAACTGACAGCTACTTCAAGCGCCGCATCAGCATCTACGTGGAGTTCATCCCCCAGATCCTGTTCCTGGTGCTGCTGTTCTTCTACATGGTGCTGCTGATGTTCATCAAGTGGGTGTCCTACGGCTCCACCCCCCCTCATTTCAACAGCGAAGACCCAGGTATGGCTATTTGATAAATATTATAAACGTTAATAATAGAGGCTGTTTTTTTTATATTTTATAGTAGCTCGACATAATGGCTTCCCTACGCCCTAATGGAAAGCCAAAGGGAAGCGGGAAGCCCAACTCGCTGTGACAACTGGCAAGTAACTGGTTAGTTACCTGTCAGTTGCCACTGCCATGAATGAATGAATTCGGCCGGCTCGGTGGCTCATTTGGTAGTGACCTCTGCCCTCTGAGCCAAGGGTCGTGGATTCGATTCCCGCACAGTACAAACATTTGTGTTCATGAACATGTCTGTTTGTATTGGTTTGGGTGTTTTCTATGTATAATATGTATTTATTTACAAAAAAAAATGTATCTAAGTAAGTTTATCAGTTGTCTAGTACCCATAGTACAAGTTTCGGCTTAGTTTGGGGCTAGGTGGCGCTGTGTGACCCAGCGCGGCATGTCTTGGGTTATTTAATGTAAACCAATAAATTGTGTTTTTCCCGTAGATATCGTTCGCTCCAGCGCGTACTGCGCGCCATCAATCCTGATTACCTTCATCAACATGATGCTGTTCAAACACGACGAGAACTCACGGCCCGTCTGCGACGAGACCATGTACCCTGGCCAGATGGGGCTGCAGAAGGTAAGCGCGGACATGTAGTTCAGCACATCGCAGTCCACTGCTGGACATAGGTCTCTCTAGTTGTTCGCCACTTATCCAATCACTGTCCAATGCCCAATACTAACGCGCTCAATGTCTTTATTGTGTCAAAGTACCATACACACATTGGTGCATTGGGCGCAAAACGTTACGTTGGTGCAAGAAGTATCTCCAATTTTTGGCCGCGGCTTTAGAGCAAACACTTGGAGACTTTTCCATAATCGCCACTTGGGGCAGGCGGGTTGGCGATCGCAAGGCGCAGCTCCTCACCCCGGTGACGCTGCTGTTCATCCTTCAATAGTAATGGTTATACCGCAACCAGTCGGTTGTCAGCGCCTCCTCTGTTATTCGGCAGGATGCACCACGGGCAGGTGACGGTCGCTTGTGGCGAAAAGGTGATAAGTCGCTCCCTTACATCCCTTGCGCCGTACTCCTTGAATTTAACAGTCAACTGAACAACCAATCATAATTGCATTGTTTATGTGTCATCATCATCATCAGCCCATCGCAGTCCACTGCTGGACATGGGCCACAGTTGTTCGCCATTTAGGACAAACATCTGGAGGATATAGTCATAATCGCCACGCTGGGCAGGCGGGTTGGCGATCGCAGGGCGTAGGGCGTGGTGTTTAGATACGCCTTCAATTGTGATGGCTATACCGCCACCAGTCGTTTGCCAGTTTGCTATTCGGCAGGATGCACCACGGGCAGGGTGAGGTAGGCTTGAAGCGAAAAGATGATAGGCCGCTTCCTTACATCCCATACCCATACATTGCCTTCATAATTGAAATTTAAAAATGAAAGAAATGCGGAGAAGAATAAAGGCGGTGGTGTGGCGCTCCAAGGGATGCAAAGGAGTGGCCTATCATCTTTTCGCTCCAAGCCAACCTCACCTGCCCGTGGTGCATCCTGCCGAACGACAAACGAGGCGCTGGCAACCGACTGGTGGCGGTATAACCATCACAATTGAAGGCGTAACTAAAGACTGGTGACGGGCAGCAGCGTCACCGGAGCATGAAGCTACGCCCTGCGATCGCCAACCCGCCTGCCCAGCGTGGCGATTATGGGTATATCCTCCAGATGTTTGCTCTAAGTGGCGAACAACTGGAGAGGCCTATGTCCAGCAGTGGACTGTAATAGGCTGATGATGATGATGATGTGGCGCGTCATTTTCGATTAGACGGACGCTCTCCTACTGTACGATATGTTGACTGGGGGCGTCTCCCGGAAGACACAGATCCGATCATAACATGATGATGATGATGGTGATGTTAACCTGTGTGTGTGTGCGCAGTTCTTCGTGATCGTGGCGCTGCTGTGCGTCCCGGTGATGCTGTTCGGCAAGCCGTACTTCGTCATGAAGGAGCAGAAGGCGCGCGCCGTGAGTATACTCTTATATAAAATACTTTATTACAGACTAAGGGTATGTTCAGATGACAAACGTTCAACGCGAGTTTACAACTATGTACATACATTTTTGTTCTGGCCGTCAACGCGCGTTAAACACTATCATCTGAACATACTCTAAGGCTTTGTTCCCAGTAGGCGAACAGTTTGCCACCGAGTGAGCAAGCGGCATATCTGTTTAGTATGCTCCTCCATATTCCATTTACCTACGATACGAAGCTTAGCGACTGCACCAAATTGGATGATTCTTCGTTTTAAGTATTCGTTAGTGTTAGGACAAGGTTTGTGTAGTATAAAAGTTACAAAAAAACATCTATACATTAGTTAATAAATATGGTAAGAAAGTACGCCGAATCAGCTAGCTAGTTTGTAATACCACATGTTGTGTTCCAATTCTATTGTAATGTTTTTCCTATATTGCATGCATTTCAAACGGACAGATGGGGGTGAGAATATCATTATATGTATATTATCATTAAGTAGGATTTTATTTGTGTCCCGATATTTATTAATGTTATTATATTATTATACTACTTTTATTAAAAAATAAAACATTTATTTTACATGTCTTGTGTTTGTGTCTTAGGATCACACAATGCTACGAACATTCTGTGACAGATTGGGGTCAGGAAGCTTTCAAAGAGTAGTTATTTTGTGTCTATGCATTCCTAAAGTCTACGTGTAGCGTATACAGTATTCAGTCCAGTTTCATTTCGAACCAAGTTGCTATACCTTCAGAAAATTCTACTTCCGCTACTTGTAAGTTATCCGGAAGAAATCGCTTACTAGCGGTAAGATCGCCTAGATTGGACCACAATATCGGCCGTATTCACAAACGTTACTATGCGTCGCACGAACGCACAGGTACCCAAAAACGTATTGGATTTTGGGCACTGTGCGTCCGCGCGTCGCATAGTAACGTTTGTGAATACGGCCGTTAGTCTGTCAAGATCCTTTTACTGTATTTTTTAAATAAATAATATATCGATATAGATAGATATAAATATCTATACCATTGTAAATTATGATTCAGTTGATAACTCATCCCACCCTTTCTTTTGACCATCCTCTACCCTATGGTAGCCTGAAAGATAAGGCCGCCTATATTGTACAACAAATGTCTACTGAACCTAGTTTAAATCAATAGGGAATATGCATGACATTTTTTTATGGATTTATTGAGACTTTTTATCTTCCAGATACATAAATATCGAAGAATTTTTAAACTATCTTTTATATTAAGCGAGTTATAAAGCGTTAAAGTTATTGCTTAGAGAGAGAGATCCGACGTGGCGTACCGTGCGCGCCATACAAACTCCATAGAAAAATCTGTTTTGCGTGAGAGAGACGGATATATTTACTTTCAACGACTGTATCTCGCCCATTTTTCAGCCAATTTTGATTTTGTTTTCATTGTTCGTAGTATATTTTTATATATTTAACGATAAATTAGTAAATACATGAAACTATTTTTCATGCATATTCCCTATTGTGTGGTGTGCAATAAAGAATAATATCTATCTATCATTGTACACGTTTCCGTGCAACAGAGGCAAGGGCATCAAAGTATCGAGGGCGCGGCTGAGAACGGTGCGGCCGGCGGCGCGCCCGCCGCGCCCGCCGCGCACGGACACGACGACGACATCACCGAGGTCTTCATACACCAGGTACGGCACACACCAGTTTGTCGTCATTTCTTTATGAGAGAGGCGGCACGCGAACAAGCGTAACGCCTGATGGTGAACAGGCGACACCGCCCATGGAGAGAGTTAAGAGAGGTAGGGCATAGCGAATCTTCGCTCGAATTGAGCCGCCCGTCCGGGGAAGGACCTCCACCCTATAGAATACCGAATAGTCAAATGACCTCTGGGTCGTGTTTCTGCCGGTGAGTAGGGTTTCCGGAGCTCGTGGGGGGTTAGGGTTGGGCCGGCATGGTGGTGGCAACTGACAAGTAACTGATCAGTTACTTGCCCGTTGTCACAGCGACTTGGGCTTCTCTTTCGCTTTCCATCAGGCGTAGGGAAGCCATTATGTCGAGACACTATAAAAAAAAATGGACACCCGCAACTCAAATCGAGTTTAGGGTCGCTGCCGGCCTTTAAATATGAATACGCTCGTTTATTGAAGGTTCCCAAGTTGTACGATATACGGGAAAAGGGTGCTTTTGCAAACTGTATTTTATAACTAGCGACCCTCGCTTCGCTTCAGGTGTTTGAGATAAACATTTTTAAACTAAATATAGCTTACGTTACTCAAGTGATAATGTAGCTTTCTAATAAAAAAAATAATTATTAAAATCGGTCCAGTACTTTTTCAGTTAATTCGTTACATACAAAAATACAAATCTTTCCTGTTTATAATATTAGTGTAGATAACATCAAGTGTTAACAATGTATGTGTTTCCACAGGCGATCCACACCATCGAGTACGTGCTGGGCAGCATCTCGCACACGGCGTCGTACCTGCGCCTGTGGGCGCTGTCGCTGGCGCACGCGCAGCTCGCCGAGGTCGCCTGGAACATGCTGCTGCGGAAAGGTGACGCGACTTGCGACCTTATCTGTATTAACCGTAGAGTACAATATACATGGCAGCATCTCGCACACGGCGTCGTACCTGCGCCTGTGGGCGCTGTCGCTGGCGCACGCGCAGCTCGCCGAGGTCGCCTGGAACATGCTGCTGCGGAAAGGTGACGCGACTTGCGACCTTATCTGTATTAACCGTAGAGTACAATATACATGGCAGCATCTCGCACACGGCGTCGTACCTGCGCCTGTGGGCGCTGTCGCTGGCGCACGCGCAGCTCGCCGAGGTCGCCTGGAACATGCTGCTGCGGAAAGGTGACGCGACTTGCGACCTTATCTGTATTAACCGTAGAGTACAATATACATGGCAGCATCTCGCACACGGCGTCGTACCTGCGCCTGTGGGCGCTGTCGCTGGCGCACGCGCAGCTCGCCGAGGTCGCCTGGAACATGCTGCTGCGGAAAGGTGACGCGACTTGCGACCTTATCTGTATTAACCGTAGAGTACAATATACATGGCAGCATCTCGCACACGGCGTCGTACCTGCGCCTGTGGGCGCTGTCGCTGGCGCACGCGCAGCTCGCCGAGGTCGCCTGGAACATGCTGCTGCGGAAAGGTGACGCGACTTGCGACCTTATCTGTATTAACCGTAGAGTACAATATACATGGCAGCATCTCGCACACGGCGTCGTACCTGCGCCTTTGGGCGCTGTCGCTGGCGCACGCGCAGCTCGCCGAGGAAATAAAATAAAAAAAAAATTTTTTTTTAATTTATTTTATCTGTACTAGTCGTAGAGTATAATACATGGCAGCACCTCGACTTGCGCCTTGTTTTTCTGACTAGTGAAAATGCTGCGATGCAAGGGTGCGGCCTATCATACTACATACTTACTTTGGACAAAACTGTTCATCTATTCTCTCCAAGTCACCTTCTTCTGCCCGTGGTCCATCCTGCGGAATTACAAACGAGGATCTGGCAACCGACTGGTGGCGGTATAACCATCACGATTGAAGGCGTAGCTAATTATCACAGACCGATGACGGGCAGCAGCGTCACCGGAACAAGAAGCTACGCCCTGCGATCGCCAACCCGCCTGCCCAGCGTGGCGATTATGGGCATGGATTAGGGGGTATCCTCCAGATGTTTGCCCTAAGTGACGAACAACTGGAGAGGCCTATGTCCAGCTGTACGAGTCATCGTATCATATTCCGACAATGTTTACATATCATTTTTCATAACCATTAAGTAATAAATTAGTTTGTAATAAATAAGCCACTCGGCGGACAAGGTCTTTTTATTGAACTCTGCCTTTTCTCCTATATCACGACATCGACATTCTTATCATCTTATCAAGCTAATGTAGCGTATCGCTACATTAAGTGGTCCTTCGAGCCGGGGTGGACTGCAAGAGGCTGATGATGAGGATGATGATGATATTTTATAATAATCTAAAATACGGACTAAATATAATGTAATTATTCTGACCTTGGAAACATCCCTAATACTGTTAGTTTACGTTAGTTGTTGCGCGTGCGCAGGGCTGGTGGCGGCGGGCTACTCGGGCGGCATCATGCTGTACGTGGTGT
The DNA here is from genome assembly GCA_031163375.1 of Conogethes punctiferalis. Taxonomy (NCBI): domain Eukaryota; kingdom Metazoa; phylum Arthropoda; class Insecta; order Lepidoptera; family Crambidae; genus Conogethes; species Conogethes punctiferalis. Next base: position 18,982,164 of record CM062083.1, on the reverse strand, counting down.
TCGCGGGCTGGGCCGCCATCTCCGTGTCCATCCTCGTGCTCATGGAGGGCCTGTCCGCCTTCCTGCACACGCTGCGTCTGCACTGGTACGTACGAAACTAGCGACATCTATCGCCACAAGATGGTCACTAAGAATCACCTTTTTAAAATCCCCGCTTTTGTTCCTGTAAGATACACTTTCGGCAAGTACAGCAAAACTGAAAAGTGATCGCTGTTTGAAGAATTGCTTGCTCGTTGTCGCAGCGACTTGGGCCTCTCTTTCGCTTTCCATCGGGCGTAGAGAGGCCCTGAAGGAATAAGAGAGGTAGGGCATAGCGAATCTTCGCGCGAATTGAGCCGCCCGACCGGGGAAGGACCTCCACCCTATAGAATACCGCAGCCTAATGACCTCCGAGTTGTGCTTCGTCTCCGAAGCTCGTGGGGTGAGCGCTACATCAGCCAGCCGGGGGTTAGGGCTAGGCCGGGCGGTGGCAACTGACAGGTAACTGACCGGTTACTTGCCCGTTGTTACAGCGACTTGGGCCTCTCTTTCGCTTTCCATCTGGCTAACCAAACAGGCTAAACTAACTGAGGTTAGCTGTCTTAGTAGTCTGCAACCCACATAAATAAGGCCCCGGTCGGAAGAGAATCTCAACTCCCAACATTATTTATTGTAGGTACATTTAGTAAAAATTCGATTAATTCGCCACGGTCGAATGAAGATGTTTCAAAATTTTTTTTTTATGCAATATGGGTTTGCGCTTGACTGTGTGTGACAATTCACCTGATGGTAAGCGACATCACAGTCTACGATGGAGCGCGCTCACCCATCAAAAACCGGTTTACTCTCGCCTTGAACAGCGGAAGATTGTACGTCAGGCTCCTTGCCTGGCAAATATCCGATAGATGGCGTTATATAGCCCTGCGGTCCAGCTATCATGTGATTGGTCAGTTGCTATGTGCCATGTCAAAATCAACCAATTACATTACAGTTGATCCTGCTGCCTATGTGGTGACATCTCATGTATTTTTTTTGGACTTATACTTGGACATCTTTTCTCGCTTTCCATGTGAAAAGGGGTCGTTATAATAAACATTTATGTACTAACTCCTATGCTCTCCAGGGTGGAGTTCCAGAGCAAATTCTACGCCGGCGAGGGTTATCTCTTCCAACCCTTCTCGTTCGAGGTCATCCTCGACTCAGCAGGCACCGGCGACGAGTAACCGCCCCCCCACACTCGTTACACTCACAGATCTAAAGTACACGGTTTACGTGACCGGCTTGGGATAATGATAGACGGATATTGCTTATTGGATAAAGTGTTTAATTGTAAAATGACTATATGCTTTTCGTAGAGGTGTAGTATTTCGCTGTCTCTTTCAGACACTGACTTTCACTTTCACTTTGGAAAGTGCTAGGGTAGTAAATGTTTGCTTTTTTCGTTGTTAGTGTGTCAATGTACTGGTATTGATACTCGGTGTATGGTTTTGGCAACACTTTTAGTGGTAATTGTTTCAGAATTATCATCTTTTGTGACGTACGTTGCCATATACCTAAGTAGGTCGCAGTCAAATACCTGAGTAGGTGCTAGCCAAATACCTGAGTAGGTGGCAGCCATATACCTGACTAGGTAGGTGTCAAATACCCAAGTAGGTGGTTCATAACTACAGGACAGGTGATTCATTGAAACGTACAATACCTTTATTGATTTATCGAAAATCTAATATTTATCGAAAGGAAAAAATAAATATATAAATTTGAATCCACTTACAATAAAGTTCTTATTTGGTAAAATAATTATTTAATAGTAAATTAATTCAAAGTTGATTAAAAAACATTACGATATCTCATTGTTATTAAAATTTATAAACATTGCTAATTTCTCCTATCGTTCCCAAAGCTTTTCATGTAAACATAAATATAATCTACTTGAAAATGATCAATCATAACATAACTTATTATAAGTATAAAATATTTATCAATTTGAATGAAATTAATATTGTTACATGTTAATATGTAGTAGATGTTGCATTTCCAATGTGTGTTAGTATTCATATATGTTAGTAAGAGAATATACTTGAGTATTGAGATACAAATTTGCTTCTTCTAATTAACAAGCTTAAATATAACAATTTATTGCCAAACGATTAGGCCGTTAAGCTAACAGTCGATACTGTTAGTTGAAATTAGTTCATTTTCTATTCGAAACCATTTTGTAAGGATAAATAAAAGTGTGTGAGCGAGTTGTTTTTATTTTATATTTTTTATTCCCAATTTTATAATGTTCCAATTTTTATGTACTTAAATTTGTACGGAATTCGTGTATTTATCCGAGGCTCTCTGTAATGTTATTGGTTGCGCGTTGCCGCACGTTGGAAGGGAAGTCATTCCAGTAGATCAGGTATTGTAATGTAATCGATATTTATTCTGTAGCCAGCAACTCCGCATGGTGTTTATAGATTGTAGATTCATGGTAATAAAGGTTTTCCGTAGCATATACCGGTCGTTTTATTTTGAGGTTAATATTATCGCTTACTTTTATGTTATACGCCAACTAGGATGTCTTAATGTGACTGCTATTATTTTAACACTTACCCACTATTAATTACCAAAAGGAAGGAGGAAACAAATGGCAAATCACTACATTTCAACGACTTGGTAAGGCGGTACGCGTTTAATCGGGCCAAACCTGTTTGATAGAATCTGCGCGCGGGAGCAGAATCTGTCAAAGCCGTGGTGAGTGAACCGCCTTAACATGACTAACTTTTGCGTTGAAATAATATTACATTTTGTTTCAAGTAGATATGTATTGTAACACAAAGCAGTTCCCGTAGGTATCTCAGTATCTGATAGCTTAGCTCAGTCGTACTCGGCTCCGATGGTGATGCTGATGTCTCCGGGCAGCACCTCGGTCTTGTGGTACCAGCGGTTCGTGTCCACCACCACTGCGAACAGTTAGGGAATAGATACTCGTTCGGAAAAGCAAAGTTAAGTTACAAGTCGAATTTGAAGTCGGAGCAGCATTGGTTACAGGAAGGATTGAAGTCAATAATGGATCATAAAATTGATAGTTTGCCCTCGAAACAGGTACCTTAAATCAATCATGAATATGAATCGCCATGTAGGCTTACCTAAAATTAAGAACTATTAAATCCTCAACGATGAAGAACCCTCTTGTTCCTTGAACAAGATGGTTGAAATTCCAATGTATCTAAATATCTACGTCGAGTGAGGTAGGTAATTTATTAGTTGCGTGATTTAATTATAATACCTAGTGTATCTTATTTTTAACCGAATCCTTACTAGGAGTCTCAACCGATCTGAAATTTTGGAAATTTCTCCCGTTACTTACCTAAACTAGAGTATTTTGTAGGTACATATATTGTTGTGTTGCCAGAACAGTCCGTAACATGCGTCTCCTTTTTTTTTAAATAGGTACAACGCGTGTCTAAAAAAGCTTTTGTTGGTGTTACTTTTTGTCCCAAAATGATACATTTTAATCAGTTTCATGTTACTTCAGCCACTGGAAACACTGATATTGATAGCAGCGGAGCCCCATTTTGTTATTTGCCCCAGGGCTCTTGGTTACCTAGCTACGCCAGCCGATCTCAAGACTACACCAGTTAAAACGACTTAAAATACAAGTAAACTCACGTATCTCTCCCGGCTGCACGGTGAAGGCGAGGCGGCGGCAGCGGTACAGGCACTCGGGCGGCGGCGCCAGCTGCCAGCGCTTGCGCCCGCGCAGCTGCGCCTGCCACGACGCGTGACGCACCGAGTCCACCTGACGTACACACACCGCGATACTGTGAGCTGTCCGGGACCATCTCCTGCTATGATTCGAGGAGGCAAGAATCTATAGGTACGTGTTGGCGACTGGCTGTGATGCAGCCTTTTTTATAAACTTTATGTTTTTATATATTTTTTATTTCTTTTTCTACAAATTGTCAATTGATCAGTTGTCACCTGTCTGCCTGCTTGTATGCTCTTATTTTCTCAACACATTTAAATATTATCCTATTTCTACGTGTTTCCCTCATTCTCCATTAGTTTACAGTCCACATCCTCATCCGCTAGCTATCAGTACGAGTAGGTCATCATCATCATCAGCCTATTGCAGTCAACTGCTGGACATAGGCATCAGTTAGGACCACTTAGGACAAACATCTGAAGGATATACCCATAATCGCCAAGCAGGGCATAACTTCTCGCTCCTGTTGACGCTACGCGGTCCATCAGGCGTAGGGAAGCCATTATGTCGTGTTACTATAAAAAAGTGATTATCAGGCAACAGCATTTATTACCTAAGTACAAATAAATCAACTCCGGTCACAAACCCGCCAAGTGACTAAGGCAAGTCCCCACATGAGACATTGGCTTCTCTTTCGCTTTCCATCTGGCGTAGGGAAGCCATTAAGTCGAGCTACTATAAAAAAATTACAATGGGGAATATGCATAATTTTTTTTATGGATTTATTGAGATCTTTAATCTTCTTTAATATAAATATCGAAGAATCTTTAAACTATTTTTTTTATATTGAGTTATTGCATAGACAGAGATATCCGACGTGGCGGATGACGTTATGTACCTACCTACCTACGTACCGTGCGCGCCATAGAAAAAATTGTTTTCGTGAGAGAGACGGATATATTTACTTAACGACTGTATTCTCGCCCATTTTTCAGTCAGTTTTGATTTCGTTTTCACTGTTCGTAGTAATTTTTATATATTTTACGATAAATTAGTAAATAGGTACCTACATGAAACTATTTTTAAAGCATATTTCCTATTGTCATTGGGCCTATGTCCAGCAGCGGACGTTTGTAGGCCGATGATGATGGCACACGTAACTTACATGCATGTGCGCGCCCTGGCCCGGCCCGCCCATGAACACCCAGTCCACCATGTCGCTCTCGGCCGTGCGCGGCAGGAAGTACGGCCGCTCGTAGTAGCCGCGCAGCTGCCGCGTCTCCTCGCTGTAGCACGTGCTCCAGCCCACGTACCTGCCAATAATAGGTACATACTTACATTGCATGTTACAGGAGAGGCGTCAGAAATACACATGCTTGACAGCCAACCTGCCACCATCAGGTACCTACGCAAATCTTTTCGCGAACCCCGACTAAAGGCAAATCCCACTTTGAGAAACCCTGCTCTAGCGTCATGATTCCTCACTCATTGTAAATGCCAAGATACCTAACTATTTCTTTAATTCCCTCTTCAAGTTCCGCCTACTCATAACAAATCGCTATTTACCTTCCGCGGCAAGTAATCTCCTTAAGTTACAAAATTACCCATACAAGTTCTTTAACAGACATTTTCGTCGCCGATTAGCACGAGAAACCAAGTTGGTACGTTGGACCACGCACGGTCCCTGAGCACGATTACCTATTAGGAAGTAGGCACCTACCTACTTCCACTTTTTGAAAGGACAAATTTGAAAAGCTTGAAGTATTTGCAACAAGAACTCACCAAGGGTCTCCGGAGAGGTTTGCGCGGGCCTCGTCCATAGAGAACACTTCTTCCAGAGAATTGAAGCCAGACTTGTAAGCGAAGAAGAAGCAGTCGTTGATCTGGCTGCCCATCTTGCCGCCGCTATAGAATTCCGCGAAGAATTTGAAGTTGAACTCCTAGTGGAGAAAAAAAGAGCTAGTTAATTTGTAGTGTGGGGTACAATAGTAGATGCATATGTAATGTAGTACAAACCCTAACTTAGGCTATATTTTAAATTGGGGACCGGGACCAACCCGCCATTTTGACGACATGTAGGTATTAGGTACCTATAGCTCTCTATCTCCACATCCCCAATGTACAATGACTAGTTTCGGCAGGCGATGTACATCATGGAAGGTATTCCATGGCAAGCAATCTCGATATTAGGTATACCTACTGAGACAATGGTCCGTAGCCTCCGTAGGTACCTACTACCTACAAGTTCTATGGAAGACTTACGACGCACCACGGAGAGTGCACCTACCCTGTGTTTGCGCTTAGATATCTAGGTAGGTACCTACTTATCTACTCTTGTGCAAGCATAACATAGAGTACGTAGCTATTAACTATAGTGGTCGATATTTGATTATCAAAATTAGGTAATAATTAGGGACAGACGACGACTTTTTGTGCGATAGAGTCAGCGTCTGAGACATTTAAAAAGAGCATCTAGGTCCCTATAACTCTGCCGACAGAATGATCGAAGATGTGCATTGAATCTGAAATATCCGCGACAGATTTTTGCGCGTCGTGTGCGTTACTGCGTATAATTGCATCACAGACTAAAAAGTGCGTAACGGATAGTCTGTCGTCTGCGCAGCCCCTTAGATAAACTGGGTCTAGTGAATTCAAAAAAACTATCACCTAGTTATTGAGAGTTCTCCCCTAGAAGGAGCCGTTACAGCAAAATCGCTATCAAGAACTACCTTCAATGCTCTCCAGTGCTGCGTAGCGTCGGTAACGATGACCGGTGCGGCGCTGTACGCGAACTGATCCTCGAACTCCTGCGCCGAGGTGTTGGAAACTCGCGCCACGCCTTCCACGCCGATGCACATTGAACAGTCCTCGGGGGGGCGGAACAGGGTCTTGGAGGATGAGGGCAGCCCGAACAGGCAATTCTGGTAATAAAACCAAAATAATATTAATTACTTAAGGAAAATCGGGTAATCAAAGTCGAAATTATAGTAGGTATAGGTACTAGTCCTGTTTCTGAGATTATCTAGGTTTAGAAGATAACCGTGAAAGTCAGCTCCTGGATACAAGAAGCTGACTTTCACCGTTTCACAGTGATGGCACGAACTTTAAGATGGAGACCTAATATTCGAGAATTTTTTATTTTAACACACTTGGACAGAGTAGGTACTAAGTTTACCTACTGGGATCCCTACATTATAAAATATTTATTTTAACGAGACAAAAATTCACTTACTTACCTTTGTCGTAAAATCCTTGAAAAGCCACTGCGCTAGCAATCCGATCACCAAAACCGCGACAGTAACAAGGGGATACAATTTCGACTTTCCCGCAAACACTTTTTTGTATCTACCCTCCTTTTTCGGTAACTGCAGTCGGGCAACAAAAGAATCACCGAGTTTCATAGAGTCGATTTTAGATAGTATTTTTTGGATCCGCATTTCAGCACCTTTGCCTTTCTTGTCGCAAACTTTGATTGGCTGGCTCATCTTACTTGCGTTACGCGGTGTCTTAGCAAGGAATGGTGAGGGATTTGGGTTTCAGCGGTTTTTATAGCAAGATGCCTACACAGAGCTGGTATTACCTATGTAGGAACAGACTTGTCCCTACGAACAGTGGAAGTACTTCCGCCGAGCTAGGTGATCGTGCTCGGGGACCGCGGTCCGATGGACCATCTTGGTGTTTCGTATATATAGCGAGTCGTGATGAAAACTTCGTATGTGAGTTGTAGGATTCTGTACATTTTTTCCATTTTTTATTGCCATCTGTTGTTAGCTGGCGGAACTTGCATATTGTAGCGACGTGGAGGTTGTTGTAGCGGTGTGGAGATAGGTGTCGCTACGTGTCGCTACAGCACTCCCCTCCTAGATGGAAAGTCTCGTCTCAGCAGGTCAGCAGTCTGGTCAGCGTCGTGCCCGAGTAGGCTCGAATCCGCGGTGAGTCGGGATGAGCGGTGTGCGTGCGTGTGCTTCGGAATCCTCAGTGAGGACGGATGAGAAGCGTCGGTGCCGGTGTGCTCGAATCCGCAGTGGGTCGGGATGAGCGTAGTAGGCAGGAGCAGCTGCTGCCACGTCGAGGATGTGCCGCCGTTGATCCGGACGTAGGGCTGCGTAGCGTCGGTTGCACGGTGTGAGCTGCCGCTGAACCAGGGAGCGTCGAAAGCTGCGGTGGTTCACGAAGGCGCTGGTGATGAGGGCTGGCTGAAGACTGCTGCTGAGGATGGAGAGGCTGGAGATGATGCGGAAGCTGCGTCGTCGATGCAGGGCTCGCTGAGGTGTTGTCGTCGGTTTTCATCACGTCTGGCTCCATCATGTTGCGTGTTCCATCTTACGTCGGTGTAGATCACGTCGGGGTCACCAATTGTAGGAACAGACTTGTCCCTACGAAAAGTGGAAGTACTTCCGCCGAGCTAGGTGATCGTGCTCGGGGACCGCGGTCCGATGGACCATCTTGGTGTTTCGTATATATAGCGAGTCGTGATGAAAACTTCGTATGTGAGTTGTAGGATTCTGTACACTTTTTCCATTTTTATTGCCATCTGTTGTTAGCTGGCGGAACTTGCATATTGTAGCGACGTGGAGGTTGTTGTAGCGGTGTGGAGATAGGTGTCGCTACGTGTCGCTACACCTATCTACAAAATTTTAAGACGTTTGTCATAAATGTATGGAATATTTGATACCATGTTGTTTAGGTATGTTTTGTGTCAATAGATACACATTCTCAAAAACAATCCACCCATTCTGTAGGTAGGTAAAACACACACACCCCAGAAAATATTCAACGATCAGTATCTAGCTTTTTATTATAACAGGAAACAAACGGAACTGAGCGTACCTACTCTTACGAGTATCTAGGCAAACCAACTGGGATCTGGATGTGCATCCAGATCATAAATAAATTGACCTGACAACACATTACTTACCTACACATTTGTTTCTGCATGGCCCAATGTTTGATTTGAACCACGGTTTGAACGATCTCGAGAATGCTGCGAAATCTCCATAGCCAATGCGGCTTTAATTCCGGCTTCCGTTTAATAAAGTTGAAATAAATAAATACATACCTACATAAAAATGGGGTTGTAACAGCTCCAACAAATCCTCGATTCCTCCGCAGCGTGTGCATTCAGTATGAAATTGAAATTCATTATCGGCGCGCGACACCGCAACTGTGCCCGGCATGCCTTGTTGCCCTTACACTTTATTCCCTAATCTATTATTCCCATTATCGAGATCGATCTGCGAGGCCGTGAGGATGCTCTTATGCTTCGCCGCGGTTTAGAAAATGGGTTTCACTAGGTGCTAGGTATGGGAAGGATTCTTGTGCCAACATATGACCTAGTTAATTTAATTTGTTGGACGCCAGTAACGGTTTTAAGCGACGATAATTTAATATATTTTCTATTCTGTCTTATTTTCGGCGGTCAAAAGATTGCTAATTATCTTACGAGCTTAGGGAATGGACTCTATCACGCGTGTAGAGTTAACGCGGATAATTTGCCAAATTACGATCCTAGTCTGCTGGATGATTGGTCTTACAACTGGCTAAAATAAAATCTGAGTACCTAACTACATAGTTTTTAGTTATATCTGAAGTGATATAAATTGCAAAAAAAAAATTTATTACGCGTTAGAAACACGTAAACGGTATAAAAAATTTTGGCATGTAAACAATCTTACATAGCTCTACTCTTTTTTTGTTCTAGTTAAATTGAAAATAACTGCGAGAAACGGATCTCAAATATCTTTTTGACATTGACATCTATCATCCCAAAACAGCTGCTTGTCTGTCAGTCAAGCAAAGGCAGAAAAACAAACTTGCCGTACATGACTGTGCAATCAGCAATAACTTTTTTAATACACCTTCGAATGGAAAAATAGAACTTTACACTCGGTTTTTAGTTACAACGGAAGATGGCGGCGATTCTTGGCGGTGGATTAGGCGGTCTGTCCACAGGTTATTACTTGCTCAAAAACAACTTGACTAGTAATAATAACTTGAAGTTATTCCTTCTGGAGGCTACAAACTACTGTGGAGGATGGATAAAGTCGATAAAGACCAAAGACTACACCTTCGAACTTGGTCCCAGGACCGTAAGGCCGAGAGGTATGGTTGGTTTGAACACACTCAACATGATGCAAGATCTAGGCCTGAGTGAACACATAGTGCCGATCAAACCGGACCACCCCGCCGCTAAGAACAGGATGATTTACGTCAACAATAACTTACATCTACTCCCTTCAAGTTTGAAAGGGGTATTCCAAACAAACCAACCATTTTCTAAACCTTTAATTTATGCACTTTTCAATGACATAAAACAACCCAATAAATTGTTGGAAGATGACTCGATATACAATTTTGTAGAGAGGCGATTTGGTAAGGAGATTGCCGATTATGCAATATCACCTATGATTTGTGGAATATGTGCTGGAGATGCCAAAGAAATATCAGTTAAGTTTCTCATGAAAACTCTATTTGAGTGGGAGCAAGTTCACGGCGGTGTTGTGAAAGGGCTGGTGAAATCAATATTTAAATCTAATTCTGATAAAGAATTGGAGTTGAGTGAATTGGCAAGGAAAGCACAAGAGGAGAAATGGAATGTGTATACAATTAGAGGAGGTTTAGAGGTTTTCCCACAGACAATGCAGAAATATCTCAAAGAAAATGATGTTGATGTCAGACTTAACACTAGAATAAATGAAATTGAGTTCATTGACTCTGGAAGAGTGACACTGAAGAATGAATCCGGTGGTGTAACAGAGGCGTCACATGTTTATTCCTCAATACCTGCCTACTCACTCGCAAATCTAGTTCAGAAACAACACCCCGACATGGCCAAGGATCTTAGAGACATTCCTTTTGTAACAGTTGGTATAGTCAACTTGTATTTTGATACTAAAGAGTCCCTCATAACCCCAGCGTTTGGATTTCTTGTTCCTCCCATTGAAAACTCCCCGATTCTGGGAGTCGTTTTTGACTCTTGCTGTATTCCTGATCAGAATGGAACAGTGTTGACAGTCATGCTTGGAGGGAAATGGTTCAAGGAGAAGTTTGGAGCCAATGTGACAGAGAAAGAGTTGCTTGGCATAGCTCTGAAGGAGATCAAAGCCATTTTGAACATCAAGGATAAACCTTCAGCACACAATGTTAAGATATTAGATAGGTGTATTCCCCAGTATGTAATCGGACATTATGAGAGAGTTGAAAAGATTAGGCAGTATATAAAAGACAAAAATTTGCCAATTTCTCTTATTGGATGTAGCTATGATGGGGTTGGTATAAATGATGTGATTTATTCAGCTAAGACACAAGTTGTTAAGGACTGCACATAGAAATTACTTTTGCTTTGGTGCATAATTTTACATTGATGATTGTATTTCAAACCTCCGAAGTCTTCCATGCACACTTAAACTATTTAGTGAAATTAACAATTATTTTAAAGACTGTCTATGAAAAGGAAATATGTAAACTATATGTATTGTGATTAATGTATATATGGTGGGTGTTTTATGAATGAATTTTGTTATTTGATTTTTGTTACATTGAAAGTTTTTAAGGAATAAAAATACAAAGTATGTAAGCTGAAAAATAGTATATTTGCTAATTTCCAACAGCAAAGTAAATACATATTATTTGCAATTTGCATTACAAAATGTGCAAAAGGTATATTAGTTAATATATATAACATTACTTTAAGTAACATGATTCCATGCTTTTACTTGCATTGCACAGACTGTATTACACAAACTTAGCCTAAATTTATTCTTAAAATTAAAGTAATAAACTTTTAAATATAAAAAAAATAAATACCTAACTAAAATCTCCCTTACATCCACAACAAAAATGGAATTCCATAAGTAATTTCATGCGAAAGTTAAATACTTTTAGGCACATGTTTTGTTACATTCATATTTATCCTAAATATAGCTGCTATATTCGATAAATTGAGTTAATAACACTCTATTCACATTATGTGATATTTGATAATGATACAAAAATGCTCATTGATGATTTTCGAGACTAGGAGAACATTTAAATTCAGCAAAAGTAACATTTTATTACAATATCGAAGTTATCCGGCTCTTTGCCATTTATTATGCATTTTCTACTGTAAACCAAGTTACCTAATTCCTGTACTTGAACAGTTTATGAAAGCATGCTTACGTTATTTCAGTACCTTAACATTTTAATGTCTTAGCATAACTCTCCAAAATGTTATAGAAAGTTTTATGCATTAGCATAAATTCTTAAAAAATGAACTAAAAAATTTAATCCTTTTAATTATTCTGAAGTAGTTTGCATCAGATGCAAACAAATAAGAATTTGGGAAACACATAAGATTATGTGTCATAGGATTATTGAAAAAATCGAATCTCCATGAAAATCCTAGGACGATTGAGAAACACTGGATAATTGGAACGTGTACTAGAATGATTTTCTCAACCGTGTGTAGTGTTTAAGATCGTGTACAATAAAGTACGAAAATTCGATTTCTTCAACTGTCCTACGACAATCCACCGCTACTCAAATACATTTTTCTCAGTTACAAATCGGTTAATTAGAGATCGGAAGCTTCTGTACACGTTTCCTTGAAGGGGACCCCAAGTTTTCTGCACTCCGTGTCTCCTACCCTCTCACCACGCCCAGGTCTAGTAGCACGGTGGTGTGCAGCGTGTGGTCGCGTGGTCCCTGCGCGGGCGGCGCGGGCGGTACCGTGTTGCGGTACGAGTACTGCAGCACGAGTCCCGCGGTGGCGGCCGCGCCCACCGCCGCGACCTCCTCCGTGCTGACCTCGAGACGGAGACCCACCTTGTTGGACTTGCGCCACACGATGAAGCTGCAAACGAGGCGGCGATAGTTTTTGAACACGCTTTTATGGCCCTTTATGGGGCAGCGCAGACGACAGACTATCCGTGACGCACTTTTTAGTCTGTGATGCAATTTTACGCAGTAACGCACACGACGGGCAAAAGGCTATCGCGGATATTTCACAGACTCGACGCACATCTTCGATCATTCTGTCAGCAGAGCTGTAGGTACCTAGATGCTCTTTTTAAATGTCTCAAACTCAGACTCTATCACACAAAAAGTCTGTCGTCTGTGCAGCTCTTATTTCTATTTGCTACCTTCGAGTTTGCCACCGGGGTGGAGATAGAGAATAAAAAATTGTATTTACCACCCCTGTGGTATTTGAGTAAAAAGTACCATGAGCGCATAGCCACATAGAAAGTTTATAGCCTACATCGACTTACGTAATGTTGATTATACAGATACTTCATGAGAGGTCGTGCATGAAAACGCATCTGTGCTTTCCTGGTACTTTTTACTCAAATGTTGACATAAATTCTTATGACAAAATACAAATTAAAAAATCAAATGTATGTCTACGTGTAAGTGTGTATGTGCGCGTGCGTGTACGAGCATATGTTCGTTTGTGCACATACATGCATATATGATGACAAAGAAATACAAATTAAAAAAATTAAATGTGTGTATGTGTGTGTGTGTATGCGCGTGCGTGTGTAACATACACACGTTTGTGCACGTGCGTGTGTACGCGCGGGTGTGAATGTATACGCGTGTGTATGTGTGGGCACGTGCGTATGTATGTATGTTCAGTCTGTGGTTCAGTGTGTGACCAACCCGCTTGCCAAGCGTTGTGACTGAAGCAAATCCTCCCAAATGACAATTATCAATGGGGAAGGCATGAGATTAGCAGCAACTCACTCGTTGGTGGTCTGCTGCGCCGTGTCGTCGTACTCGGCGGCGTCGTCGCGCTGCGCCAGCGTGAAGCTGGCGTCCGGCACCGCCACGTGGCAGCAGCTCACCGGCGTCTCCGCCGTACGCTCCAGGGCCTTGTACGAGGACGTGTCCTGGAACATACAGTATATGTTATGGCTAGAGTACCGCTGTCCGCTCTAGGGCCTTGTAAGAAGAAGTATCCCTATACGTCATACTTCATGGTTAGAGGAAATTGTACTGCGCACTTTTGCCTTCAGTCGTCATCCGCTTGGCTGGCGTCATTTCAAGCGTAGGCCACACCGCCAGCTAATGGGCGAAGCGTAGGACATCGTTTCACACCGCCAACTAAGCGCTCGACTACCATAATTTAAAGAGGGAGATGTAGCGATCAGAAAACACCGTGTCACGTTCCAGAGTGTGCTCGTACTTGAAAGAAACGATTGCTGTAAATCAAAATCTTGCTGTAAACGAGTTTACTGGCTTGTAGATATGATATGACTTACACTAACCATGTCCAAAGTGACATCACACAAAGTGTACATCTACACTGACCTTGTCCAGAGTGACATCACACAAAGTGTACATCTACACCGACCTTGTCCAGAGTGAGCGACTTCTCCAGCGACTTGTCCAGCGACTTGTCGATGGCGCGCGGCTCCGGCGGCTCGTCGGGCAGGTCCCGCGGCCGCAGCAGCCGCAGCGTCATCTCGTGGCCGGTCGGGTTGCTCAGCTTCAGCAGGAGCGACGACTTGCCGCCCGGCTTCACTGGCTCGTATGATATTATCTTCACTTCGGGCACGTGGTAACTGGAAATTAAATGTAAATAAATATAAATATCAGACAACATCACATACATTGCTCTAATCCCAAAGTAAGTAGCTTAAGCACTTGTGTTATCGGTATCAGAACAACGAAGGTACCACAAATAAATACTTAAATACAAATATAAACTGCAATAGCTGTGGACTGTGGACTGCAATAGCCTGACGATGATGAAGATGGGGCACGACTTACTAGGCCAGCAGCTCGATCTTGAACTTGATGGAGCCGGGGTTGTACTCGGGCTTGGTGAGGTTGTGGTCGCAGGCGCGGCAGCGCTGGCTGCGCTTGACGCTCAGCAGCTTGGCCAGCGGGTGCAGCCGCGACACCTGCCACGGCTGCCACTCCGGCGTCGCCAGCCGCTGCGGCATGCTGGTGACTGCGGACGACACAAACCTACTACAGATACCAGGCGCGTAGCCATTGTATACATGTGAATATACACTATTTCCACTAATTCTTCCACTGTACGCTTTATGAGGATCTTCGCGACTCGGTTTTGTGGAACCAACTTTCCGTGACAATAGTTACATGGGAGCCTTGAAGAAACAAGCGAACTTCTATTTAAAAAGCCGGCAGCGACCCCAGAACTCGATTTGAGTGCCGGTGTCGAGCGCTTACCATCCAGGCATCACATTTATTCGTCTGCTGCCTCTTGCATAAAAAATATATCTTCGCTGTGCAAGTCCAAGTACATTGAAGGCACTTGCTGAAGCAAAGCTGAACGATATTATAAGTGTTCAGATTTGATGACTATCCATGTGGCTTACGGATTTACTCCTCCTTCTGCTTCTCCTATGGGTGTTGCAGTCTTCTGCAACACTTTCTCCCGAATCGGGAAATCAGGGAATGGGCTATCCGTTTTTTATTTCAGCACTAGCGACCCGCCCACGCTTCGCTTTGGGTGTTTCAGATAAACATTTTTAAACTAAATAAAACATAGCCTATGTTACTCAGTGATAATGTAAGCTAATAATGATTAAAATCGGTCCAGTACTTTTGAGTTTATTCATTACATACAAAATACAAATCTTTCCTCTTTATAATATTAGTGTAGATTTACCTAGGTACAAATAAAACCTACTGTGGTCACTGACCACCCTACCAAGCATGGTGTGGTAACTAAGGTATATCCCTAGGAAGCCTATGTCTAGCAGTGGATGTTTCCAGGCTGATGATGATGTTTTACTATCAATCAACTTACTCTGCTTCAAATTGACGTCCTTCGTATAGATGTCGTCGGGCAACTCTTCCACCTCTTCAGAGGCCTGGCTGGGCGTGAAGCCGGCGATGGCGGCCGACGAGCCCGCGTCGCTCGCCGGCAGCCCCGCGATGTTGCGCGCCATCGCGCCCGTCAGACCCGTCTTGTCCTGTCACAAGTGTTCATGATATCATTTGGGATACACATGGGATGTAAGGGAGCGACCCATCATCTTTTCGCTCCATGCCATCCTCACCTGCCCGTGATGCATTCTGCCGAATAACAAATGAGGCTTTGGCAACTGAATGGTGGCGGTGTAACCATCACAAATGTAAATACCACAGGCCAATGAAGGGCAGCAACGTCGCCGGAGCGGGAAGCCACCTGCGATCGCCAACGCAGTGGACTGAGATAGGCCGATGATGAAATAAAATCGGCTCACGCAAAATAACCGTAAAAAGTTGAATGTTCAGTGAATCCAGGAGACATAAAGAACGAAATTTCATTCTTATCATCTAGATAGCTAGAAGTCTTCCACGGTATGTTTTGCACGCTATTTACCGACTGAGCATGAAATCAGCTTCTAGCTGCAACTTTTTTGAAGGGGCCCGCAACGCACCTATCCCACTCGATTTTTTTTAAACAGTTAACCCTCATAACAAGGTTCAGCTCAAAGTAGCTGAAAAAGATAGCAGCAGGAGTGGCTAGGGGAGTTACCCCTGTAGCCCTCTCACTACCAAGACTACATACTCGGAATAATCATTCACACATTGAAGCAGCTAAATGCCAGTGGCAGATTGCCGTGCTGTGCAGTAAGAGAACAAAGAAAAAAAAAAAAAACTTAGTTTAGCATCTCTGCCCCTAGAGGGAGTGGGAGGGTATGTGGGTCTCCCCTGCCTCTAGAAACCCCTCTGTCAATCGTCTTAGGGGCTATTAAAATGGGATCTTAGGAACTCCATAAAATAAAGTAAATACTACAACTTACAGTCAAAGTGATATATTTCCCTCTGATAGCGAACTTCTTTCTCTCTCTTTCCAATTTCTCTTGTTTTTCCTGCTGAGCTATTGCCTTGTAATACTCCAGCAGTTGGTTGAATCGGGAAAGAAATGGATTTGTTCTCTCTGGCCAGCCACCAGAAGCTGTAAGAAAATTAGAAACACATTTAAGCCGTTGAACACTGTTGATGTCTATCTATGTACATGTCTACCTATAGATTTTCTATTGGGCCTCATTTCTTGGCAGTCAAAGGATTAATATAAACTCGTTGTCTTCATCACTGAGCTGAGCTGGTTTCATTGTATACTTGCAGAATATGTATTTCAGATGTCAAATAAAATTGTTCTTGTAATATGAGCTAATAAATAAGGCTTTAAAATCTCAGTCATTATCTGAGGATGATTGGGACTAAACCAACTTATTACGAAAGTTCTTCCCTATATGATCTGATAAAGAACCTGAACCATCAGGTTTCTCTTTAGGGTTATCTCTTTATTTATGTGATCTACCACAAAATAAAGAGATAACCCTAAAGAAGACAAAACACAAAGATCTATCTTCAGATCTATAAATAAATAAATATCTTACCTACAGGTTGGTCAGGGATGCCCACATCTCTAGAAGTCCATCTACAATTGAAGCAGGACAGATAATACATTTTTTTAGGTTGTTTATTCTCCACTTTAGCATCTCCTCCCGCAGGATCAGACGCAGGTTGGCGGGGCTGGGCCAGCGTAGCACGAGTGGACAGCGTATGGAAGCAGCTGGGGCAGTCAAAGCAACTGCTGCAGTGATTCTTCTTCAGTCGAGCCTCTGATGATGGCATGTTCTCGAGGCAGTTAGCGCAGTAATGAGAATCCACCTGAGGACAATTTGGTAAAAGCAATAAGTATAAGAAATGCTTTTGTTCATCCCTTAGATGTTTAAGACTATGCAACAAATTTTGATGCATTTTTTGGCAGTAACATCTTTTATTTTTTTTCTTCATTCTCAACTGTTTGCAGAACCCTTTTTCCGTATGATGGCAGAATTCATGTTGACTATGTTTGTTGAGTGTAAGCATGAGCATTCAATGTAAAAGAGTTTATTTAATATAATTATTGTTATGTAGCATATGCTGTCCACATGGAAATCTTGCTTATGACCTAGATTCCCTTAACATATTAAATGTTTAAGGAATCATTGAACAAAAGGTTTGAAATTAAAGTGCAGAGCCACAAAAACTAAACCTGTTTTGGACATAAAGTAATGACTCATGACTGGCTTGACATAAAAGTATTGGAGCTCATCACTTCCATCTATTTAAACACACAATATAAAACCAGTACATGATATACAGGTATCCATGATTTCACATTGGAATTAAAGAGCTGTTCTCATTTCATTTTACGGTGAACCGCTGTATACAGCCTACACAATAGCATAAAGACTTAGGTGCGACCGAGGTGCGCCTACACACAGCCTTCAGAGACATTATTTAGAGATATATACTGCTGTTTATAAATTATAGCTTATAATATATCCTTCTTATGCTGTAGTAAGTATAATAATTAAGATACAAGTGAGAAATTTTGTTTGATTTGCATTAAAAGTAACGTTACCTCATGACAAATGCAAAACCCGCAACGTATCTTCAAGCAGTGCCGGCAGAAATAAAGACTCGTGATGGGTTTGAGTTGTCCACACGAACAAATATACTTTACGTAGTCCGCTTGAGTTAAATAAGCCATTTTAATGCTGAATATAATTTAAATTAAACACAGAAAGTTGGACAAGAGGAAACACAAAAATTGGTCAGTCCAGTTGACAACTGGGTGACTGACTTGCAGTGACAGCTGACAGTTGCTGTTTACGTTCAGTAACTTCTTGATTTGTAAAATAATAAAAAGAAATCCAATGTTTATTTAAAGAAATGAAAAAAATTATTATCCGATATGTTAAGTTTGATATAATCAGATATATACGTTATATAGCTAAACTATTTTTTCTGCATTTTAATTACTTGTTTACTTTTAGTAAAAGTAAACAAGGGCTGTGTGAATGACCTTGTAGCGCCATCTAGTAACAGTAATTAATAATTATACTTTGTTACTGTATGTACCTACTGGTGATTTAAAATTTTATTTCAAACTAGCTGCTGCTCGCGGCTCTGCCCGCGTGAATATTCGTATAAAACATAGCCTATATGTTATTCTGATGTACAAACTATATTCCTGTAAAGTTTCATTAAAATCCGTTCAGTAGTTTTTGCGTGAAAGTGGAACAAACATCCATCCATCTATCCAAACAAACTATCGCATTTATAATATTAGTAGGACTATTATCTGTTACGATTATCTGTAGAGAAACACCGCGTCGGCTGCAGATTTTTTTTTTATAAATATCAGACAACATCACATACATTGCTCCGATCCCAAAGTAAGTAGCATAAGCACTTGTGTTATGGGTATCAGGACAACGAAGGTACCACAAATAAATACTTAAATACAAATATAAACACCCAGACACGGAACAAACACAAGTGTTCATCACACGAATGTTTTTCCCGAGTGGGAATCGAACCCACGACCCTTGGTTCCGAAGGCAGGGGTCACTACCAATTGAGCCACCGAGAAAGTCTTATATATGTCGCAGGCAAATTCTATAATTCGCCCGTATACAAACGGCGTCGGCAGTTTACAAAGACAAATTCGTTATATAAAATGCCGTACGCCGTATGTAAGATGTCGTCCATTTTCTAATATGCCGAGCTACGATATTACAGCCGATTACAAGTTGCCTCGGCATATCGTTCGAATTAGTACCAAGTTGAACCGCGAGTGGCGCTACTAGTCGCCAAAACCAATATGGCGGTCAACAGTGAAAGTGTGGAAGAAAAGAAATATTAAAATCATGTCTAATATCGGCGGTTTCAAATAGATTTTAAGTATTATAGTATCATAGGAAACTATTGAAATTAAACTAATCACAAAGGGGGCTCCGAAAACAACGTGGAAAAAAACCAAAAAAATTCGAGGTTATCCACCACGTAAAAACGCTAGGGTGTCCATGGAAACTGGTAAAGTGGAACTAAAAATTGCAATAAAATGCTTTGTATTTTGATTTTTGTAAATCAATTGTTTCGCTGATGGTTTTATGCTTGTTTAAGCTTAGCAGAATAAGTGAAACAAAGAAACTTTGTTGAATTTATTTTTGTTATTACCACTGAATGTCTTGTTTAATTACCTAATAGGTAATTCTTGGTAACTTTACTATGTATGTGTAAGTATCCTAAGATAATGGAGAATATGTTCTCACACGGTGCCATTTAGTGCAGGTTAAGTTTGGTTTCGGTTTCAATTTCATGTTTATTTAATCGACGAATTTATTTTCGTAGTCAATAATGCCCGAAAAGGGCGACTAAGTTGTAAAGCACATAATATAACTTAAGATCTAAATGTAACACTTAGTCTGTAATAAAGAATTTGAATTTAATTATTAATATTCTATTATTAAACTTAAATACCTAAATAAAATGATTAAAAATCCTCTTTCATTTCTATTATCATGGTCACCCTAATACACAAACCAAGTCGACGTTGAAGCGATGTCAATTTGCCTTCGGCATTTTATAACACCTATTTATCTTTGCAAACTGCCGACGCCGTTTGTATACGAGCGAATAATAGAATTTGCCTGCGACATATAGATTCGGTCCGAGATTAAATGGGTAAAGTAGGTATACGCTCAGACGTCGAGTTGCGGAAAGGCCTACTTACTAATTTTGTCATAAGGATAAGTTAGTAATTCAAGTTCGAGTATTCCAGACACTTATTTTAAGAGAGGTAGGGCATAGCGAATCTTCGCTCGAATTGAGCCGCCCGTCCGGGGAAGGACCTCCACCCTATAGAATACCGCAGTCAAATGACCTCTGGGTCGTGTTTCTGCCGGTGAGTAGGGTTTCCGGAGCTCGTGGGGGATTAGGGTTGGGCCGGCATGGCGGTGGCAACTGACAGGTAACTGACCAGTTACTTGCCCGTTGTCACAGCGACTTGGGCTTCTCTTTCGCTTTCCATCAGGTGTAGGGAAGCCATTATGTCGAGCCACTATAAAAAAAAAAAACTTATCTTAGAGTAGAGTCCCAAAATTAGCAAGATCATGTTTTATTCCATTCTCATAGTGGATATAAAGTAGCAATGAATGTAATAAACACGACTTGCATACCGTGGCATCTTTATTGGACACTAATTTGCAGGTAGCATTGTAGGTAAGTGGGCCTGGGCCGGTTTTAATGGGCAATTTGTCTTCCATTAGGTTCATTAAAACATCACACGTAGGTACTTGCTTGCACCGGCCGAATCGCCGCTGCGTACAAACGCGATGCGCTGTTACGTGACAATTCTGTGTTGTAATTGGATCTGAATATCTTTCGTAGGTACAGCTCCTCCGATGATAAAGAATAGGAAATATTACTATGTTTATTATGTACCACCTGCCTATAGGTCTACTTTGGTACAATGGCGAGCGTTCTTGCCTAAAAATACCCGAACTTTCGTTACGTCTATACTTGGGAGTTTCTGTTCATGAACATCACTACGAGAGCACCAAGATCTTGGTCCATTTAGGTAGAACTTCCTACCAGATAATCTCAAACGGATTCTGAACGAAATTCAAGTCGGGAGCCGGCTAGCGTGTGCAAGGAATGCTAACATACAGCCACGCAGCCAACGGGAGCAGACGTGCGTGTGTACCCGGCGTTGCTTTCTAGTGGCGTAAGCGTTGCCTAACTTGGATCCACTTATGTCACCCGTTTTAATTACTGTGATAATGGGGTCTGTGCATATTGAAGAACCTACCTAAGGTGCCTTCATTAATTTTAAGGTCACTAGGGTCCCATTTGCGAATGTCCTGGGATAGAGTTTAAGATTAATAAGCTACTTAGCTACTGCGAAAGACTTATAATTATGATGATGAAGCTACTTAGTATTTTTAAAATAGATCAGTGATGGCTCAACATGCTTATTCACATTTAAACTTATCTTAAGTAGGCACATTTTCTGGGCCATGCATAGCTACTGGATACCCCGTCACCCCACCCCCAAACAGTCTAGAAACGACAAATTGTAATGATGTCCGCTATCCAATTGTAAGCACCTACTTACAATAAGATACTTGACTGAATGTTGTGCGCATACTTTTTGTCTCCCAGAACACCCAGACCCGAGATCAATTAAGGTTCGAATCTAAAGTACTTGTAGTAATGAGTAGCTAGCCATATGGATAAAAAATATGGATGAAGAACAGGTATACCTAAAGTAGGGAAAAGGTAATTAGCTTGTACGTATGTCAGGTTCCACTTAACAGCCTACTGGTCTCGGGTTCGAATCCCCTATTGGGTTAAAGGTTAAAACGGTCTTTTTTGGTAAATTACTCATAGCATGTATGCAGTGGGATGTAAGGGAGCGAGCCATCATCTTCCCTCCAAGCCATCTTCACCTGCCCGTGGTGCATCCCGCTGAATAACGGACGAGGCTCTAGCAAACGATTGACGGCGGTATAACCATCACGGCTTAAGGAGTAGCTAGATATCACAGGCTGATGATGGACAGCAGCGTCACCGGAGCGAGCACGCCCTGAGATCGCCAATCCGCCTGCCCAGCGTGGAAATTATGTGTAAATCCAGATGTCTAGCAGTGGACCGCTAATACCGCTATGCACACACCTTGTGCTTTAATATCTCCTGCGTATTTGGCTAGCTGTGGCCTATAGTCGTAAGATCATTATTATAAACTTATGAGGTAAGATGATGATGGGATGTAAGGAAGCGGCCTATCATCTTTTCGCTCCAAGCCAACCTCACCAGCCTGCCGTCCTGCCGAATAACAAACGAGGCGCTGGCAACCGACTGGTGGCGGTATAACCATCACAATTGAAGGCGTAGCTAAATACTAAAGACCGGTGACGGGCAGCAGCGTCACCGGAGCAAGAAGCTACGCCCTGCGATCGCCAGCCCGCCTGCCCAGCGTGGCGATTATGGGTATATCCTCCAGATGTTTGCTCTAAGTGGCGAACAACTGGAGAGGCCTATGTCCAGCAGTGGACTGTAATAGGCTGCTGATGATGATTATGAGGTACACCTGGAATCAAAAACGTAAGTACCTACTATGTAAGCGTAAATTAATTATATTGAATGGTAATTAAGTACATTCAACAACTGGTAAATAAGATGTTACAATGCAATACTCGCGTGTGTTTATCGAGGTTCCATTATAGATTTTAATTAATCGTGTTGCATGACTGCGTGGTATTATCTTGGAGTGCTATCAAATTTGTCTGATAATTTTTTTGTTATGAATAGCGAAGGGTATTTGTAGTTGTACCTAAAAGGGTGAATCCAAAGGTCACGTCGTGGTAGAACCTTTATGATAAATACATTATTAGGAAACATACCTAGTTACTAATTGCGGCGATTATGGGTATATCCAGATGTTTGCCCTAAGTGGTGAACAACTGGAGAGGCCTTTGTCCAGCAGTGGACTGGAATAGGCTGATGATGATGATGATTTGACTTGACCTTGTGGCGTATCTAGGTTGCTGTTTATAGTCTGCTACTAGGTAAATGGGGTAGGTGGCAGCAGCGACCTACATGCTGCGGAACCGACTGACCGAAGGACCGACCACGCGTGCAGCGATGGCACGCAAATGTAGAGTGAATATGATAAACTTTGTACGAATAACATGCGTGTTTATAACATGAAATAGATTTCCACCTGCGTGAGGGAGCCTGCGTAGTAGTAGGTACCTACCTAGGTAGCTTTTGCCTACCCTGGCAACCCGGCAACGAGAGATAGTTTTAGAAAGTAATAAAAAAAACCGAAATAGAATAGACCGAATAGGCTTGTTGGTTTAAAACATCCAATTAGTCCGTCTTTTAGCTTATTCAAAAATAAAAGACACGTATTTTTTAATTTGTAAATTAGACTAAAAATTACAAAGATAGAGCCCGTTGAAATTACGTGTGACGTCACGCGGTGTGGCATTTTAACGGGACGGAGTGACGTCACACCTAACTTTTGATGCCTTGTATCTTTGCTATTTTTTATTTGAATGAAAAAAAGGAAAAATACGTGTCCAATACATTTTTTTTTATGATCGAAAATACGGACTAAATATAATGTAATTATTTTGACCTCCGAAACATCCCTGTTGCGGTCACAATATCAACAAAGAACTAGCTACATAAATACACATAAATTTATTAAAGTTCACAAGTCTTTTTTTTTATTTATTTTTAATTTTTTTTATGGAAGAGGGGGCAAACGAGCCTGAAGGTCTATACTATGTTTGCAGTCTGAAGCTTTATCATGATTGGCTTCTTGCATTCAGCACTTGCCAGTCATCTTATCTATCTCGTAGGACGCACTGATAGAAGACTTTTCGTCTTTGGACACTAGATAGACGATGAGAAGGCTTGACGTAGTTTCCCAAACTCTGCTCAGCGTAGCTGAATTCTTCTATTCACCTCGTCCTCAATTCCTCAAAGTTGTTTTCACCTAATTGCAGGGTCTGCCCGAGGTACCTACTTTCACATATAAATAATATATCAATTAAAGTGTTCGGTACTGTACTTCTGTTGGTGCATATCTGTAACAAACAAGTAATTGCTCTTTATAATAATTGTATAGAGGTATTTCCTACAGCACGTATGACTAGGTATCACAGAACACCTTTGATCGCCAAGCTATGATTAATACATGGTATCGCCTACCGTCCGAAGGTTCAGAGTATAAGAAAGTAATGCCAAAGCTTAGGTAACCAGCTATTAAACCAGTTCGGGACAGCGCGCCCAGCTTGCAACACTGGCCTATTTCTGGCGTTCCGTATAAGTGTGATACACTATTTCTTTCCGCAATTAACCATATTAATGAAACGGTTGTACGTGATAGCTGTGCACTAAAACGATGTTTTTTTGCATAGCGTTAATGCGCGCATCCTCAGATCGCTAAATGATCGCGCGCATCGTACCTACTAAACCGTAAATGTGGATGCTACAGTCCTTTTGCTGCTTTGAGGTGTGCCAACATCCTGGCTCCTGAAAAGACGCCGAGTAATTTCTTTTACAGATAGGTATCTTGTGCCAATTCGTAACCGACTGAAATTCCATCCTCATCATCTCGATGGTTTGTCATCCTCGACTGTACGTTTTATGGAACTTCTTGCCTCGCGCTTCGGTTTTGTGGAACCAACTTCCTGCCACAGGTTTCCAAACAGCTACGACTTGGGAACCTTCAAGAAACGAGCGTATCCATATTTAAAAGACCGCAGCGACCCTAAACTCTGTTAGAGTTGCGGGTGTCCATGGGCCGTGTGGACTGCTTACCATCAGGCGTCACACATACCTACTCGTCGGCCGCCTCTCGCATAAAAATAATCAAGATTTCATTCTGATCATCTTCATGAGTTAGAAGTCTTCCATGGTAGGTACGTATTGCGCGCATTGTCTGCTACGTTCAACGGTTCTTTGTAATCGGCTTCCAGCTGCGACTTTTCCGAATGGATACGACTTAGGGACTTCAAAAGGGGAGCCTACAAATTTCTCAAAGGCCGGCACCGCATCCACATATGAATCCTCTGGTGTTGTGATGTCTATGGACTGCAGTGATAAATTACCTACCATCAGGTGACCTTCAGGTACGTTTGCCCCTTCTGTCCTAAAAATACCCAGCATTTTTGGCACGGTCCGGTCAAATGCCGGATGCCTAAATCTTGACTGTGCTAAATCAGCCACTTTGTTGGATTTTTGCAGCCTATTTTAAAATACATATCTAGTTCCGTAAGGCAGTTTCTTATTCTTTGCTGTTCGATTAATAACGAGTACCTACTTAATTCTTGGTCATATTCTTATGACATCGGGCCAAAGCTTTAGCTATTATCACACACTTAATTAATTTTG
The DNA here is from genome assembly GCA_031163375.1 of Conogethes punctiferalis. NCBI lineage: Eukaryota > Metazoa > Arthropoda > Insecta > Lepidoptera > Crambidae > Conogethes > Conogethes punctiferalis. The sequence continues at coordinate 18,956,807 of CM062083.1, read as the reverse complement.
ATTACAGACGTGCCGAGCTAACAAGAGATGCCACATTGGTGTAACATTGAAACCGTTAATTATAATGTCACGAATCAATCGTTGTCTAGTCAAAGTTGCATTTCCATCATGACACCATTTCTCAGCGATAAGTAGGTATGTGTTGGCATGATTTTAAGGCGTTTTTTTTTAAGATTACAATTTAAAAAAACTTTAATTAGGTATTATAATTATCACATACCTATATCGCAGATCACAGCAGGCCTATCCCAAATGCGGTTGGAAACTTTGAAAAGATCTCTCTCGGAAACATTCATTCATGGTCAATCAAACATTCCATGTGATTGTCAAAGTTTTGCCAGTTAAAAGTCTTGGGAAAAAAACTCGATAAGAACTGTGAAATTTGAATATTGACATCTGCTTAGATATAGAAAAAATACAAATGAAGGTCACAGGCTGAAGTCTTAACACACGACTCTTGGTTCAGCTACAAAATGAGCCATTGGGCCAGGAGACCTACTCCGAAACGTTTGACATTCAATTTGGTAGGTCAGCTAAGCTGATTTTAACAATGGAACATTTTCGTTGGGTCGGCGCTATCGTAGTTCTCTCATCGGATCTTCTGTCTACATTGTAAGTTTATTAGGTATCTTAGGTAGGCTAGGTAGGTACTAGGTTATTCAATAAATAATCTATTCGAACGTATTTATTATGTACCTACATACTTTTTCCTTAAACAGTTTTCCATTGTGAAATTATCATAATCTATCACTATATTCAATGTGTCAGCTAAGCGTGATTTGTGAAACGATGCACATTACATGCTCTGAGAGCCTTGTAATGTGTGACAAATCCGCCACGAGTTCGCCTCACACGCCCCGGGTCAAGAAATGTTTCGGTCAACTTGTTGTGATGACTTAGTTTAGTGCCATCATATTTATGTTTATGGAAGTGTAGTAATTGCCTATCAATACAAGTAAGTAATACACAGAGACATTGTTGGTTTACGTTAGTACATACACGTGTTATGAAAGCATCTTCAAATCATCAAAAAGTGAATCGACCTAGCCGGAAGAAACACAGTGATAATTGAATCCCTTAAATTGAATTGGCTAAATTGGTATGTAATGTTGTACGTACAGTGTCTGTGTTGCTAGTGCTTCAATAAACCCTAGTGAAGTCGGATATTTTGAAGGCTATAGTTAGTCAAGCTTCCACTAAAATGTATAGGTAGTAAATTAATTGAAATAAAGAAAGACCGCCTATATTATTATGCAATAATTGTATACTTTGTCTGTTTCTTTGTTTTGTAAGTAGTTATAAGTAGACCTACTTATTTGTGGAAATGTGAAACAAATAAAGCTTTTCTTATTCTTGTTTTGTTGCTATCTATCTATAGAAGTGGATTTTTTGATAACAATTGTTACAGAAGGAAACTAGTAATTGGGAAAAGACACAGGCTCAAGATGTTGATGAAATAGTCTCTGTGTTACAAACTTAGATACACACGTACGAAACCGCGGACAAAAGCTAGTAGGCATAGGTAAAACAGGAGATATTGTCACTTTGCCGTCAATATGTATGTAAAATGTAGCGGTGACCACACAGTTATAGCGTTACGTGCGGACTTACGTATTTTATGTGAATAGATAAGTGCTTAAATGGGTTTTTGTTACCACTTCTCCTTTATGCAATGTGTATAATATTTGAATATTCAAAAAGCAAACGGAAAGTTGGTAAAAAATCATCACAATTGCGCACGACTTCTGCTTAAATACTTAATATGTGTAACCGTTCCCATGTTGACTACAAATAGGGCTATTAAATTCGTTGCATATGTTTTGTAAGGTCTCGGAAGACCTTGAACTGTGTGATGGGGCTAGTAAAAAAGTGTAACATCTATTCATTTCTTTGTCTCAAAATCACTTGGTCTCAAACCATTATTTATTACTAGCTGTGCTCGCGACTTCGTCCGCGTGGAATAGTTATTTTTCCCCCGTTTTTTTTTTTACATTTTCCGTTATTTCTTTGCTCCTAATAGTTGCAGCGTGATGTTATATAGCCTAAAGCCTTCCTCGATAAATGGTCTACTCAACACAAAAAGAATTTTTCAATTCGGACCAGTAGTTCCTGAGATTAGCGCGTTCAAACAAACAAACAAACTCTTCAGCTTTATAATATTAGTTAAGATGGTAGGTACTGCAAGTAGTACCTAGCATATATTGTCTAGGGTTGTCTTCTAAAACACACAGACCGGAGACAATTTAAAAAAGCTAATTTCCCAAATTGATCCGACCGGCAGTTGCACCCGGAACCATCGCCGCTCTAACCATTGCACCATTCCACAAAAGTCTTCAAAAAGTTCAAGGCGTAGAGTTCATTATCCATTACGCTATTTTAAAAGGTACTTTGATAAGTAGCTTGTTGTAAAGATCCACTTCAATCACTTATATGAGACACTTCAGCTGCGCCTGCGCATTATACGCAAGAACTCGTAGAGATGAGAACAGGCCCTTGGTCTCTAAAGGTAAGTTAGATAACTCTACTTATGTTATAGTACAAGGGTATTACATGGCCACCGTATTTGGTAGAAGGCCAATAAAGGTGGAGTCACGACTCTTCGATTTCGCTGAAGGATCATGCCCATGAAAGTATGAATTGTAATAGGATTGCGCCAACGCCAAACTCATCTGAGACGATTCTTACAAACTACTTAGCAATTACTTTTCTAATAGTTACTTTTGAATAAAGACCCGAGAAAAAGAGATATTTTGAAAATTACTACTAACTATACTTACTGTCCGTTTCAACAGAAACTTCTTGCCACCCAACACTCGGGCTATGGAAACCCCACTAAGGCTATCCCGCGAGACTACAGTATGGGGTCCTTCAAAAAGGTTGTGATATCCCTGGTGTTGCAGGCGTCCTTAGGCTGCGGTAACCGCTCAACATCAGGCGGGCATTAGTAAAGTAAAATAATTTTCATGTCTATGCTGAAAACATCTCGTCAAATCATGAACAGCATTGAGAAAAAAATCTTAGTAGGCAGGGTTCATCCATGGTCAGTGCTGGAAAAATATAACTTGTACCACTCAAATTGCCCTTTTCTTCTTACTTTTTGTTATAAAAAAGAAAAAAATTGTTTGTTTCTACAAATAGATGAAATATTTAGGTAATTTTGCACTGAGTTATCCATCTTTGTTGAATCTGGTTTCCTCTACCTGAAGTTGAAGGTGTCTGGAAAAGATAAGACGGCCTAAATTGTACTTTGTTTTGTTTTGTTTATAATGTGTTTTCCTGTAATGTCTGTTTTTTTGTGCAATAAAGAGTTCTATTAGATTCACTGTAATACTTTTGCACGTCAAAACTTTTTCCTACCGGCACTTCGACCTGCTGAGAAGAAGTGCCGCAACTATGTATGAAAAATAGATTCAGACTGTATTGTTCGTCGAATTATACCTATTTAATTTCACGTGCCCGCATTCCGAACACAAAATAACTTGAAAAAAGACCTATTGTTTCGCAACAGCAGGTATTCGGCACGATAGGGGTACGAGTTTACATAGTGATGAAAGTATTCAATATTGGATAGACGATGGAAAAGTTTGGTAGGTAACTCATCACCAGCCTTGCCCATTGCTGTCCACTGTTGGACATAGACCTCTCCAGTTGTTAGCCACTTAGGGCGAACATCTGGAGGATATACCCATAATCGCCACGCTGGGCAGGTGGGTTGGCGATCGCAGGGCGTAGCTTCTTGCTCCGGTAACGCTGCTGCCCGTCATCGGCCTGTGATGTTTAGCTACGCCTTCAATTGTAATGGTTAGACCGCCACCAGTCGGTTTGCCAGAGCCTCGTTTGTTGTTCGGCAGGATGCACCACGGGCAGGTGAGGATGGCTTAGAGCGAAAAGGTCACCTTTTGTGTCTTACTAAGTACATTAAAAAGTGGTACTCTCTGTCAGCTCATGTGTTTCCACCTTCTTATAATATGGGATCCTTTAAACGAATCGTCAAGCAGCATTTTGCGGGCCAGCATGGCTGTGGTGACTGACTGGAAACTAAGGTTTCCTGCCCATTGTCAGAGCGACTTACAACTTTCCATCGGGAAAGGAAGGCACTATGCTAATGGTACAGTCACATCATTTAATACTTTACCTTTCTATAAGAATACAATGATATAACAGGGTTAACCTAAAACCCTTACAAAAGGCGAGCTTATCAAACGTCAATTTGTCTTCAATTCAATTGCCCTAGCGGACAGGTTAATCTCCGTAAGTAAAGGACAAGTCCGAGTCGCGATTCCATTAGAGGTCGGCTCGCGCATTTAATTCTATTGAGCAATATGGCGCACGCGGTTCGGTGGTGCGCAGGCGCAAGCATTTTCCCGCCAAACGCCGCGCGTGCTAAGTCGCGTCCTAAAAACATATATTTTTTTATTATTTAATTTTTTTTAGTTCGCGAAAACAATTTTTAACGCTGCTTGAAGACAAATTTGAATTTTTTTTAGTTTGTGAAATTTGGAATAGGGACTTAAATTAAAATAAGTGAGAATTCCAAAAAATAAATTATCGCGAGTGAAAAAGGGTTTATAAATAAACAACATTAGTTTCCATTTTATAATAAAGTTTTAGTTCTACTCTGAAAGTTGATGATCAATTTATTGTCTTTAGTAAATTAATTACTGACCATTGATTGATTGGTTTTGAATCAGTGTAGTGTAAGTGATTTCTTAACAAATTTTGAGCCAAATACCGGCATCATTTAAAAAAAAGTAAAGCCGAAAAACCGTTATTGTTTTTTTTTCATAAATTGCAAAGCAAAAGCGTCATAGTTATAAATCCAGCTTAGTTTTTCCCGTGTGAAATTGAGCTAGGATTTACCAAGTGTGTTGTGCGTGGTGTGATGGTGGTCGCAGTATGTGGCCAGCTCTCGGGCTCGTGCTGGTGATCGCGGGGGCGCTGGGATCCTTCAACACCAGCCTGGACAGCGATGGACCTAACGAATTAGTAAGTACCCAATAAGTAGAGCCACTAGTTTTTACATAGATGTATATTTTTTTATCACTGAGGAAGGTAGACGAGCAATCGGCCCATTTGATGATTTTTTTTATAGTAGCACGGCATAATGGCTTCCCCGCGCCTGATAGAAAAGCGAAAGAGAAGCCCAAGTCGCCGCGTCAGTGGGAAAGCAAACCGATTGGTCACCTGCCGCCGCCATGCCGGCCCATAAGGTGCTTCTTCACGCCCCGCTTTATGGATCCCATATCAAAGGAGGGAGGAAACACATATTCTGGCAATGAGTTCCACATTTTAACGACGCGGCAAAGATAGGAATTGCCGAACTTTTTGGTACGCGAAGGTGAACGGTTACCACCGCTTATAAACTCTGCAATGCTAGAGAGTCATTTTACCGACCGTGAGGAAAGAACTCGCTTTAGGACACGTTTTAAGAAGGTCAAAGAAGAATGTACACCTCTCTTTACTTGTCGTTATCTTACCTACTATGTTTTATTTCCTGGAGCAGATGCTCTCCGTCCTGGTGAGCCCATGACCTTAGGTCGGCAGCTGGAGTGAAATGGTTTCACAACCAAAAGCCCTGACTTCACAGTCAGGGCTTTTTGACGAAGCTTGGAAGGGGATATGTCTAGCAGTGAACTGCGATAGGATTTATATTATAGCTTGTCACATGTTAACATGTTACAAAATTGATCAGGGCAATTATCTTGATTCCCTATTAGGGTACTGCAGCTTTAGAGGGCCCTTTTCGTATAGAGTCTCTTACTTGGTTGCCAAGATACAAGATACTCTTTATAAATATAAGTACATAGACTTATTTTTTATACGTAAGTACATTTGCACAACATTCTGGACAAAACTGTGTCAAAATTTGTAAAAATAATTATACTCAAATTCTTTATTCGTTCTTAGTAATGCTATAAATTGTAAATTGTACTATGTAAAGAACAATAATAAATAAATCCTGTGCTGCATGTAACATGAACGCAGAAAACATTAAAACGATGTTTTCCACTTTTAAGTACATCGTATGTACATTTATCGCTAGTTCGTCCTTTGGGAGCCCCTCTCGTGCCCCTCGTCTATAAAGCCTCCCTTAAAATATTCTCCCTTTAGTTTTTCAATGCGTTTTCTATCATGAAAGCTCGTAAACTATTCCGGTAGTTTCAAGAAAAATACAGCCTTTTATGAACTCATTGATTGAATGTAGAGATAACGGGTATAGTGGTTTTAAGGGACACTTGGCAATGCAGACTTTTAAACGCTTGTGTCTCTAGAAAATTTGAAATTAATTTATGAAATAACGCTTCTCAATAAATAATAACGTGTACCTTCCTAACTTTTTGTTACTAAGAAAATAAAAAAAAGTAAATTTTGATAGCCACATATTATAGCTTTTTCATCTATAACTTAGATGAAAAAGTTATGAAAAAAAATATTTTAAAAGACATTTAGCACACTTAAAAAATACCTATTTGTAAAAAATACTGATTACTTAAGATAATGCAAACAAAAGTTTACCTTACAACATAATCTGTAGATACTATCGGAAAAATACACAGGTAAGTATTACATATATTACATCAAAGCACTGCGTGAAATGACAGCTGATTGAAGCCACATCGATGAATGCAATGTTTATTATGTGTGGGAATGCGTGATTATTAAATGATTACTTAATTAGTTGTAACTGTATGGCACTTTTCAAAGGTTGTACCTACTTTAGATATGCATACCGTGCTGTGAGGGATAAAGAATACAATTATCCGCCTCACCTTTCCCCGTGGGTGTCGTCAGAGTTTCTTGAGGGTTAAGGGTTTCTAGAGATAGCCAAGGCAGACTTGGACATAAGGCTCTGGACACCACCCGCAGAGAGCTTGACGGAGGCCAAGGTTTTTTAATGGGTATTCCCTGCCTCATCACTATTGAGGCACGGCGCTGCCCTCCCATTCTGAGGGTAGTGTGAGTCCCACATACCCACATTTAGCCCACCTAGTCGTTTCTCGGAAGGACGATGAGTAAAAGCCTGAGCCTGAAGCCTCAGCTTTATCAGCCGGCATCAAAATGTACCTACCTGAATACCATGCACTCGACAAAACATTCATCAAGTGACTTAAGTCCCGTTTCGGGATCAATCGGTGTATAGGTAGAAATATCTCACGAGCCAGCATCGCGGTAGCAACGCCAAAATGATTGATCTGACATTAGTCCGTTGCCGCAGACTTGTTATTTTATTGCTAGTAGTGGCAGACGGGCCTGTCTGATGTTCAACAGTAACCTCCGCCAAAAGCAATACCAAGGACAGCCATGCCGCTGCCTACCGTGAGGAAAGAGCTCCCTTTAAACCACGCATAAAGAAGGACATGTCGTAGCGATCAGGAAACACCGCGGCTGCGAGGTAGTTCCAGAGTTGTGCACTTCTCTTTCGCTTTCCATCAGGCGAAGGAAAGCCCCTATGCGATGTCACTGTAAAGATATAGCTTTATTTCAGATCAAATCATGTATTTAAGACTTATTTAGAAATCGTCTAGACTATACATAGTCTGGAAATCCTACAAAACAAATAAAAAACATAAGATTTTTACAAAGACGTTGATTGGTTTTGGCCGTACAGAGATCGAGTGAAAACAAACATTACGGAGAATCGTAATCAATCAAAACTGGTTACGTATTCGTCTCCTAGTCGGAGCTGTCTTGACAAACGTAACCTGACAATTAACTAAGTAACTACTCTGGTTAGATGGCGTTCCGATATTTTCTGGAGCAATTTGTGTCTTAGACATCTTTCTGATAAATCCGCCGATCCGATTGAGAACTTCTATACGAACAATTTGGTTCAGTTCAGTGGTGTCCGTACAAAAATATGTATGTGTGCATGAACAATAGGCTGTTTGTATTTTACATCTTTGCTAAAGGTATATTACCTATGTATTTATTTACAAAAAAAAGTATCTAAGTAAGTTTATCATTGTCTAGTACCCATAGTACAAGCTTCGGCTTAGTTTGGGGCTAGGTGGCGCTGTGTGGCCCAGCCACAGATTAATAAATAGTTACGCCCAGCGTGGCATGTCTTGGATTATAATTAAAAAAAACCTTTTTTTAAACATCGTGTATGACCCCTATGTAAGTTGGTTCTGAGGCCCAATGTCCTTCTGAAACCCAATTAAATTTGAATGTTTAGGCCTTATAGTACCGTACAAAAGTAATCACGTTCTTTTTTTTTAATTTTGGAGCGTTGAGCTGAGCGTTTTTAGGTATTCTACACAATTGGGATGATGACTAAAAAATAATTTAATGTCCATCAGATAGATTAATGAAAAATATTGGATACGTATTTTTTATTTTGCCTCTTGTTCAAAAACTTACGAAGATACATTGATTTTAAATGTCACATGACGTCACGTTAGAGTACAAAATATACTCTAACGTGACGTAGTTAGCCCCCACTCCGTAACTTTAATGCGCTATATCTAAGTATTTTCTTGTTATTTCGACAAAACAAAAAATACGGGTCTTATATTTTTTTATTATCTATGAGACGGACTAATTATTTTCTTCATTTTCATACCTTGTCATCATCCGTATCGTAAAGGGACAGTTCACTCTACAAGGTTACAGACGTACAGAGAGGAGGGGATGCGTTGCGTGTTGACATTTGACATGACTCCCATAAAATATTCACGGAAAGGGAAATTGTTGTCGCAACCGAATTCAAGTGAATGTATTAACGTGAGTAATAGAACATTGTTAGATGTTGCGGCGTTGGAGTAGCGAAAACACGAGAGTTTGAATGTACCTAGGACCTGGGTAGTGCTTAGAGTCTAGATCTGAATATAAATAAGACGACTTCCACTAGTATTTTCTGTATGGGAAAATAAGGTAACATTTAATAAATTAACTAGCTGTGCCTGCCACTTCATCCACGTGGAATAGAGTTTTATACCCTATTTTATCTCCTTGGCGGTAAAATTAGGATAAAAATCCTTTCTTAGCGGATGCCTACGTCATAACATTTTCCTGCATGCTAAATTTCAACCCGATCCCCGAACCCGATCGAACACCCCACAATTTTTTTTTAAATTCAAATATTTCAAGGCAAAACTAAGTCTCCGATTATACGTGCTTTGATCCCTTGTTCCTACTATTCCCTTCTAATATTATGAATGCGAAAGTCTGTCTGTTATGCTTTCCCGCTTAAACCTCTCAACTGATTTTGATGAAATTTGGCACAGACAATCTTTAGGCCCTGAGAAAGGACATTAGGCTACCTTTTATTGCGAAAAAATGGATGAAGAACCACTTCTGTGACACACCTACGGGCACAGCTAGTTAGGTAGGACCTATAAAGTTCGCTTTTGGACGTATCGAATGCCAAAGCGGGACCAAAATCCGCCTTTTGTCGGTAGGTACACTATTTTATTGTGCAATCTTAATTAAATAAATATAAATTAAAGCTATTACTTTTTATCTATACTAATATTATAAAGCTGGAGAGTTTGTTTGTTTGTTTGTATGTTTGTTTGTTTGAACGCGCTAATCTCAGGAACTACTGGTCTGAATTGAAAAATTCTTTTTGTGTTAAATAGACCATTTATCGAGGAAGGCTTTAGGCTATATAACATCACGCTGCAACTATTAGGAGCGAAGATATAATGGAAAATGTATGTTCGCGCGCAAGGTGAGCGCGGCGTGTTAGTCAACGCGGGGGGCGGGGGGAAACGATCCGAGACCGGGATGCCCCGCGCTGCCCCGCACCGCCCCCTCTCAGCCGCCTGGAGCACTGGGACGCCGGGAAGCGGAGTCGACGACGGAACTCGGACGCAGACGCAGCTGCCACGCGCTCCGAATATAATCCCTCCACAATTATCAAAGTTTCAATGTAAAAACAAAGGGGAAAACTATTCCACGCGGACGAAGTCGCGGGCACTGCTTGTGATTTATATTATACATACCTATACTAAACATGTACCCACCTACCTACACAAAATATGTGGCTTGACAGTCTCGATTCTACAGACACCATTTCCCACCAGGTTATGAATAACGACATATTTACATTAAAATGCAAGTAATGCTGATAATAATATACGCATTACACTGCATAAAAAAGTGTCTAATCCAGCGTTAAGCTCGCGACCCATTGTGAAAGATGTCAGGCCCCAGGTGGGAGAAAGGGACAAAGCTAAACTCAGACTCTTGCGCTAACCTGCCTGTGTGTAGATAAAGGCGAATTCATTGAGTTTGAAGCATGCGCCGCGCTTACATAATGCAATTATAGTGGAAGCTCTCGGACGCAAGCCAGACTCACTGGCGACTGGGGACCTTGGACTCGCAGTCTGATTTCAGTAGAAGGTTTTTTAAACCAATACTAGGTATAAATAGTTTCATATTATTTACAAGAATCATGCAATACTAAAAAACTTACCAATTGGATAAAATCGCCAGAGGCAGGGTGTGTATTCTTACACCCTTAGGCCTAACTGGTCACGTAGGTACGGTCCCGATTTCAGAGGGATTTCCTCCCGCGAAGGCTGCCTTTGTGGAAAGAGCTCCCTGATGTGATTTGATTTGATTACTTGTCCGTTGCTGCAGCGACTCATCATCATCATCATCAGCCTATTGCAGTTCACTGCTGGACATAAGCCTCTCCAGTTGTTCGCCACTGCAAACATCTGGAGGAAATACATCTGCAATCTGCTGCAGCGACTAGAAACTCTCTTCGCCTATCCGACGGATGCTGTGCTAAAACTCATTACGCCACCGCGGTCGTCAGATTTCTTTAACATATTCCTTAAAACGGTGGATTCGTTGCGTCAAAATAAAAAAAATATTGTCCAATACGGAAGAGTTTAATTAGCTGAAGGGTGCGATTTGCAGCAACTAAATGTCAGCAGGCGTTAACCTTCAGAGTCTGCGCTTAAACCAGGCTAAATAAATCATGCACTTTCGTTTATATTTGCAGATGGCCAACCTTGAAACCACTTTGTTTACATATACTTGTAGTTAAATGTAAAGCCTTAAGCCCCCTTTCTCTTACATTTTTATTGCACAAAATCATTTGCACGAAAAGCCAATACAAACTTCTTTTAGTTAAATTTAGGAGGTCTACTGACTACAGTAGACCTCTAGAGATTATGACTACATAATCTCTGCCAGACAACTTCCAAGTAGAGAAACTGTACCTACATTTGGAAATATCTACTGTGAATACTTCTGGGGTGTTTTATATTGTCTCTATGCTACTCTCTCATTTGTTTACTGTCCTCCAGAAGATCCTTAGTCGACTATTACGACGCCCGCGCGAAGAGATGGGGCGTTCATTCATTATTCTGCCCTTATCCTGCTCTAAGTGGGGTCGGTACAACATGTTTTCTTCTTCCACTTTTCTCTATCAGCCGTCATCTCCACACTCACACCTTCGACACGCATATAATTTCTCACACAGTCCATCTATTCCTTTGTTGGTCTTCCTCTTCCTCTATATCCTTCCACATTCATACTCAATACTCGTCTCGTTACATGCCTTTCATCCCTCCTCATAATGTGCCTAATCTGCTTCTCCTTACGTTTTTTGTCACAATCGCTACTTTTAGTACTTTCAGGGCGTTGATTTGTATTATTTATCCATTTTAGCACAGATTAGAGCAACGAGATAGTCATTATTATATTATTTGTTATTTAACCAGCATACCCAAACGTAAGGTACTGGCGTAATCGTTCACGAAACAAATAAATTAATACGATGATGCGAATCGGGGGTCATGCAAATAATGTTAACGCGTATAAACTGTGACTACATACAGTTACATAAGTGGAATAGTGAGGCGCAATTATAACGAGATATTGGCCGTCTTCAATCGCTCGGCGTGCAGTGGTAATGGCTATTGGCAACCTTAATAATGGTAGGCCACAGCGGCCTCTCCAAGGAGGCTAGCTACGTACGCAGGAGATATTAAAGTGTCCGAGACATCGAGAATGTTCGTCCTCTGGTCCTTCGCTCTCATTAGGCGATGGGACAAAAGGTCTGCACAAGTTTGGGATTTTTTTATATCATCATTGTTAAAACTACATGGTTTAATGAACATCCTGACCAAAAGGTTTTTCTATTTATATATGTTTTTATAACAGTGTTCTATGTCACTACTGTGTCAACACAATTATTATAGACATCTAGCGGAAGCTTGTGTCTTAATCCCAAACCTAACTCACTAAATATTCAGAGGTTATGGGTAATAGTTGCTGAAACTAAGCAATAAATGTACTAAAGTGAATTTGCGTTAAGTACAATGGAGTACGTTCTATCATCGACATCGTCTTCATCGCCTGCAGGAGGTACGTCAAATTTCAAAAAATTGACGTACCTCCTGCAGGCGATGATGAAAAATTTCAATTCTTGGATATTTAGCCTAGAATGCATGTTAATTGCCTAGATTTATGGGATATTTGCAACGAACCAGTGACTCCTGAAAATCCCATAGAAACAAGGAAAGATGCAAATCCTGGCCAAAAATGTTTTTCTATTTATATATGTTTTTATAACAGTGTTCTATGTCACTACTGTGTCAACACAATTATTATACGAGTAGACATCTAACGGAAGCTTGTGTCTTAATCCCAAACCTAACTCCCTAAATATTCAGAATCATTCGCCTATTGCAGTCCACTGCTGGACATAAGCCTCTCCAGTTGTTAGCCTTCAGATGTGATGGTTATACCGCCACCCGTCGGTTGCCAGCGCTTCGTTTGTTATTCGGCACGATGCACCACGGGCAGGTGAGGTTGGCTTGGAGCGATAAGATGAGTGGTCGCTCCCTTACATTTTTATATACTACTTTGTATTCCCCGAGAGAATAACCTAAACTCTGTTGGTTCCATTCAGGCCTGTAAGTATTATTCTCGACATACACATATTGGTTAGAGCGCTAATCCTAAGCGCGGATGATCCGAAATCTGGGTTTGATTCCCAGTCGGGGTTAGATATATAGAAAATTGACTATTTTAAATTGTCTCGTATCTGGGTATCCCGGGAGACGCCCCTGTCTTCATCTTTACTCTACATCGATACTGTTTGTATAGGGGATAAGGTTTTGAGACCAGGGGGTTGATAAGAATAGTCTACAATTCTACTACCCATCCAAGCAAACTCTATATAAAATTAGTGGGACTACTATACTATTACTATATTTTTTATCAGATATCTTCCGTCATATCTAGCCTACGTATGTTTTTGCGTGTTTCAAACAAACCCAAACTCCGTAAGCGGATTTGACGGATGTGAAGCAATTCTCCTACTCACACAGTATCCGTAATACACATTACTCACCGATTAATTACCTGTTAAATTGCCAAATTATTCACAAAATCTCATTCAGTTGAAACTTGATGTTGTTAAGTTCAACAGCCTGCTTTATAGGTGAAGGTTGTTCGGTTATAAGGAAAACCGTGTGCATATCGTTGAATACAAAGTCATTTTGAGTGGTCGGTTGGCTCATACGGTAGTGGGAAATGTGGGAATAGGCTCGTTAGGTTAGTGTCCCACCTGTGTATTAATAACTTTAGGACAGGCCTCGTTGGTCCCGGGATCAAAACACGAGTTGGGTAAAATATTGTTACAGAGACCCTTACAGTGTTGCGTTATAAAAAGCCGTGTTATAATATAGAGCGCGAGAGCCGCTCGCAGTGCGCATGCGAAGAACAAGATAGCACAAAATGTTTGTAACTTCGTCCTAGGGGTGAGACCAGTCCGCTTCCCCAACAGCCCGGTGATGATTACAAGGCCATCTTGACCATCATCGTAGTCATCTTAACTAATATTATAAAGCTGAAGAGTTCGTTTGTTTGAACGCGCTAATTTCAGGAACTACTGGTCCGAATTGAAAAATTATGTTTGTGTTGAATAGACCATTTATCGAGGAAGGCTTTAGGCTATATAACATCACGCTGCAACTATTAGGAGCGAAGAAATAATGGAAGGCAGCTAGGTACCTAATCAATAAGAGCCGCGCGTTGTGCCGTGACCAAGCTCGCATGCGAAGAACAAGATAGCACAAAGTGTTTATAACTTCGTCCTAGGGGCGAGAGTCTGCTTCCCCAGTAGCCCGGTGATGATGACAAGGGCGCCTTGACCATCATCGTAGTCATTTAGAAAAAAAAATTAAACTTCGTCAGTTTTAAGACATCATTATATTTCTTTCCAAAGTCATCGATATAGCTCATCGGCTTAGCAAGCTGGAGTGGCAGTGGGCTAGTCATATTAGCAGCAGAACCGACAACCGTTGGTGTAAAAGAGTTCTATTGATACCTAGGCCAATTCTCGGCAACTGTAGTTTAGGACGCGCTCAGGCCAAGTGGAGTGACGATTTGTGCAAGATAGCTGGCAAAAGTGCTAGATGCGAGAACCTCAAAGTTGTTCAAAGTTACGGACAGTCCGACAAATTGACTGGACGGACAGTTCTGCTGTCCGACACATTGACAGGTGTTTCCAGTTGGAGAGGCATTTATCCACCGCAATTGGCTAATGATGATAAGTAGTTTTTTTAATACAGATTTTTAAATTGAAAGATATCTAAACAAAAAAAAATATATGCACTGTTTCCACGATTATGCGCTAAACGTTTACAAAGAATTACAACCATCCTTCGATTCTTGTGGGCGCAGGGAATTCCATCTGATAGAGTGACCGTGTGAATATTAAATGCGCAGGCATTCCATATTCATCTGTGGGGAAATTGCGCTACCCGTAGTCTGTGGTATCCGTACGTGCTTTGCAAAGCGGCAAATTCGCGGTTTGCCGGCGCGTTATGCCGCGTTTACACGCTCGCGTTCAATACGACATTCAACGGGCACAAACACAAGCACAAGCATGTGAACGGGCTGTTCGTCTGTTTGAATGTGCACGTGCGTGCGCAGTGTGTAGGGCAGGGCTGCTCGCCGAGCTGCTAGCCAGGCTGCTTGCCAGGCTGCTTGCCGGGCTGCGTGGCACGCGTGTAAACCTAGCATAAAAGTTGTGTTGGCCCAACAGTAAGGTTGGTTGTAGGGTCATTGCATCAACTCGTTTATTCCTGAGGAGTCATAGGTCGCAGCGATTGGGGTGAATCTGTAGATAAGTCACAAAACCTGTTAATATAATGACACTATGTAACTAATCAGGAATGTCTTGTTATCGTCACATATTTGTAAAAGACAAGTTAGGCTTCCCTTTTTAGGTTTTGAATCAGACGAGAAAGAGCCACTATGATGCGCTAGTTCTTTTTTTTTAATTCGCTCTGCATAGTGGCTTCCTTTCTCCTGATGGAAAAAGTATGGAAGCCTAAGTCGCTCTGCCAATGGGCAGGACACCTCAAGTCAGTGACCGCAGCCATACTGGTCCGCAAGATGCTTCGTTTATAGTATCCTTAATTATAGGAACCTTCCTAACAAGTCTCTTCCTTCCTAACAAGGAACTCTTTGCCTGTACCTGTGGTTCTGCATTTACACATAACTGCAGGCAGAGTTACACTTCTTAACGACCATTAACCGACTCTTTGAAGGGCACCAAAGAGGATATACTCGTACTACACTCAGCCATACACACTCAGCCCTCCACTAACACCTCAGAGGGCAGGGGAAAGCCGAAAACCAGCGCTGCCGGGGACGCGCTCCCGCGACAGCATCAGCTGAGCTTTGTCCTATTGTCTGCCTGTATGATTGCGTAATATATGCCTATGTACCTACTGTATATGACAGAACTGTAAAGACAATAAATAAATTCTTATTCTTATTCTTACTACAAGGTCATAAATATGTAGCCAGAACAAATGTCATACAGGATGCAGCAAAAACAAACTTCCTGCGAGTTAAGGCACGCAAAATATTGGCATGACCCTGGCATTTTTGACAAAATAAATACATGTATTTATATATCACACAAATGCCCATACTGAGACGTCCGTATGGTAATTATACAAGTAATTTGAGCACTTTTGTTTGACCAGAATTATGACAATATTGGTAGGAGTATATCGCACGAGGACATATTCTTAAAACCACGTCGCTCCCTTCCTGTGACCTTTACTTTTAAACCTTTTTAAACTACTTTCAAAATATTTAAGCTCTAGGGCTATGAAGGTTAAACACATACGAAATTGCTTCACTATTTGAAATGTAAATAAAAGTTTATGTTTAAACAATGAATATTCTAGAATAACCATATTTGCATAAACTTGAACGCGTATGACATACATCCGCTAAATTTCACAGACTGCATAGAAATGTATCAAGAATACGGCATTGAATACGTGACTTAATCTTGCACTATGGTGCATGATCATAAGGGCCAATTTCCAAAGAAGAGGGGCTACGGGAAGCTAAGTATTGGACTTATACCGCCTAGAATGGGAGGGTATAATCCACTATATCCCCCTATGTTGGCAGCTCTTGTAAAGACTCGAGTAGCCGGTGGATTGGAGGGAGTTTGGAGTATAGGTACAGCTGCGGCCCTGCCCGCCTTGATCAACAGCAGATGACAAGCGGCCGACACTCCTGATTGGGGGAGGGCAAATTTCCCTCATCATCATCATCGCCTTTACCCATAATCGCCACGCTGGGGAGGCGGGATGGCATTCGCAAGGCGTAGCTCCTTGCTCCGGTGACGCTGCTGCGCATCATCAGCCTGTGGTATTTTGCTACGCTTTTAGTTGCCAGCGCCTAGTTTGTTATTTGGCAGGATGCACCACGGGCAGGTGAGGTTGGCTTGGACCGAAAAGATGATAGGTCGCTCCGTTACATCCCAAAATGCCCCTACCCCCGATAAATACTCCTACCTCACTCACTTGCTACCAGACCAGCAGGATAGTTCTCTTCTATGCCAACTGTATCAAATAGGTCCATTGTATTACGACTAGATTGTACCTAGGTACGTATATGATAGGAAGTGTGCGGTTGTCGACCCATAACGCTGGTCGTATAACCCATAACAGAAATCTATTTGTTACGACGCGGATACCTGTGACGTAGATAGAGGATCGGTTTAACGATTTGATTATCAAATCAAATCAAATCTTTCTAATAACTTTGATTCATGGGTTAGTAACAAAGCTTATGAATCTAAGGGTTAGTATTACAATACAAGTAATTTATAAGATCATCATAATCATCATCCTATTACAGTCCACTGCTGGACATAGGCCTCTCCAGTTGTTCGCCAATTAGAGCAAACGTCTGGAGGATATACCCATAATCGCCACGCTGAGCAGGCGGGTTGGCGATCGCAGGGCGTAGCTTCTTGCTCCGGTGACGCTGCTGCCCGTCACCAGTCTTAAGTATTTAGCTACGCCTTCAATTGTGATGGTTATACCGCCACCAGTCGGTTGCCAGCACCTCGTTTGTTATTCGGCAGGATGCACCACGGGCAGGTGAGGTTGGCTTGGAGCGAAAAGATGGTAGACTGCTCCATTGGGTTATTTTATTTATTTAATATAGTTTCGGATAGGTTAGAGCCCCTTGGTGAGGAGAAATATGAACCTTAGATAACCTAGGTAGTCTAATGAATGATTGATGATTAAACGAACTTACCAAGTGAAGTTCTATCCCAATTACACGAAGGCTTTGTCCGAAGAAATTAAGAAAACAAATGTAGTAAAGCGATTGTGCTGCCATCTTTCCACTAAGTTGAAAACCACAGACAAAAAGAAAAGTCTATGGTCTCGTGCGCGCTTGCTCCTGGCAGAACTGTCAAACGTCATCTAGTTGAGAGCTACATCTGGAACATAATGAACCCATAATCCTCTGGCTTATATCAATATACAACATACAAAAGGGACCACATGGGTGGGGGGGTCTTAATTTCTTCGGACAAAGCCTTCGTGTAATTGGGATAGAACTTCACTTGGTAAGTTCGTTTAATCATCAATTACACTTCGCTTTGTCCTCGAAATTAAGAAAACAAATGTAGACTTTGAAAGCCAATCAGTATGTTGTATATTGATGTAAGTATAATTAAGAAAATTGTAAATAATACACCATATTTTTTAATTAACGCAATGTATTAATTTTTAATTAGGTATTTATCTAATAACTAACATAGTAATAAAAGAGTCCAAGACTCTTACTAAATTATTTCTTACAAAAAACAAAACATTGTTATTCATTTTAAAATTAGGAACTGTTTAACAGAGAATTTGCATAACTATTATTATCTACGGATGTTAATACATGTCTTTGATAGAATCTAGCAAAAACTGATGAAGAGTCACTCCAACCTGCAGTATTTCTTATTGTTTCAATAGTAACTCCCAGTCTATGTGCTGCTGAGGTACTTGCATGTCTAGTCGAGTGTGCAGTAAAAATTGATGTATCAATGCCACTTTCTGCAAGTGTGCCCTTAATCCAGCGACTGATCGTCTGAGAACCCACTGACTTAAAAGGCTTTTTAAAACTAATAAAGACATCTGTTTCATTATTTCGAATCATCTGTGTTTTTTCTAAATAAGATTTGAACGCCTCTGCAGGGCATATCTGGGGACGATTCTTATAAAAAGGTAAATGAAGGCATGGTTGGAGTGAACCTATACGTGATGTCTTTAAAATATCTGGTATTTTTATAGATATATGATCTGAGTTAACTGATACATTCTCAATCTTTATTTTTGAAATTGTTTGCACCCTGTGTGCTGTAACTAGTGCTAACAAAGTAACAACTTTTTTAGATAATTTCTCTAATTCTAAATCATCATTAGGATAAAACGAAGATAAATAATTCAAAACAATAGCTGGATCCCATGTTTGGTTATATCTTGGCATGGGAGGCCGTGATTTATAAAATCCTTTAAATAATCTTTGTACTCTATCATCAGAGCCTATCTTTGACCCAATCAACAATGAAAGTGCAGAGCGATTACTATTCAAAGTGCCATACTGAGCTCCCCTATTATATAGGTGAGTTAAATAAAACATTACCTTAGGAACAGAGGCCTCAAAGAAATTAATTCTATGTGATTGACAAAATATAAACCATTTTCTCAGTGCCGTGTCATATTGCTTAATTGTATTTTTAGATAATGAAGCTAACATTATATTTAATGACGAAGGTGGCACACCTCTTCTTAAAAATGCCGTGCTGAGAGCTTCCCTGCAGCCAGGGTAACCCGGGGTGGTGGCTGGTGATGACTGTGAGATAAGGTTAACAATGCATTATGGTTTGGATCAAACAGT
The DNA here is from genome assembly GCA_031163375.1 of Conogethes punctiferalis. Classification (NCBI taxonomy): domain Eukaryota; kingdom Metazoa; phylum Arthropoda; class Insecta; order Lepidoptera; family Crambidae; genus Conogethes; species Conogethes punctiferalis. The sequence continues at coordinate 18,937,622 of CM062083.1, read as the reverse complement.
AAAGTTTCTGAGACTAAAAGGCTTTCAAATATGGGAAACCAAGGTTGAGTTGGCCAATATGGAACAATTACAATGCCTTCGGCTTCATCAGAAATGATTTTCTTAAGGGTCTTTAATATCATAGCAAATGGTGGGAATGCATAAAAATATAAATTTTTCCAATCTATGGTAAACGCATTTACTGCATAGGCCTCAGGGTCTCTTTGCCATGATACATATTTTTGACATTTTTTATTAATTCTTGAGGCGAAAACATCAATTTCAGGCATACCAAACATATTTACAAGTTTTTCGAAAGCCTCTTTACTTAACTCCCACTCTATATCGGGGTGTACCCGCCGTGACTCAGCATCGGCAATTTCATTGTCTTTGGAACTAATGTATGAAGCAAAAACATGTATATGTCTTTGCTCACACCATTGCCATAATTCTTTTGTTACCATATTTAGATGAGGAAACCTAACACCACCCATTCTATTAATATATGCAATAGCTGTTGTATTATCTATTCTTAAGACAATCTGACAATCACATAGGTCTTTGGCAAATATTTTCAATCCAAAAAACGCTGCCAGTATTTCTAACTGGTTAATGTGAAAATCTTTCTCTATTTGATTCCACTGTCCACTGGCAGTCTTTTGTCCGCATGCTGCCCCCCAACCGGTTTTGCTTGCATCTGAAAATATTTCCATACAATATTTTTCATCTCTGATGGGACATACAGAGTGATTTACTGAATTCAACCACCAAGATAAATCATCTTGAATGTGAGTTGGTAAAGTCATGTACTCCTCATAATCATCTGTCTTTAATAATGCAAGATATTTGCACCTCTCAAAAACCTTTGTATATACCCAACCATACTCAATGCCGGGGCATGCAGAAGTTAAAAGACCTAAAAATTGAGCAAAATGTCTTATTTTACATCTATCCAGGTGTGAAATTCTTTTAATTTCATCCTGTATTTTTGTTCTTTTCTCCTTTGTTAATTCAATGTGAAATTTTTCAGTGTTAATAATGAAGCCTAGGTATTTACATGTAGTGGAAGGGGTTAACTGACTTTTATTTTCATTTATTACAAATCCTAATGATTCTAACACCTGCCTAGTTTTTGTAATATTATCTAAACAGTCTTTGTAGGTATGGCCAATACAACAAATGTCATCAAGATAAATTGTAGAAATAAATCCTAAAGACCTTAATAATGCCATGACTGGTTTCATTAATTTGGTAAACAGATATGGACCTGTGTTTAAACCAAATGGAAGACATCTAAATTCAAAAAAACTTGACTTGTATTTTGAGTTTTCAGGTACCTTAAAACGCAAATATTTTCTGTAGTGTTCATCTATGTTAATTAAAAAATAAGCATCTTTCAGGTCTATTGTAGCTACATAACAATTTTTGGAAACTAATTTTAAAGTAGTTCTCAAATCCTCTATTTTAAAGTGGCTAGTTCTTATAAATTTGTTTAAATTCTTTAGGTTCAATATGAACCTACTAGTTCCATCTGGTTTAGGTATAAGAAATGTGTTCGATGTGAACTGATCACATCTATATTCACAAGGTGATATAGCTCCAATAGCAAGAAGTCCATCAACAGCTGCTTCAAATTTAGATATCTCTAATGTATTTAATTTTTGTAAAGTTGGCAAGTTTGATTGGCACACCGGTTCATAAAATGGTAATTTGTAACCTTCCAGCCACGATAAGATATTAGGGTCTTGTGTAATAAGTCGCCACCTATTAATGTAATGGGCAAGTTTGCCAGCGTGACTCACCGGAGTTACTTCCTGAACTGTGGCTGGGGCCGTGAGCGCTGCATATACGCGCGCTGCGGCGGGTGCGCTGGCGGCAGGTATGCAGGCGGTAGGTGCGCTGGCGGCGGAGGCCGGCGCAGCGGTTGACGTGCCGGGTAAGGGGCTGACGCAGTCGTCGCCGTCGCGGCAGGTAGTCACTCCCATTTGCCTGCTGGATGATGGAAGTGGAGGCTTCCAGTTTAAATTCCTTCGTATATTTTGCGTTTGAGTTTTTAATTCTGCTCCAGATTTATTAATAGCCTTAGCCGCTTTTAAGGTTTCAGCCAACTTGTCTCCAAACAAATATTCATTTATCTTGGTGTTATACAACTGCTCCTTGATATCTTTTTTTATATGAGAACAAATATATCCTCGTCTCAACATAGATTCTGTGTGCTGTAAGTCACACAGTAGCTTGCCAGCATCCATAAGAGATTTAATTAAAATTAAATCTTTACTTTTTAATGCACAAGATAAGGTTTCACTTATACATGCTATGCTTGATGCTATTTGCCTCTGTTTTTGTTCGATGGCTTTATCTTTTTTATTAAGAATGTCTGTTAGAGCTGCTTTCACCTCGGCGTTCAACATAGGAGCCTCTATAGTTTTTGCATTTTCTGGAACTGGGTGTAACGGTATTAACTCTTTTCTCTGTTCTTTTGTAAGTCCTTTTGTTGCAATATGTACCCAATGTACTGCTATTTCATCTTTCACCTTCATGCCATATTTTTTTTCCTCTGAAGGTGTCTCTCCCAATATCTCCAATATTTCGGGGGGGAGAACCTCTTCCTCAGGATCCAAGTCCTCCACCATTACAGGCAAGTTAATGCTGGTATCTTCATCTGCGAGGCTATTAGTAGTCTCGGGCACACCTTCCTCAGTATCTCCTATTTCTGTAATTGTATAGATTAATATATTTAAATATTTATATCCTGATATGTTGTTTCTATATAGCTTTTTTTTTTTTTTTTTTTTTTTATATACAACAAAGGTGTACGTAATAGTTAAGTAAAGAACAATCACTATGACTTTCTCTCCATATACTTGATCTAATTCTATTTTTTAAACGCACATTAGGACGTACAATACGCCTAAGTTTCAAAATACTGCTTTTGGTAGGTAACAATCACTAGGGATTGAACACAAGCTTGAAACTTTGTAGTTTGTCAGCAACTTTGGCGTAAGTGTTTACTTCGTTTTTAAAGGTAGTATTAGAAAGGTCATAGCCACATAGAGCTATACACATTTTGTTAAATTGTCATCGGAAACACCCAATTTAAGGTGAACACCAGACTGGGGAACTTGTAGATGTCATCGGAGACACCCAATTCAGGTAGTCGGTACCTACCTATGCAACTTTGAGGTAAGTGCTTACTTTGTTTTAGTAGTATTAGAAAGGTCATAACCACATAGAGCTATACACATTCTATTATTCGTCTTCGGAAACACCCAATTAAGGTGAACACCAGACTGGTAAACTTCTAGAACACCGTTTTTAATGTAGGTACCAATATTGTAAGTACTAACGTGTGCAACTGGCTCGTTTCTTAAGCTTCTTCTTAAACTTTTCTTCCATCTTCCTTATCTTCCGAGCCATGTATCTTTCCAAATCATCGTCGTTTTTCTTCGACATTCTCCTTTTTTGAAACTTTCAATGAGTTGTGAAAAAATTGGATAAAATGGCGCGAGCACTAAAACGCTAATGACGTTTGACAGTTCTGCCAGGAGCAAGCGCGCACGAGACCATAGACTTTTCTTTTTGTCTGTGGTTTTCAACTTAGTGGAAAGATGGCAGCACAATCGCTTTACTACATTTGTTTTCTTAATTTCGAGGACAAAGCGAAGTGTAATCCCATATGAGATTAATCTAACATTAAGAGCGCGCATACAGAATTCGACGTATTTGCGGCGAAACTGGTATTTTCGGACGAGCTATTATCATATAAAACGATTTTTTTTAAATAAGAAACATAGTTTTTTATATAGATAAAGTCTTCAAGCAGTGCGTAGGCTAGATAAAATACAACATTTACTAGTATATTTTTGTTTATCAAAGATCTCCCGTAAGCCGATTCGCAAAAATGCGAGTCAGAGTCAATTTCGAAAGTCTTAATATCAATTGCATTACATACATATGTTTTAAATATATGTTTATACAATAGCTTATATGGTCTATTAGTGCACTAGATAAAAAAACTTTCAAAAATGTGTTATTAAATGGTCCAAAATAATTTTTCAAAATAAGCTAAATTCACACTTTTCAACAGTGTTTTTCTAGTAGAAAACACTGTTTCTTTTAGTTGAAATTTTGGGTAAATGTAAAAGAAGTGTTTCTTAAGTGCACTAAATTATTATTTTATTAATATTCTATGCCTGTTATTTTATACGATTTTTTTAAAAGTGACTATAAAGCCACGCGCGCGACGCTTGCCGATTCAGTCCAAATCGGGTCATCCCAGAGGGAGGACGTGCCGCTCGCTGCTCCGCTCACGCACACATACGCACAACCACTTTTATGAGCGTATACCGCTCTGCGCGAGTGCAACTCCACGAGTTTGATACTTTGTAATATTATTTTTACATGAAAAATTTATTAAGTTAAAATAATGTACTAAATTAATGAAATGATTTAATGTTTAGTCATGAGTATTAAATACAAACATCAGGATTATTATAATTATTATTATCTACAACCACATTTGCTAAATATTTCAAAAAATTGATATGATATTTGTTTATTCGTTCACTAATGAAGTTACAAAGTAAGGCTATTCCAATGATTATTATTATGCTCGTTAACATCAATGGTCAGAAACAACTTCCATGAAGAAACTGATAAGGAGATTCATTTGAGTTGGGATTATTTAAAGAATCTACGTCACATGTTCACGACTATAAATAAAGGCATACAATGAAGCTGAAAGTCCTAGAAATCCCATAGTCGAGTTATTATTAGTAAAATTATATGTGTAAAGATGGATGATAAAATGTTTGATAGTATGCACGAAATTGATCTATTTAGATTTAGATAAATCGATCTTCGAATCCAATTTTGGAATTGTCGGTTAATTGTTTAGTGTGGAATAAGTGAATCTTTGTGTCACAATAATAACAAGTATCTAAGATTAAAATTAAATCGATCAAAGTGGTCAACAATGGGAGAGGCCAATGTCCAGCAGTGGAGAGTGTGAGAGGCTGATAACGATATGAGATTACTACTTTCATTCAGATAGTATTAGAAAGAAGTAAAAATTATATTTTATAGTTTCAAAACGTAAAACCAAAATGCAATATGATAGTTGTGAAATGTATGGCCATTACGGTTACTATAGTTCATTCGCGTTAAGAAAATAGTGACTGACAGAAATTATAATTTCTAGCGTTTTAATTGGCTAGTGGCCTGTCAGTGACCTGTCAGTCACTATTTTCTAGCGTTTTAATTGGCTAGTGGCCTGTCAGTGACCTGTCAGTCACTATTTTCTTAACGCGAATGAACTATAGGGGTGATTTTAGCGAAAAGGCTGGTAAGATACGGATATGTTACGGTAACTTATTTACATACATTACGTTAAAATTACCGGCTACGTATGCTGAATGGTGGTATGGCGACGAGCAGGGCGAGCATGTAACTTGCAGTATGCAAGTCGCAAGGTGCAACGTTGCCAATGAGGGCTACCGTTTTTGTAATCACCAGAGGACGCCACTGTATAGTGAGGTCTGCGGGCATAGCTGTTAAGGTTTGTTTTATGCATGTGATGACTGTTTGTTCGTTATAAGAAGGAGGACATATGTTTCCAAAAGGCAAAACTGTTTGTTAACGGTTAATAAACAAACCAGTGAACTATCTTTTCTTTCAGACCGCTAATTTTTACACCTAATTTTCTCGGAGCCGTGTCTCACATTTTCGAAAATCAATGCCAGCTATACAAAATTGCACAAAATTATTTAATTGCCCGAAATAAACTCGTTTAACCCACAGAACCTATGTAATTTGACATTTCGGATACCTCACGCTACACTAGCACCTCTGGTGGCCAATTCACACGCGACATGGGCGCCCTCATTAGTGCAGCAGTTTGCCATAATAGGTATTGTTATTTCTTTTATTTGCTTCGTCGCCGTCATTGGAATTATGTTAAATTAGAAATATTAATAGGTAATTAATTAATTCAGTTTAATTTCCAAAATGTCGATTTTGGGGGAAAAGGTAGGAACCAAAATTGCTAGGAAATTGACTCTCTAGAACTTTGCTTCTTTTCATTCATGCCGTAAAAACTACAACATAGGAGATAATGATACAGTTTTGAATATGTCGCGGTTTGCGAGTTTTATTTCCAAAATATCGATTTTAGGGGAAAAAGAATGAACCAAAATTGTTTAAATATTGATTTCCTAAAAGTTTAGTCTTCTTAATTTAGACCGTAAAGTACAAAATAAACGAGATAATGACAACATTTTTTACTTGCTGTTTTATTTAATTTTAATTTTCAAAATACCGATCCTAGACAATTTTTGAATATACACAAGAGGACTCACCATACCTACCTATTCAAATAGCTCGCCTTTGTAACCTGTCCATTGCATCATTTATAAAATTGCGTAAAAGCAGTATTCTACGCAAGATTTGTGCCTTATACAAAAAACAGCGCTGGTCAGTCGTGATATATTCTTTCAGAATCAGGTTCAGGACACCTATTTTAGAGAATGCTGCAGTAGCCAATGACTCCTTCAATGTAACCCTTAGGATTCGGGTCACGACGAATATTCATCCCGAGAATAAGTGATGGATTGGTCAAGCTGGATAGGAACCAGATTTTAGTTGTTGTAGGCCATCTGGAGTTTCTGCTACGAAACACAAGCACAACTTTCAGCACAAGCATCAGTAGGTATACATGATCTCTGTGATCAGTGCATAGGAGACTTAGGATCTTAATTCAAATTGACAAATTGTTTACAAACGAATCTTTTTTGAATGATGGCAACCAGCCTCTTTGTGAGATCCATTTCTGCCGAGTGAAAATGAACAAAGTAATTTTTACAAGTTAAAATATAAAACGGGTTAGAGTTATATCGTGGCAACCACGGAGACTGCTCTTTCCTTAAATAATAATACAAACACCTAAACACAGAACAAACACAAATGTTCAGCACACGAATGTTTGTCCTGGATGGGAATCAAACTCACGACCTTTGACTCATGATCAGAAGGCAAGGAAAACACAGTAGGGATTATTGATTTTTATAAAGCAACATTAATAATGTCAATTACTCACACAATACCTTTGGATAGGTAAGTACCTGGTACATTATAAAGATAGAAAGACAAAAATAAATTATTGTTATATTTTTCTTAGACCTTAATTAATAAGCACTTAAGAATAATGTACTCTAAAGTGTTTAAATATGTTTAATAAGTACGCACCTATACTACACTAATAAAATATTTAGCAATAATAGAATTTTCAAGTAATTTAGATGAATAATAAATTGTTAAGTATCAAAATATGTTCGTCCGACGCGCCCGGGGGGCGTGGCGCCGGAGTTTGCGTCCGACATGCCGCTCACCCACACAGACACAAATGATGTCTATGTGTGTTTCGGAATCGGCTCCCGCGTGCGTTTCGAGTTGCTTAAAATTGTATGCGCGCTCTTAAGTATCTAAGTAACATTAACTTATTTAGTTTTAGTGGCAGGTGCAAACATATAGGTACTACTGTTTTAAATATTTAGAAGAAAACCTTAACATTCTTCAAGCAGTTGCACATAACCAGTTTCGTTGCAGACTGGGCAATAAAATCAAAATAAAAAACGTCACTAAAGCATGTTAACACGTTTATCTTATTTTAGTAGGTGGCCTTTTAATTGGCACACAAAGCTCGTTATGAAACTGGCAACACTGGTCTGAAACTATGGGATCATTGTGAGCTTTAACTTTAAAAATAATAATAATAATTTATGTAGGTGTACCTACTCGATGTCAATTTAGAAAAAATCCAAACTTTTGTTGGTATTAAAAAAGATAATATTAAATCATTTTGGAAGACCTATCCATAGATATTAACACGTATGGGTTTGATGAAAAAAAATTAGCTTCAGTTCTAAGTATGAGGAACCTCAAAAATGTATTGTTTTTATCTATTTTTGTATGAAAATCTTAATGCGTTAAAAATACTAATATATATTAAAATACTATACTAATACATCTACTTAACAAGTTTCCACAGTATACCTAGTTACGGAAAAAAGTCACTGTGACATATGGACAGACATAACGAAGGGTTCCGTTTTTTACCATTCGGCTACGGAACCCTAAAAAACCGAAATTTTCAGTAATCCCCATCTCTCTCGAGGCGTTCAACGCATAATTTGCTATGGTTTTAGTTTTTTTCCAACCACATCTACCACCAAGATCTTAGATAGAACCGTTTATAACCGCAACGCATTCTACGGCTACCTGCTTTTGTGTCGCCAGGCTAAAGTTACACAAACGAGGCAGCAGTTTAGGTGACAGTTAAACTCGCGTCTTTACAGCCATTTTATAGCCTACGCAGGCCCTGGAATAGCTCGGCTGGTAAGTGGCAGTAACTTGAACAGAGCAGACAATGAAACGACGATTAGGAAATTGAAGACAGTGTTATGTAGACTTTTAGCGCTCGTATCTGTACATAGAAATGCATTTTGTTAGGTAATGTGTGATTTCAATTGTATCTATGGTCTTTTGTTTGCCATAAGAGTTGTATACAAAATTGATTTGCGACATGATACAAATTCGCAAAGCAGTTTTAGAATAAGATTTATTGCTACGCGATGCGATTCGGGTTCCTAAGACGACCCATTCCTAAGACGACCGTTACCCATACGTACTTTTTAATCTGTGCCCATACTGAACGTATTTTAAAAAGTAGTTACTCTTTATCAATGTGTTTAGGAGAGTATGCATCTGCTAGACTAGACTGCTAGAGTGTTGACTCTATGATCATCATCATCATCAGCCCATGACAGTCCACTGCTGGACATAGGCCTCTCCAGTGGCTCGCCACTTAGGACAAACAACTGGAGGATATACCCATAATCGCCACGCTGGGCAGGCGGGTTGGCGATCGCAGTGCATAGCTTCTCGCTTCGTTGACGCTGCTACCCGTCATCGGTCTGTAGTATTTAGCTAAGCCTTCTATTGTGATGGTTATACCGCCACCAGTCGGTTGCCAGCGCCTCGTTTGTTATTCGGCGGATGTACCACAGGCAGGTGAGGATGGCTTGGAGCAAAATGATGATAGGCCGCTCCCTTACATCCCCGACTCTATGATACAAGTTTTATATTTTGATCATCATGTCATCAGGTAGGCCATACTACCTGCGCTCGAGACCTCACTATTCAATGTCCAATTAAAATACGAAGCTAATCTGCTGGAGTGAGTTCATGGAGCTCACGGGTTCCGCCAGAAAAACGACGGAGGGGATAATCTTCCACGATATGTACGTCATCATCATCAGCCCACATCAGTTCACTGCTGGACATACGGTGGTTTAACTTGGAGCCCCACAGTCAGAATCCTTTCTTTCAGACGGCTCTTGTGGAGGTGGCGGTGCATTTCTCGCGTCCAGTTCTGAACCGGTTAACCCTGAACCATAAGATGCGATTTAAAACGTTATTTCCAAACTTACATCCTTGGAAATCAGCTCTTAGTAGCTGTATACCTAGTTAATATGCAAATATAAGTTTAGGAAATGTGCTGTTTAATTAAGCCAGGTCAAGGTCGATGACAGGTCCTGAATTTATCATCCGGTACTCATAAATCAAAGAAAAACCTTTAAAAACAAGTTTTACCTCTATTTACATGTCATTAAAGGCCATCAGTAGTTTATAATCTGCACATTTCCCTTTCAATTACCAGCCGGCACAGTACTTAAGCAAAGCCTTACATCACATTACACAATGTAATAAGTCCATGAACTTAATAATGCCAAAATCATTACTTCAAAGAGCAGTTGGAGCATCTCGGCGAAATTAAAAAGCGTCCAAGTGCGAGTCGAACTTGCCTATGAAGGGTTCCGTAGCAGAAGTGTTAAAAAAACTTACAATATCTCATTCAAACCAGTTTTCGGTGGAAGGTTCCATGATAACCCATACGCCATAGACACTTTTTACCACTTTGTGGTGTGTCTCTCGTGCAAATGATACTAGAAACCTATCATTTTGAAGACCTATTCATAGACATCCTGCACATATGGGTTTGATTAAAAAATTGAATTTCATTATATTTAGGTAGGTACTCTTTACCAGGTTTCAACAGTAGGTATAGTTCGAAAAAAGGGGTTGTGACATACGAACGGACAGGTAGACAGACTTTATGAATCCTTTATACACATGGTGAATCTATACCAAAGAGTTACGTTTTTTGCCATGTGGCTACGGAACCCTAAAAAGTCTTAAAATGCCACAGTGTCATCATCGCTTGGAGTAACGCAGTTTACGACTGACGTATGTAAAGAAAATTTAATAGAACCGGCGTCGAACCGGTACCAAGAGATACGGTTTCTCCACAATCAGCAGGTGAATTAACGTATGTGTGTTCACGTATGCAAACGAAGTTTATGACCAGTGCTCATTTCACTTAGCACGTGTAATAAAAGTCCGCAATCTTAAATTAGAACACGTTAATTGATAGGCATTTTCATGTATTTTCTCGATCTTTTTTCCTTCTAGAAATGTATCAGTTTAACAACGTCTATTTGAAATTCGGAAATCACTCTCTTCGGTTTTAATTAGGACTATACTTATTTCTGTTCATAAGCAATCTTAAGAAAGCATTTCAAAGGGTAAATTGACTTTACATCAAGCTAGTACAGTTTACATTAGATATGAACACGTAATTTACTTAGAGCTTTTAAGATAAACAGCCAAAATATCTATACTTATAATAAATCTGTAGACAGGTCAATTCTGTACATTGAATATATTTTCAAAATAACTATCGGGGGATGATTAACGATCGATACTGATGCCAAAAATGCAATCAGTTAAATTTTTGTCTGCCTGTATGTTCGTTATAGAAACAAAAACTACTAAACGGATTTTAACGAAACTTGGTACAATTATTCTTTATACTCCTGGGCAGGTTATAGGATACTTTTCATCACGCTACTTTCAATAAGAGCAGAGCAGTGAAAGAAAATATTGGGAAAACGGGAGAATTTTTAATCTGTATGTTTGAACGCGCATCACGCAAAAACTACTGCATGGAATTGAATGTGGTTTTCAAACATACCTACAATAAAAATTTCTCTCATTTTTCTAACACTTCCCTTCCCTGCTCTGCTCCTATTGATTGTAGCGTGGTGAAAAGTATACCTGCCCAGTAGTATGAAAAATAATTGTACCAAGTTTCTTTAAAATCTGTCGAGTAGTTTTTGTTTCTATTACGAACATACAGACAGACAGAGCGACAAAATTTTTACTGATTGCATTTTTGACATCAGTAGGTATCGATTACTTATCAACCCCTGATAAGTAGTTATTTTGAAAATATATTTCATGTACAGATTTGACCTCTCTACAATTATAGGGATGCTTTGTCCGTTTCCTGCAGATGTGCAAGATAAAAAGATACGTTACATCAACAACAATTAATTAGTTACATCACTTCAATTACATACACTACATATATACCTAAACCAATGTGAATAGCCTATGTTCCATGACTTACGATTTAGCGTTAAAACATTTGTTATAATAAATACGCAATTTTTATTGCTTACATTGGCTTATTGATTTTTTACGATTACACGATATACAAGCAACGGTGAATACTTAAATAGGTACACAAATGTATTTAAAAAGCATAGGTATGTCAATATGTGCATAAGTCTCTCGCTGTAAAATCTCACGCTGGGCAAGAGGGTTCGCGATTGCAGGGTGTAGCTCTTCGCTCCGGTGACGCTGCCCGGTATCGGCCTGTGGTTTTTAACTACGTAATTGATATAAATTTCAGCTTCATACCTCCACGCGTTCCTGAGAAAAAGGGTCTTGACAGACGAACGGACGGACGGACAGACGGACAACAAAGTGATCCTATAAGGGTTCCGTTTTTTCCTTTTGAGGTACGGAACCCTAAAAATACAATAAATGCCATATCAAACAATATCAGGAAAACGTATTTGTTATTTTTAATTACTTATTCCTAATGTTTAGTCACGCGTAACCACCTCGGCCAGTGGGCAACGCGATACGCAACGAATAAATCATAAGTAGTTAATATGTTTCCATTTCATTAAACGGCGAGTGATTTTTATTTACATTCTCACTATTATCTAGGTACCACAGTAAAGATAAATATGAAATTTCGTAGTCACTGTTTTGTTTCAAAGACAATTAGCACCAATAATTTTAAATAACATCTTAAACTTAATCTGCGATCGCCAACACGAATCCCCAGCGTGGTGGTTATGGGTATTGCTTCCAGGTGTTTCCCCAAGTGGCGATCAACTGGAGAGGCCTATGTCCAGCAGTGGACTGCGATAGGCTGACGATGATGACTTCAACTTCAAAATTTTACAGAATTACCTACCTAAATGACTAGGACGCTATGCAAGGCGGCTCTCTTGGAAATCTTCAGCGGACTGCGAGCTAAAAGCTCTGCTCTTAATTAAGCTACCAATCAAATCCGCCGTAGATCAAAGTGTCAACAACGATGAAAGCGTCAACGTCACAGGTGTCTGTCGCAAGCGAACCCGCGCGGCGTACTAGTATAGGCAGTCGTAAATCGTATTGTGGCTATGGACCTGCGATCATAAATACACAGTATTTGTGATCGCAGTTATGGACGCGCCGATTGATGAGTTACGTCACTAGTATTGGTTAGTGAACCGGCCATTGCACGCAGCTGTACGAGTGGTATGTGGTGGGTGATGGTGGTGGGGATGTAATGGGACGACCCATCTTATCACTCCAAGCCGCCGTCACCTGCCGTGGTGCATCCTACCGAATAACAAACGAGGCTCTGGCAACCGACTGATGGCGGTATAACCATCACGATTCAAGGCGTAGCTAAATATCACTGGCCTATGGCGGGCAGCAGCGTCATCGGAGCGAGGAGCTACACTTTGCGATCGCCAAACTGACTGGCCCAGGTGGCGACATTGGGTAAGCCTCCAGATATTTGACCAAAGTAGTAAAAGACAGGAGTAGACTATGTCTAGCGATAGGCTGATGATGATGATAATGAACGAGTAGTCGGTGTCTTTACTAATGCCGGCGTTGTATGTGGTCGGTTCAAAAGAATGTAAAGATGATACCATCGTCATTGACACCCAGTGGTAGTGAACGCTCCTTTTGATACAACGGTCGCCACACAGACAAACAGATATGATCATGCACACAAATGTTTGCACTGTCATCATCATCATCAGCCTATCGCAGTCATAGACATAGGCCTCTCCAGGTGTTTGCCACTTGCTTTGGGTAAACACCTGGAGGTTATACCCATAATCGCCACGCTGGGCAGACGGGTTGGAGATCGCAGGGCGTAGCTTCTCGCTCCAGTGACGTTGCTTCCCGTCATCGGCCTGTAGTATGTCGCTGCGCCATCAATCGTGATGGTTATACCGCCACCAGTCGGTTGCCAGAGCCTCGTTCGTTATTCAGCAGGATGCACCACAGCTAATCTGTGACGACAGGCAGGTGACACCCTCACCTGCTTGAACGCGGCGCTCAATTATATCAATCAAACCCGCAACTGTATGAGAGACAGCGCAGGTATCTGACTCGAACCGGTCGTCAAATACTTTAATAACTTACATCAACAGTGTGACATACGCACCTTGTACCAAATATCGGTTATTAAATAATTATGGCTAGTAAATCATAGTTTCGGGCATGGGAAACTAATCTAGTTCGAGTAATAAAGAGCTAATTATGCAAGTAAACACCAATTTCCTTTGAGAGTTGTGGCGCGACCCGATGTGATGCAAACGGAGATGTATGCTCGACACAAAATGTTTACAAATTATAAGAAACCGATCAAGTGCCGGTCTAAATAGTGCACTGACGAATTTTATTTCATTTTGTTATGTATTAGTTAGCTTCAGATCTATGTTAGCGCGTAAGCTACCTACTCAAATGGGTCTACACACAGTAGACAGTCAAAAATAATTGATATTACACACAGAAAGTTCTGAAATACTTAGAAGTAAACGGATAGCCTTTCATAAACATCTTTAATCAAAGTAATCAAATGTATCTCAGCAATCAAAGTGTTTTAGAGAAAAAGTTCTTTATTCAGTTTTCATTGAGCATTTTTGAGATAATGATGAAAAGTAGTCTCTTCAGGTCGGTTCGATAACTACGTGTTTAAATGAATTTGATGCATAGGGTGTTGAAATCATTTTGAGGCTGGTACCTAAATGTTGAGACTGGTACATAAATGAGTAAATATTCTTCATTGCACAGCATATAATTGTCATAAAACTAGATGTAGTAGACATTAGAATAAACTAATAAGGATCACGCGTGGGAAGTCGCGGGCAAAAGTTAGTCGGTAATAAAAGTCGACGTACCTATTCGGACTACATGTAAGCGTGCTTAACCCTTTAAAGGACACAGCAAGTTGCGAAATTTCTTTGTTTGTGAATACCGACCCTATTACCAAACGATAAGATAAAAATCGCGGTGCCACTGCTCGTCAAAGGTTCTTAAGTGCTTCATGCGTAAGTAACTTATCAAACGTCATGATCTCGCCTCGCACGCGCCATCCCTGGTCTCTGGGGCATCAGAATCTTCGATCTTATTCTTGTTGACAGCTTGACGGTTAGTTGGGTCAAACACGACTCGGAGGTTCATTAGGTCCGCTGTTACACAAGGCGAAGAACGAATGGCGAACAGGTATCTTACACTTTTGTACAGTGTCGAAATGTGTAGCTATTAACGAATGGTAATTACTGAAATCGGCCGAGAAGTAAGCATCTGGAGTACCCGCAATGTACTAAGTAAACTTCCTTCTATCCTGTATACTATATTACAGATTACAGGTCTCTGCCTAGCCCATACACCAGTCTCTCAAAATCTACATTGTAATCATAATACGTTCTGTAAGCTTTAAATAGTTAATTTAAAGATTGTGGAGAAAATATATAATTATAGTTTATTAGATCTTATTTATACATAGAAAACACCCAGACCAATACAAACAGACATGTTCATGCACACAAATGTTTGTACTGTGCGGGGATCGAACCCACAACCCTTGGCTCAGAAGGCAGAGGGCACTACCAAATGAGACACCGAGCCTGTCAAATTTATTATTATTAAAAAATTATTAATTGGCAACCTTCAGTCACAATGCCATACCGCCTGCACAATATCTCGGCCGATGACATTTAAATCGTGTCTAAATAGGTATAAATGCAGTGATTCTCGAGGCTATCTGCATTAATTAGAGCGTCCTTAACCAACTCTGTTTTCGCAAGGATAATATTTTTGTAGTCTATAATAAAAGATATTTAACAAGAACAAAATGTAGAGCGTATAATATTAAGAACATTGAAGGACCTACTTATTCTGTAGGATTAATAATTAGGGTGACAGCAGTAGGTAAGTCAATGGGTTGAGGTTATTTCAACGACATTATTCTTTGATAATTGACAGGCTCGGTGGCTTATTTGGCCAGTCACATAATGAATGTCACGTGTTAATCTAATGTAAATGTTAATTGAAATAGGTAGAGTACGCTTAACAAAAGATTCACATGCGGCTAAAATTTTGCAAGCCCGTTACTTCACTAGCCCCTTGATCTCGTAAGTGAGCAATTAGCATAGCATTAATTTACAACATAATGGTATGCTAAAACGCGAAAGCGTTAATTAATCATAAACACCTACTAATTAGACTTAGTCTCTGCACGGGTTTAGGGTTGAGAGATGCTGTCCAGCTTTATTTTTTTAGAGGGGAATGCATTAGGCACCTTCAAGCCGTCTCCGGGAGAGACGGATGGTGTGTGGGACTCACACCTCCCAAAAGTGAGGGCATACCCACTAAACCCCCCTGTGTCGCCAGTGGGCAGCAAGTTACAGGGACACGGGCAGCGCCGAAGCATACAGCCACATCCCTGCCTGCCCTGGCCAGCCACAGATGATAAGCGGCCGGCACTTCTGATCCGGGGAGAGCAAATACCCCTGCCCCCGGATTCGAGGAGCAATAGATACTCTTCAGCTTGCTCGTTTTGCACCGTTTAGGAAGGGACTCACTGGTGGTGCCGTCATGGCAGCCTTGGGCCTTTCTTTTTTTTCTACCTACAAGTTTTTGTTTGTAATGTGTTTTCCTGTAATGTATGGGTTTTTATGCAATAAAGAGTTTTTATCTATCTATTCTTATTTTTATATTAATAAACTACTGTCTAAACTCACTTTTGGTTTCTCTTCAAGTCTCTTCGTCATCGAGTCGTCCGAAATAGGTCAAAGCCTCTCTCTAGATTAGAGGTTTATAATTATACCTACGTCAATGCTGAATAATGCTAATGAATTTGCAAGTATTTCGTCATAATATATTTATGAGCTAGATTTATCAAACAATTTAGAAGCAAATTAAATTATGATTATTAAGCAGAGCTAGTGTTAATGTTGCAGAGAAATTAGCAAAACTGGATTATGAAGGTCATGTTTACAAATAATGTAAATGAATATTTTCATTGTGTGCACACAGTAGGGTAAGTAATAAGCGAACTAGATTTTCAGAACACCCAGACCCGAGTTGCTTCAGAGAAGTAAATTTTTCACTGGTTTCCACCAGTGCGCCTAAGCGCAGAGGGCGAGCAGTGCTGCATACCGTCTTACAGAGGGAATCATGGTAGAGTCTCTTCTTGAGGATCCAGCAGACTCCCCTGGGCTTGAGGGCGGTGGTGGGTCACCGTGTGGCTTAGCGACACCACTTGGTACCGCACATCAGCGTCTGCATTCCCGTTGCAGACCCCAAAGCCCTGAGGGAATTTCCCTCGTAAAAACATAATTTGCTGAATTTTGGATTCAGTGGCGCATTCTTCTTCTTATCGTGTTCATGGCAATCTATACTCGTATAACTTCCGACCGGTATTCAGCCACACGAATCGCATCTCCTGCGACCACCAAACTCATCCCGTATGCAGAAGAAAGGGTATACAGAATAGGCCATTAGGTGTGCTATGATTTGAGGGGGAGAAGGTTTATTTGCGTAAAGCGAAGAGTCGATAGAAAAATAACTTTTCTAAAGTGGCTAGAGTTAATATGGTCTAGGAGGCTCCTTGTCTTTTTATCATTTATCACTTTTAATGCAAGGTAAAAACTTGATTTGCAGGCGTATTTCTTCATAGAGTATTGTTTCGTTATATTTATTTATAGCATAACATTAATCCCGAAACCTTTCTCCACAGCTTCAATTCTTAGGCGAACTCCTTACGCTTACTCAATACATGCTGAGTCCTCCATTAGAATGTGTCTACGTTAAACATATTTAATTTATGCACAAATCGAAAATCGCATGAATTATATTGTTTCGCAACAGTCCGGATCGTTGACCTACGACCATAAACAGACCTCAATGCCAAAAGAAAATAAATGATTCAACATTCACTATTGAACGGAAAATCACCAAGGTTGCTGTGAATGACCAATACAGGTTCATCGCTGTCATGTCTTGTTCCGGTTGTCTTAACCTTTCACAGTTGTCTTATGGGTCGTACCACGGAATATTAAACGGAATATTAACACAAATATTGTGTTTAATATTCCGTGGTTAACTTCTCACCTCCGCTCTCCCAACAGTCCGGTAATGATGACAACGCCGCCCTGACCATCACCGTAGTCATTCAGAAAAAAAGGCACTGTAACCTGTTAGGGGATCAGACCATTCATGACCATCCATGACGTCATGGATGGTCATGGGCATAAGGTAAGGAAGGAACCATGTCTATTCACGTCACATTTAAATGGTAGGGGAGAGGGTGCACCAAGAGAAACAAGAAAAGAAAGTAATGACAATGAGTAAAAATCTTTACATTTAAAATGCATTTGCCCAGTCAACTTTGCAGACTTGTTGCCGTCCCATTTTGAATAGAATAGAATTTATTTGCTAAAAGTTTGCAACCGATTTTAGTATAGTTTCTTAAATAGGTGTGATTTAGTTATTGTACTTGATTTTTTTTATGACAGAGGGGGCAAACGGGCCTGAAGGTCACCTGATGGTAAGTGATCACTTCAGCCCATAGACACCGCAACACCAGTAGAGTCATAGGGGATTTGATATGTACTTACTTACAAGTAACATACGAAATCTATCACAGAAATTTAACCTACTGTCAGGAGTAGGTACCCACTATAAGAATATACCATACACAAGTAGGTATTATCGTTTTGACTGACGCAGTGTCTCTACAAATGTTCCTCAAGCGACGAAGCCTTTTTCGTGATGGCATTTTATAGGCAAGTAAAGTGATAGAGCTAAGTAAATAACCAATGATTCAAGAAACGTGCCATGGATGTGGCAAAATTACATTCAGCAGGTACTTTCAAGGTAAGGTTCTTGAATGTGATAATGTTTAATATTAGTGAGTGAAAGTTAACCTACTTATTATTATTTGCAAAGTTAGTTATTAGCAAAGAATCTTTTCTCTTTCTGACTTGATGTAGCTACCTAAACGTTGATTCTGCCTAAAATTAAATACGTTGAATTTAGTCCCTTATGAATGGATCTGAATTAAGGAGTCTACCTCCTGATGGTTTTTTTTTATGAAGTAGCTCGACATAATGGCTTCCCTACGCTTGATGGAAAGCGAAAGAGAAGCCCAAGTCGCAGTGACTACGGACAATTTACTGGTTACCTCTCAGTTGCCACCGTCATGCCTCCCCCCCCCCCCCCTCGAGCTCCGGAAACTCTACTCACCGGCAGAAACACAACCCGGAGTTAAATTGGCTGAGGTATTCTACTGGGTGGAGCTCCTTCCTCAGACGGGGCTCAATTCGAGCGAAGATTCGCTATGCCCTACTTCTCTTCTTCACAAATTATTTTCTTCACATGATAAAGTGAAAATTACTAGACTAAAATGCTTATAAAACATGTACTAGCAATTTGTTATGTTTTTTGTCAAGTAGACCTAGCAAGGCGTGCTTAAAATTAATTTCAAAATGTATAAAGCAATTAGCATTCAAAATGACGCATCCATTAAAAAGCGTATGCGATATTCGTAGCTCCACGTATGTGTGTACAAACATTACATACAAATCTCACGTTTCGATCGGCATCTCGTGAATCAACCGGCGATGGCGTAAATACACACCGACAAGTATTTGCATTTTGTATACGTAATTTTGACAATGTTTAAAAAATATTACCTATTTGTTCTCGATGGCGTAACTTAACTCTCGTGGGTAGATTTTACGTGCGGTGACTTGAAAGAAAACAAATCACCGACCTATTCTTACCATAAATGTCGTAAGCCTCGATTAAGGGACACAAGTAGATATTGCACGGGTCCCCGTCGTTGTCTAACGAGAGTAGGCTTGTCTTTCTAGCCGCTCCAGTCACTCCCCAAGGGGGGAGGGGCGTTCCTGGTGCCATGGCAGCCTTGGTTTTGCAGGCTCCTACCACACCATCCATGAAGCGCTAAATCGGCCCCGGTTTTATTCCCTGCGGCTACCATTTGTAACAGGGCCCCGTATATGTCCCACATACCCCTTCATACCATGCGTGTAAGCATTTTTCTTGGAATGCATTTATTGCATGTGAAGCAAAGGGATACTAATAGAGTCATATCGTGTAGGTCATGAACTCAGGACCTAATACTACTAATAACTAAGTATTCAAGAAAAAGAAGAATGTACCCCATATATTCAGCCTTTGGGCATTTCCCCATACCCTGTATTTATCCACTAGCTGTGCTCGCGACTTCGTCCGCTTGGAATAGTTATATTTGCCACGTTTTTTTTTACATTTTCTATTATTTCTTCGCTCCTAATAGTTACAACGTGATGTTATATAGCCTAAAGCCTTCCATAGATAAATGGTCTATTCAACACAAAAAGAATTTTTCGATTCGGACCAGTAGTTCCTGAGATTAGCGCGTTCAAACAAACAAACAAACTCTTCAGCTTTAAAATATTAGTTAAGATTAGGCCGTTACTATCACCTCCAGTCAACGATGCACTAACAGTATACAGATTAAGACAGTTAGTACGCTCAAATGGGTAGCCAAAGTGTTCGCCGCTCCAAGCGTGACATAACCTCGTTGACATGCGCGCCGCGCGCGGTTACCGCAGCAGCGACGCAAGCGCACGCGCGCCGCATTTGGCGCCCAACTGAGGCGCGGTACTGACACTGCTGCGGTAGGGCTGCCTACGAACACTTTTGACGATTTAATTAATCATCATCAGCTTATAGAGACATAGGCCTCTCAAGTTGTTCGCCACTTAGGGCAAACATCTGGAAGATATACCCATACAGACCGATGACGGGCAGCAGCGTCAACGGAGCGAGAATCTACTCCCTGCGATCGCCAACCCGCCTGCCCAGCTTGGCCATTATATGATGATGATGATGATATACCCATAATCAACACTGCCACACTGGGCAGGGAGGTTGGCGATCGCAGGGCGCAGTTTCTCGCTCCAGTGACGCTGCTGCCCGTCATCCGTCTGTCATCAAAATTGTGAAACGTTCTATGGGATCGAGTAAAATGTATGCTATGTTGTCTGACATTTAAAAAAACCAAATCGAGACATTTAAAAGATTCACTAGAGCAAACAAATAAATAAACGCTGAAGTATAGACGAGAATCTCGAAGTAAATGCACCCTATTTGTCTAATCACAGTTGCTTTACGCTGTAACTACCAAATTATGAATTAACTACTCCCAGAACTCCCACACCTGAGGCAATAGAGAAACCAATTTTCTGAATTTGACCCGAACTGGAATCGAAACGATTCAGAACGTCTGCACTTTAGGCTTATAAACTGAAATTCCAGTAGCAGCCCTAATGGAGTATGGTGTTCGCGGCACTACAAATGGGCAATAACGCGCCACGACCTTGGCTCTCGTGCTCCTAATCACCTGTCCCGCACGTCTACCGGCCTATTAGCCTTGAGCTTTTTCACACATATACACTCACACGTGAGAGAGTTTCCAAAAAATGCTAAGAAGATGTCGGCATCTTCTTAGCATTTTTTGGAAATGGAATAAGAATGTCAACTGGCATTGCAAACTGTTTTAAAATTCGATCTTCCGTTGCACCCACGAAGCAAATACAAAGGTTGCACCTTTCTTATTTCTGTACCAGTAGATACAGTAAACGAATGATAATAATATCCTGATCTTACTTTAACCACAGAAATGATGACAGTCATGGACAAAGACATAGATATTATTATCTATTGCACAAAATACAAACACTTAGTACTTAACGATTACAATTAGACCGCGTTTATCTCAAAGCATCTGTTAAACGCAGTTTCATGGTAGCCTTTTTCTTAGAAGCGTGCGAAACGCATGATCAACAGATGTTTAAATGTTTTGTGGTAAGACGGTTACGTTTTAAATATTGAACATCTATCGCTTAGAACAAATCATTAACAAGCTTCTAACATATTCATACTACATATATTTACCTTTCCGGTTATTACTTACATCCGTATTGATTGCCAAAATATCCCCTATTATCACATACTTACGTACCTACATATCCCACTTAGCGCATACTTAGGAACATTAAGAACAATTTTCTCTATGCCTGGTTATTTACTTTCCATTTAGCTGTATCATTAGCAGCTATTTACATAATATTCTTATGTAAGCTTTTGTCACATTTTTTTGCACTGATCGATGTTCAAATACAATCCAACTTAATTTAATGTCTGTCTGTCTGCTTGTATCCACGCCAAAGCTGGGAAGGCGAATTGGAGGAATATAAGCATTAAAATATAGTTATGGGACTTTATGGACCATGAAATATTATAGCAAATGAATACAAATGGCGCATCCATTGAATTTTGTTATGTTATTTGTGAAAGAAAATAAATATTCAATACAATAATTAAAAAAGGAATTAAGTTTTGTGTCAAATATCAACTGTTTAATAAGATTTGATCAAAAGTAAAATAAGATTTGTGTACATTTGTTGTTTTTACTTTTCATACCCATTAATAAATATTTTTTTTATTTAACTTATAATTTATTTCTTTTTAAAATTGTCTAATTGTCGTGTTGAAATATGACCTCTCAGGATGCCGAAATGAACACTGACATATACGTACTAATAATTGCAGCGTCCAAAAGCTTTGTAAATCCAAATTAACACTTTGCGATTCACACATTTGTTGTTATTAAAAGCCTGTTAATCATTATGTCCTTATGTCCCGTCGCACCTCTCACTTACAGCTTGCATAAAGTCACTCTTTACCTAAAGAGATGATAAATTAAATCATCATTAGCTCATATATTATTATGTCCCCATCGAGGGGCCACTCTAACCTAGAGCGATAAGGCTCTAGGGTTATAGCAAATAACTATTGCTCTTTAAACAAATTTTACATTGGCATCATAAATTAGCTGTCAACGCCGCCGTAGAAGAAAGAGAAAATGTTAAAGCCCATATTTGAATTTTATTCTTATTTCTGGGTGTGAGCAGGGCGATAAAAGTGAGCCACGACCCTTAGCCAACCACGTTGGTCCGGATCGGTCAACTTCACACTCTGCCTGAACATGTCAGTATTGGTCTGCCGTTTGCTTTAAAATTTAAATTAAATTTTCAGTTGCCAAACTACACACAGTTTCTGGTCTCCACGACACAGGGAATCCTAGTGTAGCTACGGCCAGTGATACTGTTACTAGCTGATAAGTGCTATGATAATCTACACTAATATTATAAAGAGGAAAACTTTGTTTGTTTGGTTGTAATGAATAGGCTCAAAAACTACTGGACCGTTTTTAAAAATTCTTTCACCATTCGAAAGCTACATTATCCACGAGTAACATAGGCACAATTTTATTTTGGAAAAAAATAGGGTTCCTTAAAAACTTTACGCGGACGAAGTCGCGGGCGGAAAGCTCGTAATCTATACTTATAATAAATCTGTAGAGAAGTCAATTCTGTACATTGTATATATTTTCAAATTAACTATCAGGGGATGATTAGTGATCGATACTGATGCCAAAAATGCAATCAGTAAAATTTTTGTCTGTCTGTCTGTCTGTCTGTCTGTATGTTCGTTATAGAAACAAAAACTACTCAACGGATTTTAACGAAACTTGGTACAATTATTCTTCATACTCCTGGGCAGGTTATAGGGTACTTTTCATCACGCTACTATCAATAGGAGCAGAGCAGTGAAGGGAAATGTTAGGAAAACGGGAGATTTTTTTGGAACGCGCATCACTCATAAACTAGCATGAAATTGAATACTGTTTTCACCAAAGTATTGCTAGAGGTTTAACTTAAAACTTAGGCACTATGTATAGATAGGTATTTTATGGAAGTCTGTTATTTTTCAAACCCGATATCCACGCGTGCGACGCCGCTGGCACAACTAGTAATATATAATTGTAGTATAACAGTAATTGAAATGTGAGACATGTATGTTTGTAAACCAATAAATTTTATTTTATTTTTATTTTACGAATACACAAAGTACAATCTACGGCTCTGACAAGTTTGAGACCAGATGGCTCTGTGTGGCCCAGCGTGGCATGTCTAAGGTCATCTTAATCCATTCCTTTTCTCTTCTCTTGCAGTCACCACTACGCTACCCGACGCGCAAGTCGTACGTGCGTCGCCAGCGCACCATCCCGGCCTCCACGCCGTTCCCGTGCGCAGACGCAGCGCGACAGGGCCGCAGCCGCACGCGCCCCTCCTCCGTGCACCGGCTGAGGCCGGGAGACATAGATGTGGTGGCTGCAATGGGGGACTCCCTGGTGGCCGGCAATGGCGCGTTGGAGGAATTTGCCCTTGGGGCGTTCGTTGAATACCGTGGAGTTTCATGGTGTGCTGGTAAGTAAGAGTTAACTTTATCAACGTGGTCAGACCTGCAGCCCCTCTTCCGTGCACCCGCTTAGAGACATAGACGTGGTGGATAGGGGATTCCCTGTCGGGACGCTGAAGAATTCTCGCTTGACACTTTTGTTAAGTCCTGCGGAGTTTCATAGTGTGACTTGACTTTATCACTGTGGTGGTAGCTTCTGCCACCCCTCTTGGTGCTTTCGTTGAGTAGATACTAGGTTTATCTAGGTAGGATCTAGGTTTGGTTGAGTAATCATTGAACTAGTGGGGTCTATACATATTTTCCCTTTAGGTGCGTTATGGGGTGGTGCCTTAAGAACCTTATTAACCCGCCTGCCAAGCGTTGTGATTGTGGCAAATCTCCCACATGACTACCATCATCGTTTCACTCCAAGTTGACAACTGAACAATTGGAGAGGCTTATGTCCAGCTGTGGAATGCGATAGGCTGATGACAATGCTGATTGGGGGTGGCCAGATAATAATGATTGAGACTGATCTGCTTCCCTATCCCGGTTCCAGGCGGCGACAGCTCGTGGCGCGAGTTCCTGACGCTGCCCAACATCCTGAAGGAGTTCAACCCGGGGCTGCGCGGCTACTCCACCGGCACCGGCGAGTGGATCGCCAAGAACGCGCGGCTCAACGTGGCCTTCCCTGTGGCTTCGGACCAGGACGCTTTGAAGCAGGCCAAGGTATACTTGACAAAGCACTTTGCATGATTCACAATTGATTGTACACTTGCCTAGGGAACACGAAAACATGTCCTGGTGTTCTCGTCTTTTACTAAAAAGTTTCTTAATACCAGCTGATATTGTTCAACATCGTCATCATCCATCTTGTGTCAATCCAAGATTTCATATCATCTTGATAGTTGGCAACGGTTCTTTGGAATCAGCTTCCAGCTGCGAATTTCCCGAATGGTTACTACTTAAGGACCTTCACAACGCCGTGCGGTTTCCGGATTTGGAATAGGACCATCTCATCCCGTGGGTGTAGAAGACGTCTAAGGGAATATCCGGAAACGGCCAATACGGGTATATAATACTTAGGTACAAATGAAACCTAAACCCACCTGCCAAGGGTAAAGTAACTAAGGCAAATCCCCCCAAATAACAATTGTCTCTTGCATACTGATGATGATGATTATTTTAGTAACGGTTCAATCATCATCAGCCTTTCGCAGACCACTGCTGGACATAGGCCTCTCTAATAATTCGCCACTTTGATTGATCTTGGGGCTCTCGCATCCAGCAATTGCCAGTCATCTTGCGCAAATCGTCACTCCACCTACCCTGAGGGCGTCCTACACTACGTTTACGGTTCAATATCGATTATTATTGCAGCGGCGAAGAATCGGAAGCGTCAGTTGCACAAACGGGTCAAGTTCTGTATGCGCCCGCGCCGGTCCGGCCGAGCGCGACGACACAACCTTGTGTGTGTGAACTTTTCACGAACTGGTTTCTGTACCGTTTCTATTACGCAATGGCGGACCTTTTTTTGTTGGGATGAGTCAAACGTGGCCTTGGATGTGAACGAGTTAAGAATCGACGAAAGGTTTACGAAACGTGAGTGACGCTTTTCTTTTTGGGTTTTGTCGCATTCAAATGTTGTCTTATGGTTGTCCTGTTCTTGTTAGCGGATTTCGTGGCTAGTATGCAAACCTCTTCACCTGCCCACAGTATGACGGCATCTTCAGAAGGTAGGCAGCAGCTATAAACACATGAGTCCATAAGCGATCACTGTAGCCGAAATGGACTTGGATTTTTTATAGTATGCATGCGTTGAAGGAAGGTCATACTTATCTTTTTTTTTAGTGGCACACTCTCAACATCTTGCCTGATGGAGAGCAAATGAGAATGCCAAATCCTTGAGCTAGGGTAATGGAAAAGTAGCCATAACAATCACTTGTCATTTACGGCATCTTTGGGTGGAAAATGGGCTATTTCTCTTTTTTTCCTTTTCAAGATCAATTCAATGATTGTCATATCCAGTCACGAACACAGTCTTGTTACGAGTTTACGTCGGTAAGCTAAGTAAGTCTATAAGCTGTGCTTTAACACCCGTGTGTTAGTACCATGTATGGTCCAAAAGTTGGTAAGAATGACAGACCACTATTGAACAAACGAGGAAGACATGCCACGCTGGGCCATACAGCGCCATCTAGTCCCAAACTAAGCCAAAACTTGTACTATGGGTACTATAGGACTTACTCAAATATTATACAAAACGGGTGCCTACACAATATGACCCATACAAACAGACATTTTCATGCACATAAATGGGTATCAAAGCCACGACCAACGTTCCAGAACCAGCGTTTACTTCCACTAAACCAAACAGATAGTAACTCCACTCATTATGAAAACAAAACAAATTGAACAGTTAAAACACCTATAAAGTGTCTGATAAAGCACCAATTTACTAACAAAACAACCGGTGTATATCTTGATGCGCTATTAAAGTAAACCTAACATGCTTGTGATCAATTAACGTTGTTCCGAACACCGATTTGTTTCTAAACATTCTGCAACCGACTGCACTCATTAACTTGGCAAATTTTAAATCCGTATCGAGTACATAATTTTACACAATATTTGCACATGTTTTCGTTGATTAATTCATCAGTTGGTATATTCTTGGTTGGTTGGTTTGACTGGCTCGATGGCTCATTTGGTAGTGATCCCTGCCTCTTGAACTAAGGGTCGTAGGTTCGATACCTACCCGAGCTAAACATTCGTGTGATGAATATTTGGTTTATTTCGTGTCTGGATGCTTAGAATAATAACACCATGTTATTATTCTAAGTCTGGGTGTTAGTATTTTTTTTTAATAATTCATTTATTTGCACACAAAAGTTACATACAATTTCAATGTGAATATTAATTAGAATGAAAATATCAATCTGAATAAAAATATAAATGTGAATTTAGATATTAATGACAATTTCAATATTGATTATTTCAATTATTAATAATAAAAGTATTTTATTAATTTTAATTACAATTAATGTTATCATATCAATTTTAATTTATTTTATTTACTTTTGCGTTAAAATACATAATAAATAAATAAATATTTGCATTTAAGTATTTTTATTTGTGGTATCTTCGTTGACTACAATTACCGTAACAAAAGCGGTCAAGCTACCATTGTGATTGGGACAATACTAGTTTGTCCATTTGTATGTGCTTGGTTCAAGTCTTTAGAACAAATATATGTTAGACTCACTATGTGATGATGCTATTTATATTTTAAAAAATATCTGTATTGTAACCTGCCCTATTGGATCATAGTTTATTTGTAAATATTTATAAACTAAGCATAATTATGCAGAGGAAGATCAAAATTGAACCCCCTCTACAAATGTTGTACAACTTTCTCCGTTCAAGTCATTGCTTGGGTCAAAGTGCGTGTTTGTGCAAATATTTTACCATATCTAAGTAAGCGAAATACATAATTGTTCAAGGTTACTTATTGAAGAGGTCCTCGATTACCTCACAAGTGACTGTATGAAGCCGTTTGACAATTTGTAATGATGAACACATATTTTAAATGAACACTTAGCCTAAACTAATATTATGTCATCATAACGAATCATGTTATTAATAGCTGCTTGACGCAAGTTTAGGCACCAAAACGAACAAATAGAATTCGAACTTTTCCGTTGGGATGTATGAGGGCGATCTATCATCTTTTCGTTCGAAGCCTCTCACCAGCCCGTGGTGCATCCTGCCGAATAACAATCGAACCATCACGATCTTCTAAATACCACTGGCCGATGACGGGCAGCAGCATCACCGGAACGAAGGGCAGACGCAAAGCGAGGCGATTTTGGATAAAGTCTTCAGCTGTTTGCCCAAAGCAGCGGACAACTGGTGAAGCCTATATTCAGCCAGGTGAGGTTGGCTTGGAGCGAAAAGATGATAGGCCGCTCCCTTACATCCTCATAAGGTCATGCAGAGCAAATTCGAATGATGATGATGATATTCCATTCCAGATAATAGTGGCCCGGATCCGTTCGTCGCCCGACATCGACGTGTCCCGCGACTGGAAGATGCTGACCATCTTCCTGGGCGCCAACGATCTGTGCTCCGCTTCCTGTCTGTCGCCCATCGCTTGGTCCCCGACGGCGCACGCCAGGAAACTCGCCCGAGCGCTGGATTACCTACATGAGAACCTGCCCAGGACGATTGTCAACCTGGTGCCGGTTTTAGGTGAGTCTAATCTGGAACCCAAACCGTGATGGACTTTTTTATACCACTAAAATGGCAAACCAGCCTACAGCCGGCCTGGTGCTAAGCGGTTACCGCAGCATATGATGTTGCGGTAACCCAGCCCACTGCCACTTCAGCTTACTGATCATGTGAGCTGTGTAACTTTGGTTCTATGCCGGATCACCTCATTTCGGATCCGATCTCGCAGAGAGACGTCTAGCATAGCCCTTTCCATAGCTCGCTGAGCGACCTTCGATGTTGCTCGTCGCATATTAAGTAATCATTGTTCGTTATCATCACAGACGTATCAGTGTCGGTGCGCGTCTCCCGGCCGCTGATGTGCCGGCTGATGCACCCGCTGTTCTGCACGTGCTTCCACCGCGGAGGGGACGAGCTCGACCACCTGGTGCGCATGGCTCGCCTCTACCAGAAGGCGGAGGTGATGCTGGTGAGTATCATCATCATCAGTCTGCAATTGGCCTCCTCCTGGTGGCCATTTGCAGGCCAATGGTTATTTGCCTTAGTCAACACGCTAGGCTGGCGGTTGGTGACCGGAGTAGATTTTATTTGTTCCCAACCACTGCTGCCCGGTTCTTGATATCCCTTAGTCGGCTTCTACGACACCCACGGGAAGAAATGCAGTGGTCCTATTCTAAATCCGGAAACAAAATTTATCAGTTGTCTTACTAGACTACTAACCATAATACAAGCTTCAGCTAAGTATGGCGCTAGATGGCGCTGTGTGGGGTCAGTGTGACACGTCATGGGTTTTTTTTTATACCACAAAGGTGGCAAACAAACCCACACGGCCCGCCTGATGTTAAGCGGTTACCGCAGTCTATGAACGCCTGCAACATTAGAGGCATCATACGCGGGTTGGGGACCCTAATCCCTGGTTGCCGATGCAGCAAGCAGGAGAGTCCCCGCGAGCTTCGGGAACCCTACTCACCGACAGAAACACGACTCGGGGGGATTTAGCTGCGGATAGAATACAGGGTGCTGGATGTGAGAGGTCCGGGACCGATCGAAATGGCGAGCATTGGGAGAGGCCTATGTCCAGCAGGCCTATGGACTGATGTGGGCTGATGATTCTATAGGGTTATCTTAAGGGTTATCTTATTGAGCTTTTCTGGTACTCAGGTGGACAGCGGGCGCTACGACACCCGGGAAGACTTCACGGTGGTGCTGCAGCCGTTCATGCGGCTGTTCAACGCGCCGCTGCCGCCGCGCCAGCCGCTCACCAGGGTCATCCACCAGTCCTACATCACGCACGACTGCTTCCACTTCTCGCAGAAGGGTCATGCTTTAGGTGAGAACTAGTTTGCCGTTATGCTTTGACATACTTACATACATGACACGCTTAGAGCTATCTACAGAACGAGGAAGGTTTCAATACCGGGTCCAGCCATGACGTTCCATTAAGGTTTTTAAGCCAAGTTATTACTTGCTACTCAGTAATATCTTGGCTTACTAAGTAATAGCCTAAGTGAAAAAGATAGATACTAGGCACTGCGATAGGCGTCTATCCACCATCTTATCAATCCGTTGATTTTGCTTGATATTACCTTCAGAATGATTTTTTCTCTTAAATTTAGTTTTAAGCTTTGTTACTTCAACAAACTATTCGATCCAATTTGTCAAACATTACGCCTGAAACAGTTTCCCAGTTTTCGATGTGATCTGTTAAATTACGGAAAACGTGTAAAATTTTAATGACGAAGAATGAAAATAGATCAGATTTGAGAGTGGTACGCTGATAGTATAAGATGAGACGAAACACTAATTGAAGAACGATATATCATTTTGCAGCTGCCAATCTCCTCTGGAACAATCTTCTGGAACCGGTGGGCAACAAGTCAGAAAACAGCCCTCCGGTGCTACTGACGTCATTCCGCTGCCCCTCCCAGCAGGCGCCCTTCATCTTCACCGCCAGGAACTCCCGGAGCTACCTCCAGACAGGAGTCCAGGAGGGCGCGACCGAGCCCTGACCTCTAGAACGTTCTAGTTTTAAGTAGCTGCCAAAGTGCTTAGCACAAATAAGTAGTAGTTGAGAACTTGGCGTTAATATTTCAGTGATTCTGGTCTTTTGGAATTTTGATAAATCAGTCAAAACTGGACACTTGTCGTGTACGTAGAGACACAATTTTATTACCCGCGGCATCACTGCGAGTAAACCTGCGTATCGCAAATAAAAATGATCTGATTTAATTTGTAAAATAGCAGTCGACTTTTTCCACTTCTTGTAGATTACAAACAGCAAAAGTAGGTATCCATTCATTACTATATTATTCGATACCTATGTTATTCGGATCATAGAGACAATATAGATCAGCGTATAACCTCACTGGTCAACACAGGTTTTGTTTCCTTTAATATTTTTTCTGTTATTGGTTATTTCTATGTCTCTGACTATGAAAAAAATACTGGGAGATTGCTAACAGCTTTTCTTTTTAAAATATACAGTTTTATTATTTTAACCAAAAAAATAATACATAAGTTAACAAAATTTCTATTGAACACTATCAAATGATCTTTTATAAGATTTTCTGGAATGAACGAGTTTAGGTAGATCTCGTTGCAAACTCCAGCAGTAGTCTGCCATCATATCGTACCCTTGGTAATATAACGCCACATCTGCAAAAAGTCAACTTTACAGGAGAGAGGTTTAAAGTTTGGGGCAGTGTATTTTTGAGCATAACTTTGTAGCGTTTAATGGAAATTTCATACAATTTCGCATGTATATGGAAGTGAATGAAACTAATTAAATGTGGTATATTGCTTCTTATTTAATACATTATTTTTGAAAATAGTATGTCGGATGTGCACATGCGGCATTGTTTTACCAAGACCTAGCTAACGTATGTGCACATGTATCATTATTTTACGAAGTACCCCATGGTACATGTAACTATATGTCATTTTTCTACAGAAAAATGTCAACAGTATTAGGTCGTATGTCCATTAATCAGGAAATTTCTTAGTTAATTTACACATCTCTGGTCTAATAACTTTCAAGACTAACATTATAACTTAATCCTGCCTAACAAAGCACGTCTGGGTTCACAATAACCTACGTTAATCTAAAAAAAAGACGAAGGACTTGTAAGTTTGTATGTCCGGAACTTTATGGATAGTAGGTAATTGTAAATTTAAAAAATACAATATCTGAGAATATAACATTTTCTGTATTATAATCTTCCTAATTTATATACCTGCATGTGTAAAAACCAATAAATACAATTTTTTATCTTGCTCATACATTGAAATCTTCATTAAGTACAATATAATGCTATCACAGATGCAGATAACAGCCCTTGAAGCACAGCACTTTTGAACTAAATCACAATTTCATTATGTGCTCTCTTTTCAATATAAAATTACATCCCAGCTTTGAAAACTCACCATCGACGTCAATTCTTAACATTTTTCAAGACGAAGTTAATGCACCCAAGCACACTTTGAGCATTTCAGTTGTGGAGATTTTTGTAATGGCTAACTTTGTGCTAAACATGAACAGCATATGAGTTTTAAAACACAACATCTCTGTCTCAAAAACTTATTGCCTCTAATAAAATATAAAACGAAACTACGTTAGTAAAACATTACGAGGATATTTGCTCAGGCCCATCAACATTTAATTCCGCTACCAGATACACCTTCAGCAGCTACATCTGTTACGCCAATTCCTTCAAAAGGCAACGAAAATAACACTCCTATGCTTCCCTCGGGTGGTAAAAATGATCAAGACGTGGTCTGTTCATGCTGTTATGAATGATAGCGACCAACCCGACTATGAAAATAGCACTACCGACGGTACAAACGAAACAAGCCTGAGAGGAGAAATAGGGCCGTGAAAGGCATTGGAGTAACAAATGTAGCTGCTATATCTGGCGGAGTTATGATGATGATGATCTCCACGACGTATCTGTCAACGGCGAACCTTGTAATTGAATAGAATTCCATTGAAAATCGTAATATAGACTCTTGCAAGGTTCATCTGCGCTTAAATTTATTTCAAGTTTACAAACAGTTGCTATGATGAAAGCCCACTCTCTCCTCTCAAGCCATCAGGATTCGGTAGACCAGTTTCCTGATACGACTGGTGGTAACTTGGAGATGCAGTGACAGTGTAATTACATAGATCCTGACTAGCGTCCTACAGGTTTATCACATTACCCTGTTATATCGCATGCAGTATCGACATAGGTTGTTACGGGGATTGGCCTGGGATAATTATAATGAGATGTTAGTTGCCTGAGACTTGTCCGTTTATCAGCAGAGTCACCACTTGCAGGTAAGGTTAGCTTGGGGGATTGGATGTTAAAGACTCCCCCTCAGACTCCAAATTATTCTGGCGGCGTTTTACATATATTTTATTGTAATTAATTTAATCAAAGGCAATTTTATTAAAGGCAGCACATTTGTGACAAAGTGGTTTCGTGTGAAAACTCTTATGTTGATCATTTTAGTACAAAATTCGTCATTACAGCTTCCAGATGTTTGATGAAAGTGGCGAACAAATGGAGAGGCCTATGTCCAGCAGTAGACTGCGAAAGGCTGATGATGATGATGGTCTCGACTAGGGGTACGCGGTATATTCTTCAAATTGACTTTATCAAAGATTTCCTCATGAGGCCACATGCCCCTAACCTCCAGAACTGTTTTCCAAACTGAAAATGGCATATTAAATAGCCTTCGTTACGTACACAATATATTTTTTTTACTCAAAATTTGTACTGTGTAAAAAGGAAAAGTTACACAAATTAGGTTCAAAATTTGTAAATAAAATTGCTTAGGTATGCTATAAAATAAATAACTAAAGATCTGTAATATTTGTCCAATAAACATGTCTTTTTTAGGCAGTTAAAGTTTTTTATAACGACGCATCTTAGACTATGACCTAATATAACGCTTCAAGTGCACATGCGATTCCAAAAGATGCATGATATAACGCAACATCTTCACAAGCGGCTATGAAGAGTTCAGACAACAATAACGCAAGTAAACATGAGACCAACCCTAAAAAACATGCGAATTAATTATAATTTATAGCATATCATATGCTTAATTAGTTTTTATAAACATTTTCATTGAAATACCAAAAGTCAATAAAAAATATCGCATATGATCATGCAACAGGTTATTTTATGGCAGTAAGTGAACATACAATTATTTTATACAAACATGTCCTAATAATGTTTAAAATTACTCAGCTTTGGGGTTTTTATTTCCCGCACCTATCTTTGTCAATTTTAATCCAATATACAACACACACTTATTATCCGGTAACACTGTCGCGACTAACATTACGGCGCCGCGTGCGCAGCCCCTCGCCCGGGCCAGAGTCGTACAACAACGAAGCATGTGCATTTGTAATATTATTTTACGATCACGAATGACTTACGTCATTTTCCGACTAAATTATTTCCAAAACTAAAAAAGATAAAAATAAAATTATTTTTGTATAATATAAAACGCATCTTTTTAAGACTATTTACGTAATAAAAGTACTTTTGACGTATGGGTACATGTTGCATTATATTACCATGGGTGCGATATGCGAGTCCCACCGCCCCTGATAACGCTCTTCCATAGTTCGGAGATCTTGATGAAATCTTTCACCCTTCTCCTCACTAAAATCACCCAGATTTTGTGGAAATCGATCTAAATGAGAATGCAGGAAGTGGATTTTTATGCTCATGTTGCAACCTAGTTCTTGCAAGTTCAATAGCATGCTTTCAACAAGCTCGACATAGTCGTCAGATTTCTTTTTACCTAAGACAACCACTCATAACCAATACAAATGAATTCCAAGCTTTAGATTCGACTTCAGTCATTTATTTGACAAAATTAGAATCTTTCACAAGTTGCCTAATCTGTGGCCCATCAAAAATACCAGCTTTCAATTTTTCTGCATTTATCAATCCTGGAAACTTGCGTGAAAGAAAAATCAAACATTCGCTACTTTTGTCAAGCGCCTTCACAAACTGCTTCATAATACCGAGTTTAATATGGAGTGGTGGAAGTATGATGCGGTCTCGGCTAACTAAAGGCACGTTTATAAAATTTTTGTACCAACTTTTAGTCCTTCCCGCGCTGGCCAACGCAGAAGTAGAAATCGTCGTGATGGTTTCGAGGTTCTCGCCAAATCATGGGTGTTAGAAACATTATTGCATCTCTTTTTCACTGGACCATAACCGTAGACATACCACACATTTCAGGCATACAATATGAGGAACCCATGGCTTGTCTTGATTACACAATTTTATTTTAAAGTATTGATGAGTTTTCACAAACTCTGATACAGGTTTTCGATATTTTTTGAATATATATTAACCACAAATATAGCAAAAACAATCGGGATTAAGCACACAACATCTTCTTGATGAAGCCATATCGAAAACAACAACAAAATATGTTTTAGTTTGCAATTAGAAACGAAAAACAGAATAAAAGTACCGAATGAGGGTAGTTAGCTATAACTCATAAACAAAAGCTGTTAGAGAAAAAGTGTTTCCATATTTATAAAATACGCGTCGATTTGATATAGAAACAAAAATAAAATCACAGGAAACAAACAATTTTATTTTTTTTGTTGACCAGTTAATAGTAATCCTATCAGGATGTGAATACCTTCTAAAATAAAAACGGTGACGCGACGGTTAGATACATAGATACTACTTAATTATTATTGGAAATAAATAAACCACTGAATATGTTACTACGCCATTTTCCAAATGACACCTTTTTTTAAAAGCCTATTTGGGTTTTATTTGTGGTGGACATTTTATTTAAAAAGCAAAAATAGATAAGTGATCTATATGATAAGTGTCTAATTTAGGTAGATAAAGATTGGGTTAACCCATAACAAATGTGTGTGATAGTTATGATGTAGGCAGCAAAAGGAATGTATACAGACAGTAACCCACTCAAATATGAACAATTTTTTTTTAACTTTCTACTACTTATTAGTCGCCATTACGTTTATAGCTAGATAGTTTGATTCATTTGGGTATCTTGATGTGGGGCTGAGTGTAGATACATACGTGTACGTACCTCTTTTCTTTTTTATATAGATTTGATATAGTAAAGGCGATTGAAAATTTAATTTTATGTCACCTTTATTATTATAAATCCTACTTAAAACTCAATGATTTATAAATATGGTCAGTATGTATGATTATAATAGGCATTTAGTTTAGCGCATTTCAAAACTTACACAAGATTGTTTAATATTTATCTATAATTTGATATATTTTTTGAGAAAATTAGGTAGGTATGTTTTTTATATGCAAGCAAGGACTAGAAATAAATTTATAATAAAAACTAGTAAATAAATTTTACAAGAGAAAACTCTACCTTACTAAAAGCTTAAGTGATTTCGGTTGTACCAGCTGATGTCTGTTTACAGTCATATTCAGACTTTTGTCTAAGAGAAACAGGAGTTGGTTTACATTGTTCAATAAATGCCAAATCATTCAATTCTGTAACATTATGGCAAATTACGATACAGTAAATTTTGAAAAAATAAACCGTATCGTGTTCCGTAATGGCTATATTTGTCACAAACAGACTGTCTCTTATTATTAAGCATTTATTATCTACGCTATAACATCTATTTGGTACGTATTATTTGGTGATTCAACTATTTTTATTTTATATTTCAGTTACCTAGGTACCTACTTATTCAAATACCTTAATATTTTTTATTTCATTTTCTAACCCAACACAATATTAGCGAAATGTTCTATGTTTACCTAAAGTCTGCTGGTCGTCTTATCGACCCAAGTAATCATAATATGGTTTTAATTTAATTTCCTGTATGTCTGCATGTAGGGTAGGTTATACCTACCGTATTTTTGGATTGAATAGTGCCATGCCATTGTGAAACTTGTAGTTAGATCAATACCAAATGACTAATTAGTAAGTGAGTGATGTTACCTAAGTAATTAAATAATTTTGATGAATGTTCTAATTTTATTTAAACTTGTAAATACCTACTTCTTCATCACCAGCCCGTATCAGTTCACTGCTGAATATAGGGCTCTCCCAAAGTTCGGCACTTTGATCGATTCTGGGTTTTTCGCATCCAGCACTTGCCATCCGTCCTGCGCACTTACCTACTTCTTATCTCAAAAATGAGTTAACCGAACACTTCATTAGAAAATTGTATGTAGGTAAGTCGTAGTGATCACTACCATTATGAGCCACCGTGCTAGACAATATCGACTTTCTGCTGCTATGAAGGCAGGTATTACTTTATTACGTACCTACTTTAGACACTTGTTCAGGTGCTAAACCTTATAACCCAGAATCGTAACAGCTATCGTAGGACATATCGAGTGACGTTCAGTTTCGCGGTCATTTGGAAGGGAAGGTCAAACTGGCCTCAAAGAAGCTTGGTGTGCTCAACAGATCGAGCAGATATTTCACGTCGGCTCATCGCCTTCAGCTTTATAAAGCTCAGGTTCGGCCGCACGTGGAGTACTGCTCTCATCTGTGGGCAGGGGCACCCCAGTACCAGCTTCTCCCTCTTGACCGCATGCAACGTAGAGCGACTCGAATCGTCAATAACCAGGAACTTACCGAGCGGCTTGATCCATTGGCGCTGCGTCGAGATGTAGCATCACTCTGCATCTTCTATCGCATATATCATGGGGAGTGCTCCGAGGAATTGTTCGGAACTATTCCAGCCGCTGCCTTCCGGCACCGCTCTTCACGACAAGCTTGCCATCCGGACCATCTCGACACCTGGCAATCCACAACTGTGCGCTTCTCTCGCAATTTCCTGCCCCGCACGACTAAACTGTGGAATGCTTTGTCGCCAGCGGTGTTTCCGGACCGATACGACCTTCAAATCTTCAAGAAAAGAGCATACCTCTTTCTTAAAGGCCGGCAGCGCAGCTGTAACTCCTGATGTTGCAGATGTACATGGGCGGCGGTTATCACTTACCATCAGGTGAGCCGTCTGCTCGTCTGCCCCCTATTTCATAAAAAAAAAGCTAGCACCTATAATTGGTAAGCAATATAATAAAGTCACACATCAAAGTAAGCACATCTCTCTGTCTATAAGTTTGGGCGAAAGGATCTATGAAAAGTACGACGCCTGATCAAAAACTGCCAGCTATAGCGACCATTCCGAACATGATTATGTAAATAAAGCTAGGCTCTCACGCAACGCGCTCACGACAACTGATAAAAATGGGTGAGTTTATGTACCTATGTACTCGTAGTTTTAATTTATATGTACCTTAATTACGGGAACATTATTTGCGACGCAGGGTGGGGTCGGAGGCCTTGGCGATGTGCTACGTCATAGAACACTATGCCTACTTATATTAACAGGAGTTATAATTCAACTGTCTTTATTTCCTTAGTTTATTATTTTGTCACTGAATAAACATATTTTCTTTATTTCTTAGCTATGTATACGGAAAGAGTGAGACTATTTTGGCTTAAAATGCATGGGATATTCATCCATTGCTTGCTTGGATTACTCGGCAAACAAAATAACACCTAGTTTCCGAACGGTAACAATAAATGTAGATAGGTAGGTATGGGTACAGTATGGAGCACTTCAAGTCAAAGTAAAAGACAGCAAAGTGCTTACGGTGCTCCCAATAGACTCGTAGTCACACTAGATTGTCACACTAGTATGACAAAGGGGATTTTTTTCTTGTTTGTCGCACTAAAGATTTTTCCACGTCATTTTTCACTTGTCACTAAGGCTGTCCAGTAAAAGTACATAGGTAAGTAGTTTGTTTAATGAAAACAATAGTCCAAAAATACCAAGCATGGTTTATTCAGTTACAAAATTAGCAAACTTTGTGACTTCTAACACTTGTCTTTTCTGAGATTTCACGATTGGTTTTTCCATTTTATATATTTAAAAAGATCTTAGTAGGGAACTGTCTACTCATAGGTATGTAAATCTATTTGCTAAACTCCCATTCCACGGCTGGCTGCGGCCGCGCCTCGGCCGGGCCTGTATCTGGAGCGCCGTTAAATTTGGACGGACCCAACAACTAAAGTCGTCTAGATTTTTTAAGTACCTCCCTTCCTAACTACCTAATGCTCTACTATACGATGCGGGAAACCAAAGGTCGATCAAAGTGGCGAACAATTGGAGACAACAATTGGAGTTGTCCAACAATGGACAGCGAGAGGTGGTGATTCGTTTCATCATCATCATCAGCCTATTACAGTCCACTGCTGGACATAGGCCTCTTCAGTTGTTCGCCACTTAGAGCAAACGTCTGGAGGATATACCCATAATCGTTGATGAAGGTGATTCGTTTGAATAGCAACAAAATGTCCTAAGTCTTAAACCAAGAGGTTTTCCTTAATTTACTTATATGCAAAAGAAGTTTTAAGTGCCATGACAAAAATCTATTTATCCGTTTTATGCCATTTGGCTACGGAACCCTACATTTCAGCTCTACTGAAAATTGTCTGGTGTAAGTACATCTAGTTTATTTAACTTTTGCGCCACTTTAGATAACACTATTTCTTGTATAGGCAAGACGCTGATTCCATATTACCTAATTAAGGAATCCCGTGGGTTGACACAATTGAATTACTTACTTAGAGCTATCAAATCCAAATAAGGAGTTGAATCTTTTTCAATTCGTAGAATAAGCTTCAAGCAGCGACATATACTTCACTGGTTCACTATCTCAAAAAGAGTAAAGTCAGCAATTCCCAGTTGCTGATTCAGACAAATTCAAAGCGAACAAGACATAATAAAAATTTGTCCATCCCGTTCTTCCACCATCCAGCAAAACATACCCTGGACCAAATTTTTAAAAAAGATCGGCAACCAATTATATTTATTGACATATTTAATTACATATAAAATAAGTTTCATCCAATAAACGTCTCGGTGAAGGTCGTTGTATGGCGGGATCCTCTACTATAGTGACCCCTGCCCTCTGAACCAAGAGTCGTAGGTTCGATTCCCACTCGGGACAAATATTCGTGTGATGAAAATGTGTTTGTTCCGTGTCTGGGTGTTTATATCTGTATTTAAGGATATGTTTGTGATACCTTCGTGGTTCTAATACCCATACAAGTGCTTAGGCAACTTACTTTGCGATCGGAGCAATGTATGTGATGTTGTGATTTGGTTACTTGTCCATTGCCGCAAGTTTTTCGCATTAGTCTTTCGCTTATTTATCCTGTGCTATTATAAAAAATAGCGCGTTTGGCTTCGTACTAATAGCGCCTAAATTCGCAGATGTTAAAAGAGCATTACTTATGTGCTTAAGTTCATAAATTCCCTGCAACAATTTATTACAAGTCAGTAATTCCTAGGCTGACACTAGAGCCAAATGTAGAGACTGAAGAACAGCCGCTAGCTACGCGACGCGCGTGAATCAGCGGGACTATTCTGAACGGAACAGATGCACGGAAATTGTGGATTGTTTGTATGGTGACGCATAATAAACTTGTTCGTTAATCAAAGAAATAAAAGTAAAAAAAAGAAACACTAAATAAACTGACACGAATCTCAAAAGCTGAATTTGTGCCTAATTCCAACTAATATTGTAATTGAGAAGTAAGGAACTGCTGTCTTTATACCTATTACCTATTGGGTCGTCCTATGTCGTTCTGATATTCTTTTTAGAGGGGAATGCATTAGGAACCCTTACGCCGCCTCCGGGGGAGACGACGTGATGTGACACACCTCCCAAACTGAAAGGACAGCAACTCGCAGGGACTCGGGAGCTAATGCTTTAGAATGCACATAAAGTTGCAAACTTTTTGAAAGTTATTAATTTTGAAACAAACCGTGTAGAACATGCCAATAGAATATAATACGACTTGAATAATTATAAATTAAAGCTTTATGTAAAAGAAAAAAATATATGAGATCTATTTTTTTATAAATTTTTTCTAGATATTGGGGAAACGAAATTAATGTAGAATTAGAGCCGGTCTATGATTAATAACTGCAATGACATAAAACAATGCCTTCTAGTCAGAAATACTCGTACCTACTTGTGTTCAAATCAACAATTGTCTTTATTAATCGTACTTCTAACTATTTAAAACAATTTTTACTAGTACGATATTAGATTAGTTTGTTATCATGTATCTGATATGAATTATTAATAAATAGATACAGCCTCATTATGTAAAGCTTTCTGTAATCAAATATATTTGTGCGCCCGTTATAGGCAGACACAGCTGAACTTAACTGTAGCTATTTGTACACCTTATACCCTATGCTCACATATAAAGAATTTGATTTGATTTGATAGGAACGTGTTTCGTGATAAGAGAAGTTTTCATGAAACACCCCGTTCAGAATAGGGCTCCCGCCCCGGGCGCGGTATAAAAGCGCGCGGGCGCCGCGCTCGGCACAGTCCGGCCCGGTGCGTTGCCTAGCGAACCGCCACGCCACTCCCCAACCACTACTCCACTCGACCCGCAGTCAACTACCCACCACCAAAATGGTAAGTCAGTATACTCCTAATTTTAAAATAATTAAGGGTCTAGGAACTATTTGGTGAAGGAATTTAAAAATTGCCGAATTTTCTGAGAGGAAATTTCGGCAATTAATGTTTCAGGACAATAAGTGCTTTTGAAAGCTGCCTCGTTATCTTGGACTCTTTATTGTGTGGCTGGTTCCTACTGACTATTCTGAACGGTTTTCTGTTACAAAATCTTTTTTCATACTTAACAACGTATATTTTTTTAAAGTTCAACACTTTCAGACTTCGTGTATCGCGAACGTAAACGTACGTGTACCAGCATTCAGTTTAACGTTTTTCAATTACAAGTTACAAATTAAAATTAATACCTAAGACCTAATCACCTAAAATGTTAAGGCATTTTAATAAAATTACTTATAATAGTATATTGTACAATAATCTGTCCATCGTGTAAGTGCTATAACTTTTTGGCCGACAGTGACTTGATCAGGTTTATTTCCTAGTAGGTACCATCGAAGCTATGGCACCACATAATTATCATAAATATATTTAAAAATATATATATATAAATATCAGACAACATGACATACATTGCTCTAATCCCAAAGTAAGTAGCTTAAGCACTTGTGTTATGGGTATCAGAACAACGAAGGTACCACAAATAAATACTTAAATACAAATTATAAACACTCAGACACGGAACAAACACAAATGTTCATCACACGAATGTTTGTCCCGGGTGGGAATCGAACCCACGACCCTTGGTTCAGAAGGCAGGGGTCACTACCAATTGAGCCACCGAGCCAGTCAATAAATGGTTTAGGAACTATAAAACATTAAATATCCTATTTATTCAACATTAAAATATCCTAAAAAGCTTTAGGTGTTACCTATCACGTTTTGGGATCAGAATTATTAGAAGTTTCGCCGCCGACCCCAGATAATGGGAACAGGGCAGGCAAATGATGAATGATTAAAAGTTTCAAGGCACTCCCAAACTGCAACCAATAGCATTTTTGTTTCGTCGAAATTAATGTACATAAATGATAGAGAATTTACCTCTACTTATTTGTTCAGGCTGCAAATTATAAGGCGATTCGCAAAGGCACATGCCTGATATAATTCTTCCGAGTCACGCATTCCGGCTTAATAACGAATATTTGGTTGTATGTATAGGAAAATACGATTTTCTTTATAATAAAGACAGCAAAATGATATGTGAAACTGACGTCACATAAGCTAGGTATTAGATAGGTACTTTTAATAAATAAATAAATTTTGTGGTACTCCATGTATAATATTATGACTAGCCCCGTCTCGCAGAACAATATAAAACTAGACACAATTTAGAAAAGTTTGTTTCTAAAATTGACCTGCCCGGACCCTTTGGATCACCATGGTTTAGGCCGTAACGCTTAGCCATTGCCGTAGAGGTAATAAAAAATAGCTAAAAATGAATGAGGACCCACGGAAAAAAGGCGCTCAATCTTCGACTTGCGGAAATCGGCTCTTTCTTACCAACTACCTAAACGAATGAAGAGAATAAATAAATAAATGAAATGAAACTAAAAAGTTTAAACCGCATATTTTTTTAAGATATCGAAAACTATAAAGTGCTTTAATAAATTTAACGAAGAATTTCGTAACTCAATTAGCATTTTGCAGCAGTGCAGTTCCGCTTGTCATATCGAGTCTTTCAGTCAAATTACCTCTGCGCACGAAGCACAAGTCATTTCAAATGCTGCGTTCTATATTTCCACTGGATATTAATGAATTTAGCCATGATATAAGAAAAGTGGCTATAACAAATAAGATAATAAAATATCTCTATAAAATCTTGTGCTTAGGTACTTTTGTCCAGTCTCTAGACAAGATGTCTCTACAAATACTTGTATCGCTGTTAGCTACTTTTGTTTAGTGAGGGAAACACCTAATTATAGGGTATAATGGGCTAAAAGTCATTGCAATTGCAACATTTAGTCAATAAAATAACTATCTATTGTGAATTATATGCGGCTACAATTAAATGAGAGCCTTGTCCTCGAAACAATTATAATCCGGGAAATAACATTTACGGAAAAAAATTTGTTTTGTTTTGAAAACACTTTAGGCAATAAA
Organism: Conogethes punctiferalis; assembly: GCA_031163375.1. NCBI lineage: Eukaryota > Metazoa > Arthropoda > Insecta > Lepidoptera > Crambidae > Conogethes > Conogethes punctiferalis. Next base: position 18,895,044 of record CM062083.1, on the reverse strand, counting down.
AGCTCAATGAGTAGGTAATTACACTTACCTATAATTATTTCTAATTTTTTGAGAATTTTACCAGAATCAAAAAATACTTACTGGCACAATTTTCACAATCCTGATACTAATTTCATAATGGTTTGACGAGACGCTCCAGTCATAAGTAATCTCTAATAGAAAAGGGAAAACCTTATTTTGAAACGAAGTCGATGGTAAGAATCTACCGCTTTTATTAATTTAAAACGCCTGTATTCTACAATAAAATATCAGCAGTCATATATTTATTCACCAGCCCTTTCAAGGCTTTTTTGTAGTGATTTGTGTTCGACTTATGTATAAGTAAACCGCATTTAAATATACATAATAGATACCTGATAGATTCATTTAATTAATGATTAGACTATGCATTCTCGTAATGCCTTTTTATCTTTATATAATGAGTAAGTAGATATTTCTCCGTTGGACTTTTTTGTCCCCCATCCTATGTCATGACACAGCCAATTTAATTGGCCCGACATTATATCAAACTGAATTAGTTAGGGGATTCTAGAATTAATAGCTTCATGACTAAGTTAGAACATTCTGTCGGATGGGTCGGAAACAGCAATTACTGAGTATTGAAAAAGTTTGGTACCTGTTTAGTCATACGAACACGAGGATAATAAACGCTTATTACCGCGTAGGCCTGGACTAGGCAATTAAGGGTACCTTTTCTGTTATTGCTCTATATGTAGAGTAATAACATTTAGGCGGAATAACATACGAGGCGCTGGCTACCGACGGGTGGCGGTATAACCACCACAATTGGTATACAGTATGAAAACCTATTCCGAAAGTCCCTAATGAAAAAATACTACCTGTCAATCCAATCATATCTCTACGACTCCTGGTCACTAATTGTTAGGCTTATCTCATGTCTCATCCACGGTGTACTAGTCCCTCCTAAACAATATCCCGCGTGCTCCTTGTCCCGATAACGTGACAACGTCTATTAACTGATAGAGGGACGTTTTGACAAGTGGGACATCAGTGCGACCGGGCTAACTGTTGACAACGACTGATAAGTTGTGTGACATGTGAGTATTAAAATGCCTTATCTTTTTAGGGAACCGTGAAATAGGTGGTGCACGTAGCAACATTTCGTAGGCACTAGACCAATGTCTAAAGATACCGAGATAGTGCGAGGTTTCATGCTAAGCTTCAGACTACTGATTAATTTCTTAACTGAAACTGAAAATGATCCAGCATTCCAATTTGTTTTCTCTTGAGTTTGGGTGGGTTTAGGGTGTTTTCAGACCAATCGATATCTTAGGAACTTGTGGTTGCCCGAAAAGTTCTACGGAGCTGTCAACAACTCTGCTGTACAGTCGCGAGCAATAATATGTACAGATTCAAATTTCAGAACTTTCTCACATTGAACTTGTAAATTTTCCTAATTCATATCATAATTTACATATCATTTATTATTGAGATAGAGCCCGTATATTTATGATTTATTATTCATATTGCCCTAACACGGAATGTTCTTATTAAATCAATGTTTACCTACTGTACTGGAAACTCGAGGATAAGACTTAGAGGTAGGTACACTTGTTTCCCAGAACACCCAGGCCAAATAGACCTGTAATGAGATATGAACCGCGATCGTGAGCGCACCGGCTAGACAACAATACTGCACAATCGGATCGCATCGGGCGCATTGTATTCAAATGCACGCGTGCATTAGCAGACGTTAATACATAATTAATAGCACTTTCCCATAGACGCTACGAGTGGACGGTGCCCCATAAACAATGCACATTATTGGCTGGTTTTTGAATAAATACATGCGTACTGAGATAATGAGTGGGAAATTAACGGCTAATACGTACACTGATCATTTTAACACAGAAGGAAATAAGTATGTTCTTCTCCTCTGCCTCTTTCTTTGCCTCACTATTGAGGATCGTGACTCTTCATATAAAAGAAACGTGGCACTTCACAAAACTCTTCGCAATTTGGTCTGGTCGGACCACAGTTTAGGACTTCGGCCTCTACATAGATCTTTTGCTTTTCCGGTCACCATCAATAGCTCTAGTTTATCGATATCCAGGAGTGCGATGTAGCCAAGATAATGCACGTCTAATATTCCAAATAAGTAATATACTATTGACTGAATTGGCAGAGACCATCCTTATAAACTGACGTTCGTAGATACGAAACCTATCTTGTTTGTTCTGTGCCAATACTTATTTTCTAACTTCCATAGAACGTGCTTGACCTATTTCGAGATCCTCCTCTTCCTTCCTCTGCTTTCTGAAGGATCGGTTCCGGAGAGTTTTACAAAACGATCCTCCTGGTTCGTCAGTAAATAATACCTAATTAAGACCTTAGGTAACATTCGATCCACTAAAATCAAGCCACTTTCGCACTATATACTTAGTACCAAAGATCTATTAGCGGAAATCACAAAAAATATACCTACCTACATATACTGATATATTTCACGTTCACATAACGAATTATGTATTACTAGTGACATCCTGAACGAAAGAAACAAAATCTAATTGATATTTTTTGATAACAAAACACTTTTCAAAAGCCAACGTCTTGTTTACCAGCTCCTTTTAAAAGCATCTTTTACATACTAAATTGACTATAACTTAATGGTTACAAGCCATCCATTTCGCGGCAGTCACCGGCGGCACCGCTACAGCCCCAACCGTTAGACGTTCAAATGAATACCTACCATTTTTACTTTTTGTCCATAACGTCTACTCGCACATCGTGATCTAACGACGATCGGTGTATTGACTTTTTTATTCCAACGTCTTGGAATAAACTTGGATTACGATTGTAATGTCGAACTACGAGTGCAACGGTTCTTTGGAATTATCTTCCGGTTGCGACTTTTCAGAATGGATACGACTTATGGACCTTAAAAAGGGAGCCTACACTTTTCTAAAGGTCCAGGGACGCACCTGGTGACGCGTTGTCTAACAGGCTAAAGTGATTCACTTGCCATCAGGTGACCTTCAGGCCTGTTTGCCCCCTCTGTCATAAAAATAACTATATATAGCAAAAGAATTTTATTTAAGTTAAGTTATATTTACAAAGGTTTTTAACTGAGTAACTAACTTTTTAATTACCAAAACTGTGATATAAAGTCGAATTAAAAAGTAATACATTGACGATCTTTACATTTAATTATTGACACAATGTCAATCTGTCGCAAAACATGGCTAAATGATTGTTAATAACTGAATTAAAAACTGTAACTACCAAGTTAATTACACATTATTATTAATCATCATCATCAGCCTTTATCAGTCCAGTGCTGTACATAGACCTGAAACTGAAAAAAAAAACTAGATAAACTTTATGCAGGTTTCAAAGACTTCTTTTACTTTGTTACAGAAAAGTTAATTAATGCAATGAGGTTAATTACTTAGTTGTAACCTGTAACTTACTGTTTGGCTTATCGCTCCACCAGGTCACTTGAAGTAAGACCTAAGTCTTAATTTAGATGACCTAGGAAAAGTTACTACGTTAATATAAACTTTTTTCTTCCTAGCAACGTAAAGTGTTGTCAGTGCTGATTGATTTTTAAGACAAATGAAGATACTACGAATGGTTTACTTGAATGGGATTCGAATCCAAAGTACAATGGGCGATTGCTAACAAAAGTTGACTACGAGCATTTCTCCAATTTATTTTAATGTAGCTGTAGTTTTAGCCACGGAGCAATTTGCTTCGTGGTTTTAGCAAACCGCTAAGCATTAAATAAGTATGCATTTCAACGATAGTGTAAAACATAAGGTACGTAGAGTACCTGCCTGCATTAGTCATCTAAAACGGAATCTTTTTGGGGTGTGTGTTCTTCTAGAGGTTTTAAGTCTCTTAAGGCCTAAGGATATTAACTTGATTTATGCTACTTGTTCATAGCGGCGCTAACTGAATAATAACCAATTTGTCGAATGTTAAATTTGAAAACACGGTCTTACAATCAACACCGAAGCTCTCTTTGGCGGTTTTAATTACTATTCATTCCCCTGTTACCTAAACATATTCTTAGCATCTTCACACAAGACTACTTGCAGAAATCCAAGCTACCGAATAGTTTGCGGTCGCCGCTATGTAGGTACCTGCAGCTTTGCGGTTAGCCCACAACCAAGCTTTCTTTATTGCCCTAGGGTTGCCACTGCACAACAAGCATGAAATACGTGTACCTTACCAAAAGTGGAACCAATTTGTCACCCGTGAAGCAGTCCACATCTGCACATAGGCCTCTCCAGTAGTTCACCACTTTGATTGATTTGGCCTCTCGCAACCAGCACTTGCCAACCGCTTGCACACTTTACTTTAAATGAAAATTTCATGACATTTCATTTACTTTTACTTTCCCGATACTTCATTAGTCGTCTTTTACGACACCCACGATGAGATGGGGGTAGGTATGGGGTGGACCTTTTCTTCAAACGAATATAGAAAAACATTATCTAAAAAAAAAAAAAAAAAAAATGTATCTAAGTAAGTTTATCAGTTGTCTAGTACCCATAGTACAAGCTTTGGCTTAGTTTGGGGCTAGGTGGCGCTGTGTGGCCCAGCGTGGCATGTCTTGGGTTATTTATTTATTTATTTATTTATTATGCTCATTATTCATGTCTGAATGTAGTTATATTTCAGCTTATTAATGAAAATAAAATTGAATTTCAATGTTAATTTCTAGTCAACCCTAAGAAATAGTATTTGAACCGCGCCATTGTAACGGTAATTTTAATTGTATTTAATGCCTGTGAAATGGTATTGGAAAGTACATCGAAGTAGCTAAATTGCTAGCCATCAATCAAAATGATTCCTTTGTTCTTATAACTGAACTAGCTTTTGACTGAATTTGTTCGCGGTTTCAATAGAAAACAAGTAACAAACACAAGACAAATATTCATCAGATCAATGTTTGTCCTAAAATCCCTCAGGTTCAGATAGTAGAGGATATGTGGGCAAGTTAATTGGACCAAATATTCTTTAATTACCTGTGCGATCTTTAATCACGTACTTGACAAGAATATTCAGCTTTTATAATGTTATTGTCTTGATATCATCAACAGTGTTACAAGCCGAGCCACCTCTGAGGCTGAGTCCCTCCTGAATGAGTCACCGAACCAGTAATCAAACCAGCATTTAAGTCAGGAACAAGTAATCATGCCAGATATTTCACACTAATCACTGGTCTTCATTTCCTAAATTAACCCGGCTGGGAATGAAACCAGGAACCTTCGGGTTGTCGCTTTATTGGCGAGAACGCTTATTCATTCGGTTATCCAAAATAGCTGACTTTTTAAAAAAAAAGTGCGACCTTTGTGCATCCTAACGAAAGCGAACATAGGTTCGATCTAATGGGCAACATGTGAAACGTAATGTTTCGCAAATTGCACGAAAATATTACGCAGTCAAAGAAATTACCATCTTGATTCGCGTATAATTTGCGATGTGTCTGTGCTGGTGGCGTTTCAGGAAGTCCTATCAAATGTGCATTATCATCATTGTCATTATCTACTATCATCACATGCATTAGGCAATGGCTCTACTCACAAAACTTTTTGTCTACTCTCTTTTTTGTATTTTTTTAGAGGTAACAAAATTCGATTAGTGGAATTGAACAGACACTCTAAGTCATAAACGTTTTTAGGTTTAAGGAATATTTATTCTCATTTAAAACCATATAGTCACTTACGCGAGAAATTATTAAATATGTGGGTAACATACAATTTGTCCAGCAGTTAACTAAACATGATGGATATTTAAATAAACATATAGAAACAACTACTTACATAGCGGTCTTCCTCATCGACAACCAACCATCTTAGCTTAAGAATCACTTAAGTTCACCATTAACTTACAAACAACTAAATTGAATAAGGAATAACATCAAGAAAACAAATTTGTGTAGACAATAATAGAAGATTAGCATTAAACGAATGCAAATGGTCGTATTAGTACATGCATAATGTATTGATGGGACTATTTAAAGGTACCATTACGACTTACGAGGCAGATCGTGGTTCACTTATTTAGGGATATAATGTATTACATAGGTTCCCAACATTTATATTAATCAATTCATTTTTTAACTGACTTAAAGATCTTTCTTTAATAGTGGTATGGTTTCTTTGAAAACGTTTTCTCAATTCGATTTTTTTTTTGTTGTCTATATTTTGTTACCACACACATTGGGTCACCCTGAAAATGGACGGGAAACCTCAGTTTCCATTCCAGTCTCGCTATAACAAAATCGGATATTTGGAAGTAGCTTGGGCTTCAAAAACTCTCTACAGTCTTTGACTTTCCCGCCCCCACAATACAAACAAATGGTCCAGCACCCGCTAGGAGGCCAAACCATCCCCGATAGGAACCTACGGTACACAAAGTGCATTGTTTCAACTCCATTCAATGGTGTCGTGGGTGGATTTGAGGGAACACAAATCGGTGCGAGTATTATTCATACTAAACTTGATCATTTACTTAATTATCTATTGAAAACCGCCTTTAAGTACTGAATGACTAAAGAATACAATCTGTAGATTATTCTTACGTTACAAAAAGCAAACATTATAATCATGATTGAAAATAAGTGATTGATGAATAATAACACTCTAAGTGAAAGTAATAATTCGTATTTAAATAAAGTAATCTATGCTATGATAGCATGTTGTGAAACTGTTGGCATATTTCAAAATCCAGTTCTACCTTCTTCATAAATCGTTTATTCTTTTAATCTATCCTTGATTTGTGAATAACTTGGTTTACATCTATACAAACTGTGTCATCTAAGACAATACGCTTTTTATTTTGCTTGTCTGGCGCCTTATACCAATAGAAACGAAATCCAATAGGCAGATGATGATGATGAGACATGACATATCATGAGTAGCTATGAGAGTGCACTTATAATACTTGTTTTTCATTTTCAATACGACCTTAGTGTTGCCTATCACAGCTAACCGCAAAAAGGCGTAGGAGGTGTCAATATTGATCAGGGCACGTCTTTTGTCTTGTCATATTACTTATATTCTACATTTTTAGAATAATAAGGCAAAATCTATGTCTACATTTTACCTAATACCCAGAATCGCGTATTATCTCATTAATACCTAAACAGGGTGTCACTTTATGATAGTGCCAACTTAGATCTATTTCTCTGCTCTCGGACTCTGCAGGCTGCAAAGACCTATCAATAATCTAAGAACACCCAGCGGGATGAATATTTTTAAAAGTTTCCTTTGAACGCCGTGTTTGAATGTTTATTTCTTTTTTATTTTACAAAATGAAATTAGTTAAAATCTGTCTGGTAAGATATTTTTAGAACGCTCTGTGAACCCAGTATTTTATAGATAGATAGATATTTTTAATTCCACACCAACAGTTGAAAACTAGACACATCGACAAATCAACGAACAACCTTTGGGTAGAGGATAATTAAAAGAAGTAGTGTTTTATTTGAATATCTAATATAAGTTTCTCAAGTCCCACGTCCCGTAATAAGTAGTCCTAATAGTAAATCCTTTAAAGCACCGCCTGTTGGACGTAAATAAATAAATATTAGACAACATCACATACATTGCTCCGATCCCAAAGTAAGTAGCATAAGCACTTGTGTTATGGGTATCAGAACTATCAGAACAACGAAGGTACCACAAATATATATGTACTTAAATACAAATATAAACACCCAGACACGGAACAAACACAAGTGTTCATCACACGAATGTTTGTCCCGGGTGGGGATCGAACCCACGACTCTTGGTTCAGAAGGCAGGGGTCACTACCGATTGAGCCACCGAGCCAGCCACGTGAATCGCCTACATTCTTTGTACTTCATCGTCTGGTTTACATCAGGCAGGATGCAGTCATTTTATATGAGACACTGTCTATGTATTTGAAAAATGCCAAATTCTCGACGTTAAAGCAATAAACCAATAGACATTATGTCATGTTTAATATCGTTACAAATATTCCCGACAAACAATGACGGGAGCGCCTCCGGGCCCAACCCCGCCGAGCCATAGCTTCAAATAAAATAATTGATGTCAGTGACCTTAGGCGCGTTTTAATTATAATATTAAAACCCTTACCACTAATTGCCGCTTAGTTTAGTTTCGTGGTAAACGTCCTAAGCGAATAATGAACTTTAGCTTACTTTTGGTTTCGTTTTTAATTACCATTAGTCTAGTTTTCCGTCTTTACCTAAGTTTAGTTCTAGTGATTCTGACCGCTCCTACAAATTAAAGATTGTTTTATCCATACTAATGAAAAATAATGTGTCTATCCATTATTTCAAAATAGAAATGTACTCGTAGAGGTAAAGAAACAGTAACAGAGCAACAAGCTAAGCTATCTAATATAAAAAAACAGTTAGATAGTTTTTCACTGGGTTACCCATTTCCTTGGTCAATCTGGTTTCCTCTACCTGAAGGCTGTCTGGAAGAGATTGCTATAAGCGACAAGACCGCCTGAATTGTACTTTGTGTTGTTTGTAATGTGTTTTCCTGTAATGTCTTTGTTTTTGTGCAATAAAGAGTTTCTATTTATCTAAGAAAAAAATAGAGCAAGACGCTGCTATCACAAGTAGGTACTAATTTTTAGTGACTTTTGCTTCACATTTGAAATCTTTAATACCAGAACTATAAAATATCTACCAGTGAATGCAATCCTGTGAATGTTAATATTCTTATTCAACTCCATTCTACTTACAACAACAAAGTGAGATGAAAATAATGAACCACTAACAGCATTTTAATGGCAGTGATTGACTGACGCAAATAAAAAGTCTCCTTAAATGAATGAGTCAGCCGTATTTGAATAATAATTGTATCAAAATAACGACGTTTAGGCATAAGTCTGAGGCTAGACACGCGCCACGCTTCTCAAAATGTAAGTATGATTCATCAATTCATCATCTTACACAAAGAAGTTCAAAGAACCGTCTCCAAGAAAATCCAAAATTAATACCTAGCATGAATGATTCAACCACAACAAGATAACTTCGAGTGTATTTCAAGAATACTGTCGCTGCTTCGCTTCGAATACAGTCACTGTTTGGTAGCATAGGTTCCCAAACTTGTATACTGCCGCTCACTTAACAATTAAGACTTAGACTCACTCTAGTGATTTTTCGTAATTTTTTAACGAACGCCATAACAACACGTGTTTTTATTCCTCTAGTAAACATTTAACTATAATTGAAAATATATTAGGACACTTTTGCAACTTGGATTGAAAATCCCCATCCTCTTTTTTTTCTTTTTAAATGACTACGATGATGGCCAGGGCGGCCTTGTCATCATCACCGGACTGTTCCCCATCCTCATCTCGTGGGTATCGTAGAAAATGACTTTTTTTACCTGGTTACAAACGAAGCCTACTGTATCACCAACTCGACTGGCAAACCTGGTGACTAAAGCAAATCCCCCCAAATATAATTGGGAGAGGCTAGCAAGGGATGTCTACAGGCTGATAACGATGGTGATAAGTCTATTTGTTGCACATATGTATGTGTATGTAACAGTTTGTCGTAGCAATAGGAGTAGATAGGTATTCTGTCTCTTAAGGCGTTTTATCCCTGTACTTTTGTTAGCTACACAGTCAGTGTAGTATCAAACCCGCCCCGTGCCTACAAACCGTGAAGTGCAAGTTCAACGAATTGCCCAAAAAACCTGAGTCATTGTTCAATATCAAACAACCTTGGACTTGAAATATTTGGCTCAGCGTAGACAAGCGCCGCTGTGATTGACGATAAGAAAAGACCGGAATGCAGTGTCTGTTTGCGTGTTTTAGGTAGTTAGATAAACTAGGTACAGATAGATTTTCGAAGGAGACCTGGCGAGAGATGCTTGTATTCTGCGAGACGGTGATCGCGCAGAAGGAGGCAGCGGAAAGAGAACGTGAGGCCGTGGTAGACGCGCCTAACTTAACTATTTATTTAAATGAATATGTCCCAAGCAGTTAGTATTTTTCAATGAGTATAGACTATGTCCAGCAGTGGACTGATGTGGGCTGATGATGATGATGATGATGATAGACTATGTATTATAAATACGTTTGTCAAGAACAAACTCTCCCTTAACCAAACGTATCCCGACGCCGAAGTGGCAACAGCAACTTAAGCCCGCTCAAACAGAGAGCTTTTAGGACGTGACTCACTCGGGAGTGTCGGTGACGCAACCGGCCCTCCCGCCCCCCGAATGCCTCCCTTGAGACTCTGGACTGAGGACGCATTGTCAGGACTTAGGTTAATTAATAAACCTAATATTTGCGAAAGTAACTCCATCTGTCTGTCACGCTTCACGCTTTAACTAAGAAGATCAATTTTGATTAATGAAATTTGATACGAGGAGAGACTATCCCTTGGTAGGAACGGACATAGGACGACTGTCCCTTCCAGCGTTTTCAGAACATCCAGACCCGATCCAAGAGCTCTATATTTCTAACTATCTGTGCCCGCGACTTCCTCCGCGTGGAATAGAGTTTCATCCCCTACTTTATTCCTTTGGGGGTATAATTGATCAAAATCCTTTCTTAGCGGATGCCTATAAGTCATAACACCTACCTGCATGCTAAATTTTAGCCTGATCCGTCCAGTGGTTTGCGTTGTGCGTTGATAGATCACTATGTCAGTCACCCTTGAGTTATAAAGGTGCTCACTAGATCGTAGCACAAACGATAATCGCAACTAGGGGTCTAGAAATCTAAGATCTCTACCCGAAAGATATTAACTAAGGATTCTTATATCTGCTGAATCGAAATTATTATACGAGTAACCTTTGTTCAGAAACGATTACACTTACAAAAAGCAATTTTTGTTAAGGTGATATAGAATCTTTCAAATGTGATAGACTAGGCTAGATAGTGCGACCTATTAATTTGCAACTAACACCAGAAAACAAAAAAGGCTGACGTCTTCGTAAATAGTCCGCGAATATTAAATAATTGCGATCTTACTCAGCATCTTTAAGAATTGCAATTAATTCTGTTTCACAAATCTCTATTGTACCCAAATTACAATTACCGACTCCGGCGTGCCTAGACCGAATTACAAAAGAGATTCGCGGGACCATTAATCATACACTGAACTACGAGTACAGTAGTGACTCGTCTACTGTCACTATATCTACACCATACGTTGAACAAAAGACGGTAGGTACGGCGAGAATGGCTCTGCGCAAAATGGCTCTTTTCAACTTTTAGGGTACCAACTGAAATGATTGGAATTCCGCTTTGCATTTTTTTTCATAGTAGACTCACGTCGCCAGATGTAAGGCGAAAGAGAGGCCCAAGTCTTTGCGTCAGCAATATACAAGGAACCAGTTACCACTACCTACCTATTATTTCCACAATTATAAAAAATCTACTTAACAAAGACACTGACACACAAAAAATGTTCCTCAAATTTTGTACATGACGACGCGAAAGATCCAAGATTCAATTACAAGTTTGTCGGGAAGGATCTTTACGTCGCTATCAAAAACTTTGCACGACAGGACTTAGACCAGGGACCCTACTACAGAAAACGAAAACGATCGTTCGTTGAACGGATCGCGTATTTTTGCCCCATAAATCCCTCTCATTTGTCCCTCCCGTGTTCTAATATTGTTGAAGACATTGACGAATTTTAGTTCGTATATTCTAACACGGGAGGGACAAATGAGTGGGATTTATGGGGCAAAAATACGCGATTTCTGTAGTAGGGCCCCAGGTGTGTCAGACGCAGGACCAAATGGCTTTTTATGTAAGATGCCAATGGCCAACTTCTGTATCAAAATATTCAGTAACAGAGGGGTCAGTATGGTGGAATGAAATAAATCAAGGCAACCTCGATCAAAGACCAAACGTCTGTTAAAAACAGTGTAGTGTCTAGTGAATGAGAAGACTAACTAAGTAGCATTTTAATTAACTTAACTAGAGTTATGCTAAATCAGCCATACAGCAAGACTAGTCGTGGTATATCTAGCGTATCTTTGCATTTCACGCTACGGTACTCGATACCCGTCCGATCCTCGCCTACCGTGCACAACTCACGCTTGACCGGTCTTTTTTTACTTTTCCGTGTTGCCGACGGCAGAAATTGGTGTTGGTTCAGTGACCTCGTCTATGCAATCATGTAATGGCCATTGACACTTGAGAACGGAGCCTCTTCCTGAACGCTGTAGAACGAGGTAAGTTTAGGGTGTGTAAATAAATATGTAACGTTTTTCTCTTCACGAATTTTTTATTTTCTTTCTTCTATTCACTCAACTTTTGGATATAAAAGGGACAAGGGAAAAAGTTTCTTTAGTCCGTTAGTAAATATAGTAATGATAGTGCCTGTAATTTGTCTAAGGTCTTATTTACCTACCTATATTGCCAACGTTTCTAATCTAGGGCAAGAAATAAGCGTAAAGTTGATGGTACATTGGCGAACTGGATTCATTCAAAAAGAAAGTCAGTTTAGGACACCAACATCGCCCGCGTCGGAGTGTTGCGGTGCCCAAACTATTGCTTTAACTACCTGGTTCTAATAGAATTGAGAACCCTGGTACCTAAGCGTAAGTTATTAACTTTTAAGACGTGGTATACACGGGTAGACCCATCTAAGACTATGGGTAGTAATAACGCAGTGATATGCGCAGTTGTTTTTTGTTTAGACCATTATTTTCATCCATTAAATAGGTATTGTAGGTACTATATATAATTATACCTACATAATAATAGTACCTATATAATAATCTATGCATTGAGGATTCTATGTTGTAGCGATATGGAGATAGAAGGTACTACATGACGCTATATGAGGAAGATTTTTCCAACAACATTCTCCCATATACAACATACAATGTACTTGCTTCAAAGTAATTCTAAACCCCGCCAAAGTTAGTGTTTAAGCGGTAATTCTAGCCCTTCCTGTAGGATATCCGCGGAAACCACGCATGTGCTTGCTTCCAGAACATAATAAGTAGGGAGAACTTATATCTACTTAAATGGATAGGTTCCCAATTTGAAAAGGATACTTCTCCCCATGTATTTATATATCGCATAGTGCAAAACGTTAACAGTGAGTCCCTCATCTCTTTGCTGTACTTAGTGTCGAATTGTCGTCCCATCGGGTTATGAGAGTGAATGAACAAACCTACCTGAGATTGCGAACGAATGTATCCATTCCATAAACTATGTCATCAGTCTTTTGTCTTCCTAAAAATGACCTGTTGTGGCTAGAATTCAGTCATCGGTAGTCCATAGAGGTTCAACTCACCGACCGTAAGGCCGAATTCGAATGTACAATGATATAATTTCTATTCTGTCCTACAGCTCTATCTTTAGGTAAGCTTACTTACTAGCAAATGATGAAATAGGTACATTACTAAGTCTAGAGCAAAAAATTAATATGGAAAATGATAATGTTATTATAATTACGAGTAGAATGAGCTTACAATGTTTGTTTCTGCTTGCGTTCGAGTCGTTTGACGGATCTGAACCATTGAGACTAATTATGGCGATTTTAAAGCAGTTTCATTGGGAACTGATGATAATTGTGTAATTAGGGTTGTTCCGACTAATTATAAATGCATCAGCCAGAATTACAGGATATTACAGGATTAAATATTATACTTACATATTGTTTATAAATGGTCCTTTTTGTTAATAATGCTGACGCTATGATACGACTGTCGGGATAAGTGAAAAATATCGAATATATGAAAAATATTGTTTAAGTGTAACTATTTAAGGTTATAGGTTATAGATTATTCGAAATGAAGAAACGAATGCTATTTATTCAATCCTGCCAAATTGTGAGTAGATGATGACGCCATAAAAAGTTACATAGAAGTCTTCAAATAGTCGGTCAATAGACATGAAAAAACTGTAACAAATCAATACAAACATGACTTTAAACACTATTCCGTAAAATTACCAAAATTATAGCATGCGACACGAAACAGATCGTAGAGACAGATAGACATTGGGCGGCAAATTGAGTTTTATATAAATTAAATTATGATTAATAGAACGTTTTTAAGGCCAAGGTGAGGTAAGGTATCCTTCCGTACCTTTCGTGCACAGAGCATGGTTTTATAAGTTTCGCGTAGGTTTAGATCGGTACAAAATGTGCAAAAGCTCATTAGACATCCGACTCAAACCACAATTGGTATGTTAATTATCTAACTGACTCGTGCGTTACCTTTACTCGAAGTCGAACAGCGCGTTTTGGCTCTACCTTCATAGTTCAAACGGCTAATATAAACTATGGATCTTATTGCCGGACTCCTTAGGTATACCCTGAGACCTTCCGATGTTCAATGCAAGAGTGAACCGGTTTTTGGTGGGTGAGCACGTTGCATCGTAGACTGTGATATCGCTTACTATCAGGCGCAGTCAAGCGCAAACCAATTTCGAGTAAAAAAAAACCACACGGACTACTTACCGACAGTATTCCTTATCAATAGATGTAGGCACTTACCTACATGCCGAAAGCAGACATTCGGCTGCGATACAATCGCGGCTACTTGTAGCATCTTTCACGCACGACCGGGCTTAATGGACGGCCGAATGATCCCCGTCGTCATCGGCATTGTCTCGCGGCCCCGGCGCGTAACAGCGCCGTTTGTCTCCGGTAATTGGGGCCGATCAAATACCGATAATAGCGCGCCTGTTAACATTTTAGGGTTGAGTTGGGACTGTTGTGATATTGGTAGGAACTCAACCGTTCAAACGCCGGAAGGCTGCGGTTTTTCTGACGCGAAACGTAGGCGAATTGCGCCGTGATTCAACCCACGTGTGGCGCAGCTCGTCTCCGATCCGCATTAAACAACGCAACCTAAGGCTTGATGCCATCCTTAGTCGATCGTATGAATATTCACTAGTTCTATGCAACACTGTAACGCTGCCGTCAGAGGCATAAGATTTACAGCGTTGCAGTGCTTCAACTAGAGGTAGAGGAAGAGGAAGACCAAAAAGAATGGATGGACTGTGACAAATAATTAAGCGTGTCAAATTTGTGAGTGTGGAGAATGGATATGGCGGCTGATAGAGAAGAGTGGAGGAGAAAACATGTTGTGGCAACCGCACTTAGAGCGGAACAAGGGCAGGAGAATGAATGATGATGCAATGTAGTGCTTCAACTCCCAATGCCTTTATTTAAAAGACCACTAGGAATGCATTTTGCCCGTTAAAATTTAATACTTTTTTTTATAGTAACTCGACAGAATGGCCTCCCCCCTACGCCTGATGGAAAGCGAAAGAGAAGCCCAAGTCGCTGTGGAGAAGCCCAACTGTCTGTCGTTGTCGCTGTGACAACGGGCAAGTAACTGGTCAGTTACCTGTCAGTTGTCACCGCCATGCCAGCCCACCCTAACCCCCACTACTTCAATAAAAAAACTTCAGTAAATACAGGAAGAACTGCTTTCAATTGAAGTTTCAGAGATTTTAACTTATTGGTTACACAAACGGTGATTTTTGTGATATCCTTTATGATTGCGATGACTGACGAGAAAAAGGCTCGATATGATTTATCATGTACGTAGTGTCGCTTACCTACATAACTTATTGTATGAAAACAATATTGGTCGTCCCGTTTGAATAACATAACTCGTTCAGGGGCCCTGCTACAGAAAACGAAAACGATCGTTCGTTGAACGGATCTCGTGTTTTTGCCCCATAAATCCCTCTCATTTGTCCCTCCCGTGTTCAAATATCTATACTTATAATAAATCTGTAGAGAGGTCAATTCTGTACATGAAATATATTTTAAAAATAACTATCAGGGGGTGGTTAGTGATCGATACTGGTGCCAAAAATGCAATCAGTAAAATTTTTGTCTGTCTGTCTGTCTGTCTGTCTGTCTGTCTGTATGTTCCTTATAGAAACAAAAACTACTCGACGGATTTTAACGAAACTTGGTACAATTATTCTTCATACTTCTGGGCAGGTTATAGTATACTTTTCATTACGCTACGATCAATAGGAGCAAAGTAGTGAAGGGAAATGTTGGGAAAACGGGAGAAGTTACTCCATTTTTTAAGCTTCCGTCGCGTGTGCAGCCTTAATGGTTAAAGTTACATAGAAATTATGTATGACAGAAATATTTTACATAAAATTGACTAAAAAATATCCCGCAACAGCATATGTCTATCTTTTATGGTTGACTCACAATAACACGTGTAACTCCTGATAGCTTAGCAGTTCGGAGCATTCTGATTATATTTGTTTACTCTTACGTTTATAATACTCTCATTCATCCCTAATTTTAAAAAGTTATCATTATTACCTATTCAATAAAAAAAGAATCATAGAAATCGGTATAGAAACACCAAACTTATACATGAAATAAGCCATCGCGCCGTCGCACGTGAATACTGAATCATGCTATGAGGATTATTTTTGTGTAACGGTTGCTGCGCTCGACACGGGTCGCGGCGGCGGTAGGGTATAAAAAGGCGGGAGGTCCGAGAGCTAGCTTCTAGGGGTGAGAGCCTTCCGCTCCCCCAACAGTCCGGTGATGATGACAAGGCCGTCCTGGCCATCATCGTAGTCATTTAGAAAAAAAAAAAAAAAAAAAGAGCTAGCTTCATTCAATATTTGGCTGTTGATGCGTTCAGAGCGATCGACCAATGACAGACAATAATTGGTATTGAGAAACCGTGCTTATCAGCGCGACTTTTAGTGTTTAAATAGTTTATTTGAATTTCTTTTGTTGTTATTTTGTAAAATATGCGTTCAAATTAAAAATTATTAAGCGTTGGTACTTTTATTAATTAGAGTAGTTATAAGTATTTATTTTTAAGTGAAGTAGGTATAGGTAGATAGTTTTGCACAGGCGTTTCAGCTTTAAAAATATATTTACAAAAATAGGATCAGGGGGTGATTAGTGATCGATACTGATGCCAAAAATGCAATCAGTAAAATTTTTATCTGACTGTCTGTCTGTCCGTCTGTCTTTCTGTCTGTCTGTAAGTTCGTTATAGAAACAAAAATTACCTACTCAACGGGTTTTAACGAAACTTGGTACAATTATTCATCATACTCCTGTGCAGGTTATATGATACATTTCATCACGCTACAATCAATAGGAGCAGAGCAGTGAAGGGAAGTGTTGGGAAAACGGGAGAATTTTTTATCTGAATGTTTGATTGAGCATCATGCAAAAAGTACTGCATGGAATTGAATGTGGTTTTCACCAATGTATTGCTAGAGGTCTAACTTAAGATTTGGGCATCATTTTATGGAAGTCCGTTAGTTTTGAAACCCGATATCCACGCGTGCGACGCCGCTGGCACAGCTAGTAGGAACTAAAATTCGTCAACGTCGATTTTCAACAATTTAATTGATATACTTATTAGAACACGGGAGGGACAAATGAGAGGGATTAATGTGGCAAAAATACGCGATCCGTTCAACGAACGATCGTTTTCGTTTTCTGTAGTAAGGCCCCAGATGCGGAACCCTCACAGGGAGAGGACATCTCACGCAATCACACTCGTTCAATAAATAACCCAATTTGTAGCATTTCGATACAAATAAGGATAGGCGATCGAACGCCTCCAGTTGTTTCGATCGGTAACTTATAGCCCCAATTTAATTGTAAATCGGTCTGTTTGTAATCCAATTGAGTGCATTTATAATTACACCGCGTGGGCGTCGACCTGCAACGTTAGTGTGGTAAAAACGTAATTTACTTTAACGATTTGTTTGTATGGATGTAGTAAAAATAAGTTAATAGTAATGAGTTGTAATGACTACTTGATACCTTATATAACTGAAGACATACCACGCTGGGCCACACAGCACCGTCTAGTCCCAAACTAAGCCAAAGCTTGTACTATGGGTACTAGACAAAATGATAAACTTACTTAGATACATTTTTTTGGAAATTAATATATATACATAATACATAGTAAACACCCAGACCAATACAAACAGACATGTTCATGTCAAATGTTTGTACTGTGCGGGAATCGAACCGACGACTCTTGGCTCAAAAGGCATAGGTCACTACCAAATGAGCCATTGAGCCAGTCAATTGAGAGCTGAAACGATTATATGGAATTGAATTGGTGTAGGTATTGGTAGATGATCGTTTTGTCGTAACGTCGTAACGTCTGTGTCGTAGTAGGACATTTAATGAACATGGATTCCTACGGTGGTTAGATGTACCTATCTACATATAAGATATCCTACAACAATCTGATCCCCCCTTTACTTATGTTTAGAACCAACGAGAATGAACAACCGACAACAAACGTCCACTGCTCTTTGCAGGCGGGTCGGTGCCCGCAGTAGGTTTTATTTTAACCCAGGTAAACTCTGCTGGCCAATTCCTCATATCCCCTTAGTCGTCACTACGGTACCTAATTTTAAAGTCAATTATGGTTTGCCATATAGAACAAGTAGTACTATCTGAAAAGTATAAAGTCATGCGCTCACAAAGACTCAATATTCCTTGAAAAACAGCGAGGAACATCCCCCAGTTATCATTAAGTTCAGGTTTATTTCACGAGGAGATTGATGAAGGCCCGTACCGGCACCGCTTGGTACCGCTATCGGAACGAGGCTTCGACGCGACGGAACTAAACAGATGGCGACTTTGTGACTCGACGGTATGCCTGATTAATGGACCTTAATAAACAGTACAGGTAAATGTGTTAAATTAACAATGTATAGGTAAAATTTTGAATGTATTGATACTTTTTCAGCCGAGTACGGACGCGAAACAATAGATTGTACCTATTGTGTCTAAAATGCGGGTTCCTGTGTGAAGTATTTATGATAATACTTTTAGCAGTCATAGGGGAATGTCTCTTGCTTTAGTCTTTTTCGTAGGCTGTTGATTCATTTACGACCCCCGTTTAAAAAGTTAGCAACACTAATGATCAAACGAATAACGAAGAGAAGTTCGATCAGTACCTATTAAGAAAGGGTTTCATGCAATAAGCAAACAAGCCATTCCGTTAAGTATAATAAGTATACACACACCATTTAGCTTGTTATCTAGTATTAAATACTTAATCATATTTAATACGACGAGACAGTTAATTAAATCATATTAATACGCTCATACAAATAAACGTAGGCCCTATATTTCGCCCACCGCGCCGTGCTATATGGAGGTGAATAAGCGCATAGGTATTCATTACACTGCGAGCTCCAATAAAACACATATTTGTAATTAGTTAAGAACCGCCATAGCAACAAGTGAAATGCTACGTCATAATAATAGATCCTAAATCCCAAAGATTAAACACAGGTGCCGATAAAGAGTTAATGAATACAAATATAAGTGTACCTATCTAACAAGAGGTTGAACCGAATCAAATATAAATAGGTATGTACTGTTATAATAATTAATCAAGTATAGGTACTTAAGACGTTTTTAACATGTTTAATTTTGTGTTACGAAACCACTGTGTCCATTGAAATGAATGTGTGATTTTGTATTCATTAGGTATATTCATATTCGTTGGTAAAGCTCGTTTACTAGACAAAGCGCCTTAAACCATAGAGAAAATAATAGCACCTATAGCGTGAACTGTAGGGTCATTACACAGATCCAACTCTTGACCAATTACAAAATTGGACACGTCTCACTGTATCTAATCAAAAAGTACTCAACAAAATCCACAAACCATTTTCACCAGAAGAATAATCGGACGTGTGAGCGGATACCCAATAAACCCTTTGCGCCTTTCCACTCCCAAAGGCTCTTTCTAAACTCCCATTACCGTTCTCCTGGCAATGGCCCGGTAATCGTATCTTTGAACCCATTTGTTGTAACTTTGATCGATACATGGAGGCTATTTATCACTCCGCACAAACAGTCCACTGTTGGCTTAATGAGTCTGCGAGGGCTGGGGCAACGGCCGATGTTGATCACGCCTCTTGCCCCAATTTTAGTTGTTGTGCCAAAAAAATGGTCACGCACGTCTTTTGGTTGCGTGGTTGGAATAAGGCGGGCTTTGGAGACGGGTATTTGGTTCAGAAGTGTTAAGTGACTTTACTGATGCGGAAGTAGTCTCTCTAAAGATTTCTGAGTCCGCAGTTGTCAGCTTATCTGGCGAATATTCCGAAATGTCCGTGACATTCTTGCGATCGAAAATTGCGTTTACGAGTATTTCTTTAAACAATATCATCACAATACCTTTTTCCGCTCGAATTCGGATACTTTTTAAGAACGTTATTCAACTACAGTTGTACTAGACAAATGTTAAATTTAAATGAATGTCGAAAAAGTTTCCGAGAGAGATCCTTCTAAACTCATTTGTGAATAGCCCCGTAAATCTGATTCAAATGCACCCATCCAATTAGATCCATATTATTTAAAACCAATCGATAAGTCAAACTGTGACATTTACGTGAACTCACGTCGTTTACTACATTCACCATGTTCCCAATTTAGAATCACATTTAAATTGTAGGTACTGTTAATATGTAGGTAAATGCCACTAAACCAGCTGTAATTTAGGTACCTAGGTCTCAAAGAAAGACGCCTCGGGGGAGCCGAAGCTTTATATTTTAAAACCACACAATTATACAATGGTAATGATGATTAAGTATTAAGACTGAATCATCAGCCTATTGCAGTCCACGGCTGGACGTAGGCCTCTCCAGTTGTTCGCCACTTAGGGCAAACATCTGGAGGATACATCTACCCATAATTGCCACGATGGGCGCCTGCCCATTTGGGTTGGCGATCGCAGGGCGGAGCTTCTCGCTTCCGTGACGCTGCTGCCCGTCATCGGTCTGTGGTATTTAGCTACGCCTATAAAAGTGATGATTATGCCGCCATCAGTCGTTTGCCAGAGCCTCGTTTGTTGTTCGGAAGGATACACCACAGGCAGGTGAAGATAGCTTGGAGCGAAAAGATGACGGGTCGCTCCCTCTTTATTTGATTTTTGGACGTTGATTTCCTTTGATTGTTGGACCACAAATTCATAACTCTGTCTCTTCCAGAGGGAATGCATCTCCGTCCACATCGGCCAGGCGGGCGTGCAGATCGGCAACGCCTGCTGGGAGCTGTACTGCCTGGAGCACGGCATCCAGCCCGACGGGCAGATGCCGTCGGACAAGACGCTGGGCGGCGGCGACGACTCCTTCAACACCTTCTTCAGCGAGACCGGCGCGGGGAAGCACGTGCCGCGCGCTGTGTTCGTCGATCTGGAGCCGACTGTCGTTGGTGAGTTTAAGTTTTGAGACTACATTTTTTTTATAGTCATCATCATCATCAGCCCACATCAGTCCACTGCTGGACATAGGCCTCTCCCAATGCTCGCCACTTCGATCGGTCCCGAGCCTCTCGTATCCAACACTTGCCAGCCGTCCTGCGCAAATCGTCACTCCACCTGGCCTGAGGGCGTCCTACAGTACGTTTGCCGAGACGCGGTATCCACTCCAGAACTTGTTTACCCCAACGGTTATCGGTTCTGCGGCTGATGTGGCCAGCCCACTGCCACTTCAGCTTACTGATCCGGTGAGCTATGTCGGTAACTTTGGATCTCTGCCGGATCACCTCATTTCGGATCCGATCTCGCAGAGAGACGCCGAGCCCTTTCCATAGCTCGCTAAGCGACCTTCAACTTGTGGACTATCTGTACCGTGAGTGTCCACGTTTCGGCTCCGGGTTTTTTTATAGTAGCTCGACGTAATGGCTTCCCTACGCCTGATGGAAAGCGAAAGAGAAGCCCAAGTAGCAGTGATATTTATTGAGTTCTCAGTATTCCTTGTTGTACTTAAGGACATATTACATAGTCGTATAGATAGACAAAGAGTGAAAGTTCAGCTGATGCTGCCGCAGGAGCGTGTTCCCATATCACCGTTACAACCTTAACATTATACCTAGTGCCTTTCATGAGCTGATGGAAGCCGACAGAGGCAAATCCCTGCATTTTTTATCAGTTCACTTAAAGTTGACAAGTTTCATTTACTTTTGAGCACCTAATCTTAAACTAAGTTTTTTTTTCCACTGGTACACCTGATGAAAATTGAGACTGTCTCTAAGATCAGTCGCGTCCGAGGATATGAGACTCTTAAATTCAGGTAGCTTACCTCCTTGCGAACATTCGCGCTATAAACCAACACAATAAAATAGATCCACAGAAAATTTTGTAGAGACAATGTAGAGCTAGAGAAAAATGTTGTTACTGATCGCTATACTCTTAGAATCTAATAAAGGTTTTGTGTTTTGTGATCGAAATGTTGTGATCTGCGTTGGAATGGACGACGTTTCTGAGAAGTCAATTTCTTAAAAACAGTTACCACCACAAGCGAAGAAGCACCAAAATCTAGCGTCTCACAACAAAAAAACTAAAAAAAGAATTAAACGCACGTTCAACAGCGAGGTCATTGAACCGCTAACCTGTCATTACCACGGCTCCAGCAACACAACACAACAGTATTACGGGTAGACGGTTGGGTGTCGTGTTGCCGGGCACGGCTATAATAGCCGATGTAGATCCTATCAGCTGTAAGTAGCTGAATATTTGATTGTTACTTTTAGGAGCCTGTAGCTGAATAGCGAAAATAAACTTACAAGATAAGAAATCTGTAGGCACTGCCCAGAGAGAACGTGTTATAGGCCATTATGTGTAGCACCGTACATTACAAATTTTCGGTTCTAATGGTCAAATCAAATCGGATATTAGATGAGCTAATTATATAATTATTAGATTGTTGAACTGGTCGTTCATAGATTGTGGTTGCTAGTACTGCCTCAAGATCATTAATTCCCAAAATTCTTTAACCTAACATCTGGCCATTAACTGATGTTTCGCCGAAAAATTTATTAAGTAGGTAAGTAGTTTCTTTCCGCGACCGATTGATCACATATGTCGTGTTATCCTGACGGATGATGAGAGAATCGTCGTAACTAAATTTAGATGCATCTTTGGAAATCTAATTTGAAATTGCTGTTTCAGACGGCTGTAAAATCTAAGAAGATCTGCCATAGATATTCATAGTTAAACAAACATAGCTATGAGAATCTGCTACTGTTGGTAACCTATTATGGATAATAACTTGGTCCTCTCAAGATGGCACTAAGCTATTTGTCCACTTCACGCCACGTTACACAGTTGAATTTTAAAGATCTATGTACCTACCCCTTACGGGATTTCAAAGTGGTGGCATTCTTCCTTAGGCCTCGTTTAAGGAGACATGGAGCGTCCTACTCCGCGTTATACCTACGTTGCGTTCCGCGATCTTTCACGCTAATAGTGCACTTTTATGAAGTCATCATCAGCCTATTGCAGTCCACTGCTGGACACAGGCCTCTTCAGTTGTTCACCACTTAGAGCGATCATCTGGAGGACATACCCATAATCGCCACGCTGGGCAGGCGGGATGGCGATCGCAGGGCGTAGCTTCTCGCTCCGGTGACGCTGCTGCCCGTCATCGGTATATGGTATTTAGCTACGCCTTCAATTGTGATGGTTATACCGCCACCAGTCAGTTTTCAGCGCCTCGTTTGTTATTCAGCAGGATGCACCACGGGCAGATGAAGCAAAAGATGATAGGCCGCTCCCTTACATCCATTATATGAAGTACGCTTCTAATAAGCAATGCCTTAAAGATACCCAACAAGTATTTAATGAGTAAAGGACAAAAACCACTTAAGCAGCGGCGAGTGAAATCGTAGTTTCCTCACTATTACTGCTTATCAGTATCTAAACCCTGTTGACTACATTAGCTTCCCTGCTATCTGGAGCGTCATGAGAATCGAATCCGTCGCGATTAGCATACACACAGCGAGCTGTTTAGCATGCCGTTGTGCGCAGAACCCGAGCCGACACGCTTGGGGAGCCCTCGCGCTCCACCGACTCAGCTGCCGCGGACGCGGCTTGGTTTACATCGCCCATTCTCGATCACTTGCGAAGGCATTGATTGACCAAGTCTATTGAGATCATATTTGTTGTTTTTTTTTTAATAAGTGATCAATGGAGGTAGGGCATAGCGAATCTTCGCTCGAATTGAGCTGCACATCCGGGGAAGGACCTCCACGCTATAGAATACCGCAGCCAAATGATCTCCGGGTCGTGTTTCTGCTGGTGAGTAGGGTTTCCGGAGCTCGTGGAGCCTACGATGAAGCGCGCTCACCCAAGACATCCCACGCTGGGCCACACATCCCATCTAGCCCCAAACTAAGTCGAAGCTTTTACTATGGGTATTAGACAACTGATAAACTTACTTAGATACTTTTATGTAAAAATATAATTATTAGGGGCGGCGCAGACGACAGACTATCCGTGACGCATTTTTTGCAATTATATGCAGTAACGCACACGACGCGCAAAAATCTGTCGCGGTCACTTCACAGACTCAACGCACACGCACATCTTCGATCATTCTGTCGGCAGACCTAGACGCTCTTTTTAAATGTCTCAGACGCAGACTCTATCGCACAAAAAGTGTGCCGTTTGCGCTGCACCCTATACATAGTTAGTTAACTCTCAGATCAATACAAAGAGACATGTTTATGCACACAACTATTTGTACTGTGCGAGGATCGAACCCTGGAACCAACGACCCAATGAGCCATCGGGCCAGTCATATAGGTTATATTACTTGGAATAAACAAACTAACTCCATGGTAATTACCTTACATTCGTTGTAAAACCTATTTAGCATAAAGCGAAAAAGAGTTTTACATTTTGATGTGTTGTATTAGCTTAGAAAATGCTTTTATTACTTTATTAGGTAAGTAAGTAGTTAATCAAACGTAGCAAAAACTCTATGGACTTAAACAGTAATGAAAAAAAAGAGGTACCTACAGTAATACCACATAGTGAAGCTAACTAATAACTAGTTTTTTTGTAATCGACGCATAAACATAATCATTATGATTTCAAAGATCTACTCGTACATATCCAAGAAAAAAATTGCAATAGGAAAGGTTTCTCAGGTGAAAGTAAGTCATTATCTAGTAAACTACACCATTGCCTAGAAAACTACATAGTAATTAGGTAATAGTAAAGTCTACAATAATGAAATTATTATAACTTAATATTTTAGGTATACATTACGAACCATGCTTTTACATTCTCATCACCGATCGTTTTCAAAATTTACTTAACCGGGAATCGATGACCATCGAATCTTTTATCTATAGGTGAGTAGGCGATAAGACTGCATATATTGTACAACAGTTATTGTATACGTATGAAGTCAATTTTTGTTGTAAATTAAAGACAAAGAATACTTACTATCTAATTTAAGGCGATTGCTTTACAGAATGCGGCACCACAATTTTTCGGTATACTCTTAAGTTTACTTAAGTTTATAGCCAATACAATTTAAAGACAATGAAAAATTCAGCACTAAAAGCTCCCTTCGGTAACCCGATAACATCTGACGATCACTCATTTGTTCGTTGTTTCATCAAACTAAAAAGAATCGCTCACACAACGAATCATAATTTCGACTTTATGTGTTGCACTTAAAGATTTAATTTCTTGAGCTTCCTTCAGTTTACACTTTAGACTTCGTTTAAGAGGCGTACAAGAAGCTTCCTTTCTCTTCAGGGTTGTCTAATTTAAAACAGATAAATTAGAGTAACTTAAGTTATTTTTACATGAGTAAATGTGTAGAGCTTGATCCCAACTCGCCTTCGATGGAGCGCGCTGACCCAACAAAAGCCGATTCACTCTCGACTTGAAAATCTGAAATTACATCTTTCTTAAATATAAGTTCCTTCTTTTTGCGCAATTGTTCCTGTATTTGAGGAAAAGCTCAAATAAAACTTTACAAGTGTCCAGTGACTAACAAGGGAGCGTTCAAGTATTACGTAAGGCAATTTTCGAAGATTTTTGATACCTGAACGCTCCTCAAACTTTGCCTATTGTGATCTTTGCCCTTGACCCGATTGTGAGCTTTTATCTTCCATCTACACTAATATTATAAAGAGGAAAACTTTGTTTGTTTGGTTGTAATGAATAGGCTCAAAAACTACTGGATTGTTTTTAAAAATTCTTTCACCATTCGAAAGCTACATTATTAGAGGATTCGATCCCGGTCGATTTTTCGGATCCCGGGATTTCGGGATTTTCTACAGTTAGTCCCGGGATCCCGGGATAGTCCCGGGATTGTATTAGTAGTAAAAAGTGGTAACAAAAAGACAGTAAAACAAAAATCTTCAAAAAACTAAACAGAATTAAAATTATACACCATACAAAATTCTTTGGATTCATCTAACCAAATGAAAAAAATATTTATGCCGCGGTCACAAATTGGATTCAACTTTACGTCTAATATTAGACGTGGTTTATTTATTAGTAGCTGTGTATGCGGCGTCCCACGCGTCCCACGCATATCGTTTTAAAAAAAATGCTTAAATCTTAATTTAGACCTCTAGCAATACATGGTGAAAACCGCATTCAATTCCATGCAGAAGTTTTCGCGAGATGCGCGTTCAAACGTACAGTTTAAAATTTCCCCCGCTGTCCCAACATTTCCATTCATTGCTCTGCTCCTATCGATTGTGTCGTGATAAAAAGTATACTAAGTATTATAACCTGCCCAGGAGTATGAAGAATAGTTATTGTACCATGTCGTTAAAATCCGTCAAGTAGTTTTTGGTTCTATAACGAACATACCGACAAAAATTTTACTGATGGCCGTTTTTTCAATGGGCCGTTACGCGTACGAAATAGGTACATAATTATGCTTATTACTTGCATCAGACATGTACTCAACGAAAGAAAAGCCGATGGTGGATGATTACTCGATAAACTCCAAGATCTGTAGGGCATTTTGTTTTTTTTTATAAATTCTTTGATGAACAAAATAAATATCAATACTTATCACGACGTGATGAGGAATTTTCACTCACTTTTAAACATAATCCGGTGCCGGGCGTTAGCGCAATCAAATGAAATGAGCCGGGTAAATGAGATGGCCGTCAAAATGTTAGATGAAAGTAAGTGCGTTTCGTTTTACGCACATTTTTATTAACTTATATTAAAAATATATCAATCCCGAAAATCCCGGGACTCTTTAAATTTAATCCCGAAAATTTCGGGACTGAAATATGACCGGGATCCCGGGATCCCGGTTTTCGGGATCCCGGGATCGAATCCTCTATACATTATCCACGAGTAACATAGGCACAATTTTATTTTGGAAAAAAATAGGGTTCCTTAAAAACTTTACGCGGACGAAGTCGCGGGCGGAAAGCTAGTTGATCAATAAAGCTATAATGAAATAGATTGTCCAAAAATTTTCACATACCTATTTGTAAGTGTTAAGACCCATAGTTTTAGACCAGATGGTGTGTATTATCGAGCCCATTATTTATTGTCAATCCATTCCTTGATACCAGCCCTGCGGCCCTGCATTGCAGTTATTATCTTAAAACCGCTTGGATGCAGCAATGCATCCTGAATTAGATCTCTCGAGACGCATCTGCCCAATTAACGTACGCGCTATCTTGATGGTGCATCAAGCTTTCGCCGCTTCAATACGAGAAATACCGACGACTAAGTATACCTATCTAAATCTAGACTAGAATAAAACGTGCTTCTTACATACTTTTTGTTTGCCAAGTTCAATGTTCGTCATGTTTGTTTGTTTGTCGTTATTTCACATTATCATGTGTCATTCTTTTGCCTTCAAGATATATCATTAAAAGCTGCAACTGACTCTTATCTAAAGGCTGAAATATCTAAGATTAATTTACTGTTTGGCAGTGACAAAACATACTTAATTATCGTACTTAATTGAATATATTTCCGTAGTGTTATGAATCTTGGGGCTGGTACATTTGCCTCCTGTTTAACAAAGATAAATAAATATCGGACAACATCATTATACATTACACCAATCTCAAAGTAAGTAGTTGATACTGAAGACGTCATACTGAAGAAAGAGAGGTAGGGCATAGCGAATCTTCGCTCGAACTGAGTCGCCCGTCTGGGCAAGGACCTCCTCCCTGTAGAGTACCGCAGCCAAATGTCCTCCGGGTCGTATTTCTGCCGGTGAGTAGGGTTTCCAGAGCTCGTGGGGTGAGTGCTGCATCGGCAGCCGGAGGTTAGGGTTGGGCCGGCATGGTGGTGGCAACTGACAGATAGCTGATCGGCTACATGACCGTTGTCACAGCTGGGCTTCTCTTCCGCTTTCCATCAGGCGTAGGGAAGCGTACCTAATGAGGTCGTGCTACTATAAAAAAATCCTAACAGCTTTCCCCATTTCCAGACGAGGTGCGCACCGGCACGTACCGTCAGCTGTTTCACCCAGAACAGCTTATCACTGGCAAGGAGGACGCGGCCAACAACTATGCCAGGGGCCACTACACCATCGGCAAGGAGATCGTCGACGTCGTGCTCGACAGGATCAGGAAGCTCGCCGACCAATGCACCGGCCTACAGGTAACCACAACGTCAGCCCATCCACAGCTCACAGCCGCAGGACATAGGCCTCTCCAGTTGTTCGCCACTAGGGTTCGATACAAACAGCACTGCCATTAAATGGCAGCGTGATTGACTGACGCAAATAAAAAGTCTCCTCAACGGAATCATCATCACCATCATCAGCCTTTCGCAGTCCACTGCTGGACTTAGGCCTCTTCAGTTTCTAGCCACTGTGCTAAAACACCTGGAGGTTATACCCATAATCGCCACGCTGGGCAGCCGGGTTGGCGATCCTGAACGGAATGAGTCAGCCGTATTTGAATAATCATCGTCAGCCTATTGCAGTCCACTGCTGGACATAGGCCTCTCCATTTGTTCGCCACTTTGGGTAAACTTCTAGATGCTTTGATACTAACAGCACTTTAATGGCAGTGATTGACGCAAATCAAAAGACTCTGCCACGCTGGGCAGGCGGGTTGGCGATCGCAGGACCTAGCTTCTCGCTCCGATGACGCTCCATTATCGACCTGTGGTATTTCGCTACGTCTTCAATTGTGATGGTTATACCACCATCAGTCGGTTGCCAGCGCCTCGTTTGTTGTTCGGCAGGATGCACCACGGGCAGGTGAGGTTGGCTTGGAGCGAAAAGATGATAGGCCGCACCCTTACATCCTACTGACTAAACAACAGAATACCATATTATACCTACATACACAGCAAACACCCAGACCAATATAGATATGTTGCACACAAATGTTTGTACTGTGCGGGGATCGAACTACCCGCGATCACTGAGTCAGAGGCGGCATCTACATACGATGGAGCTTCGATTAACTCCTGCTTTGAAAACCAGATGACTTTATATTTCTACGTGATGCAGGGCTTCCTCGTGTTCCACTCGTTCGGCGGCGGCACCGGCTCCGGCTTCACGTCGCTGCTGATGGAGCGGCTCTCCGTCGACTACGGCAAGAAGTCCAAGCTGGAGTTCTCCATCTACCCAGCACCTCAGGTCAGTACTGGTTTTAGTATTACCAGCGCCTTGGACGAAGTTTCTTTGCGTTAAAATGGAAATAAGGAACCTTTATCATCATCATCATCAGCCTATCGCAGTCCACTGCTGGACATAGACCTTTCCAGTTGTTCGCCACTATGGGCAACAAACACCTGGAAAATATACCCATAATGCAATTGTAATCAGCGCAATTGCTTGTGTTGGGTCATTCTATTATGTAACAAAATGTGTGATGCTAAATAAATAACTATTCTATTCTATTCATAATCGCCACGCTAGGCAGGCGGTTTGGCGATCGAACCTTTATAACGAAACATGACCCTAGACGCCGGTTTCCGTTCCATCGCGACGCCCCTATAGCCCAAATAAAATGTAGGAGCAGACTTTGTCTCTTTGAAAATTAATTTTACATACTTCCTTCGAGATAGATTATCGTGCTCGGGGACCGAGGCCCGACATACCTACCTACTTGTAAGTATATGTTCTATATCTTGGACGTCGAATATGTTTTAAGTGCGTGATGAAATCTTCGCATGTGCGTTGTAGGTCTTCCATAGAACTTGTATGGAGCATTCTATAAATGTATGAAGATAGCTTGTCGCGGGAAGTTTATCGCCATCTGTTATAAGTTAACGGAACTAGTCATTGTAGCGTGTCTTGCCCCCCCCCCCCCCCCCCCCATGTAAAAAATTAAGGGCGCTTAGGAAGGGAAAAGATTTGTCACAAAATTGGGAAGTTTTTGCTTATGCACTTCGGGGGCCTCCATGGTCTGGGGGCACCGTATAATTGTTACGGCAGATACGGCGGTAGCTACGCCCCTGCATTGTATACTTATTGTAGTTATAATGTAGAGATAGATACGTTACAGTACCATATATAGAGTATGTTAATTTATCTTTTTAGTTTAATTAATAATTAATTTTGTAAGGTCTCAAAGGGCCCTAGACTTTATGACGTGGTCGTAGTTAAACATATAAATGTAATGATAATATTGTAAACACTAAGTTGAAAAGAGCAACTGCACGAGTTTCTTGCCGGTGTCTTCTCGGTAGAATACTGCTTCCGAAATTCCGAACCGGTGGTAGCTTCGACGATTTGTAAGTGTTTTTTTTAAAAACCTATACAAATAAAGATTATTTTGACTTTGACTTTGATTCTCGTGATGCAGGTGTCGACGGCGGTGGTGGAGCCCTACAACTCCATCCTGACCACGCACACGACGCTGGAGCACTCGGACTGCGCCTTCATGGTGGACAACGAGGCCATCTACGACATCTGCAGGAGGAACCTGGACATCGAGAGGCCTACCTACACCAATCTGAATAGGCTTATTGGACAGGTATATGCTACAAACTGTACTGTGTACTATTTCATCATTGCCATCATCAACCTATTGCAGTCCACTGCTGGACGTAGGCCTCTCCAGTTGCACGCCACTTCTGGAGAAACATCACGGCAAACATCTGGGGGATATAGTTACCCATAATCGCCACACTGGCCAGGCGGGTTGGCGATCGCAGGGCGTAGCTTTTCGATCCAGTAACGCTGCTGCCCGTCACCGGCATGTGGTATTTAGCTACGCCTTCTATTGTGATGGTTATACCGCCACTCGTCGGTTGCCAGCGCCTCGTTTGTTATTCGGTAGGATGCACCACGGGCAGGTGAGGTTGGCTTGGAGCGAAAAGATGATAGGCCGCTCCCTATTACTACTTACTAGTAGTACTATTTTTCTACCTACTCATTTATCCAGTAACAAAACACAGCTTCTTCTTCTTTGCGTGTCGATGGCAAATAAAAAATCTCACCTGCTGCCCAGTGCTCCACCACTCCAATTGCATCTCCAGTCGCGGACATAAGCTCTGCTAGTGAGCAAGTCTCACCACACGCCGAACAGAAAATCATATGGGACATGCTTTGGAGACGAGCACCACAGTCTCAGGGCAGATCTGACCCATCAGTGTAACCCACAGCTAAACGTCGGAATATAGTGAACATAGTACAGCCAAAATCTGCAGAACACTATTCAATATAGGTATATAAATCGATAGGTACCTACTCTTTTCTTCTACGTCGTTTATACTTTTTGTTTTAGTCGATGTGCTATGTTGTTGTGATGTCCAAACAACACCACGATTCCGACAAACCTCCACTGTACTGCACGCTTGCTTTGCTATATTACACTTCTTTCATTCACAGATCGTGTCATCGATCACGGCGTCGCTCCGCTTCGACGGCGCGCTGAACGTGGACCTGACGGAGTTCCAGACCAACCTGGTGCCGTACCCGCGCATCCACTTCCCGCTGGCCACCTACGCGCCCGTCATCTCCGCCGAGAAGGCCTACCACGAGCAGCTCACCGTCGCCGAGATCACCAACGCGTGCTTCGAGCCCGCCAACCAGGTAACGACAGTTTTGTGTTGTTGCATTTTTACTAGGTAACAGCCCCCTAGACTATATAGGGGTTGCTTTAGACGCATTTAGGGGACATTTCAACATTACTAACATTACTAAATTGCATTTGGCAATTACTGTCATAGAATCTCCTAAATTCTTCTTTGAGGTAAATAAACTTAAAAAGCTGATGGTGAAAATTTGCACCATCTTAGCTTTTTAAATTATAGTCGCAACTTAAAGGTATGTAACTACTAGAAATAAGTAGGCATGGGATGTTTACGTAGTACAATGTAGGTAGGTATAATAAGTAGCAGTTTGTAAAAATTCCCAAGACCCGCAGTGTCTACAAACGCCGTAAGCCTGTTAAGCCTACCAAATTTAGTTTAGCTGCCTGCTGCTTACATTGTCTCCTAGGTACATGAAACTTAAGTATACCTAACGCTTTGTACCTGCGACAATTTTCATAGAGATTTACCTAAACCTCATTCTTCTTACAGATGGTGAAATGCGACCCGCGTCACGGAAAATACATGGCATGTTGCATGTTGTACAGGTATGTTAACTTTCCAGCAAGATTTAGACAATACAGATGTAATACCACTATAGAACTGACGTTGTTATGCTCTTTAACAGAGGCGACGTGGTCCCCAAAGACGTGAACGCCGCCATCGCCACCATCAAGACTAAGAGGACCATTCAGTTCGTGGATTGGTGCCCCACGGGTTTCAAGGTGAGATTAATAAATCCCACAGGTAATCACTCATAATTTTCAACCAAATTAATAGATTCAGCACAAGACTTTAATATCTAACCAGATTGACAGACAGAATCAAGAGACTAGTTTCTCCGCCATTATAACTACTAATACTTTAGTTTCATCGAAAACCCATAATTTTCAGGTGGGC
This sequence comes from Conogethes punctiferalis, assembly GCA_031163375.1. Classification (NCBI taxonomy): domain Eukaryota; kingdom Metazoa; phylum Arthropoda; class Insecta; order Lepidoptera; family Crambidae; genus Conogethes; species Conogethes punctiferalis. The sequence continues at coordinate 18,862,411 of CM062083.1, read as the reverse complement.
ATCAACTACCAGCCTCCCACGGTGGTGCCCGGCGGCGACCTCGCCAAGGTGCAGCGCGCCGTCTGCATGTTGTCCAACACCACCGCCATTGCCGAAGCCTGGGCGAGGTACGTAAGCAGACAATAAGTTACATACCCCAGTACTGAGTACATGAGACCTACCAGATGCAGCGGCGTAGCGTAGTGGGTGCGGGGGGGGCGGCCCGCCCCGGGCGGCACATTTTAGGGGGCGGCAAAATTTCACAATTTATAATCTATCCATACTAATTTAAATAATAAAATTATTTGAACCATTTCATATTTTTATCGGAACTACAAATTCGGACCGATTGAAAATAGCATGGAATTTTTCATTACTTATTCTGTTACGGATTCGGGGAATCCCTTTTCTTTGAATGATATTTTGTAGCGACTGCTGCCAACACCGTCCACGACTTGCGGGGATTCCCCGTTTTTATTTTATGCTTTGTTTATGACTAACAAAACAACACCCCCCCCCCCCCCCCCCCCCCCCCCGGGCGGCAAAATTGTCTTCCGCCCCGGGCGGCCGACACCCACGCTACGCCGCTGACCAGATGTCGTCTCGTATTCCCCACGGTGACGCCGCCGTATGCTTCTGCGCAACTCGTATCCCAGTTGCTGCTTACTGGCGCCGCAAGGATGTTTAATGGATGCCCTAAGAGGTTTGAGTCCACAAACCACGCGACTCTCGAAGACGACCTGATAGTACCTAATGTATGTCCGTCTGGAAAAAATCCAAAGGTTATTCGTAATCAATAAAACAACAAACATACTGTCTGGGACCGTAGTTGTTATGAGCTGACATGACATGACCATTAGGTGTAAATATTAATTTAGATCATATACCTACGTTACTTAACATAAAAAAGCAGCAACATCCCTCTTGTCATTCCGTTATGCGCTAACCACAATATTTCTTCTACAGATTGGACCACAAATTCGATCTGATGTACGCCAAGCGCGCCTTCGTCCACTGGTACGTCGGCGAGGGTATGGAAGAAGGAGAGTTCTCCGAGGCGCGTGAGGATCTGGCGGCTCTCGAGAAGGACTACGAGGAAGTCGGCGTGGACTCCACCGAGGGAGAACTTGATGAGGAGAATGAGTACTAAAGTGAAACCTTTGAAGTTTTGGAGCTGGAATACAACCTTGCGGGATTGCGTCGTATTGCAAGAACTTTACGATTAGTCACATACGTTCGCTGTTAAGTGGCGCAAAATTCCATCCTTGAAATTATACGTCCATGGTAGCTGCTTTATAGCATCTCTAGCGTAATAATTAACATTCTTTTAAAGGCTTTTCTATAACGTATACTTTCTCAAAGGCCACATCAAGTTTACAAAAGACATGTTTGTGAAAGTGTCGCGAAGTGATTCGGGATTCCTGCAATGCGATCAAATCAGATATATTTTAGCTCTAAAACAGTTTCAGAGACAACACACTTCTCATTGGTGCGTTTAACCTAACAACAGTAACATCAAATTCTCTAATTGTAAAATTGGTCGACTCGACTTATCAACGAATTTATTACTTTTACAAACAAACGAAGACCTTCAACAAATTATACAATCGAGTTGATCAATTGAAATCAATCTAAATCTATTTTAATAGGTTTATAGTAGTTTAAGAAAAACAGTGAGCTTGGTCGTGTGTAAGGTTGCTTAACAGTACAAACTTTTGGAAAATAACTTTCATAATGTGAAATGCAAAGTTTGACGATCTGTAACAGTGTTTGAACGTAGTAATATGTAATTGGTTTGATGCATTTATTAATTTTAATATATTTTTATTTTTCTGAAGTTAAAGACCACAAATTAAAAGTGATTTCTTATGGTACAGATGTCAGACGATTCCAAGACACTGTTATTTGTGGTTAATAATTACAGGAATAATTAAATTCGTGATAATAATCTAACATTCGTAATGAATTAGGCTAGTGCGTCCCCTTGTAATACGAAATAAGCTAACTTATTAAGAACTCCTATTTTATCGTACTTCGCCTGAAGACATAATTTTGTATGTTCGAGGATATAATTTATTGCACAATAAATTTTTACACATTAATATGACTTTCTCTTATCACTTAAGATGAGTATGGCTTTACTTTTAATTGAATAGTCTAGCGAGAAGCTACGCCCTGCGATCGCCAATCCGCCTGCCCAGCGTGGCTATTATGGGTATATCCTCCGGATGTTTGCCCTAAGTGGCGAACAGCTGGAGAGGCCTATGTCCAGCAGTGGACTGTAATAGGCTGATGATAATGATGAATAGTCTAACTCGTCTAATAGGGTTAAAAGATTCAATTTAGTTTCACCCTTACCAATGATAAAAACAATGAAACTATTAAATTGTATGTACAGCTATTTTATTTCATGTAGAAAATTGTACACAAAAAGTTCCTACAAAATATGTATAAAAACCTTCAGTTAATGAATATTTACACATCCATTCATCTTAACACTTACCACAGTCTAGAATTAAACAGTCCTAAGCCTATAGTAGGTAGGTTCCATAATAATTAATTACAACCATTTCATTCTGTAAAAATAAAATTCAAATCTCTGGATTTTAAAATAAATAACATTAATGTGAAATTTTTATTTACAACACTTATCTGGGGACTATAGATAAGATAAACTATGAAACTGTTCAACAGATTATAATAAAATGTTTGAAACTATTGAAGCAGGAATACATATTATGAACATTCCACGGTCTAGCAGTCTCTGTCTAATAGGAAAATCTAAAATTGGTCTTAAACGACGCCACAATAAATATAGGGCAAAATAACAATTTTAAAGTCGTAAGGCCCAGACAGCCAGACAAAACAATGGGGTTTGGGTCATATGAGCATTGGGCCTTACGAGGGAAAGGCTGCAGTTCCACTTGGGCGGAGCGGAGCAAAGCAGAGACGAGCTGTGTCGCAATTCACCAATCATACGGTTTGAAATATACTTACGTGGATCTCGTCTCTCGTCTCCACTCTGCTCCGCTTCGCCTCAGTACAACCGCAGCCTAAGGTGCTCCCTAATCGGAAACAATCATTCGTGATGCTCTCTTTATTGTATGAATATCTGAGGTAAAATTATGCTAGCACAAACAATAGAGAATAAATAACTTGGGCTACCTTTATGCTGGTAAAATAAATTCATAATAGGTACATATTTATATTCAGTTGAATGAACGTAAATTCAAATAAATTCGTTGTAAGTCTCAAGTTCTATGAAACGTGTTTAACGCAAAGTCGTTCTCTATAAAGCAAAGCAAACACACACAATATTTTTTTCTGAGAAAAAGTGTAAAAAAATAAGAATTTTCTTAAACAATAATCGCATATGAGTCAATATGTTTTAAATAACTTTGTATTTGTTATAGTAACTCGAAATCGCAGACTTGGTACACCCCCTAGCATAATATGACTGGCTCGGTGGCTCAATTGGTAGTGACCTCTGTCTTCTGAGCCAAGGGTCGTGGGACTGATCCCCACACATTATAAACATTTGTGTGCATGAACGAACATGTCTGTTTGTATTGCTCTGGGTGTTTTCTATGTATAATATGTATTTATTTACAAAAAAAAATGTATCTAAGTAAGTTTATCAGTTGTCTAGTACCCATAGTATAAGCTTCGGCTTAGTTTGGGGCTAGATGGCGCTGTGTGGCGCAGCGTGGCATGTCCTGGGTTATTTATTTAAATATTATGTAGCAGGGTTCCGAAGCGAAACAATAAAAAAGTTGTCAAGAAGTTGGGACAGTTAAGCAGTTAGACTGGTTTGGCAGTCTAACTAAGGGTGATGTAGATGTAGGCTTGTAAAAGAACAAGGGCTCTAAATGTCCCAAAGAGACCTTAACCGATTCATTGCGATGGTACTTTTTGGAAACTTTTGCCCGTGGCGACATTTACACAGAGTTTTAACAAATTGAAAAAAGACGCCTCTCAGGCGTCACCTGCCATACACAAAAGAATTTCATGACGCCCCACGGGCGTCATCCGCAACGAACCGGTTAAGTAGATTTGCTCATGCTGAGACATATCGCCAATTTGCCCTGCGAATCATCCACCTTGAATCGTTAAGCAGGTACTTCACTCAAGTGAGGCGACCTGTGGCTTACTCCTGTTTGGTGAGCCGTTCGGGCGCGGCGGGACGCACCACGGCCTCCCTCGGGAACCAGCCGCGCGGCCCGCGACCCGTCGGACTGTCCACTACCTTCTCACCGAACATCCAGTGCCTGTGAATTAATGTTTTAACTTAAGTATACATCATCATCATCATCAGCCTATTGCAGTCCACTGCTGGACATAGGCCTCTCCAGTTGTTCGCCACTTAGGGCAAACATCTGGAGGATATAACCCATTATCGCTGGGCAGGCGGGTTGGCGATCGCAGGGCGGAGCTTCTCGCTCCGGTGACGCTGCTGCCCGTCATCGGTCTGTGGTATTTAGCTGCGCCTTCAATTGTGATAGTTATACCGCCACCAGTCGGTTGCCAGCGCCTCGTTTGTTATTCGGCAGGATGCACCACGGTCAGGTGAGGTTGGCTTGGAGCGAAAAGATGATGGGTCGCTCCCTTACATCCCTAAGTATACACGCCTGTACAATGTACACAGTATTAATTAAAAGCCGTCTATTAGATATTTAAAGGACTGTGATATAAAACAAACCCTACCTAATAAATATTTTCAAGGGGATTGATTCTATAATATCGAAGCGAAGCGAAGGCGGGTGGCTAGCAAAGGATAAAGAAGAATATTATCTAAGAGTAGAGTTGAGAGCGTTAGGTTTGGGCCGGCTCTTCGGCTCCTTGCCCGTTGTCACAGTGACTTGGGCTTCTCTTTCGCTTTCCATCAGGCGTAGGGAAGCCATTATGTCGAGCGACTATAAAAAAAAAGAGTAGTGTCGTCACCTCCTTTGTCGTGTGACGCGCAGCGTGTCGCCAGGGGTCAGAGGTAACCGCGGCTCGTCGGTACAAGGTGGCCGCAGTGCAGCGCCGGGGTACTGCCACAGAGGCAGCCAGCGGCCCGAGTACCCGCCGCTCGCTACGTACACGCGGGACCGGAGACGCTTCTCCTGCTTCTGTGCACGCTGCTCGATCTGCGAACAAATGTATGGTATGGCTGGTTTTAAAGTCGCGATTGGGGACCATTGGGGGACCATTAGGAATGTAAGGGAGCGACCTATCACCTATTCGCTCCGAGCCATCCTCACCTGCCCGTGGTGCATCCTGCCGGACAACAAACGAGGCTCTGGCAAACCGACTGGTGGCGGTAAAACCGTCACGATGGAAGGCGTAGCTAAATACCACAGGCCGATGACGGGCAGCAGCGTCACCAGAGCAATAAGCTACACTCTGCGATCGCCAACACGCCTGCCCAGCGTGGCGATTATGGGATATACCCTCCAGAAGTTTGCCTTAGGTGGCGAACAACTGGAGAGACCTATGTCCAGCAGTGGACTGCAATAGGCTGATGATGATGGGGACCATTCGTGGTAACAAAGGAAGACAGAAAAAAACTATCGAATATCTTACCGGTTCTTTTTCATAAAAGCTGCATTCAGAAGAGTAGCGGTGTCCTACCCTAGGTGTAGGACGCGGTCGGACTGTCCAGGTCGCATAATATCGGAGACGCGACGGATCCAAAAAGGATGCCCTAGCGTCTCACTTTTTGTGAAAACCAGGGAGGAAAATGATTTCGGAATAAAAACCCACCTAGGACCAGTGCCCCGCGTGGCCTTTTCCTTCGAAATCAGTATTTCGAACCCGGTGGTGTTTTCCCGTGTCCGATTAGTAAAAATCACTTAATGATGATGATATGGACGATGATATGTATGTATATAATAGTATATGTCTAATATGCTGAGTGAGGCCCTTTTACTCTGGAATGTCCGGTCTTTGGTTTTGTGTACTTTTTGATTGTTTTATTTTTTTTTCTTGTGTCTTTCTTTTCATTTTCGTTTCTGTTATATGTTTTGTCGATGTGTTAATGTGATGTCCTTGTGGGTAATAAAAGTCTTTTATTTATTATTTCTTACTCGTCTTCCGTCCCATTAGCATTTCGTCGCGAATTCAAATCCTGCGGTCCTATTCTGGAGGAAATTACATGGCCTGATAACTGAACAAATGGCAGCCCCGTCTGTATACACATTCACACGTTCCGTAGCGTGTAAACAAGTAAGCGCGACACAGAACCACTTACAGTGAGGTCATACTCCCCGCAGCCGTCCCTGAGCGGCCAGCTCAGTCCGTCGCAGGTCCCGCCCAGTACCAGCGCGAGGTTGCGCCGCCAGCCGCGGTCGTACGGGAACACGAAGGGCGGCAGGCCCTGCGACAAGTGCCGGCTCAGCGCCTTCTCCATGATCCAGTCCTCGATGGTGGTGCTGTTGCGAGCTATGCCCTTCACCTGCAAATGGAAAATACACTAGTAAGTACGGACACATCTGCCGCAGGGACGATAACAGGTGGAGCCACCGGGTCCTACACTGGCTACCCCGAGAAAGAAGTCGAAGCGTCGGAAGACCTGCAGCTAGATGGTCGGACGACATAAAAAAGACGGCAGGGCCGACCTGGACCAGAGACGCCGCATCTAGAACGCTCTGGAATTCCAGAAAGGAGGCATATGTTCAACAGTGGACGCAAAAATGCTGAGAAAAAGAAGAAGAAGACCAGTATTTATACTAATATACAAGGGAGAGCATAGCCAATCTTCGCTCGAATTGAGCCACCCATTCGAGGAAGGACCTCCACCCTATAGAATGCAGCCAAATGACCTCCGGATCGTGGTAACTAACCACTTACTTGTCTGTTGTCACAGCGACTTGGCCTTCTCTTTTTCGAAATCGTGTCTTTTTAATAGGTATACTCGTAATAGCTCCGCTCAGCATAGTCGGGATGTAAGAGAGCGACCTATCGTCTTTTCGTTCCAAGCAACCCCCACCTGCCCATGGTGCATCTTGCCGAATAACAAACTCTGGCAACTTGACTGGTTTTTTTTTATAGTAACTCGACATAGTGGCTTCCCTACGCCTGATGGAAAGCGAAAGAGAAGCCACGTCGCTGTGACAACTGGCAAGTAACTGATTAGTTACCTGTCAGTTACCACTGCCATGCCGGCCCAACCCTAACCCCCCACGAGCTCCGGACACCCTACTCACCAGCAGAAACACGACCCGGAGAGGTCATTTGGCTGCCGTATTCTATAGGGTGGAGGTCCTTCCCCGGACAGGCAGCTCAATTCGAGCGAAGATTCGCTGTGCCCTACCTCTCCACCCACCGTCACCAGCAAACTGCTTAGCGAGATGTAGATCACAAACAAGTGTACCCACTGACCTGGAAGTACAGCAGCGCGCCCACAGCCATCACGACGCCGGCCGCCATGCCGACGGCCAGCAGCGTCACCAGCAGACTGCTCAGCGAGATGTAGATCACATACAAGTGTACCCACTGACCTGGAAGTACAGCAGCGCGCCCACAGCCATCACGACGCCGGCCGCCATGCCGACGGCCAGCAGCGTCACCAGCAGACTGCTCAGCGAGATGTAGATCACATACAAGTGTACCCACTGACCTGGAAGTACAGCAGCGCGCCCACAGCCATCACGACGCCGGCCGCCATGCCGACGGCCAGCAGCGTCACCAGCAGACTGCTCAGCGAGATGTAGATCACATACAAGTGTACCCACTGACCTGGAAGTACAGCAGCGCGCCCACAGCCATCACGACGCCGGCCGCCATGCCGACGGCCAGCAGCGTCACCAGCAGACTGCTCAGCGAGATGTAGATCACATACAAGTGTACCCACTGACCTGGAAGTACAGCAGCGCGCCCACAGCCATCACGACGCCGGCCGCCATGCCGACGGCCAGCAGCGTCACCAGCAGACTGCTCAGCGAGATGTAGATCACATACAAGTGTACCCACTGACCTGGAAGTACAGCAGCGCGCCCACAGCCATCACGACGCCGGCCGCCATGCCGACGGCCAGCAGCGTCACCAGCAGACTGCTCAGCGAGATGTAGATCACATACAAGTGTACCCACTGACCTGGAAGTACAGCAGCGCGCCCACAGCCATCACGACGCCGGCCGCCATGCCGACGGCCAGCAGCGTCACCAGCAGACTGCTCAGCGAGATGTAGATCACATACAAGTGTACCCACTGACCTGGAAGTACAGCAGCGCGCCCACAGCCATCACGACGCCGGCCGCCATGCCGACGGCCAGCAGCGTCACCAGCAGACTGCTCAGCGAGATGTAGATCACATACAAGTGTACCCACTGACCTGGAAGTACAGCAGCGCGCCCACAGCCATCACGACGCCGGCCGCCATGCCGACGGCCAGCAGCGTCACCAGCAGACTGCTCAGCGAGATGTAGATCACATACAAGTGTACCCACTGACCTGGAAGTACAGCAGCGCGCCCACAGCCATCACGACGCCGGCCGCCATGCCGACGGCCAGCAGCGTCACCAGCAGACTGCTCAGCGAGATGTAGATCATGGGCTCGGCGCCCGAGCCGTTGTGGATGTACCACACGCGGTTGATGGCGTGGTACACGCATATCGATAGGACCTGGAACAATAGGAGCGGTGGATTGACTAAAGGTGTCGTGAACAGCTGAACATACGTGCCCTTACGAATACAGGTGCTTTTGTTATTTTTTTATAGTGGCTCGACATAATGGATTCCCCACGCCTGATGGAAAGTGAAATAATAAATAAATATAAATAAATAACCCAAGACATGCCACGCTGGGCCACACAGCGCCACCTAGCCCCAAACTAAGCCGAACCTTGTACTATGGGTACTAGACAACTGAGAAACTTACTTAAATACATTTTTTTTTTGTAAATAAATACATATTATACATAGAAAACACCCAGACCAATACAAACAGACATGTTCATGAACAGAAATGTTTGTACTGTGCGGGAATTGAACCCTATTACGGCCTAAAAAAGCCTATTGCAAAGCAATAGGCCAATTTTTTATCAACATTGACTATGAAAGTAAGGCAATAAATTCTATTATGGTATATCTTACAATAACAGCATGTAAACAGCCAATGACAGCAAACACAAGGAACTTGAGGAAGTAACAGTGGTTGAAGTGACCCACGCAGCAGTTGATCCATGGACAGTGATGGTCCATCTTCATTACACAATGCCCACCTGAAAAATAAGTAGGTAATGCATGTTGTCTATGATTGTACAATTGATGATTGTAGATATGACATCATTTGTTTTATACAAATGTTTTACAAAATAAATATATATGTCCTCTATTTGAATAAACAAATAAAAACTAATTTATAAATGACGTTCTAATTCTAAATTATCTATTTACTCAAATAAAAATACAATTTATTACAAAACCTTAAATCTACATACATTTCCTACAATGATGAGATCTTGGAGCTTTATATCCGTTACATATTGTACAAAATTGTAAATACTCTATGTCTTCCTCCTTTCTCTGTAAATGAAAATATATTTTTATAACATTAGTTATCATACCTACATTATTTTAATCATCATAAGGTTTTTGTGCATTACTTATTTAGGGGCAGCGCAGACAACAGATTATCTGTGATGCACTTTTTAGTCTGTGAAAATAGAACATGCAACTATATGCAGTAACAAAAAGTGTACCAAGTGTGTCTGTGCTGCACCTTAGCATACCCATTTATTACTCACTGGCTTCCATCCCAAAGGCACAAAGCCCGGCCCTTCAAGTAGTGATTGAAGAAAATAGTAAAGTGTGGATGCAGCGAATGCAAGGAAGGTAGCCCCGTGCAGGGCGCCGCCCAGCGACCTGAGCGGCGGCCACCACATGCCCAGCATGTGCACCATTGCCCATGTTATCAGCTTAATTATGGCTAAAATAAACAAAAATTAGTTTTTTTTTATAGTAGCTCTGCATAATGGCTTCCCTTTGCCTGATGGAAAAATTAAAAAATTACATGAATTTTATAAAAATCTCATTGTTTCACCCAAATTTTTGATATGCTAAAAGATAAAATAATATGCTAATATGGCAACACTGGCGCTTACAGCGCCTCTACCGGTAGTCAATGAAATAATTCCACGATATGATTGATTAAGATTGACCATTTAATGAAATAGCAGTCTAGTTGGCCCTAACGTCGAAAGATTTCTTAATATTGATCTGGCCTGGGCACATTATGATATGGCCAATTGACAGTGAACATTTCATGAAATGGGCAAATTCTATGATGTGGCCACAACATATATGTATAACTTGAATTTGGCTAAATAACTTTGTGGCTGTGGCTGAATAAAACTATAACACTACACATAATCATAACAGCCTTATTTTAATTATGTTACATAGGAATTACTTGCTTCAGTACAAGATAAAAAGGAATTAAGATAGTTAATCCACCAACTATCTAATACAAAGCAATTATGATGAATTTACAAAATCTAACAAAAATATATTTTCATTTTTAAATAATTTACTTAATAAGCAATCTATGTTTACAATAAACAAATATATATTCAGTGAACACAAGTAAACATTTAGTATTTACCTAAAACCGATATTGGGCCCCAATGGCATAGCCTCCCAAGAGGGGACGAGCCCATAATGCTATGATATCCTTACTAACTACAACAATGATTATTAAGCACTAATGTCTAATGGTTCATCCCGTGACGCTCTTATAAGATCTCCATTAAATAAAACAGCAACTTTTACGAAGAAAATTAGATCTACGATCCGGCGATACGATCATCACATCCAGCCTATACAATCTTAGTACAAATTGTATGGCAATCACATAAATACAGCTGACCAAATTTAATTGTACACAAATATTTAGATGCACACATTAGAGCTTATATCTTTTCAATTTACCTGGGTTATACTATGTTAGTTCCATATTTGAACTCTAGGTGGAGTTTATATTCATTGATTAAAGTTGGTATCTATTTTCTATACAATTGTAAGGATTAAATTGCCTTTCAAATTCGGTAGCATATTTTAGTTGCGACGTTTCGACAATATTGTACAGTTTGTGAAGTTTTTTTTTATTACGGTCCTTTTATTTAAATTTAGAAGCCAGATGAACGCTAGTTATATTTCACTTTAATTTCATTTATTCCTTATATAATATATTACTACACTTAATTTATTGAATATTGCGTTAAATAACGTATTATTCTCCAGTTTCAGTATTTAGTGATTTTAAACTGTAAACTATAGATTCAAATTTCTGGCAACACAGTACAAAATGGCGTGTTTTGAAATATTCCTTTCAGTCAATATTAATTTATCAAGTTTTCAAAAGTTTGTGCTTTTATTAGAACTTGAAACTCCTAGCATTTCTTAAAACGGTCGTACAAGAAGCAGGCTATAATGTGATTGCTAAAGTTTGTGCCCAAGGGACTAAAATCCGCAAGAAAATTGTAATTGCAAGAAACCCGCGGAAAGTTTATTCTACATTCGATAGAAAATGTGATTTTAATAACTTAAATGATAATGAAACCAAGATTCTAATTTTATAGTGGTGTGTGGTGTGTAAAAATGTGAAAGATAATAAAAGTTTCTATGATTTTACACTTATCTTTTATTTTTCAAATGTTGAATGATTTGCCAACCTTATTGTTAGTTTGTGTTTCTATGCTTAAGTTAATAAATAATTAAGAAAAATGTGCTTGCGGTTGGCAATTCATAGCAAAAATTCATCATTCCTTAATGAAATAACTGTACATAGGTACTTATAATTAATTACAAGACCAGAGTATGCTGTAGTTATATCGCTGTATTGTGATTATGTATATTGACGAAAAGTTGCCGTAAGTTACCGTCGAGTGGCGCTGTATTTGTTACCTCTTTTGACAGCCAAGATTGGTCTCTATTTCAGTATATTACAAAGTACTCTGTGATCACATCACATCACAATATTCACAATTTTCCAATTTGACAGCTAAATAAAGGAACGAATGTCATTGTCAGTTGTGTTGTGTCAGTCACTATGTCGAACCCATCACAACTCACAAGTGATCTAAAATAAATTGGACCCGTACACGTTTATTTTATTCTTGCCGAGATAAGCGCATACTTATATATGGAGGTGTTTTTTGATGGTGGTTTTTGATAAAGAACGTTTAGGACACTCCACCTGATTGTAAGCGGTCGTGAGGTCCAAATGTTAGGTCGACAGGCATAATAGGACAAACCCACCGCACCTGTCGCCCTCACCCTGAAGGACCACTGAGATGACATTTCATGCCCTTCCTAAAGACCCCAGGATAGGCAGGAAATTTTAAATAGTCTAAGCACTCTAAATAGTCAGAACAAATGAGAATTATTCTATCACTGGCAACTAGCATGAAACTTGATAATTATATGACTTATATAAAAAAAATCTCATTCAGGGAGGGGGTCAAAAACTAGTAAAATCGTCTTGTTAAATCGCTGGCCCGTGTCCCTTGTGTGTATGTGGTCCTGGTCATCGAGAACTACGGATCCCTGGATTTGGTTATCGTTCAGAAATGGATACGTCTAATTATCACATCAGATATGTTTATGAATTATAATAAAATATACAATGTACCTATTATTTGTAGATTTAATACGGAACATTAATTACGTAATTTTCACTGAAATCATTACTTTTTTGTGTAGCAGTTCATTTAGGTCAACAACACAAATATTTTTATATTTGCAACACATTTTCAAATGGTAGTATTGGTAGTTTTCCATTTCAAAAAATGACAACAACGGCTACCACGTCACGCAGGCAGTTGTCACATATCGCGATATTTTTGTGGCTCTTTTAGGGTGTGTGCATTCTTTATGTGTGTTGTGCTACATATGTGGATTATTAGGTGATATTCTTCTTTTACTGGGTAAGTAATAATCCTAGCAATCTACATTCATTTAAATAAAATACCACTAAAAATTTCTCTTGCACCACAAAAGTTTTCTACCCATCATTTCAATGCACTATAGTCGCCTGCCGGTGACTGTAATTTTATTGTAATTGTTAGAATGTACCCAGTTTATGACAATATGTGTTGAACTGCAAATAATATAGCGTCTCGTGCAGTTTATACGCGCAGATAGCCAATGGTTCAGTCACAATTTCACATGCTATGTCACGCGGCGCTAAGAAGAGCTTGTCAGTGGCTAACTCGCATGTCTCGTTAGATTTATGTGTCAGTATCTTTACATTTGTATTTATTCGGTTGCAGATAGTGATCCGAAACCGCCAACATGCCGAAATCAGTGAGTATTGCTTTGGTGTTTATTTATTTACACATTATTCTGGTTAGGCGCGTTGTCGCCTACCCCAGGCAGAATGCAGTTTGTTGGTCGTGCCAGCGTCATTTTGCTGATTTCACCTTCGCAATGTGATCAGACAACACATTAAGTCATCGGGGGGACATTAAAACTGATGAAAACTAGCAACATTTTCTGTGTGTAAACACTTGTACAGACTTTCTCATAGCAGTGAGTGGTTAATTGGGTATCAATGAACCTATGAGCTTGTTTCACATTTAAAAAGTAAAAGTGTGAAGATAGATCATGATGTAACAGCATAGTATTGAGTTATCAGTGGCGTATAAATAGATAAGAATGTGATACACAACTTACACTCCACTTGAAATGTTTGCAACACATTAAAATATTTAAAAGTTCTTTTTATATGGTATACCTATCTAAACATTAACCATTCTTACTTTTAATTTTTATAATTGCCACTTGCAATTTTTCTGAATGGCATGTTCTGATACTTTCCAACATTCAAGCATTCAATTTGTGTTTTAATTGATGTCAATTATTAGATAATGTATGTGATTTGATAACTACCAACATAGTAATTATAATTACTAGTGAAGGTTCAACTCTAGTGGGATTGGTTAAAAAGCAATTACAAAGTTAACCCAATGTGCCATCCGGTAGATTGATACCATTATACATTATTTCCGTTGCTGTTGATTAGTCATGAAGAGATTTCATTTACACTATATCTCATACATTCAATCAAGCATCTCATGAATAATATTCATGACATTGTTCATACATTGGATCCACAATGTTACAAATTCAATCAGCTATAAATGATGACAGATTCATTATGAAGTTCAGAGAAATGTTACAAATTTCAGATTAGGTATCATCTTAGTGATTCAGCAATGTTTGAGCGTAATTTATAGTTATCACTGGTTATTGCTCTAATAAAATCTTTGCACTGGACAAGACATTGATAAACATTTATATTACTTTTTGTTTTTATCTTAAACTTCTATTATTGATATGAAGAATTCTTCTCTTTAAGTTCCAATAATCATTTGACATTTTGGAACAGTTATTTTTGATGTAGTTTATTAACCAGTTACATTATGTTTCCAGATATTTAATTATATAAGCACCGCACTTGACTTAAACTCCGGTAACAATGAATTGGTTAGTCACAGTGTGTGTTTGACATTGTTTGATTTTATCGGTTGTTAGCTCGGGTGGTGTTGCTAGGAACTTAGCATGAGTTTTTAATGCTAAATTTATTTTGAATTTTTCATTGTCTATGTTGTAGCGCTGGTAACCTTTTCCGTTTGCAATTCCCCGTTTAATATTTCCTTATTAGTTGTGTTTGTCCACTTTTAATAATTAATAAATATTTGATATTTTCACACAAATTGCAAATATATTTTTGATTCTATTTTCGTTTTTAACTGAACTGAATGCCTCTAAAGCATGTTGTTTTCATTAAAGAGTTTCTGGTAAAAGAGGTTTAGATTATTTGGTTTTACCTTTGCATGGCAACCACATGTATTACATGTATGTGGTGTAATAATTAAAATTAATTTGCAAATCACTACAAGCCCACATAGAGAATGGTGCTGATTATTATTTTTATTTACTTTACATTGTGAAAAATAAGGTTTGCACATTATTAGACACAATAGAATGAAAAATATCTATCACTCCTATAGACTTATGTATTGTCTAGTACAAAAGTAAATTCTAATGTCCCTACTTTAAAGTAGATTGGAACATTTATTCAGGCATTAAATATTTAAACATGTCAATATACCTACATAGAATTCAACTGTGACTTTAGCCGTGTCCAAACATCACGACATGTTTTATCATAACATGATTAAAATGACATTACAATAAAATAATGTGAAACAAAGTAAATGAACCTACATGATTTTAAAAATGTTACTTTTAAATTATCAGTTTGCTGTTAGCTATTGTGTAATATCCACTTGTATGGTCAGCAAATACATAGACTGTGTCACATTATTAATGCTTATGTAGCTACACTATCTGTGGTTGCCTAGCTTGAGCTGCAAATTGAAACGAATTTATTATGATTATTATATTTATGACAGCTGAAATTTTCCTCAAAGTTACATTTGTTGCCAAAAACAACTTAGTTAATTGGTTTCAATGAACATAACTCACAATTGTTAGTTGTTGTAATTAAATTAAACTTAAAATATCCTTGAATGTATTTAATTAACAATGTGGTATCAATACACACTGCAACATTGTGTGTATATGTGATAAGCCATATCTATCTAAAAAGAGCAAATTTAGTTCCATAGTAAATAATGACATAATTTTCTAAATTCTATTTTTTATAATATTTTTCTATTTTAACTGTTAAAATATATTGTATAGAATGTCAAGTACATTAATTACGCCACATATATTACGTCTCTCCTTTATCCATTAGTCTTAAGAAGCAAGAGGGTGGTCAATCACTAATTGCGTTTTTCGATGGTGGCAATTTAATTAATTGAATTCCACTTTACAAGTTGTATTTCTTAAATTTATTTGACAGCACAAACAGATAGGTTTAAGCCAAATATCATATTTCATAATTAAAGTGTTATGGCTAAGGTTATGCAATAATATAGTTATGTGCATGCACTATAATTTACAGACTATGTATTTCAAGTCAAATTAAATGGATACAATTCATTATAAAAAAAGTGGGTTGGCTACATTGATGTAGAAAAAGTTGGTCTGTTATATTTATCTTATCACTTTAAAACTATGTCCGTTACGAATTTGTTATGATTAATAATTCCCAACACAATATAAAGTCTATTGTTTCACGGCCGTATTCGGCTTGGCGAGTTAATAGTAAGCATCTTGTAATCGCCTTTGCCTACGGTACCTGTCGGCTTTGCCTTAGCCGGCAAGTGTGCCGGAGGAAGGAAGTAGGAAAGTGTGTCACGCTTTATCTTGCTTTATAGTGCACCCGGGTCAGCGCCCGTCCCACGTACAGTCGCGGGTGAGGTGCATCCATGGAGATCTTATGCCCTAGCAATAAGGTCCACTGGGGAATGAGGTTGCGTACGTATTAGTGCATATGACCGTACCTACAGCGACTAGCTGACTCGAATTATGTGTGACATACTGGTCATTAGTAATGCAAGCGTGCAAAACAGTTATTTAAAAATAAATAACCTGTTTACCGATCCGCCCCCAACAAGTGGAGTAAAACATTTGGCATACGACATACCTTGCATCTTACATTGGTTTATTTTTATTTACTGAGGAAGGCAGGCGAGCAAGCGATGACGACCCATGTTAAAGGTTTACCGCCGCTCATAGACTGCATCGCAACGTCGCGTAAGGCCTTGCCTACAATGCCTACAGTGAATAAAGAACTCTCTTAGGTCAAGTTTGAAGAAGGACAAGTCATAGTCATTTGGAATGTGTAAGCTTCTATCGAGAAGAACTGGAAAGAAACTCGATAGTTACTCTTTTCAATGTGATTTCTTACAAGTATTTTTTTTCCCGAATGGATATGATTATGGATATGGACCTTCAAAAAGCGAGCCTACAAATTCCTCATGGGCCGGCAGCGCACCTGTCTCCCCTGGTGTCACGGTGTATATTGACTGAAGTGATCACGTTCTTCCTTTCCATCTTACCATGAGGTAACCATCAGGCCCGTTTGCCCCCTCTGCCATAAAAGAAAAGGATATTTTAAATATTAAGTAAGTATTAGTCTAAGCGCGACTTTTTATCACCGTGACAGATATCTCTCTTCTTCTCATTTTAATAGTGCAAAAGAGATGAAACTACTGTCACGATGACAAAAAGTCACCAGTGCGCTCCTAGGCTTAGTGCCCATAATGATTTCTTACAAGAGAAAGCGTTAACATTACATACATAATAACATGCCCGCCCATATTTTTTTTCATCATCATCATCAGTCCACTGCTGGACATAGGCCTCTCCCAATGCTCGCCACTTCGATCGGTCCCGGGCCTCTCGCATCCAGCACTTACCAGCCGTCCTGCGCAAATCGTCACTCCGCCTGGCCTGAGGGCGTCCTATCCTACACTACGTTTATTTTTTTTAAATATTACATTTTCCAACCAACCAACATTCGTATACGAGTATTGTTGGGTAGCTAAAGTCACGTGTATGTAGGTATACGTATTACGAATACTTTCACAAGCAATAATTCGAATTATTTGGTGAGCATGCCAGATTTCAGTGGATTGCTTTCAATTGAAATGATATGTTAGAAATATACTATGCTCATGTATGACTGTGACATGTGTACCTAGAATAAATAGATTTATTTACCTATTTGTATCAAAACTCTACTACATTGTTTAAGAGTTACAACCAACTAAGAGAGTCGGTATATACCTTATTAAAATATAATCTAATCTGAGATTATTACGAATCATTTTCATAATTATTATATTACCTATAAAAATAAGTAATTCTACTGCATTGCATAAAAACCTTACCTTCGAATAGTACTTTGACTCCTATGGTAGTGACTCTATCCTCAGGGCCAGTTGACGGGTCCTAAGACAACATTCATATGATGATGATCATTTGTTTTTTTTTCTGTGTCTGTATATTTGTGTTCAGGTCAGACTCAATGAAGGTTGTTTCTGATTTACATAAAGCAAGATTTTAAACTCACTTTTGGGATAGGATCAAAGGCGTTGTCTGATATTTATTACCTTGCCATGTCGTTCACATAATACAGCTGGAGCGAAAGCTTTTTTTTGTTTACTTCGTCTTAGCTACCAAGTTATATATTGGGCTTAGGCCGAAAAAAAGGCGCTAGCGATTATAAATTATTGCGTTTTGTACACGTAATATTATAACGACTTCACGACCGCGATTGTGTGTTTATCGGCTGGATCACGATTCCATTTGGAGATGTAGACGGCAGGTAAAAAAGATAGGCAGCCGAAAGGTGCGCGCACACTCGCCGGAACAAAGGCCAGCCATTGTCGAGTCGCGCAAGGATGCGACTTGCGCGCGAATCCTAACCTACTAGTAACGAAAATGCGAAAGTTTGTTTGGATGGATGGATGATTGTTACTCTTTCACGATTATACTTCTTAACTAATATTATAAAGCTGAAGAGTTTGTTTCTTTGTTTGAACGCGCTAATCTCAGGAACTACTGGTCCGAATTTAAAAATTATTTTTGTGTTGAATAGACCATTTATCGAGGAAGGCTTTAGGCTATATAACATCACGCTGCAACTATTAGGAGCGAAGAAATAATGAAAAATGTAAAAAAGAGGGGAAAAAATAACTATTCCACGCGGACGAAGTCGCGAGCACAGCTAGTCAGATTATAATAATGTTCACGCGGGCAGAGCCGCAGGCTCCAGCTAGTGTATTCATAATGAATACATTTTGGTTTTAATATAATCATGGTTTTTTTTTGGAACATAGTCGTCATTTTCGGGCATTGTAATGTACTAAAGATTGTCACAGTAATACGAGTATTTATCAGCGTAATTATGTGAGATTATTTCAGTAATCAGTTATTTTGTAATTTTCACCGTGACCGTGTAAATAGTTGAATCTTTTACAACAATACAGCCTAGGTAGCCTTCGGATATCTAGTTGGTGAAGTCATGGACTATTTTATGTACTATTAGCTAACCCTCGACTTCATTTAACCACGCCAAAACAGGTAGAAAACAGAATACTCATTTCTACGATGCGACGACTGGGAAATTCTTACATTTATTTTACAAATCGCTTTTGACTTTCCGCTATTAATTTACAATCCAGTTGTCGATGGAACATTAAGAAGATTATATTTAGGAAAGTATAGGCCAAAATGCCATACTTTTACTGAGCGTAGAGAAGTCAAGTAAGGGTTATGTACAGTTCGTCAGCCTATCCCCGCATAGTTCATTGGTACCAAGAGATTTTAACAAATCGAAGGGCCAGTGAATGCAACAAACTGCGAATAGTACTACACACGTATTGCTGACACCGAGTGACAGCCCTACCTGTGCTGCGCTCGCGCACCTGAAGGCCGGCGCGCCAGCCTCGGGCCGGGGATGCGCGCCGGTTCAGTTCAGAGTCTAACGCCGCGTCCGGCACACGCGGCTACCGCGCCCTACCCTACCCCCAGTGTCGTGCAGTGTACCGTGACTGACCCTGTGCACCTGTGCTTGTGACAACAGCCACCATGGTCGCCGGCGGCAAACAGGTATTACACAACACATATGATGCTTCACTTTTTTTCATTTTTTTCCAACGGTTAGGTAAGCCAGCCATAAACCTTATCAACCGAACAATACATTTCGCGTTCAGCCCGCCTAGCAACAGCCTTCATCCATCACGGAATAAATTACTTGTACAAGTTTTTAGCGGTGTTGACTTAAATCATAAGTTACGGTGATGTCATCGGGCGCACATCCGAGGTGGTCGCGACCGACGCCTTATTATTTATTTTGCATGGTGCAAACGGTCGTAACCGTCTTTTCGTTCCCCGTCCTTATCCACCCCGTCTATGCGAGTGAGACGGATGTATTTTCCTGTTTCGCCGAGGCGAGGGTCCCTGACTTTCGCTTTCGATACGAATTTAACCCGAGCAAGTTTTGTAATGCCTTAAATGATCCCGGTATGTTCAGTCTCGCGCCTTTTGTATTGGCATCTATATGCCAAATTGGTAATTAAATTGCGATTACGTAATTGTCCACAACGCTATCACGCATGATCGAAGTCTAATGAGCCAGTAATAACTAATTCTAAATATCTTATCTTTTACGCCAATTTCGTTGAAATCTGCCGATTCCGATTAGTTTCAAAGGCCTTAAATTTCTAGTAATTTATTCCGTCATTCTGCATGGTTGACGTACACATCTCATGTCCACAAAACGTTGAACAATGGCGTCTGTATAATGAGCTCCGTCTAGTTTTTATGACATAGAATTGCCCATCTTGTACATTTTGAATAACCATGTAGAGTCTGCAGAAGTCCTCAAGGCTTTTCCGGGTACATAAATCTAATTAGCGCGGTAAAATCTGTTGCTACATTATTGTTTTCGATTATCCGTGCCGATAAACATCAGTTTTGGATATCTCCATTCATAGGTATAATGGTTCACGTCCCTCAATCAAAAGTCTACAAATAATATAATTATTATACGTAATTGCCTGACCGAGTCTCTGCCAATTACATTGCAACGGACACAGGAGACCAGCTAAGTACTTGCGCAGGAGATAGGTATTATAGTAAGCTATTGTAGACAAACATTGTTCTTTCACTCTCACTAATCCGACGGAACGACAGTTAGAGTCCGGTCGAACCTCGATCGATGAAATAATCAATTGGAGAAACTAAAGATCGACATCGACAAATTGAGTCTTCGAATGGAAGATCAGTTCGATCGACGAGCGATTTGATTGATATGCTGACATGCTTAGACACGAGCGGAGATAGTTCAGGCGCAAAACTAAGGGCTTAACTTGTATTTCTATGCTGCTATCGGCTGCATCGTATGCCCTCGTATCATCACCAACCTCTTACCTAAGAGTAACTAGTTACTACTGAGTAAATTCTTGTTAGAAAACATCAGTAAAATAACCCTTAGGCCAAACTTTTGATCTTTATTTGACGCTTGGGATAAGGAAACTAACGAGGCGGTAATTATCTTTAAGTTAAGTCTAAGTAATTTAAGATGAACACAATTAATAACTCAACAATTCGTTAATGATAACTGAAAACAATGAGGAAAAATAACAAGATATGCGTATAGGTGTTGTTGAATTTCCTACTTTTTGTGATGATGTGATAACCAACTTTAAAAATGATTCATCATAACCATCAAGGAAATTGGTACCTACTTTATTATAACCACAGCAGTAAGTTGAATCAAATGACGTTGGCCGATTCCGTATGTGTAGTTAAATAGTTAGTATCGTTGTGTGCGGTTTGAATATTTCTCGAATTACGTCAGTTACCTACTGAAATAAGAAATAGCGAATGTCTCATACGTTAGATCTTCAAAAATACGCTGTGATATAATGTACTCATTATATACAGGCATATGTATCAATTTTGTTAATAAATAGATAAATAACATCATATGATCACATCATATGATCACATCATATTATCAATCCGATTCCAAAGAAAATAGTTTAAACATTTTTGTTATGGCAGTCCGAACAACACATAATATATTCTCTGTAGGATTTCAAAATACGATTTTACTCTATGTTTAGACGCCAAGACACGGAACTGCAAACATAATAAATATCTTATCGACTTAAGCAATTATGATTGGAATATTTATCGAATCCTATCGGTCCCTATAAAACGAAATTGAAAGTAGTCTTAGCAACTCATTATGTAGCAGAATCATGTCGGCTCGTTATAACTAATATTAATCACCCAACACTCCCAACGTAGGCATCCTTCAATTCGCGCCATCACGCGATTTCTCTAATCCGGGCCATCACGCGAGTGCCAGCAGTTCTTGTAAGGTAATCAGCCCAACAGGTTGCGGGGCGTCCTACACTACGCCTAACTTAGAGCGGTGTCCACTCCATTCACACCTATATTCTGTGGTGCTAAACCTAATATCACAACCAGAATTGGCTTCAGACTAGGGTCTCGTAGCAAACAGACGTTAGACGCCAGCGTTATCGAAAGTTTCCCTCCATTACTATTTGGCAAACTGTCGAGGTTACTCTGCATATGAATAATAATAGTAATATTGAAAGCTCCATTGAAACATAGTAAAATGTTTTGATAAGACACCACTAGGGCTATGTTTATTCGTAACATTTTATCATATTAATTTACTTATCAAGTTCAATGTTTATGGTGTTTGATTACATTGTTGGTCTAGTAGCCGCTTAAAGGCCGCTTAGGGATGAACAGGTTCCGAGTCGGTTCCTAGATTGTTACTATGTAGTGATAAGAGAAGAATTGATAATCTGAAAGTATTTATTTACACAATCCAATTACAAACACTCATTCAACCCGAGAGAGAAAAAAGTAATAATCGGCGGTAACTCGATGACAGCTGTCAGTGTCACCGTTACGTCAAACTTCAACTGTCAACGTTAGTGCGGTGATAATTCTCCTCTAACAGTAGTAAGTACTCAGTAGCCTCCCAGAGGCAGAGGGTTGGCGGTGATACACCCCTTGATACAGATCACGGGGTATATCACCGCCAACCTTGGGACGCCAACTTTGGGGAGAGCCCCAGGTCGAGTTTTTGTTCCATCGAATTAAGAGTGTAACAGAGAGTGCATTTTTTTATGCGAACACTTGTGCTGTGTCTCTTGCGTAAGCCATGAGGCCTGAGGTGTAGGTTACTTTACCTTGTTAGCTACTTAGTTAGAAATTAGTCGAACTAGGCCAAAATTCGATCAAAAGAAAACTAATAGGATATACTCGTACCTATCTGTTCTTCTTTAAAATGATGGCAGCATGTTGTACTTGTTTTAGTTCGTTACAATACTTAGCTACTCGTACCACTGCTCTATGCAGGTAATCATTATCTGAATTATCGCTCAAGGTCAGCCATCGTTTGAAGAAACCAAACCTGTCTTGTGTGCATTGATAAATTGATGATTTCCAATTGAAAATATTAGATTATTATCAACTCAATTAAATCACAATACTTGCTCTACCCGTATACTTACTTTTTTTTACATGGATCTTACTCAGACAAATGGAGCTAAATATGTGTCCTGTAGGGTATGTGCATGACTTTGTATGGCTTCTTTGAATAATTGTTATAACGTCAACTTTAAAAACCGGCCAAGTGCGAGTCGGACTCTCGCACGTAGGGTTCCGTACCACTATACAGCTAAATAAATGTTTTTCTTTACGTTTTATTATATTGGAGTTAATTTAATGAAAAAATTAGGTAATTTGATTTATGACGTTTAAAAAAAAACTACTGTCTAGATTTCATTCAAACCAAATTTCGTTAGTAGTTTTCATAGTGATACACATGATATATTTTTTTCAGTTTTATCATGCCCATATTTTAGAAGTTACGGGGGGGGGGGGACACTCATTTTACCACTTTGGAAGAGTCTCTCGCGCAAACTATTCAGTTTAGAAAGAAATGATGTTAGTAACCTCAACATCATTTTCAAATACCTATCCATAGATACCCCACACGTATAGGTTCGATGAAAAAAAAATATTTCAATTTCAGTTCTATGTATGGGGAACCCCAAAAATTTTGGATTTTTTTCTAATTTTATTTCAAAATCTTAATGCGGTTCACAGAATACACCTACGTACCAAATTTCAATAATGTAGCTCTTATAGTTTCGGAATAAATTGGCTGTGACATACGGACGGACAGACAGACAGACAGACAGACATGACGAATCTATAAGGGTCCCGTTTTTGCCATTTTGGCTACGGAACCCTAAAAAGAATGAATATAGGTACGAGTTATAAAGTAATTGACTACACAGGAAGATCCGATTTGTACGGATGACGTCAAGTCACATTCGCGCCATACAACTCAATAGAAAAGTTTTTGTGATACCTATAGACAAATTTGTGATATTTGGTATCTCTTCCATTTTCTGCCTATTTTGATTTGGTTTTCACTGTGTTCATATTATATTTTTGTCTATTTTATATCTTTATATGTATCACTTTTGACTGGCTCGGTGGCTCAATTGGTAGTGACCCCTGCCTTCTGAACCACGGTTCGTGGGTTCGATTCCCACCCGGGACAAACATTCGTGTGATGAACACTTGTGTTTGTTCCGTGTCTCGGTGTTTATATTTGTATTTAAGTATTTATTTGTGGTACCTTCGTTGTTCTGATACCCATAACACAAGTGCTTAAGCTACTTACTTTGGGATCGGAGCAATGTATGTGATGTTGTCTGATATTTATTTATTATTATTATCACGAAAGTATGTCTGATGCACGTTCCCTATTTCGCGTCTTCCATTCCAGACAACCTATTCAAATCGTATTTCAGTTTCACGTGACGCTCGAACCGCGGACCTGTCTGACTTGCGCAATCGCTCGCGTCATCGTCGAACGAATATATTGTTAATGTTTTGTGTCATCAATTCGCTTCCGAACGCCGAGAGCAGTCTCCTGCGCACACGTCACTCATTCATGACATTGCCGTGGTCGGTATTAATTTGACGGTCGCTATGCTCCGTGGCCATCTAGCGCCGTTTCACTTCGTTTCACTCACACGTTGCGATTTCTAACAACAGTTGGGCGCATTTCTTTTTCTATCAACACTTGAAGTTCGTTAAGTTTTACTTTTTAAACTTCTAGTTGCGTTTCGTGCTGGTGACCTGAAATTTCTGTTGTAGAACGTTTTTATTTCGCTTTCTTGTTTATGCGTTGGGGTGTTAGGCAGAGGCGATAAAAGGAGGGGCTTGCGTGTTTCAGCCGAAAATAAATTTTAATAATTATGGGAAATCAAAGAGTACACGCAACAAGGGCTTCTTTTCTGTTACAATGAAGTAGAAAAATGTTTTTTAATTATGAATGAGTGACTGGTTAATTTCAAGTGATTTTTAATTTTATATTTCCTTCTTCATTTCATTCTTCCATCAGATGGCAAAATGTACTTTGCCCATGTTAAGGTTAGGTCTTGTCCGTCTGGCGCTGGATTTGTTCTGAGTTTACTGCTCTACTATATGGCCTATCCCTACATCTATTTGTAAATTGATTTGGCCAGATACTTGTGTTGTGATGTTGCTTTGCCGCCTATTCGCTTAGCTGTCAGATAAATTATACTAAGCAACGCATTCCACTCCGTAACCTTGTATATCTCAGGAATTTGGAAGGGTTTTGTGCAGATTGAATATTTCGACGATATGAACTAACCAGCATCTTTTCACATAAAAGAATCTAAAGAGTAAATGACGACTAAGAGGATATCAGGAAATGGGCAGCAGCGTTTACCTGGGTACAAATAAAACCTTCTAAGCTCGCCAACCCGCCTGCCAAAGGCCTTGGCCCAGCATTAGACATTTACAGGCTGGTGGTGACTATAAAAAATAAAAATATAACACTAGTAGGATACAAAGATCATGTTGCACGGGTCTAACTAGAAAATAGTAGACAATTTGTGACGTGCACCC
This sequence comes from Conogethes punctiferalis, assembly GCA_031163375.1. Classification (NCBI taxonomy): domain Eukaryota; kingdom Metazoa; phylum Arthropoda; class Insecta; order Lepidoptera; family Crambidae; genus Conogethes; species Conogethes punctiferalis. Next base: position 18,837,025 of record CM062083.1, on the reverse strand, counting down.
GTGTACAACAAATGCTTTCACAAACTAATTAAGACTAGACGCGTGCCATGTCAACACAGATTATGCTACTTATGCGATCATCAGCAACAATAACCCAATCAAAAGTACATAATATTGCTTTCTCGCGTATTTTCCCATGTCGTACTTGTCCGGATAACAGGATTACCTTTTTTTTTATCTTCCCCTCATCATGTGTCGGTGTGTCCGTTGGGCTACACGTGTCGTTTCACCTGCCGCCGGCACCTGTTGCTTAACAGATGCGTTTTAACTCCAGATAATGAGTATTAGGGGTTAAAATGTACATCTTAATTCATTCTGTTTAGTTAAATCCATGATGAGCGATAGAGTAGAAAGGATAGCGAAAGACAGGCACGAAGACAGTGGAGAATCCTCCAGCAGATTGGATTGATACCGATTGCAAAGCCGATCTTTTTTGTTATAGTAATAATAATAATAATAATAAATCATTTATTTATAAGAATATGGTTATACATAATTTGGTCTTGTGTTAGGTCGATCCAGCATATTCTATCGAAGACTCGATGTACAAATATTTGGTAAATTAATTAGTGCATTAGTAAAAAAAAAAGTACCTACATAAAATTACAAAATGTCAATGAGTTATTAAATGTCAGTAATAGTAAATGTCAATAATAGTGAATGTCAATAATAGTAATCAAATGATAATAAAAATTCTATAATGTCAAGTGTAGCATGCACGAACATACAAACAGACACACACAGCTACACACACTGTCAAACATCTGACAGTGACATCTGACACTGACATCTGACACTGACAACTGTCGTCTCGTTCCTACACTTCACGCAAGGTGCGGGGTGGGAGGACAGTCAGTCTGTGTCCCACCGCCGCCGAGTAAAGACGTGTTCGTGTGAGGATAGCGAGCCGATATCATTGGTACCATTACATTGTTCATTACCTTATTGTTCATGGTTATTTCATATGTGGATTAGTGTCTACTACATTTTGGCGACGACGGAAAAACTGTAAGTAATTTTACTGTTTATACTGTTAGGAAAACTGTATTTAATTTAAAAAAAAAAAAGAAGGTAAAGTAATGGGTTTGATTTTGTAAATAAAGAAACACATTCTTTCAATGCTAGATTTCTTAGATACGTAGCAATTTTTATTCATTTCAACTGCCAATAAAGTAAAATCAAGCGAGTGCTCGGATAGGTCGTTAATTATTGTATTGTAGCTTTAAGCAAAAAAAAAAATACGTTTAAACTGTTTTATTTCAATCACTGTATGAACGTTTAATTTCACTAAAGAATATAATAAATAATTTTGCGTACCTACCCATCAGTTAACGAAATAATTATCCATGGTGGAAAAAGAACAATGTATCTTTGTTTTGATTACCTACTGCTTGCGTTAAACCAGTTGCACCGTCGACACGGGTACATATTTTGATTTGCATAATGCTGCAGTAATCTAAAAGATATGTGCAAAATTGCTTAGACAATGTAATTAAGCATACATACAAAAATAAAAGAAGCTAAATCATATTGTTTTCTGTACACTATACTATTCGGTATTTGACCCGTTCAATAATCGCGGAACGGAACAAAGGTAGTAAAGTAATCGAGGTTGTAGGTGATTCACAATAAACCATATTTAATTATACAAGTACCTCGATTTCCGCGCATTATCAGAGCGTAATAATGACAAATAAACTTATTACATAACTTGCCTAGTTAACTAAAAGTATGGTATTAGGACAGGCACATAACGCACAGCTGCTACTTTTGCGTAGGGATTGTTACTGTTAGTTAGTTAATGACGTTATGGGTAAAAATAAACCGAGATTAAGTTTTAACGTATAACGCTACGCGTGTAGGTATCTTACCAGTAGCAACAGCAGTATCGTTGTAAACAAAGCCACATCTTGATATTGTATGTAACAATCATGTAGGCTTGCCAGATTTATTTATTTATTTAATAGGTTTACCAGCGTTTGTATACACCAAAGCTATACTATACTAGTACATGTTATCTTATCAACTAAGTGTAACAATCTTTAAAGGTAAACACCGCATGCATATAAAGACAGATGGGTTGAAGGTCCTGGATTGTTCCGGAATTTTGCCTCTTGACCTGTGCCCAATAATTAGACTTAGTTGTCCCGAATTCCGAAATCATTTACTACTAAGCTCTTGGTCTTAATTTCATCTATAGAATAAAGGATAACTCTAGCAATGTAAATATGTCAACAAAGGGAAAGTCTGACCAGTTAAATACTATTCATCAAAAGTATACAAGGCTTACCTGGCAAAGAACTTGAATTAGAATTATATTTACATGAAAATATACTACATGTGTATGTATGGCCGCACATTGGTTAAGATAATTTGAGTTATTGATTAGTAGGTATTGTTAATTACAAAGTCATTAGTTCGGTCACTAGGAGTGCTGCGATTAGGGGTAGGTCACCGATATTAGTTGAAATGAAAATAGTCTTTTATAATAATACTGGAATCAATGTTTGTCTGTTCAGTTTTAATTGAAGCCTGTGTCTTGTCTTGTGTCTGTGTGATACTTCAGCCAGGACACGCTTGAATCAGGCCTGTGAGCTTGGTGAAGCTTAGGCCAAAACAAGCTTAAGGCCTTTGAGTGGTGGAACTTCAACTGAAACAAGGTTAATTGTAGCCTCTCGAGTTGCAGCCAGAACAAGGTTAGTTAGATTATACTAATTATTAAATTCTTAAATATTTACCCTCATGAATGAATACATTTATTTAAATTTGAATACTGCAGAGGCATCGTATGTGTTGGGCTAGTCTGTTTCACTGGCAGCGTGTGAAGCGGACTAGTATGACTAAGCATTCCGTAGAATTCCGCTTAGCGACTGTTGCGGACAGACAACCTTTTTATATACGTTTATGTACATAGTTTTATATATAGTTTTTGTATTGAGAAGTGTTTTTTAAAAGTATTTTGTGTTGCTATGGTTCTGATATATTATTGTTTATTGTTTATCTAGTGTGTTGAAGTTTACAGTCCGCTACGGCTGTATATTAAAGTGTTTTTGTGGTTTCCCATTACTCGTTTGATTCCACACCCCCAGGTTCCAGCCGTATCAGCGACCTTTTGTATGGTACTGGTCTGGCCCACTGGCTGCTAGTGGAGGGGACTGGTATGGCGAAGTATCTGGTCAGGTCCCGCTGGTGGTAATCACTTGCACTGGCAGCGGGTGAAGAGATGGCTTGGTACAACTGGGTATTTATTTATAACGTATTTATTTAGTATTTTGACTAAATTTAGGTTCTCTTCTCAGTTGTTCACTCTTGACAGAGTGGTCGTGGTCATGGGGAGTCGTCTGCTACTGTGGTTGCCGCTTTCGCGATCAGTCCACCGGTCCCTGCAGGTGGCAGGAGAACATTCCACCACAGGTGTCCCGGTGACGGACTTAATGGTGACTGTCCAGCGGGTAGGCGATCGACCCCGTGGTCTGTTACCTTCGACTCTGCCCTGAATCACCAACCGCTCCATCGAATTGTTATTACGGGTAACGTTTCCAAAGAACCTGAGTATTCGTAATTGCTCAAGTGACGATTTCTTTGTAATTTTGTCTTTATTTTGTTCTAATCTAATTTAATCACCCTAAAAAAAAAAAAAAAAAAATGATTATGAGCATGTAAAACTGTAATTCATCTAATAAGGCCAACCGCGTTTCGCAAGTCTAGCTCACTAGGATGGCGAGTGAAAGGGGCTCTGCACAACAAGGCATTTGACTAATTACAATGTAAACACACTGGTGATAACAATATCAACATTTTTAGGGAGTCGCTATCAGTCAATAACACTTTGAAAGCAAAATACTGGTCGGTATCGTAGTGATAGCGTTGCTTTAATTTCAGGATATCGCACATCGATTTGTCTGTTCAATTATCCCGGGAAAAATAATTATTATATTGATGATATTCTTGATAGTTAATTGTAATTCATCTCTTGAATTATGTTATATTGAATAAATATCTAAAATGAATTTTACAAAATATAGAACTGGTCATTCTTGCTTTGTGCAGCCTAGCTCACTGTCTGAGCGAGTGAAGGCGATTTGGCATAACTAAACATTTGACTCATGACAGCGTAAAAATAATTATTCGACTTACATACTTACTAAGATCCTGCACTTAGTTAAATCTTTGGAAAAAAATATTTTTAACCAATTAGTATTTCACTTTAAGAAAAAAAAGTTATTGCCTAAAAAGCAATTTGTTTTACAAAAGGTAGGTCCACTACTGATGCAGGAGTGGCTCTGATGAAACATAATAATATATTCGATGCTTGGGAAAGTAAGCAGGATACAGTGGGTGTTTTCTGTAATTTATCATAGGCATTTGATTGCGTTAATCATGAAATCTTACTTCTGAAGTTGCGGCATTATGGTGTCTCGAATGTTGCTTTAAGTTTGAAGTCCTATATTGACGGAAGTGAATCTTCTGGCGCCCTACTACGTACGGGAGTGCCCCAGGGCTCTCCTATAGTGGGACCATTGCTGTTTTCAATATATATTTAAATGACCTTCCGTATTTCGCTGAGGGCTTGAGTGAGAGGGTATTGTTGGCGGATGACACTTCTCTAATTATTGAAACTGACAAGTATCTGACGAAGTAAATAATGATCTTTAGCAGGTATTGGTTTGACACAAATAATTTGCTTTTAATTCTAATAATTAGTTTTATAGTCTATTAAATTCATGATGTCTAATGTGAAGCAAGTAAATAAATACTCGTACTAGTATATTTATATAAATGGGGAACACATTGAGCTTGTTGATTCTACGACCTTTTTAGGGATTGCTGTGGACTCTAAGTTACAATAGACCCCTCATATAGGAGCACTGGTGGGGGAACTTAGTTCAGCTACATAAACAGTTAAAAAAAAAAAAAAAAAAAAAAAAAAAACTGGTTACTTACTGATCTCGTGAATCACTTAGGGAGTTAGCGTCCTGACTGTGGCATCACAGTACTTATTTGAATGCATATATGGTTGAAAGTAAAAATATAAATTTATATAGTAAAGAACTCAGATCTTCGACGGTGCAATCCTGGAGGTAGGGGCAGGCTTGCTGTTTCCAATATCAGGCTTCTTATGACTGGTAACTCATTCATAGGACAAAGTGAAAAATAATAATTTTATTATGTTCAACAAAATTGACTGGGTTGAGGGCTCATTTGGTGGTGGCCTCGGCCTTCTGGGCTAGGAGTCGTGGGTTCGGTTCCCGCGCGGTGCAGGCATTTGTGTTCGTACATTCATAATTTTATTTTTTATTGTATCTATATATTTTATTTAAAAAATAAAAAAAAATCTAACTTTTGAGTTTGTTTCGGCACTTCTTCTCAGCAGGCTACATGTCGCAGTGCTAGCAGGAAAAAGTGCCACGTGCAAAGGTATTACGGGTGAATCTATTTGCAGGGGGAGACTGTTTTATCTTATTATTTTATTTATCCTAAAATTATAACTGGCGTTAATTACCTACTGAATATGTACATAGCTATCTTATAAAAATATGTGTTTGAGAATAAATATCAATTACCTCTTTGAGTACAAATATTTTACTAGGGCTCGACACTGTTGTCCTGGAGTTATCCCAGATTGAATCGAGTTCTATCTGGTAACCCTACTAACATGGCATTGAATTGCGAATAATAGAGTTATGGCTTTAAATTGCGAGGTTGTGGCATTGAATTGCGATGACTATGCATTTAATTGCGTTACCAATATTAATAATAGTGCATTGAATTGCGATCTAAGGAATGAAGAATTCAATTGCGGGCCGTTCAGTTAGTAATAACACGGGAATTCATGAAATGCATTAAATTGCGTAACACTATGATATTAGATAGAAAAAAAAAATGTTTGCAAAGGTACACATTTACACACACATTTACAGCAACGAATACAGAAAAAACACACAAATAGGGGAGACGTCAATGGGTGATTTTCCATGTTATTTGATGGTTGCCGGAAGGAACCATTAAAGTAGCGCTTATTTGAGAAGTCACAACGAAGTTGTTTTGCGGATTGAGAGCCCAATAGGCCTTCAAGGTTCATCGGGAGAATCGGTTCCAGAAGTGTAAAATTAATCATAAATCATGAATAAGACTGTTTTAGGTACATTAATTAAAACATATTTTGATATGAAATCCATAACATAAACGCATTATTCGAAATGGCCATCGAACAAGCTTCTTAAACGAGGCATACAAAACACCGCGCAATATCGGTTTGCATAAAGCGTTTTGGGCGAGTTGATATTTGTAATTTTGAAATTGTCATAGCTAGGGGACTTTTTATACAAGCGAAGTAATTCTTTCACCAATGTTTCTATGGTTGGTTGATGCATTAATATTGATCCAAAACAAAAATTAGTCGTCATACCTATTATCTACAGGTAAACTACAATCGGTATTCATACTTGACAAATTCGAATGCGAAGGTGATATAAGGTCGGTCGCGGTCCGATGGGAGCGATAGAAGCGCGGGGTGTACACATCTACTTGGAAGTAGCGAGTATAGAAAAGAGCATGTTTACTTCATTTCGGTGGAGCTGATTTACACGAGGTATTCTACAATATATTAGGAGCGGACGCAAAGCCAAATATTATATACTGAAATTATAACTAATACTAATGATTTGGACATATATACAATATCTAAATGAAGTTGATTACAAATACATAAATAAGTATAATTAACTAAAAAAATAAATAAAAAAAAAAATAAGGGAGAGATGTAGCATGCACGAACATACAAACAGACACACACAGCTACACACACTGTCAAACATCTGACAGTGACATCTGACACTGACATCTGACACTGACAACTGTCGTCTCGTTCCTACACTTCACGCAAGGTGCGGGGTGGGAGGACAGTCAGTCTGTGTCCCACCGCCGCCGAGTAAAGACGTGTTCGTGTGAGGATAGCGAGCCGATATCATTGGTACCATTACATTGTTCATTACCTTATTGTTCATGGTTATTTCATATGTGGATTAGTGTCTACTACATCAAGCTCTATCATTTAGAAAATCATTGACTGAATAGTACATTTTATTTAAAAGGAATTCGTGTAGTTTTTTTTTAAATTGATATAATGGTAGCGATGTAAGCTCATCTGGCAATTTATTATATAATCGCACTGCCATACAATAGACGTTTTTCGAATATAATTTCAATTTTTGAAATGGTACAGATAGTTTATTTGAATTTCTTCCCCTGTGCCCATGCATCTTATTAGTCTCGAATAGATGATCATGTTTTTTGACAAATAATCCCATTTCAAATATATAGAGGCATGGCAGGGGTAATATATTGAGCAATTTAAAAAGTGGTTTACAACTATCCAGAGAGTCCGCTCCACAGACCGATCGTATACATTTCTTTTGTGCCTTAAGAGCCCTATGTATATCAACAGAGTTGCCCCACAGTATGAGACCATAACGCAACACGGATGATACATACCCATGATATGCTGTGAGAGCAGCTTCCTTTGATACTGTCTGTCTGATTCTGTTTAGAACAAATACAAATCTATCAATTTTGTTCACTATTGTATCTATATGATTTTTCCAATCACAGAAAGTGTCAATCGTCACCCCTAGAAACTTAGCAAATTGCACTTGATCTATTTTTTTATCATTAATTTTAATATTTAAATGTTTATCGTCACTTTGTCTTGTTCTGAATTTTATATATTTCGTTTTATCAATATTAATATTTAAGTTATTGTCTTCTAGCCAGGTTATTACATTAATTAGAGTTGCATTTGTCAAAGTTTCCAGATCGTCTATATTTTTGGATTTAATTATAAGGGTAGTGTCATCGGCAAACAGAATACTTTGCTGGTCAATGGCATCAGGCAGATCGTTAATGTATAGTAAAAACAATAAAGGGCCCAATACACTTCCCTGGGGCACACCACATCTGTTGTAACAATAAGACGAGTAGTGTTTATCTCTCCTATGTTCAGTAGTTGTTGAAATCTCAACACACTGTTGACGATCCGACAAGTAACTCTCTATCCAAGACAGAGCTGAGCCCCTAATCCCGTATTTTTCTAATTTATTTAGTAGTAGTTTATGAGAAACGAAATCAAATGCCTTACTCATGTCCAGAAATAAAGCCAGTGTATGCATATTATTATTCAAATAACGCGTAATTTCCCTAACAAGGTGGAAACAAGCCAAAACTGTGGACCTATTTTTTCTGAATCCGAATTGTTCTTCTTTGAATAATCTCTCAACGGACATGAAACTATATATTTTATCATACATTACTTTCTCGAATATTTTTGAAAGTATCGGTATTAATGTTATGGGTCTATAGTTGCTCAATTCGTTCGCAGATCCATTTTTATGCAAAGGTTTAACTATAGATCGCTTTAGCTCACTAGGAAAGATACCCTCAATAAATGACAGATTTATTATATGAGCTAGTGGTTGAGCTATGTATTTGGCACACTTTTTAATTATGTCAGTGTTTATATGGTCATATCCGGTAGAAGACGTATTTTTTAGGTTTCTTATTATTTTAATTATGTCATTTTCATTAACCGGTGTCAAATATATACTATTATGGTGAAAAGGTATTTTAGTTGATTTTATCTTAATATTAGTACTGGTATTTTTAGTTAAATTAATGTAATAATTATTAAATAAATTGCAAATTTTTTCAGGTGAATGTACATATTTATTATTATCTAGCTTTATTTCGTGGATATCCTGCTTTATATCAATATTCTGTGAACTTTTTTTTATTAAATTCCAAGATGCTTTGCAAGTATTTTTAGATTTTTTAATATAATGTGTATTTGTTTTTCTTTGTGCTTCGTGTATACATTTTTGTAGTATCTTTGAATAACAAAGATATCGTTTATGATTGTATTTTTTATTGGATGTACTTAACCGGTATTTTAGGTACAGCCTTCGCTTAATTACGCAACATCGCTTTATTCCTTTAGTAAGCCAATTATTTTTTATTTGTTTATTAACTCTTTTTACTTTTATAATAGGAAAGCATAGGTTAAAAAACAATATTAAAAGGTCGTAAAAGCTCCTAAATGCTTTTTCCATTGTTTTTTCTGAAAGTACTTCACTAAATGATAGATTAGATATACATTCCACAAACTTAACCATGTTTTCTGCACACATGTCTCTCCTACTTTCAAACCAAAACTTTGTCATTTTTCGGTAATTGTCGTTTATATCTATCGGAAAACTTATGCTTTGGCCGGTTTCATGATCTGACAGGCATAAGTAGTGTAAATTGGCAGTAACTTTGTTGCTTATATTACTTACAATTAAGTCAAGACATGCATTTTTACGAGTAGGTTTATTTATGTGGCTAATAATATTGTAATTTTTTAATAAACTGAGTAACTCCCTTGTGTGCTTGTTGTCCTGTTTAAGATCCAAATTCCAGTCACCACACAGTATCAAAGTTTTATTTTGTTTTCGCAGTAGGCATTTTAACAGAGATTCTAACTTGCATAAAAATAATTCAGGGTTTGATGACGGAGTCCTATAAATGCAAACTACTACTAAGCGATACTGTTTTATTTCTACAGCACAACACTCAAACACATACGGTATAGCGTGGGTAATTGTTAAGTTATTGAAGTCTAGATCATTCCTTAGCAGAATGCACGAGCCTCCTCGACGCTCTTTTCTACAGAATGATGATGCCAGCCTATAATTCGGAATAGTCACATTTTTTTCAGTTCCCTTTTTTATAAAAGTTTCGGTTAAACATATTATATCAATATTGCCTATTTCACTATTTAATTCCTTTATTGCTATGTCTAAAAGATCCTGCTTACTAAGAACACTAGCTATGTTTTGGTGAAAGAGTGTTAGTGTTTTTGTAACGAAAAAGCACAGGGTCAATGTTGTGATTGTCATAATGAGGTTTTAGTCTTCTCGAAAAGTAGTCAGGTATCGTTTTTTGCAATATTTTTTTATTATTTTTACAGTCATTTTGTGTCAGGTTTTGCCAATGCTTATTAACTATAATTGATTCCCTAACTTTTTGTGGGGCAAGAAACTCTGTTTTGTAATGTAAATAGTCAATTTCAATATTAATTCTATAACACAACTCCTGTAAATAAAATGTCCTATTAAAGTTTCTAGTTGGTAAATATATACAATTGTCATAATTTCTTATAAGTAGTTTGATGTTATAATTTAAAAGATCTACATTAAGATGGGGATTATTCTGAATATTCATAATAAAAACTTTACATTGTTTTAACTTATATAGGGCAATACTCAATTCCGAAAATAAAACAAACGGATTCCTATCATGTGATCCAATCGCTAAGATGACTATGTCATCTTTATTCATCTCTTTTTTTAGGTTATCACAGGAATTTAATATTTGGGTGCAAGTCGCTCCGGGTTTTAACATAGATGTAATTTTGTAGGGATTATTCAAGATGCAATTTCGACTCTTATGTAGTATCTTTGATAAACCCTTTATCTGTTCATCTCCCAGTATGTAAATGTGTGAACTTTTCTTCCCTGTCGAACTTGTTTGATCCGTTCCATCTCTAAAGGGCGATTCGTCTGATTTCGTTCTGATAGACTCAGTACACGTTACAACATCCTGTGTTAAGTGATTTTGTGTACTGGTTTGGCTGACGTTATTGTGACAATCATGGGCGACCTCTGGTGGTGAGTTAAATAAAACTGTTTTTGCTGTACACAATGGTGATTGTGACATAGTTGTATTAATCTTTAACATTTTGCTTCGAAATGGAGATTCTCTTCTAGACTTTTGAGTTGTTGTTGAACAAACCATATCTTTTAATGCGTACATTTGAATCTGTTGTCGTACAATGTGTTTCTTTAAGTCGTTATTTTCTAAGCTTAAATTGTCAATTTCTTGATCAGCCTGCTCTAATTTAAACTTTAATGATGCAATTTCTCGCAAGTACTCTTCACAGTTAGATTTATCGTTGTACATTTCGCTATGTATACTTAGCATTGTGGAATCTAAAATTGTGGAGTTCAAAATGTTATTGTCCATCGTTGAGAGATCAAAGTCAGATTTAGATCTTGCTATTTTATGTCGTACTGTTATATTATCAATAACATTTTTTGTCAATGGCTCCATCTTGTGTCGAGTAGTAGTAAGACGATGTTAATGTCGGCAGCGACCTCTATAGTTGCTCTTGATGATTAGTTGTCAATGTCAGTAGCTCCCTCTAGGTGTGTTAATGCGAACTTCGTGCAATGGGTCAAATTGGTTCATATATAAGTTTACTAACGTCAAGTCTTGACGTATAATAATACTGCTACTGCACGGAAGATGGCGACACTTGGTGGAAAAAGCAGTGTTTCTTCGACCGTTATTTTATCAATTTTATCTAAATTGCAGGTTTTAGGTTATAATTTTATTATTTTATCCATAAAGAGGAGTGTTTTTGTACATACTCAGAAATATTGTCCATTTATGTCACTGCAGTCCATTTATAAGTAAGATGTCCAAAGATAGTTCCGTTATTTAAATCAAAATGTCACTTAATATGTAGTTCACAAATATAGTTCTAATTGACGTTATTCCTTTTAGTTCTTTTAGATAACACTGTCACTTTGTATTTTGTATTTTTCACGTAGATTCTTACAGTTTTTGTCACTTAATTTGCAAAATAATCACTTAAATATCGTAATAAATCACGGAGACAACGTTTACATGGCCAGTAGCGCCATCTGGGTATTTATTACTCTATACCGCTTCAGCTTCCCATCACTGGCTTGATCTACAACCACGTTGATAAATTCCTTTAGACAAACACTTTTATACTACGTTACGTGTAATTTTTTTTATTACATTGAGTTAATAAAAAATATGAATAGCATGAGCTCCGTGGTTCCTCCTCATAGTATCGACTCGGTCACATGCAGTAAATAAGTCATAATTCTTGTAGTTATCTCAATACATGGCAATTATGGTTTACTGAAGTTCAACTATAAATTACGCCATTAGATGTGTAGAACTGTTTCCTTGTAATTACTGCAGTGTTCACCTTGGTCCTCCTCTGTGTGTTGAAACGAAATGTTTGTGTTACAAAACCTATGATATTTTAACACTTTCCTGTCTGCGGTCCAGACACAATAGAATTTCAATTGTTATGTATCATATGTGATACACAAAGGACAGGGAACCTGTTAAACTTGCTTGTGTAGGTAGGTATGTCGATGATTTTTTTATTCACGCTATCCATCACCATCTGGACAATAGAGGCTTACCTCTATTGGCTCTATTCACCACGTTTGGCAGGCGGGTTGCCGGCCACCAAACCGCAGTAGGTTTTATTTGAAAACGATACTGATATCGTTTTAGACTCTGAAGTCTACGATGGAACTCGCTCACCCAGCAGAAACTGGTTCACTCTCACCTTGAACATCCGAAGATTATAATAATATTTATCGGGGAACAAGGAGCCCGGCGAAGAGTTCAATATTTTTAGCCGTTGGCACTATGAATGAAGGTAGGGGCAAAACGCGCTGTGCGAGTATTTTCAGAAAAACTTAGTAATATCACATAAAATAATAGCTTTGCGATGCTACTGTTACGATGCCATATCTCATCTATGTTTTAAATACCTATACCTTATCACTTTTCGCTAATGTTTCTATATAGAGACACCAGTAGAACGCTACGGCACGTACTATTAATAGTCATTATCTATTATCACCTACTGTAACACTTTATGGGGAGTGCTGTGCTCACACATGTGATGTCACCGCCGCATTAGCCTGTTTGTCGTGTGTGTTTACCATCGTTAGTCCACGACTTCACAGTATGCACAATATGCACATTATTGCACATGTGTGTAGGATAGATAGACATATATTCTTTACTGCACACCATACAATTTAAGAGAGGTAGGGCATAGCGAATCTTCGCTCGAATTGAGCCGCCTGTCCGGGGAAGGACCTCCACCCTATAGAATACCGCAGTCAAATGACCTCTGGGTCGTGTTTCTGCCGGTGAGTAGGGTTTCCGGAGCTCGTGGGGGTTTAGGGTTGGGCCGGCATGGCGGTGGCAACTGACAAGTAACTGACCAGTTACTTGCCCGTTGTCACAGCGACTTGGGCTTCTCTTTCGCTTTCCATCAGGCGTAGGGAAGCATTTATGTCGAGCCACTACAAAAAAAAATGTGTGTAGGATAGACAGATAGATATTCTTTACTGCACACCATACAATTGAGTTAAAACTAGACTAGTTGTTCAATTTAGTCGGTCTCTATGAGCTATGAGCGATCTTTTTCAGACAAACCTTAGGGTAGAGGTTAAATTATAAAATTACTACATAAAATATCACACACAACATACGGCCACTAATTGGGCTCAAACTAAGGTTTTCGCTTGTACTATAAGTACATACCCGATGATGACTGGGACCGATTAGACTGACTCGATGGCTCATTTGGTAGTGAGCACTGCCCTCTGAGCCAAGGGTCGTGGGTTCGATTCCCGCACAGTACAAACATTTGTGTTCATGAACATGCCTGTTTGTATTGGTCTGGGTGTTTTCTATGTATAATATGTATTTATTTACAAAAAAAAAAGTATCTAAGTAAGTTTATCAGTTGTCTAGTACCCATAGTACAAGCTTCGGCTTAGTTTGGGGCTAGATGGCGATGAGTGGCCCAGCGTGGCATGTCTTGGGTTATATTTATATTTATTTATTTACCGTCCTTTTCCTAAGTTGACCCGACCAGAAATCGTACCCGAGTGCTGTAGATCGTCCTCGCTTTAGGATTACAGTGCGCCACAGTGGTCATTTCGCTACTACAAACTACTCTAAATTGACACAACTGTAAAAGTGTCTCTTTAAATGTAAAACTTTGAAAAGTAAATCCTATCCCCGCTCAGCTGTCATTCCGTAGCGCATCGAAACCTCATTATCTTAATTTTCTAGGTCAATCACTTCATACATTTTTATTAGCGTATATTCAAGCGGCTTGAAAAAGTAGATTATGAAAGCGTCTGAATACACTGACGGGCAATTAGTACCCTACTGGGATAATTTGTACAAGATGGCACGTTTGATGTTCTGTATGTTTGCGTTTAGTCGTTGTTATGACGACTAAGACCAGGCGCGTACTCATAGTGCGCGCCTACACTAAGGGAATATCAGGAAACGGGCAGTAGCGTTTATCTGGCTGGCAGGCAACAAATCAGTTGCTTGCCCGTTGTCACAGCGTCTTGGGCTGGGCCATTATGTCGAGCTACTATTAAAAAAACGTTATTTCTTTTTTTAAACTTGATATTTGTCTACGCTACTGTGCATATGAGTACTATAGATCGACACGACCGGAGAGAGACCAAGCACAGGACTATAAGATTGGGCTTCTCTTTCGCTTTCCATCAGACGTAAGGAAGCTATTAGGTCGAGCTACTATTAAAAAAAAGTTATTTCTTTTTTTAAACTTGATATTTGTCTACGCTACTGTGTATATGAGTACTGTAGATCGACACGACCGGAGAGAGACCAGGCACAGGACTATAAGATCCACTAGGGTGTAACACTGTCTACTTGCTGACCTGACATTAACGTGCTTTCTGATGCACTAGGTGTATCCAACATTTTTTTTGCAAGAGGCGGTAGACTACACCGCCCATGGACACCCAAATCGAGTTCTGAGCTCGCTGCCGGCGTTAATAGGAGTATGCTCGTTTCTTGAAGGCTCCCAAGTAGTAGCTGTTCGGAAAGACTGTCGCAGACAGACAACATCCTACTTCCTGGCTGCTACTAAGTAACATATTGATAGAAAACCCCTGTAAGAATGTTTGTACCGACCCGGTTCCACGGGACCCTTAAGCGGCGCCAACGAGCATATTTCATAACAAAATTGATATTTAAATGAAAGAAACGGCAATCGCGTTTATTAAATGCTTAACGGAATGTGGAAAAAGTAAATAAGCGTTGTGATTACAAAAACAACATAGAGGTTTCTGCTGTGATTGGTATTGCTTTGATGGCTGGACTCGATTATTCCTTACGGTTTATCCCTGACGGGTGGTCCATACAACAATAATAAACAACCATATTTTATTTTTGAACCCGCTTCGAAACTTGTGGCTAATATTGGTCGAATTCTTTTTACAGCAAACACCATTCTGTAGTCTGTGGCCGTAAAGGTCTGGTGCCATTTTCTTTTTATTTTGGGTCAGCGGACGGCTAGCGAAAAGAAGACTATGGCTTCCTTTTGCTTGATGGAATGCTGGAAAGAAATCTATAGTAGCTCTGATATCGGGCGGGAAACCCCAATTTACAGTAAATCATCACAGTCATGCTGACACGCACGATGATTCTTATATATATATATATGTCTTATATATAAAATAGCAAGAATCGTAAGTTGATCAATTTCCTAGGTATTTATTTATTTATTTAAACTTTATTGCACAATAAAAAGAGTGTACAAAAGGCGGACTTAATGCCGCATAGGCATTCTCTACCAGTCAACCATTGGGCTAAGCAGAAATAAATGTAGGTAGTGTGCTGCAGAGTTCGATAAAAATTACAAATTAAAAATAAACAAAAAAATACTTAAATAAATACATACATATTATAAAGTAAATATAATACAATATAGCTCATATTAATATAATATACACATATACATATAAAATAATATACATATATATATATATATATATATAAATAATAGTAAGGACGACAACAGAGTAGTGAGACGACTTCGTTAATGTTGGATACGAAAATGTTTCTGGACTCTAAACTTAAAAGCTGCTTTACTCGGGGCACTCCGGATGTTTTCGGGCAGTCGGTTCCAAAGTCGGATGGATTGCACGCAGAAAGAATTGGAGACGAAACTCGAGTGGTGCAAGGGAGTAGCTAAAAGGGAGCTGCTTGAAGAGCGAAGCTGCCGAGTGTGAGTCGAACTAAGCAATGGGAACTGAGATTTGAGATAGTTAGGCGAGTTAGGATCGTAAAGAATTGAATAGAGGGTACATAGCATCCGGATATTACGACGTGTCGCTATAGGGAGCCAGCTAAGTTGTGTACGATGAGAGGAGACATGGTCGTATTTCCGTAGGCCATAGATAAATCGAATGCAATTATTCTGAAGACGATCCAGCTTGCGAAGGAGACATTGATTAAGGTCAGGGTAGCACACATCGGCATAATCAATTATGGGAAGGATCAGGGACTGGATCAATGCTGCCTTGGTGTTAATAGGCAAAAAGTGTTTGAAGCGATAGAGAGAGCACAACGCAGCCGTGACTTTACGGCTGACCTCGTCGACCTGCTTGGACCAGCTAAGAGCAGAGTCAATGTACAGGCCGAGATCTTTCACATTAGCGCAGTAAGGAATTTTAGTACCTCCGGTTGATTAACTTCCGGAAAATAATAAACGGCAGTTGAAATGTATTATTTAACGTATGTATTTTAGTAAATTGATCATTTTACGGGGTCTTGCCGTAGAATTATCCGACGAAGGTAAGGTGAACGATGATTGGTTCAATGGCTCACGTGGCGTTATCCCGGCAACCAATCAGGGAACAATGTATTATGTTACGGGTAATAGTACACCGTTAAATAGTACATTGAGCAACGATTGGCCCATTTGAGGACGATTTTACTTGTGTCAAAATCGTAAATTATTAAATGACTGTCAGGCTACCGTAAATTGATCAACTAACTGAAATCCATTGCGTAAAATAATACATTTCAACTACCGTTTGTTATATTCCGAAAGTTAATCAACTACCTAGGAAATTGATCAACTTACGATTCTTGCTATTTTCCGGTGACATATATAGATTTTCTTTCATCATCATCATCAGCCTATATCAGATTCTCTTTACTTCACCAAAAGAAAAACTTGGAACAAGCCAAAGTAGACAATTGTTGCACAATTTAGGCAGTATTATCGCTATATTCTTTCAGGAATAGCAAAATAGAAAGAGTGAGTCTTCCATATTAAATTTTCAAGTATTGTTCCTATAGCTTAAGTTAGAAAGCAGTTACTTATATTACGGGCGTCTATTCCGTTCGACGAGTACTTCACCTGTGAGTCACCTTGTCCCCATATGCGCCAGCTCCTCCCTTGACATGAAGCAACTATTACTTCACCATCGTTATCATCGCATTTACAATCTTGTCCTTAACAAAATGTGTCGAAAAATAACAAAGTTTACCTGTTTGCTTTGAGAGTTCGTCGGTATATCTGTTTTTATGGTTCTTATATATCTATTCTATCGGTAAATGAAACGTACTTATAGGCGCTACATTTTTGTCTCATGGCTTAATTTAGGTTGACATTGCTCTGTTGCAATCATGTTTTTCGTATCTCATTGCTCTCATGTTTTTCGTACACTATGCTTTATTATTATAAGACGATTTGAAATTTCGTACTACCTGATTACATAAGTCTCAATACCAGACGTTAGTCGGTAGTACATGTAGTTTCTTTTTAATTTTCTTCCGAACTCTAGGTGAACGTGAGATGATGAAACGTCGCTCGCATACTCTATTTATTTTCCAACTGTTTTACGACGTATTTTCCCCCACAAAAGCGGTAAAATCGTAACACTAACGCGATTCATTTGAATATTGACATTTCGTGCAAGCATTTCAAAATCGATCGTTGCATATAAATATGAGAAAAGTGTACATACATTGATCCGTTCCAAAAGTAAGTAGCTCGAGCACTTGTGTGCGAAACAATCAAGTTGCCACAAATATATTGTAACACAAACGTACCTACATCATATGAATAATGGGGATGTTTCCAGGGTCAAAATAATTACATTATATTTAGTCCGCATTTTAGATTATAAAAATACATTAGACACGTATTTTTCCTTTTTTCATTTAAACAAAAAATAACAAAGATACAAGGCATCAAAATTTAGGAGTGGGGATCTTTGACGTTACTTAGTGGCGAAAAAACTCCCACTATGTGACGTCACGCGTAATTTCAACGTGCTATATCTTTGTCATTTTTGGTCTAATTTACAAATGAAAAAATACGTGTCTCTTATTTTTGAACAATCTAAAAGACGGACTAATTATATTTTTTACGGAAACAGGCCCATTGTCCCTGGTTTGCGAACCAATCTTGAGCCCTCGGTTCAAAAGGCAAGGTTTTGTACCTTGCTTTTCCTAATATACCACCGATCGGGTATCACATGTCCAAGGTTCGATGTCTCCGAGCGGCCTTGCGGCTGTTGTAATCTAGTTTGTCACTACATTGACAGAATGGTGTCGCATAGTTTAGTGTTCTTCATTATTTGATTAACATGTTCACGACGCTCTTTATGGCGCCGAAGGAAACCAGTGAAAGGGAAGTTGTATGTATTGTATATGCTCAGCTTGAAGTATGCCACAAAATTGCATATATTCTCAATCTGTATTCAAGTTTTTTTTCCGGTTGATTCAGTCTGAGATCTCGATTAAGAAGACGTCACAAGACAAACATACGGATAAGTATGGTTGTGTTCAAAGAGCCGCGTCTTTGGTGGGCGAACCCTGAGATGCGATGCCTTCTAGGTCTACTCAAAAGAACTCTTAACTTTAGCTATTGTAACTACTGGATATATTAGGTCTAAGAATCGGCAATTTTAATTTTTTAAATTTAAAATAACCGGAAGGCCTAAATTGTATGAAAAATGCCGGGCTCGGCGAAAAAACCGGATCCGGGATAATGTGAATAGCTTCATACAATTTGTACCGCCACTAGGCCTTCCGGCAATTTTACCGGACCGGGAGATCTGCCGGTCCGGCGTAATGGGAACCCGGCCATACGATACACAGATATCAAAAATGTAACCGGTGAAAATGCATGCCCTATTCAGGGTAACGACGGAATATGTGGGTCTCACCCCGCTTGTTTTCTCAATCGCTACGGAGAGGTTACCCTAAATTTGAGCAGTCATGCCATAAATGTATATAAATAGAGTTCATCATAAATGCGATGTATGTCAACCGTTTACTCGGCCTTCCTTGCACACGAAGGCTTCCTATACGCGTACGGTGCACACTCGCGGTGCACCTTTGCACAGTTGCGCGCCATTGTTCCATCCCATCTGTGCATTTATTGTGACTCACAATTCCTCACAACTTTTGTCTTTCCGGCCACTGTTCGCCATTTTAATAGCTCTTTGTCTTGTGTTCCTAGTAAATCAAACATAAGCGAATTCCCATTGCACTATGGCAACATTATTTGAAAAACTAATTTAGGTTAAACCATAGGTATTATTTTGAATTTTTGCCCTAAGGGTCACTCTCGTTTCCTCAGCATTAATGTGTACCACGTGCTAATTGCGTCTTACGCATTATTACAACGCTTGCACTTTGTTATTATCAGTGCATAGTAAAGATTCTGACCGTTAGCCAAATGTGATTATCATCATGTAATCGAGCGGTCGTTGAACTGAGCTCTATAATAGTAGAGACACGAAGATATCCCGTTCTCTGCCAACTGCTTTTTGTTTATCGTAATTTAAACTAATTTTTAATTGCTTTTTATCAGCAAATTTAACCATCCATCAGCCTTCGTGTATCATCCCGTATATTATTTCACTCAACGTAATTCGTGTAGTATCAGTTTTCTCTTTGGTAACATTTGCAATCTTGCGCCGTTAAAATTTAAATTAACACAACCATATCTAGCCATATGTAGTATGTTATCCACCTCGCCACTTGGTGCTTGCCTAAAACGAGACCAAGTTTTAAATGTCGCACATTCGAAGAATTCTTTATCGCTCTCGTATCTCACCGTACTAGTTACGGAATGAAATATTAACAGCTAACTCCACCGTATATCTTCTGTAATGTCACATTTAAAATGCAATGCTCAAATAGTTGTAAACGATCAACGTAAGAAATAACTAGCATCGTAAATATCGAAGCTTACGGAGCCTTGTCAAACGAAAACTTTCGGTATAGCACAATGCGGATCAATAAAGTTTGTTTAAATGTTACAATCGTTCAAGGTAAATATAAAGAATTCTGGCGATTTAATATTTTAACTGACTGGTTTCAATTTGGGCACGAGTTATAATGTGAAGACGAACTAAAAACGTGTAAAACTGCTGCCGCCGTGTTTAGTAAGTTGATAAGTATTGAAGTTATTAAGGTTGGTAATTACCAAATGCAAGGAAAATGTCCTCTTTACTAATTATCTGAAACTAGACTAGTCAAATATCTAGTTTCTCTAGCCATAGGCCCTTCTACATGATACCGTTAATAGTAGCTAGTTAGTACTAAACTATACTATTAACGGATATTAACAATAACGTTGCGCAATCTACATTTGTTTCACAAAGCATGTTCTTTACCGAATTGGATTTTACCAATCTCAAGTTTTCCTTTGAGCTCGTAATGATACCGGTGACAACAGCTAGGTCCATATAACCGTTGGTAGATGTGCGTTCCCGGCTCATTAGCGGAGTGGCAACAAATTTCGCCTCGCGCGCAAACATCCGCCGTTTACACGGCGATAAGGCGCCGCCCGTCGACGGCTGCGGCTTATCTCGAATTAACGTTTCTCAATCGCACCGGTGATTCATTCTCGCACATCCTTTAACTATTTCGCTAGCATGCACGCGGTGTCACTGGAAGAAATAAGATCCTTAACTGCGGCGTTAAAATTGACACACAAATACACTTCATCTAAACGAATGGAGATAATCACGTTATCATTCATATTTTCAGTTTTATAATGCTACAAATGTCTATTGGTTTCTGCATCTTAATTACTGCTCTTTTGAATTATTTTAGAGGTTTGACTATACTCGTAAGATAATAATTGGTAAATTCGGACGAGTCTGACGTTTGAAATTTTAGCTAACAATTACTAACCTGCTTAATATTTTGTGCAAAATCATGTACTTTCTAGAGTGATTTTGATTATACTTTAACATCAATTTATGTGCAGTGTTGTGAAGCTGATATAGTGAGGGAGTCGGACAATTGCACCTCGTTTAGATTCCGGCTTAGGCAATAAATAGATTCTGATTTTAATACATACTTTATTACACCTGCTATGTTAATGAATATTTATCGACTTGCAACTTACAGCTAGTCAAGAATGTCGCCCAATCATAGAATATACTCGTACCTATTTTAGCAAGGCTTAGCGTGGTGCGAATTGCTATGACGATATTGAATTCCAAATGACGCATATAACTTTATTGTAGACACCGAACATGATAGGTATCACTTCCATAGTTCAAAAATTAATCACTAACTTTGTTCTCCTTAGGGCTCTAAAAACAAAACAATGACTGAATTTAATTTACTGCCTACTTAAAATATTATATCATCGACATTAGTAAGTCTCCCACTCTGTTTTCATTGTCATGCCAAGGTTTTCCGAGAATTAATACAGTATTGTCCTGTAAATGATTACGCCTTCAGTGACCGTTAATAATCATTTTCATTTATTTTAACCTTTCTTACTTGCCCATTTTTTATATGTAATATTCTTCATATCTGACAATTCATTGCTGCCGTAAACTAAAACGCCACTATAATTGTCTTTTCATTTACAACTGCGTCAAGCACATTTACAAATCAACAAGTACCGTCATCTCATTTTACCTTGTTCCGAAAAATACTTAGCAGTAATGATAGCTCATACGGGCAACTTGATAAGTTATAAATAGGGAGCATCAAGGCACTATCGACCTCGATAGCTGTATGAATGAACGCGGCGTGCCATTATACGTCCATTGTTAGCAGCATCCCGACGATAAGATCATACCATGACAAGCTACTATTGTTAATAGCTTTGCAGACATCCTCGTTCACAGTAAATGCAAATTTACAATTAAGCGTCGATTTGATTGTGTTTACTTTTTACCATGATAACCTTTAACTTGTGTTTGATTTGTTACTTAACGATCCAGCTATAGATTATAACGTTTATCGAAAACATCGAGGTTATCATTGGTCTTTCGAAAATTACCGCAAATATCCAAACTTAGTTTCAATTGTTATCTGTTATGCTATTGTAGCAACATTAATAACCCATCACAAATGTTATTATTATGTCAATTGCTTGAAAAGCTATAATAGGTATAGTTACGTCGATGACATAATCGCCCCGGAAGATCACATCCGCTTGGCGCCGTCCCAACAGCATCGGGTAATTTTAGATCCAAACACAAATGTCTCGTTTTTCTATTTTTACACGCCCCTCTCGTTTTATTGTCACTCACTTTCTAATGTAGGAGGTTTTAATTAACTTTTTCTTATTTCGCATTTTCAACCGCATCACTCATTTGTAGAGTTTTTCGAACAGGCTGCTGATGTTGGTTAGTTCATCTGTATCTTAATTATCCATTGTTGAAGTCTAATACATTGACTTGAATGTAGTTTCGAATATTCATAACCCTGTTAGAAATTTCATTTACATAAATTATTGATATGAATATTGAACGAAATCAACTCTCGGGATGAAACCTTTAACTTCACCTTGTTCCATTTAAATGGAGCCTTTTAAATAATATCAAAAATAATTTCTGCACAATAACAACAACAGGCGCCTACTCGCTCCGTATCTGGCTGCGCAGGTATAAGTTTTCTTCGCCATATTTCAGCTAAGGTCACCACATTTGCGGTCATGCGCAAGGGCACTTATCATGTTTGTAATAAACTTGTCGGTTGCAGAACTTTTATTGCAAAATTGCTCGTTGAATAATAGTAATTGAATTCGAAGCGTACAACATTATAATAAATTTAACGATATCATTTATAATATAATGAGAAATAATAATTTTCATTTGTTGTTGTGATCTGTTGTTTACTATCAACCCCATTGTAGACACTTGACATTGAAATAAGGTTGTACTCGTATAGTTTCTATGTTAATTACGTCGAAATTAAACCATTGCCCATTTTCTTCTATTCGCGACCAATTTTCAATTTCTTGTATTAATGATACATGTACTTGTAGAGCCAACAAATGCTCAACATTATGCTATGATCTACAGTAATCTCTATGCATGAAATTTTAACTACACGCTGAGACGTAGATGCCAAATGTAACATGGGCTATTTTGCAAAATTTGCACAGAAAGAGAAGTGCTATTAGTTTGACGTGTCTTTGTGTGTGTGTCTGTGAACTCCCAAACTTTTTATTTAGCACCGTGATTCTTAGCCATAAGTCATAAAAATCAGCCCAGAAGTTGCCTTCCTGATGCCAATTTTCAATAAAAAAAATTTTACTTACGTGCTTAGATATGGTACCAGCGTTAACAGGTACCACCGTTTTCCTATGTAAAATCAAAATCTACTGAGATCACCAACACCCGCCTTCTCAAGATTCTTTGGTTGAGACCTATGTCCAGCAGTGGACGTTTGCAGGCTGATAATGATATGGTACTATAATTGAACTGTACGTTTCAGATGAACGTCCGCGTGACGACGATGGACGCGGAGCTGGAGTTCGCGATCCAGCAAACGACCACCGGCAAGCAGCTGTTCGACCAGGTCGTTAAGACCATCGGCCTGCGCGAAGTATGGTTCTTCGGTCTGCAGTACACCGACTCCAAGGGCGATCTCACCTGGATCAAGCTCTATAAGAAGGTTAGTGCTTTCGTTTCTTGTTTGGATGGGTAATTGCAATACATTGAGCACCCGCTGAAGTGGTAATTTGATCTAGATAACAAAGCTATTGTTGATTATGGATACTGAAGAACTCTGATGATAAATCTTTTGAAGAGCTTAATCTAAGAAGGTTGTAATTATGCTTAGTCTGCCGAATTATGAAAGATATTATTGCATAATCATATTAAGTGATGATTCGTGAATTAGTCGTATAAGAGGAAGATTTTTTTACAGATCTTATACAAGGCCTAAAACAACGTAATGCAAAAGTACTAGGTCAATGATTTTAAGACGGTTTTTTAAGGTTACATCAGGCTTAACAAGTAAAATAATCGGTAAAGAAACTTAGACTCACATGTCGGTACCAAAGTGGTTTGTAAAAGCATGAGAACATAGTGGCGTGGGCTTTATGACTGATCAACGACGTTTATGTGTTTGTGCATGTTTCGTGATTCTACACACTACACATCTATATCGATACAGTCTTACTGCTTGTATCGTGTAGGGCTGAAGTTATCTTTTGTCACCAAGTCATATAATTGGCATTTCAGGTTAAATAACCTGTTTGTTTAAAATCTCAATAAAATCCAACAGGACTAGTAAAAAAAGATTAGCAATAAGCTAAAGATTTAATAGAAAGATTAGCAAAAATTTAAAAGATTTTTGTAATGTAGAGTTTCATTCGACAGACAATGTATATGAATTTAAAGATTTCTTAAAAAGTTACAACTATTGACCATATCATTGCTTGCTCTTCTTAAGCCTTATGGAACACATAATGTATGCAACCAAACATAACCTAAATCGGTGGCATCCCTAGCTGCGTCTCGTGAGTCTGCGCGTACGCAACGATTATTTTTAGCGGAACCGACGCTGATCGCGATGCGCCCAACAAGTTCAAGTTTGTTTGTATTATTTTTATAGCTACTTTTTTGTTTACCGGCAAAGATCGTAAAGTTTCGCCCATTATATTTCTTTATTGTAATTGGCCATGTTTTAGTGGAAACTTATACCTAATTGGTTAAATTTAGAGACCTGACAGGAAATTGAAGCGATATCAATTTGATATTCGTAACTCTTGAGAAACATCCAGAATAATAGGACATCTCGATCAAACCATCTCAACTAAGTGATAAAACTGTAGTAATAGTAATAAATGAATGATAAAAACTAAGTCACTAAGTTGACATTAAGACAAAAAAAGTTACTTAGATATCGCAAAATATTACTAAAATTTTCGTTACCACCTGACTTAGCAAATTTTTAATCGTAAAACGTCATTGTTCTCACCAGCCAACCTTGATTTTTATCTGTAATGTTTGTGTTTGATACTAACACTATGTACTTTTGATGATTAATTAGCAGCTTCTATTTTATGTTTAAACACTGCTTTTATCAATGGTAAGCCTCCACTTACAAAATTTCCAAAGTTTTGTTACAATTAATTTAATTTGATTCAAGAGTGTTTATTAATCTACATTCAGTTAACATAGAAGAGATTGTCACACACTAGATACTTTACCAAAAATGCAATGAACAAATTTTCTTCAAACTGCCTTGAGAAATCCGCAGGCTCATTGCGTTCGATGCAAGTTTCCATCACTCTGTGCCGTTCTACAGTACCCATGAACACAATTCTGTGAAATTGTTTTCCTTTATATCTTCAGCTGACATTGACCTGGTCTTACAATGCCGTCATCGACCACTCGTCGAGTACAACATTAAGCCTGCCACTTGATATTCAGTTATAATGCGTTATACCGTATTATCGTACGGGGTATGAAAGACCCATTTATACCAGCATTTTTTGCATTAACAGTACCTAAAGTTGATGTAAACAGAAGTTAATTCAGTTTCGTAAAACATTTGAATCTGTTAAAATCTCTTGTAAGACTAAGATTAAAAAAAAATCCTGAACTAAAAGTGCTACCGACTGCCACATTTCTTACTTATCACTCGTCATGATTGCTTAAATATAGAATTTTTACTTCGTGACCTACTTTATTTGCCAAAACACTTCGCTTTCACAATTGTCACACGTGTTTTACTCTGTAAACCTGTGATACTCTATTCTCAATGCTTCAGCTACTAGTAAAAACGATAATTACCTCCTTTACTGTTTGTTTATTATTATTGAATAAACAGATGTTGGTCACAAATACCCAGACTCTCCACACTCGCAGGGTCACAGCTATATCTTTCTCATTAAGGACGACAACTTAAAATTTCAATACAGGTACATGAATATTCATTAGCTGATATCTCACTGAGACCTTGGTCTCACAGCTCATGTTTAGTCGTACTATAACTTTTACCATGTGTATAGTTAGTACTGACTATCCATTAATAATGTGTGTTCTTGATGAGGGCAATATCTAACTATCTACTTATGCAACTGTCTTAGATGATGGATGAATAATTAAGTAAAAGAATATTTTTAAATTGTTTACTGCATGAATGAAATAAGCTTTTCGTACTCAATGCTTCAGCTTGTTCCGATGTCAAAAGACTCATTGAATTGCATTTAATAATAGTGGGAAGGGTCGGGGTTAATATAATAAAGATTGAATTGATTTTTGCATCTATTCGGTCGATGTTTTGCATTCAAGGTACTAAAATGTACACTTTCGGAACATTTTTGTAGAGTTAAGTTACTTATAAAACTTAGAGCATTATTTGAACTTAAGTAACGGTACGTTTCATTACTGTTCTGAACTTGAATTGCAACTACACGTTTCTACCATTATTAATTTCATCATCATCATCATCATCAGCCCGTGTCAGTCCACTGCTGGACATAGGCCTCTCCCAAGGTTCGCCACCATTATTAATTTATTTACTACCAACTTTTATATCTTATCAATATTCTGTGGTAGAACACAATATGATTTTATTTCACTATTTGTAACTGTTTTGTAGAGGCCTGTCCTATGCCTGACCTACTATGATTTTCATACGGTTATTGTTTTCAAATAAATAAATGAGTTTCTTCAATTTGAAACATTTGTCAACCAACTAAACAATTAGGATCAAATCAACGACTCTACCTAGTAATATTTGGATTAACCCATTTAAATAATTATAACGAAGATAAACAACAGATACTGGACATCGCTATCAGATACTCGTTATCGGAAAGGACGATTAGGTAACTTATCAATCTGTGATTGTCTAAAAGAATTTTGTTTGCCATCGCGATTGTACTCGTAATCGTGTGCGCCAATCTTACTGATAGTTCAAATTAAGTAAATTTAGGAATTGTATATTAATTTTATTTGAATTTTTAAATTTAAAAATACCACTGCATTGTTTTTCATATACCTTCGTGGTTTTTGCAGTGAACATTCTTTACCGTGAAATTTGTTCGCCCCCCTTTTCAGCAGGTCATGCAATCGATTTACATGATTGTTACCTTACTATTCCTGGCTCACCATAGTACATTGCTACAAATGAACCTTACAATCTACTTATAGATTACCTTGGAATTCCATTCCGCTATAATATCTAAGTAATTGATTTTAAGTAGAAGTTGAGTGCTTTGATAGCCGATATCTTGAAAAAACCATTTTCAGTTAACGAAAACGTATAAAACATTTTACAACAACAACGTTCCTAATATCTTAGTCACAGTGCAATTTCCAAGGTAACAGGGTATTTTCAAGGTAGGACCCCAAATGGTGTATATGAAAAGTTCATAGGTATTTTAAATGTTAAGGAATTCAACTGATGTAAAATTAATTTAAATCTAAGGGGCAGCGCAGTTCTAGAACTAGCGACTCTTCTGACCTAATTTTTCCAAGGAGACTAACCAAGTACACGGGATATTAAAATACATACACACGTGTGTGCGTAAACACAGATGCACTCTCTGTTCCTGTCCTCTCATCCTTCTTGAATAATGCTTACACTTACCTACAAGTAAAATTTGAATTCTTAGCTAAGCTTCCTGCATCTGTTTTCTGCAAATATACTTTTTGATATAACGGCGTATTTTTATTGTTTTCTTTTTTTTGGCTGCGTCTTGAAGCTATCCAGTCCCGTTGTCCAGTTTTGGCTTGTGCGAGTAACGGTGTGCCGAATGTTTGATCGGCTCGCGGTGACAGATCACGACATTTGCATAATTTGTCGCCGGCGGCACTGACGACGACAGGTGGAACGGGTCTACCGCTTAATCCTTATTTGTTATTAATTGTTCAACGCTAACAAGATCATCAGTTTTGAAGTTTAAGGCTTATATAGTGGCTTATTACATAACATTAGAATTGTGTTTCTAAAATGCTCTTCCAAATTGCCGTATTATGGTATGTGGCATGTGGCCCTACAAATTAAATAGATTAATAATGCGTAACATTATGACAACGCACTGTAATGGAACGTTGATAATATCAATATTATCAAGAAAATATGCTATAGACAGCTGAATTTAAAATGTCATCAGTATATTACTAATGGCACGTACAAGTACTTGTCGACACGCGAAATATTCAACGAATAACGACTTAATGCAACCAACACTTGTTTTCTATTGAATGATAAATGCAACATTGTGATTACATGAGTCATTGTAATCACTTTTGTCTTTATCGTTACAAGTTAAATTAGAACCTGTGACTTTTGTAGTTGTAGTAACTTTGTATGACGATGAAGTTATTTTATCAATTTCTGTTGCCACTGCCTTATTTACTACGTACTTGTGGTGCATTTTAGGCGGTCTTACCGCTATCAGCGATTTCTTTCAGACAAAACCTTTGGCTAGAGGACTACCGCTATTATTATCCATTTTTTTCTAAAAGTCCGATTTTCTTGTAAATCGCATAAGACAAGCTTGACTCGGCTAATATTCTCATCACATATGTAATGGAGCAGATGATCAAGCACACTATACTATTAACCAGTCTTTTAAAAGAACGGTTTCCTTTATATGCGCTTAGGCATTGAGGATTTAGTTAGTACTGTTAGTGACTGTTAATCTGCGCCGGAGTTGATCCACGTGCAGATGCATAAACACGGCCGTTGGGAGTGTTTGATAAACTCGCTGTTGGACTGGCGTCAATATAAATAGAAACGCGACTAGCCGACGTTCATATATGTTCCAGATGTCTAGTTACGCCGGTGGAGTAAAGCTGTTGAGAGATCGGCGATCTCAATCGGCTCTGTGAAGAGATGTGGATTAACTGGAATAGGGGCTGAAAATCTTTCCAGCTGTTCGTTTTAGTTAAAGTCATCATCATCTGCCTGCAAACGTTCACAGCTGGACATAGGCCTCCCCCGATGATTATTGTCGTTTGGAAGAATTTGTCGTAGTCACCATGCTTGGCAGGCGGGTTGGTGACCGCAGTAGGATTTTTTTTTGTAGCCAGTTGACGCGGCTACCCGTTTCCTAATATTCCCTCAGTCGTCTCTACGACAGATGAGATCCTGTTCTAAATCCGGAAACCACGAATTTTCCGCGTGGATAGAAATTTTAATATATTACATTCACATTTCCAGCTAAAACGGATTCGGTCCATTTAGCCTTGAATTTTCGCCTCATAACCAAACTGCCAATCAGTATGCTATAAAAATTATGAAATATGTGTGCAATTTCCCGCACCGGCAATATAAATTCGTCTCTCAAAGAGTATTGATGGGCATTCGCAAAAGGAAAATGAACGCTACACTTGACGTGCGCTGTTAAATCCTAATCGGTTTTTATATAATATTACGATGCAGTCAGTATGTATTGGTTTCGATGAAATCTGTAATCGATACATCGCTGTAGACTCTGTGTAATTTATTTTCGTTCAAGGCATCGCGAAATGAAAGATCACAAGCAACCATAAAGCTTTTGGAGTGACCATATGAAAGCGTAAGGAGGCCCAGGCAATTGCACACAGTTATAATAAACTTCCTTCAAGATGTTGAATTAGACTACCTATGGGAAATACCTGTAAAATCACTTCACACACACAAAAAAAAAGAAACAAATAAATAAGGAGACTTCTAATACCTTATGCTATCTGATGATTCAATGATTATGTAGCCTATCACGCTGTTGCATTAGGTGTCGACCTAAACCCCATGTAATTCATTAAAAGTTAGGAAATTTAAGACAGACACGAATGGATTTGTGTCGTAGAAGTATTCAAATGATAATAGCGCAATTAATCTTCTCCACTTTAGTAAATAAAGCGTGTCGTTTCATTTTTTTAAGGTTATTATCACCTAAAATGGTTTCCTTCTACATCTCTGTCCGAGTTTAAATGTAATTTACGTTCGTAATATAATATTCCATTTATAGAAGTTATTTTCTGCTCTGGGCGAGTGAGTCACCGGTACGTGCGTCCGTGCAAACGGTTCGCTTTCAAACGTTCATATATTGAAAGTTGCCTTTTTTGATGAACCCGATCTAGTATGAAGAGTGGAAAAAAGCCCGTATCCGCTTTGTTAGACTTTCGTTTTTTATCGCCATCTCGCTGTGGAACTAAAAGATGAGATGTGTGGAAGATTTCTGATGAACATAATCGCAATATAAAAGGGGTACTTTAGTTAATACATATAATATATGTAAGGTTTAACAACCTTGTTATAACTAACGTGAACATAAATACTTTACTAGCCAGCTTTTGTTGGTAGGAATTTTGTAAGTTATGCAATGCAGTTAGTTGTCGAACCTGTTGAAATTGTTCATACCGACTCCACAACATTTCCTGGTATCATTTTAAATTATAAACTGCAAAAGGGCTATATTACTGCTTTGGAAGTTAGATTGCTGCCCATGATTGAACAGTTGAAAAATACTGATGTCAACTGCAGTTTATTCCAGCTGATTTCATGGCATACTGTCTTATGACCTTATTATCACAGAACTGCACTATTTCATGACCAACAATCAATAAATATCAGTTTAGAAGCTCAATTAATTATGTGACTAGTTAGTTATATTCGTGTAACACTACTCGTAGTGTACACGTGCGAACCGCTTATTTTATTTCACTGATAAAGCAACTCGTCAACCGCCAGTGACTCAACCGCTGATCAACCGAGCTCCCAGTACACAGTGACACAGCGAAATATACTCCAGTGAAAAAGGTTACCCTTGAAATTGTTTAGGTGTAAGGTACGAGAAGCGAGACGCATCTTGAATTGAATTCTTGTCATCAATCAATATTAATTGGCGTATAAGTTGGGAGGGTAAGTGTATCCTATTTTACAACAATGCATGTTATATGGCAGAAATAGAGACAACTATCGGATTCATTATATAACATTACATGAATACCAGCGGTAGTTATGTACAAAATTACTGATCCCTGCGTGCGCATACATGTTACTAATATGTCCGTAATTAGTGACTTGTACACGATACTTGACTGATCGAAACACATGATCATGATATACTTCTAGTCTGAATTTGCTCGCTGATACTGAAGTAGTCACATTACTCGTAGCTTCCTCACCTTTAAGCGAAGCGTTTAGAAGCATCACAGGGATGGAGGACACACTTACCTAGAGCTCCTAATCCTAATCTCGCTTTCAATCAGGTGAAAAATTAAGCAGATGTCCCTTTAATAACTTATAACAAATTTAATCTCATTGAAACAATATTAAAATAAAATTGTATAAACTATTTGCATTCTACAATGATACACATAGTTAAGTATGATAATATAGATTTTCAAGAAACTTTAGCTACCAAGCCTATGTCCAGCAGTGGACTGCAATAGACTGATGATGATGATAAGAAACTTTAGCACAGCTAAAGAGTCCTAGGAAATTAAACACTTAGCAGTTTTCCTACTGATCTCGTCATACACTGCGCGGCGATGTCTCATCGCAACCGTTAACGGTCGAATTTAATATTAATCGCATTTGGCTCCCAGACGATAACGTATCTCCCATTTCAGCTAACAGGAGCTAATTTAACAAATACAGTGTACATCTGGAGTTTATGACTAGGATATGTGAGCCCCATGTGTTTTATTTATAGCAAAGGCATTTTCGATAACGTGTTAAAGTTAAAATTTAATTCCCAAAGATTGTAAGGTTATTTCAGGTTTAGGGATATTCGTTTTGTATTTGTATGTTAAAGAGGGGCAGAAAGCTAAATGTGATAACTAAGTGGATACCGCTTTACGGCAAACGTAATGTAGGACGCCCTAAGAACACGTAGAGTGACTATTTGCGCAAGATTGCTGGGCAAGAAGCCCAAGATAGAGCAAAGTGGCGAATAATTGGAGAGGCCTATGTTCAGCAGTCGACTACCATGATGATGGTGAAGTAAGATAATTCTATAGTTATAGACAAACGTACTGAAACCAGAAGTGGTTGAAACAGCGATTGGAGCCTCCGCAGCGTGAATCATTGTCAACAAAGCGAAACACTTGACGAATTTGTTGACTTTGCTGTCATTCAAAACTGCTTTTATCTCTGCGACTAGCAACAACGCTTACGCGGTTCATGTGTCGACGGAACTAATTTTCTGTTATCGTCTACCTGTGTGCTACTTATAAACGTAACGTGAAATAATTAACGCTACCTACTACAAGTGGTTGTGCAAATCCTTGACCGTGATCTTTGGATTTTTAACCTTGGCAATCAATGCCAACAGCCGTTGATTGTAATATTATGCCGGTGGAGCAGATTATATAACGCATCCTGTGTGTGTTTGGGTACAAAGTGTATGCGGAGTTACAAAACTAATACTGTCATCTGTTAGAGGTGAAGTTTTAGCAAAGCTTCAGCAAACTAGTCTCTCACCAAGGTCACTTTATTTAGTCTCTGTATCAGATGCAACATGTTCCTTATGTAGTGGGCTAACTTTAATATTGGCGAAATTTGCCTATCAAGCCATGAATTAAATTCAACTTGTTTATGTAATTCCCAGTCACTTGTAGCATTACCAATGTCCTAAATGTTTACACAATTTATGTTTACACGTTGTTACGTCATCTCTTCAGTTTACCTCAATACTTGCCATCTTACTGTGTGAGTATTAAATAACGATGCTGCAAACAAGTTTTGAAATACCCATCGGACATCACTTAAATTGATCTGACCCTACATTAAGTACCTTGCTTGCTTGTACTTAAGGAAGCACTTAGGCTATGGACATCAAAACTGAATACACACACAACAAATATGATAGTACATTTGCCATTCAAGACCTACACTTATACCAAGGTCTGTAAAGGAATTTCTTGAAAGATTTTATTAATGAATACATGAATGATATTGATTGCACAAAAAGTAGCAGGAATTGATATACCAGACATGTTCAGTAACGGAATTTATTGAATGTAATCTGATTGATACATCACAAAAAATATTAGAATTGACATACCAGACACGTCACTCGAGTTTATGCCTTCCAAGGGAAACCTCGAATCAATAATATCATTTGTACGTAGGTACATTTTATAAGGATAGCATATATGTATTATAGTGCTTTCGCATGACTGGCGAAGCAAAAAGTTTAATTCGACAAATTCATACTTCCTAACTCGTATCTTTGAAATGAATTAATTTTATTACTATACAAATGTAGATAAAACTTGCTTTTCATATCATGATGATATGCAAAAACTATTAACAGAAAAAGATGGTAATTAAATATCCATCTTATCTTCACTATATGTGCTAGTTACGCAAGAACTAGTTAATAATTACAGTGTTCGTGTAAAGATGTATTAATTATAAGGAATAGGATAATAGTTAGATTATAATCTTTAAAACGTCATGTTACACCATACCTAGGTAATTAAAATTAATAGAATTAGAAAGGTTACTCGTGCATTTTATTTGTATTGATTGCATTTGAAGGAATTTTTCAGTGCTGTGTCAAAAATGGCATCACCACCCCATTTCTTCCCGTAGGTGTAGTAAGAGCTCACTGAGGGACTTTTTGAGATATTTGTACCGAGGTGAATTGAGTATCCCTTTCGCTTTACGTCACTATGATGTGGTCTATAAAAAAGTTTGTCTCTTGTAAGACAAACCGTACCACCAACTAGAAAGACAGATCCACTTAAATGACATTCATTATCCAATCGCATCACTTACGATCAATTATTTGATACTCAACATAGTTAAACCTTTGAATCATCATATGGCGGAGCTAAACAGCGACAATTCTTTAAACGCACATAATCGTTTCACTAGATCGCTATCCGGCATGGAACACCTACTAATTGGTATTACAAGTGGCTCGCGCCGACACGACACTCCATTCGGGCTTCCGACGAGTCTCGTTGTGTTTAGGGCAGCCATGCCTGCTACCACAGATCCGGATAGCATGCGCACTATTTTGTCTATGATCAGTGATTATATATTAATCAATCGACAAAGTAATGGCAGCTCCGTTTGAAAAAGTATTTTGATTGCAAAAGTAACGTTTCGGAACTTTCTTTGAAAGGCAATGAATGAATGTACGTATACGTACTGTAAAACAAATGGAGTGTTTCATTTATCTTTATTGACTCAGTGTTCAAGCCCAAAATGAGTAATTACTAGCTATGAACCAAAATATAGTCTGAAATATTTTTAGCCTTGTTTTATCATGTGGCTTTTGTTACCTACAATTATATTAACTGCATTACTATAGTACTGCATCATTGCCTAGTATTTCATGGCTTTTTATAAATCCAATCGCTTTCTTAATTTATCCGCCAGTCAAAGTCGGATCCTTTGATTTTTAAATTTCCATCGCCTAAACTATTCTATAACGGAGTGAGTGTTAAGCATAACTCAGTCGCCCTGTACGGCGGCAGGTATCGGCGCCACATTAGCGCTACGATGCGCGTGAGTTACGTAACGCGCGACACGGCCTCGCGGTATGATGCTCGTCGTGTGCCAATGGCGTTGGCGGCCCGTGCGCTTTCCTTCGCCAGGCATCCTCGTGTGCGCGAACATGCTCGCTGCCCGCATGCTAAGTACTTTTGACAATGACATCTAGCGCTTGACGTGCCTTTACGTTAACAATGATGACTGA
This sequence comes from Conogethes punctiferalis, assembly GCA_031163375.1. Taxonomy (NCBI): domain Eukaryota; kingdom Metazoa; phylum Arthropoda; class Insecta; order Lepidoptera; family Crambidae; genus Conogethes; species Conogethes punctiferalis. The sequence goes on along the minus strand of CM062083.1, from coordinate 18,802,431 downwards.
AATCTAGAAATCTTAATACATTCCATCAGGCTTTCCAAAATTGCTGATTGCTTAATGAGGTTCTTTAAGGGTCCAAGGCCGAATGTTTCAACAATGCTTTCCTCTTCTGACCGATGTTCGGCCATAGCGGCCAATCTCCAAAGATACTAGTCAAGTCTGGTCTGGACCTTAGACATATAGACACATAGCTAAAATTATACACACAGAGACTCGTTTAACTTATTACTCCCGTCGTTTTTGCGTCGGGGGTTAACAAAGGGATTTGGATCATATGAGGACTTTGAGCTTTACCAGCTTAAAGTGCACAAGTGTGCGCGAACACAGGTGCACTCCTTCATTCTCATAATCCGATAGGAAGATAGTTCGTCACGGACCAGAGAGAGATAAGAACTTAACGTGCTATGTACGGGGATGTCTCACCGCTAACGTCTTCGGGGTTGTTATTGAGTAAGTTCTTGACAGTAAAACCCGTAAGAAATAACGATCTAATATGCAAACTGTAGGAGAGATATGGTTCCTCATATGAGAAATAGCTTATTGGTTGTTTATCTCATTTTCCTATGGGTTTATCTAAAATCCAAAGTATAGAGACAACAGGTAGAGAATTTAAAAAATCCCCTACCTGTTAAAGGTTCCTCCAAGAATGAGTAAGATTTTGTCCAACCTTCAAGTATTGATCACGCAGTACAATTTTCCTTATTATGATTTCCTTAAAAACTCCTGCACATATAGTGTGTCCGGTAAATATGAAGGTCGGTCATACTGCATTGTGTAAGATGATATCATCTTCAATGAATAATAAGGTAACATTGCCTTATCTAAAACGAACGTTTTACCTTATACCTATTATAACCAGTACCAGATGTGTACAATAAAACGAGGATGGCTAAGACTGTCCATCGGCATATCATTAACTAGCTCTCCCCTCGACTTCGTTCGTGTGGAATAATGTCTTTGGGTAGCATGTTTAATTAACTAGGCTAAATTATTTTACAAAACACATAGTTATAAATATGATAATAAAATTTCTTTATATCGAACCAACAGCCAAATGACGATACATCCATACAATTTTTCATGCGCCCTTAAAACCTTTGCAACTCTTTTCTCGCATTAAAAGATAGTCTATCTCCTTCTTCAGGCTCTAGCTAGACTATAAATGTGTACCCTAAATCGCATTTATAATATTAGTGAAAATTAGAAATAGCTGCTTATCAGTATCACATTTAATGACGATATAACAGACTAATCATCTATAACACATGTTTCATCGCACGTGCATCCACGGCGTAGTAGCGATTGCACTCAGCTGCGTCGTCGCCTCAGTCCGGATGCACGGCCCACAGTCGGCCAGACCGTTGCCTGCCACCTGCCGTTACTCGCCTTAAACATCACACACATCCTTGACCTCATTCATCCACCATATTGTACCTTCAACCTGTCAATTGGAATAGGTCATTGACTTGTCGCCGATTTGAAACAACACATTCCTCTGGTTGCGATTAAACACTGCCGTTAGTTCCACCGGTGGAGCCGCTCTGTAACCCTGACCTGATTAACATACAGATGACATGTTGTCATGTTGTCCGATCGAGTTTCTACCGTCTTACTTGTGATGCTTTAGTTAGATAGTAATTAGTACTCCCCTAGACACACTCATCATTTAGATTAATTTGATGTTTTATCAATTTTGGGGCTCGTTCAAGGTGATGCGAATCGTCGCATCTTCTTATTCATAACTTGCCACCTGTTCTATCAGACAATCACTGCCTTATTACTGATGTCAAAACCAACTGCTGAGACTTAATGATCAATATAGGAAGTTAGCTAAATATCTGCGCACTTCAGAAGACGTTCAGTAATTACACTACTCTACAAAAAAATTGGTATGGGACGCAACAGAAAGCTGAGTACTATATTCTGGTTAAACAGATATCGCTAAAGCCAAATCCGATGCCCAAATTTTTCCATCACGTCAGGATTTTCTGTTAATGTACATTCTTTTTTTTACTATTTTCAAGGTATTTTTGTGGTTTGGTGATGTAAAAAGTTAAAAAAAAAACAATTAATTGCAAACATTTATTTATTAATTACAAGAAACCTGACAAAATCTATAGTAAATAGCAAAAACCAAAAATCAGGTGGATTTTTTCTTTGCATATGGCGATTTTCTTCTATAATCCAGGTCAGTTTCTCTAATGAGGAACCAACAATGATCTCCCAACATCCCTGGATCCCATCGACCGTGGTATCGTTGTTCCATAGTAAGGATGTCCTGATGGAACCTTTCGCCCTTTCGTTCATCACTTACAGCTCCTAAGTTTTGCAGGATAAAATCCAAATGGGAATGCAGGAAATGGATTTTTAACGACATTTAGGTTTGTTTTTTCTTGAAAAGCCCATGATATTTGTTAAGCAAAAGTAACAGTCCATATCAAGGCTTGTAGGCTTACGCCAGATCATTAGGATAGTAAATAGCATTGAAGAACACTTTCCATTCATCCAGTTACTTAAATTTGTAATACACGTAACACAGCAACGGTGTGGTGCCCATTCTTTGTCTTGGTGACCGTTAAAAAAACCAAAATAACTCTCGTATAACATCTTAACATTTTCTCTGATTACTCTTCTTTGTGTAGAAGTTGTAAACGAGCTGAATATAAAACAAAATGAATCTGGAGAATTAACACAAGTACGCTTAGCGATTTTAGCCATTTTTAACTAAAAAAAGTAAAAGAGCTACTCGAATTCAACAAGAACAACTCACGAAAGCGAGTTGAATGACAAATTACAATTGTAATAAACGATTATCAACATTTATTTTAGTATCTACCCTCAACAAGAAACTAAAATGGGTCGAAATGCATTTACTTTGGTCATATGTCACACATTTTCACTATATATATTTTTTTTAAAACCTGACGTGTTGGAGGTTTTTGGTGATTATATTCGTTATCAGTAATGTTTAACTAGACAGAAAATATATACAGTTACTCTGTTGCGAAATCTTGTAGAGTAGTGTTATTAGTCTTCCCATTCAAAGGAGAACCTTAGCTTGGGGCTAACCGATCAATGCATGTTTCATTTACCAGTATACTCCCCCTTCTCTTGTTGTAGTCCCGCGGGAAAACCTCTGCATTTGCATACGTGGGAGGAAATTTCACTGAAACTGTGCTGCATGTTCCCATTTAGATTCCGAGACATGGAGATAAATTCTCTGCTGACAGCGGGCGGTGCGATGACAAAAAGTTTCCGCGGGCATCATGTCGAATAGTTTATAACAAGCAAGCGATTGTAATTTACCGGCACATAAGAATGCAACATCACTCTGATACGTCAGGTCAAGTCTACCTAAACCATATTCCATTTGTACAGTTCCCAGCGAAGTGTCGTGCGTGACAGTGCAATCAGCGGTCGTGTCCGGAGAAATCCTCCCGCTTTCGACCGCTATCGCTAATGAACGCACCGAGCTCGTCCTCCCTCCCTATTGATAATAATGAGCGCTTTACTGACACTATGAGTACACAGCGCAATACACAATTTGTATTTCTGTCAACTTGTCTTTGGTAGTATTCTGTATACCACCAAGGTAGGAAACAAGCCTACGACCCGTCTAATGTTAAGAGGTTACCGCAACCTATAGACGCCTTTAACTCCAGGGTTATGACAAGCGCTTTGCCGACCCTCTAATGTCGAAACTCTTAATGACCCGTTTCGGAATCAGACGGTGTATAGCCAGAATAATCTCTCAGGCTAGCACGGCGGTAACAACTGGCAAGTGATTGATTTGGTTTCTGTTGCTACAGCGAATTTGCCAATTCGACGTTCGACGGGAAGACTATGCTGTGGCACATTGTAGGCAGCTGGACTGCTTATCGCAGACTAGCTTCTCATCAGTCTCTGAGTATAAAATGTAGCGCTGCAGTCGCAGTACTAAAAGGCCTATAAGTGAAAGCTCCCTAACTCATATTATTACTTCAGTAATATACAAGATTTCCATGTCCATTCGAAATCCATAATTTAATTGCAACAACATTAATACAAGAGAGCAAACTCGAGGAAACTGCTTATCAAGATGACGTAAGCGAATGATGCATGCGATTGGAATGGTTTAATTAATATACACATGTTTTTCATTTGAAATATACAAGTAGGTACCTAATTACATATTTAGTCACAGCGGAAACTAAAATACAGTTCAATACAAGTTCTTGTGTACTAGTGTGGCCTGCTTTAAACATCTCTGAGGGAGGTCAATTTCAATGTCTACAGTAAATAAATTAATAACCAAAGTGATGCTGATGTAGGCATCATATTATATTTTACCTTTCAACCTTTGACCTCATCGAATAGTAGTCAAACTTGTCAAGATCTAAAACAAATGTATGTTTGCAGGAACTAGAAGTTCGTTTGATCTTATAATGATGAGATGAGACTATACGAAGGCCATTGATTGTACAGGCTTACTCAAATATTGAAGAAATCCTTCAACTTTGCAGAATTTATCATAACTCTCAATCCTTCCTGTTCCTCATTTTGTTGGTTTAACTACGATGGCTTTGTTAAAGGCTATCCCGAATGAAGTTGAATTCGTGAAAAACTAATTTTAATACTTACTTACAAATGACATTTACTTGGTTTATGTCATTCATACTCGTATTACACCTACCTAGGTTAGGTGTTAAAGATCAAATGATTACCTTATGTGTGTTCAGCGTGTCTATTTCAAATATGTATCTCAAGGAGATAAGTAATTATTAAATGAAGTGATTAACCTTTACATTCTGAATACTTCATACAATGAATGAACAATAGTTGTGCATCGTATATGGTACACGGTGCTGTGAGCGAGATAATTAACATAACAACATGGGCACGTTCAAGGTTACAATGACTAAGCACTTTCTAGGTTGGAATTTATTGGCGAACATCTCTATCAGATAAGATTGTAATGATTCCTTTATGAGGCAACAGTACCTATGCAAGGATCGTGTAGTAGCTAATTGCTACTAATGTTCAAGATCAATTAACCATTATACACGAGATGATACTACTTGTACCAATTATCTTGTCTAAATACTATTATGAGCCGTTGCCTGCATCCGTCTTCCTACAATCATAATTGTAGACTTTTTTAAAGGTTAGTCTTCTATCTGATTTTAGATCTATTCATTCATTCGCACCTTAAGGCTTGGATCATTTTCAACTCTTCTCTTGAAGCCAGCAACTTCAACACCCTGTAAATCATGACATGACATTAAATCTATTTCTTGGCCGTATCTTTGCAGGAAATTACTAATTAGAACATCCTAGACATAAACAGATACTTTATAGAACGGATAACACGATTCGTCCTTGATAATGAAAAAATCTTAAAGGTTCCGGCGACCCGTAACATGTCATTATATTATTATTCTAAAGCTTTTTATGCTATCAATCGTCTGACGCCCACAGTGCGTTAGCTCATCGGTCATTTACAAGTACTGCGTCATCGTGTAGAGGTATAACAGCAGTGAAATGAAACAGCCTATTATCTATCTCACACACTTTTCAATTAATATCAAGAATGTGATTCCCGAAACTCTGGATCTTCAAAAGTGTCTGTAAATAAGTATAGGTAACATTGTAACACAACAAGATAACGGTGTCCAAATCGTCGGGTTTTGATTTTTAATTACCATAAATAATTAACATTCGCCCTTTAGTAAAGTTAAAACTAGTTTTTGTCCAACCATCGGACCTCGAGGACCCTGAATGCATTTCGTAACATAAAACATTTCACTAGATATGCGACAGGTGCTTACAAACTTTTCCATTTCTGTATGCTCTATGATAATTCTGTCATTCACTCTGCGATCAAGTGCAGTAAGATACAGATTGGGCCCGTTTGAGTTGTGCGGTCGTGAAGCGTACCGTAGTATACCGTGTTCTATCGTCATGTAAGCCGCAGCCCCTTCGTACACAGGGCTACTCCAATCTTCGATACTCGGCGATTTTGTACTCCTAGCGACTACGTCCATACAAAATCAAACAACGGCGGCGCGTGACTGTTTGAATTTGTATTACACTAATCGCTAAGAGACACACAGACAAAATCGTCGGGTATCCAAGATTTCAAGAGCATTGTGTACGAACGGGCTAATGTGACTTGTACACCTGATGTTTGCCATTGATGGCTCGCCTGTTCGGGCCCAAAATGCCATGGTCGAGCGATCGTGACGTGAGCTTGTTGTGTCGGGTGCTTCGAGCGATCACTAACAGGTTGGCCAAACAACTGTATGAGATCAAGTTTTTGGACAATATTTGTCGATATGTTACGTTAAGTAAAGTGATGTCATGGGTGTAATTTACCTGAAATCGTATCGATATGTTGACTGCCCTTTTATTTAAAAATCGCGGTTCAGCGGCAGAAACACTGCTCCCCCTGAACTCGTCCGTACTTCTATTTGTGTGTTAAGATATTGTACATGTAAAGCTGCAATTAGCTCCATCAGAAGTCCGTAACATACCATTTAACGGAAGATTTAAAAAGTTAAGTCAAGATACATCCCATCCATGGGGATGATATGTCATGATACGGTAAGGAATGGTCCTTACCGTATCATGACATATCATCACTATCAAATGCAGAAGAAATTCGCTGTTAAATAGTCTTCTGGTTTTAAATATACTGAAATTAGACAAGAGCTACTTAATTAATTAAAAGTTTAAATTTAGTCATAATGAGTTATAATTAGACAGTTTTATTTCTTTCATTATTTCAAATAATGCGTGTGCTGAAGCTAGCTTTAATTGTATGAATTTTCTACGGAAATAGCTTAAAGTATATTTCTTAGTAATGGTCGTCGCTGATGTAAAATGTGAATCATTTATTATCGCCTAGTTACGGTTTCTGTGTAAATGTTTAGCTGCCCGCGTTTTAGTTAGTTTACGATGTCGCCACAAGTTAACTTAAGCTCATGACTAAGGTTGTCGGCCTAAATACTGTTTTCATGTTTTATAATAATGGAATTATGATCATAATTATTTTTTTCTAGCATAGCAGTTCATTAAATAGAACTGGCTCAGATAGTCGTTGGATTACTCAAACGGAATAACAATGCGGAGAAAATGCACAGGTTGACTGATTGCTCTGGATATACTCGTATAACCATAATCTAATCGATCGGCTTCCATGGAGGACTGCCAATTTTCGCATTCTTATATGGTAGTACCTAAATGATCATTAGCAAACCCTTTGAACTTTGGCTTGGGCCGATATTTCACACTAGAATGAGGACCGTGATGCCTTCATCTTTAAATACTACACAGAAAGCACAGGGCTAGTCATCTTAACTAATATTATAAAGCTGAAGAGTTTGTTTGTTTGTTTGAACGCGCTAATCTCAGGAACTACTGGTCCGAATTGAAAAATTCTTTTTGTGTTGAATAGACTATTTATCGAGGAAGGCTTTAGGCTTTAACATCACGCTGCAACTATTAGGAACGAAGAAATAATGGAAAATGTAAAAAAAAAACGGGGGAAAAAATAACTATTCCACGCGGACGAAGTCGCGAGCTCAGCTAGTACATCATATTCAGAATACGAACTTCTTCATTTCTGAACGAATTCTCGGATCTTCAGCCACATATATCCGATCGTCTGACAACCCTGCGTCTTAGCCCACATGCTGCGGTGAGATCATTCGATAAAAAATCGGTCCCCGACACATTGTTCTAGATTCTACTCGTATGTAAATCGGACTAAACGCCGAACACCCGACTGGTTAATTATTGCGAAGGTTTCTCGGATTCGGACGATGCCCGACACTTTTGCATTATTAAAGTCTCGTTTAAGCGTGAATCACACTGAGTGCACTCATTAAACTGAACTTATAAATATTAAAACCTGCTTATAATATGGAACACATCTTCTTAATCTCCGGTCTGCTATAGGTCAGATAAATGACGTTTAATTGTTTTTGCTATTAGATTTTTTTGCACTTTGTCAATTCTGTCATTCCTAGTGCTTTGAATGCCTGGTGGTTGTGGTCCAGTCCGTCAAATAATTCAATACTTAGCCCTTTGATGATAAAATAATGCATTGAACTAAACTGTGTAAATAACAAACTTTTTTCAAAATCGCAAAAGACGTTAGGAAAAATATTCACATGATTAAACTTAAAGTTTCATCTCTATTCTCTTCAGCTAATTTTGTCTTCATCTTCCGTGGCATTGTTGGCAGACACTCGTACATATTGTTTGTAACTAGACAAAAAGTCAATGGATGTAGGCGACGTTTTTGCACGATTGGAGCACAATCGCAAATGTTCTCTTGTCAAGTAACGGTTTGTGTAAGCTTCTGTTTGCTCGGTCGATTGTGACTATTGCTGGGGACAATAAAGCAAGTTTTAAAAGATCGTTCCCTGACATTCTCCAGTTGGATATCGGGTTGCCGCAGCAGCCTACACTGACATAAAATGAAGGCACCTTCCATGTATTGAGCAATTTCACACTCACATGGTTATGTTCGACCAGTACCTACATACTAGGTTGACGCAGCTACCTTGTCCTCGTCGACAGTGTCCCTGTAATTTCTTAATCGACCAAAGTAAAATTTACACACATTGCTATTATTGAACGATCTGCAATCAGCCAACACCGTCGATAAAATTGTTTCCCAATAAATGATTCCGCCCCAACACATCCTGGAGAGGCCACGATTTGTAAAAGACACATGTCAGCGAGGAGGACGGCAATTGGCATGGTCCGTGACGCAACGGCAGGTACCTCCTACAGCCGCAGTATTGGGGCCGCGTCTCGGCAATGGAGTGGCGACAAAAAGCAACATTCCGAGCACGCCCGCGCCGAGATCGCGTGCGACCGGCGACAGACGCTGCACGACCACTGCTCATGCTGCCAGTTATATTTGCAAAGTTTTTCTGTTCGACAGGATTGTGGATCAAAACATTCGATTAGTTAATCCAGGGAAAGCTACTTCATGTAAGACGTGACGTACTAAATTTCGCTAACGTTGGAGAAAGAACGTTTTTACAGTTTGAAAATTTACACGATACAGTAATGAACCAGGATTGTAGTAACTTGAAAAAACACAGAGACATATATTTTCATTAGTTGTCAGAAGTAATGGAAAAAAATATGGAAGGAGATAAGACTCCTTCAGCGCACTTAAAAGAATATCGAATGACCATGGCAACAATTTAAAATAAGCACCCACAACTAAGTATTGCACCAAGGCCCGTCATTACCGGTTTATGAACTACTGTAATTATATTGTTATTTAGTCGCCGTTTTATTGCAAAGCCTAATGTGATGGTAGCATGTAATTATAGTCACGTAATTATAATGAGTGGAATTTCTTACAAACCCGTCGTTGACCTATTTGTGTTATTTGCACTCGGAGGTCGCAAAATACATGCATCTATTTCGATCCGTGACGATCGCATTTGTTGTGCTGTTTGGGAAAACCCTGTGCTGTATTCTAATGTACTAAGTGCAATTGCTTTGCTTAGCTTTAATTCTTGAGAATCAATAGGAGTGCAGTTGTCGGCTATGGTTTGAAATTATTCGAACCAATTCTCCGAAAAGGCTTTATTGAAATCGAAGATAGTTTTAAAATAAACCTGGCATTAATAACGTATCCTGTTGTCGTAACTACTCGAATATTGCAAACAGATTGAAGAATTTCATTATCTTCCATATTTAGATTAGAAATAGCAATTACATCCAAGCGTGAAAATCATTTATCTTTAATCGCGCAGCGTACGTAGAAATGGTGTTACGTAGAAAACTCTCCGGCGCAAACAAGATGCGAGGTCAAAAGGTCGAATGCCTTCTCGGATTGAAACCGCCGAGGCTGTCAACCATACACTCGCCTCGATCGATGGGACAATAACTGTGAACCATCGACAGAAGGGCAACGAAGATTGATGCAGGCGGTGTTCGATCAGATCGGCGCACACGCTGGGCGGCGGCGAAGCGCGACGATGCGCCCGCGTGACCCCGTTCCCACGCCGCAGCCACCAGGTGCGACCACCACGACCTCGCGCCGCTGCCGAACAATAACCGCGTCCTTGACTGCTTCAGACAAACAAACGGCTTGCTCATCTGCCGGAGTGGAAGCGAAAGCCTAATCGTAGCCAGCAACATCGAGCAACTACTCACTGGCTCACTTTACTTTGGCATGCCCAGGGATTTGACGGAAGAATAGATGCAATGATGTGAGTCTTAGATCAGTTCCTCAAAGAATGTTAAGGAAACTACTAAGCCATCATAACATTATTCGTGTAGAACATTCTGTATACAGATGACTTAAGCTCGGAAGTTACTCATACAAAAATGTGAATGGAAAAGATACGGACAAATTAATTGCAACTATATAAATAGCTTGGCGTGAATGTACACGTCATCGTCATAATATGGATAAAACATTAACGTATCATCAAAGCTACAAATACCATATCTCTCGAAAGTTGAGAATGATCTAACTGGCTACGTTATGTCCTTATTGGCACATTCCGCAAAAACTATTCTTTCTCAATAGGTTGCGCTAAGGTGACTCGAATATACTCTTACTCATTGCTGACGTCAAATTGCCTACAGTTTAGGTAAACGACTGAATGGTGGCATTCTACAGAATCATCGGTCGTATTCGCCATTTGATTTAATAAGCGACTGTGCCGCAGACTGGTGAAAGTGGCGACAGACGCGCCTGGAGACGACCTTGCCTGTCCACCGACCGACCGCGTAACAAATCTCGGATATCCTCCGCACTGCGCGCACCGTACGGCTTCGTGTCATGACCTAAACAGGTTCCGAGACAACTCTCAGCATCTATGCCGTTTCCGAAAGCGTATTCTTAAAGAAAATGTATATTGAACTGTTTACCTCTACCAAAGCTTGCATCTTTGGACTTGTCGACGATGTCATCAACATTAGCCTCTGCTACATAGACCTGTCCAATTGTTCGCCACTTTGTTCGATCTTGAGCTTCTCGCATCCAGTACTTGCCATCCTACGCAAATCGTGACTCTACCTGACTTGAGGGCATCCTACACTGACTTGCGGAGGAGCTTATATACAGCCCAGAACTCGTTTACCCCGACGGTTATCAGTTCTGCGGCTGATCCACTGCTAACACAGTGCAATTATATCTTTATAATTACGATAATTCTACCAAAGTTGTGTCGGGAAAGGGTCGAGCGAAATGCCATGGCTTGACGGACAAACTAGGTTAGCGCAAACGAGACGCAGCGGCATCTCCGTCGCGCGGCAGGTACCCGGCCCGCCCACCATGCGCGCGCGCCGAAGAGAAATGTCTCTGCGTTTCACCCAATCTAAATTGATGCAATCACGTACGCACCTCGGAGAATTTGCGTTCCACCTCACACATTTATTGCGTTCACATAATTTACGGGTTCCTTTCCCACACTGCGTAAATCAGATATCAAGTTCATTTATGACGTTGGAATCTTCGAAGTGATCGGGACAGTCGCGAACACATTCTGCGTATGCGCAAACAAGAACAGCTGATTGTGCAGCGATCGCGGCCGCGGGGTCAACGACCGTACTTTCGCCGCTCCCACGGCTGACGTTGCGTTGCTCAATCGTCGCTGTGAGGCCTCTAAGACTGCTAATTAATGTCTCTCGTCTACCTCTAGCTAGAACTACTTTTATTTGACCACACGACATTTATCTTCCTTTCAATTAATAGCTAATTAACGAACGAGAGCTTAATTTGTTTTGTGAGTTGTCTCCATAGGACTTATGTAGTTGTGTCACATGTTATGTCCCATCTCTATTAATAATGATACACGAATATATAATGATACACGAATATATAATAATTAAAGTACTGTTTACTTTCTACATAACTTCCTGCACTTTACAATATATTTTGTAACTTTGAAAATGGGAAATGAAACGATCGTGAAATAAATCACTCAATAATAAGTAAAATTTATTTCTCCAAGCCTGATTCAATAGTGGAGAAGACGACAAGATTCATCATGAGCACTGTGAAAAAGCTCTCGACTCCCGAGGAAGATGACGAAGAAGCCGCTTATGATAGAGATGACGACCTGGTAAGCCCAGGGCCTGGAGTGATTGAGGCTAAAATGAACACAGTAGATACGCTAGGAAGCGATGTAGTTGCTAGTAACATACAGTCACGTGAAATGAACATATTATCACATACATAAAATTATGCCATCCATGATTGGCGTCTAGCTGCTCTTAATTTATTCTATGGAAATTTTTAGCCTTGTGTTCTATTGATTGTATCACCTTTAGAAAACTATTAATACGCTAATATTCATATTGATATACACATATTGCCTTTTGTGTCAATAATTTGCTCGCATATACAAAGTAGAGACGATTCGACACGAATCGTTTCACGATTTTTCACGGCTCTTGAAACGTATCGACTGTTTAAGAGCATACTCTTAGTTCTAGAATGAAATTGTATAATGCCTTTTACTTTAGTTCTGTCACAGGGACCCGTGTTCTCACCTGCGTTTCTTAATTATTCTGTGATTGGAGTGTTTGTTATTGTGTTTATAGTAAAGCTTATTTCAAGAACCAAACGACAAATACTTGAGTTCGTCCGTACCATCTTTAACTAGGGACTGATGTCATCGTTATAATTCAAAGATGCTTTGCAAAAGGACTCTAATTTATTTCGCATGACGCAAGTTGAACAATAGCAAATGAGAGATTTGTATTTTGTTAATCATTTGTTTTATGTAAACTATCAAAAATGAGAACTAGAGTATATTACATGACGACATAATATCACATTAAATATGGCAAAATTTGTCACACACGTTCCGTCAAAACAACTTTTCGTGTAATTATTGTATCTTCTCGATTTGACATACTAAGAAGTACGATATACATTTTAAATATTAGCAACAGTTTAGTAAAGTCGGGCACGACTCGCTGTCGTCACCGTTATCGCCGCTAATCTAATCAGCTAATCTCGGCCATTACACAACGATACCGAACCACTCCACTGCGTGATGCCCATCCATTGCTCTCTCGCTTATCAATAAACGGTTGTGTTGCACGAGTTTAGCTTTGGATAACAACAACCTATTGGAACCGTGTGAAAATTATTGAGGGATGAACATTGGCAGAACTTTTGTCTTTTTTTATACCACTAAGGTGGAAATTTTATGGCCTATAGACGCGTGCGACACCAGGGATATCAAACGCACACGGTTTTAAAAACCTTTTTGAAGTATTCCATAGTGTAGTTTCGGGGTAGAGCCTTGGTGGAGCTCATTCCATAACCTTAATGTGTGTAGCCAATGCCTATTTAACCAATGTCACAAATTTATTAACTATTCCATTAAATTTGCTCTTGCTGAAGTTAGTAAGCTAGTTTTAATGGTTAATATGCTATAAAGTTGAGCTACAGTATACTTACCGAAGATAACATGAAAAGCTCATATTTGCAGCCAAAACAAGCTCAGGACAATATGTAACTGATAACAGTACAGAAGCGAACCACAACTCACTACACACAGCATCTTGTTTACACTTCAAGCGGCAGTCTGAGCTTGTTCAAACTTAATCTCAACGGCTGCTACCTCGCAAAGTCAGATCTTGTCTAAGTTTATAACGTAAATCGCTGGTATTGCTGATAAAAAACAGTTTCCGCTAGACTACGGAATGGCGGGATAAATAAGTATAGTGATCAATGAATACATTAGCGGCTGGCCAGTGAGGTGGCGCGGACGTTACGCCTCGGAGGCTGCCGCTCCTACCTGGCCGTTTGCAAGGTCACAGGGACGATATGTATTACGAGATACAAAATGACCAGTAGTGAGCTCTTCTAGATGTATCTGGCAAGACTCAAGAATGGGATTGTATCACCGTCCCAAGTCTGATTTTATCTAAGAAGTAGTTATAATGAAAATGTAGCAGACCTAAATTGTAACTAAAATACACCAGAGTGATTTCAATTTCGCGTCCTTTCGTGTTCACGTCTTCCGTGACTACGTTACGCGGTTGCATTGAAAACATCGGTTGCCACGCATGCACCCGTTTCATGCCGTAAATTGCTGGTAATTCCGAGATCGTTTATATAATTATGGCGCCCTCCTTCGTCGCACTCGCACTAATTTGGGAGACGAGTGTAACTCGGCTAATGGGGTTTGTCAATGAGGGCCGTGACATCACCGGCGGCTTCAATGGCTTCTGTCAGCGATGCCTTGATATTAATTGAATGTATTCTATAAACTAGCGTACTAATTCGGTTGCTAGTGCCTATGACTTTGCTTTTCGTGTTATCAGCGGTAACATTCTTGTCTACGATAACTTGTACGTTTGTGTCCTTGACTGTAAATCCTCCTTTATTAATTGTGTTATTATGCTAGTTTTAGATATTCTGAAATTTTGACCAATTTATTATTACTAATCAATTTACTTATATACGACACATACATGGCTATCTGAGCTATTGTACTCATTTTTAGTTTTACCATTGCTAGAAAAGTTACATTTCAACTGTTCAATATGTACTCGTAGTTCTAAAAAAGTATACAATTCTTAATGCAAGTCTTTCATTAAGATAAAAATAGAAATAAGTATGTTGGTAATGTTGATAGATGAAGATATAAATTACTATGTTATGTTATTTATAATGTAGATCAGTAACATTAGCCAGATACTGGTGCTGAATTGTAATTAATTGTTGCCTTTTTAACGCTCCCCTGGATCACTTGGTCGGCACACCACGAAGTCAGGGTCGCTACCGTTCTCCAGATGGGTAAGATTCGGAAACATAACTACTTTGGCTGATTATAGGAAAATCTCTAAGGTCAATCATAACGCTGGCCCCTTCAAGTACAAGGTGATTAAATTGTCATCCTTTCGGGCTCGCTTCTCTTTACGATCAAATCTCTTATCGCCATTTGTAACATTGATTGTTGCTATACCAACTAATATGTACAACACTTAATGTCAACCACTGACCTCAGAGATTTTCTATCAACGCCCTTTTTATTTTGAAGCTGCCAACCAGGATTGCATTTGCCTACGCCAACGAAGTTAGGAGAAAACAATTTTTTCATCGTCATTGTATTAATACAAACGAGAGATAATTTGATACTGTCATTAACAATTCATGAGGCGATAAATTGCACTCAATCGAACGCCACAGTACATTTGCAGTAAAGTCAAGTGCTCGACCCGAAACGTGCCTAATTGTTGTTTGTTTGTTGCGCAGGTGATGCAACAAGACGTCAAGAAAGAGAACCCGCTTCAGTTCAAGTTCCGAGCCAAATTCTACCCGGAAGATGTTGCCGACGAGCTCATACAGGAGATCACACTCAAACTGTTTTACCTTCAAGTGAGTATTGCTTTTGGAATCTACGAATAAGGCTGTCTGTCCAGAAAAGTAAGGCACCGGAGCGACGCGGTGGGCGAGGTAAGAGAATCGTGATTCGTGAAGCAGGGAAGAGGAGCAGAGATTTTTTGCAAATTTGTTTGTGGATTTTACCTCTCATATCTCAGCAACCTCATTCTGGTCCTATGGACTGCTGATAACTGTTCCTTACGTTTAGAAGATCAACAGACCCAAATTCACCATGAGAATTGACGCCAATGTAAGAATTACATGTCCAGTATGTATGGACATAACTTTATCCACTACTAAGTACTGTTTAACTTTGCGGGAAATTAGTTCATCATCATCATTGTCATCCAACTTACGAAGTGATGCGATAATGTTCTGAATCTGCGATTTACGAGGTCCTTGTCTTGTTTGCAGTGACGTCATTTAAGATTAACCAAGACAGCTTTGAGTGCACGAGATAAAACAAACTATGCATCTCTTATCAGATGGCTTTATCACGAATGTGATAGAAATATAGCATGTCAACGTAGAGTTGTTGACATGCTATATTTTCATCACATTTGTTGATAAATGCTTGCCTAATTTTCTGGACTTCAGAACATAAATCTGCGTGTTATTTGTGTTATGTTCGATGTCTGTCTTTGTGATGTGTGTTTGCCAAAAAAAAAAACGATTTTCTTTGTTTCAAATCTCTACCAAATGTTTGAATCATGAGCCTTTATCAGTCCACTGCTGGAAATGCTCGCCACTTTGATTAATCTTCGCTACATCAAGCTGATTAAGATCGCTAGATCAAGATCTCACATATTGTTTCTTTGCTCTCATCATAAACTTATCGCAGTCTACTGCCGGATTTATCTCGGACCTTGTTGTTTGCCATTTTTGGCAACATCTAGAGGCTTCACCCATAATCGCCACGCTGGACTGGGTTGGCGATCGCAGTTAATAGCTCTCGCTCCGGTGACGCTGCTGCCCGCCATCGGCCTGTATTTAGCTACGCATGCAATCGTGATGGTTATACCGTCACCAGTCGGTTGCCAGAGCCTCTTTTGTTATACGGCAGGATGCACCACGGGCAACCCCGGCTTGGAGCGAAAAGGTTATAAATCGCTCCCTTACTTCTTTGCACCAACGAGTTGATTTCCAGATCTAAGCAGGCGTAAACTTTGTGTCCCGCAGGTGAAGAACGCGATCCTGTCTGACGAGATCTACTGCCCGCCGGAGACGTCGGTGCTGCTCGCGTCGTACGCGGTGCAGGCGCGGCACGGCGACCACAACCCCGCGCTGCACGGGCCCGGCTTCCTGGCCAACGACCGCCTGCTGCCGCAGCGCGTCACCGACCAGCACAAGGTGACCACAGCTACATGGCCATTCATCATCATCATCAGACCACATCAGTCCACTGCTGGACATAGGCCTCTCCCAATGACTGGCTCGGTGGCTCAATTGGTAGTGACCCCTGCCTTCTGAACCAAGGGTCGTGGGTTCGATTCCCACACGGGACAAACATTCGTGTGATGAACACTTGTGTTTGTTCCGTGTCTGGGTGTTTATATTTGTATTTAAGTATGTATTTGTGGTACCTTCGTTGTTCTGATACCCATAACACAAGTGCTTAAGCTACTTACTTTGGGATCGGAGCAATGTATGTGATGTTGTCTGATATTTATTTAAAATGCTCGCCACTTCGATCGGTCCCGGGCCTCTCGCATCCAGCACTTGCCAGCCGTCCTGCGCAAATCGTCACTCCACCTGGCCTGAAGGCGTCCTACACTACGTTTGCCATGGCCATTCACAAAAGCGTTAGGAAAGATCATGACATGAGCACCCACGTTCATTTAAGCTTAAGAGAGGTAGGGCATAGCGAATCTTCGCTCGAATTGAGCCGCCAGTCCGGGGAAGGACCTCCACCCTATAGAATACCGCAGCCAAATGACCTCTGAATCGTGTTTCTGCCGGTTAGTAGGGTTTCCGGAGATCGGTCGGATTTGGTCTAATTTAGAAATGAAAAAATACGTGTCTTTTATTTTTTTAAATTTAAAAGACGGACTAATTACATTTCTTACGGCAACAGGCCTATTATAATAATAAGATAGATAAAAGGGAAAATAACTGTTTTCCCTTCTTCCATCCCATTTTATTTGGTTCATAGAAATAATCCATTACTGGCCTGGACTGGCTCGGTGGCTCAATTGGTAGTGACCTCTGCCTTCTGAGCCAAGGGTCGTGGGTTCGATCCCCGCACATTACAAACATTTTGTGTACATGAACATGTCTGCTTGTATTGGTCTGGATGTTTTCTATGTATAATATGTATTTATTTACAAAAAAAAATATCTAAGTAAGTTTATCAGTTGTCTAGTACTAGTACCAATTGTACAAGCTTCGGCTTCGTTTGGGGCTAGATGGCGCTGTGTGGCCCAGCGTGGCATGTCTTGGGTTATTTATTATTCATTTGTCCATTCCCCCGTCCGTCCAGATGTCTCGCGAGGAGTGGGAGCAGAGCATCACCAACTGGTGGCAGGAGCACCGCGGGATGCTGCGCGAGGACGCCATGATGGAGTACCTCAAGATCGCGCAGGACCTCGAGATGTACGGCGTCAACTACTTCGAGATCAGGAACAAGAAGAACACCGAGCTGTGGCTGGGCGTCGACGCTCTCGGACTCAACATCTATGAGAAGGATGACAAGTACGTACAAGTGCAATCTTCATATAGTTCTCTGTGACTTCTATGAAGCAAGGTTCAAGGTACTGTTGGTGTGCCAATCTTCGCCCGTCCGGGGAAGGACCTCCACCCTATAGAATACCGCAGCCAAATGACCTCTGGGTCGTGTTTCTGCCGGTGAGTAGGGTTTCCGGAGCTCATGGGGGGTTAAGGTTGGGCCGGCATGGCGGTGGCAACTGACAGGTAACTGATCAGTTACTTGCCATTTGTCACAGCGGCTTGAGCTTCCCTTTCGCTTTCCATCAGGCGTAGGGAAGCCATTATGTCGAGCCACTATAAAAAAAAAATGTTGCATTGGTCTCATAAGCCATGAGAAAAGTGCCTCCAAGGCACTGTGTCCACCGTCTCCAATAGACGTAAAGACTTGATTGATTGATGGGTCTCTTTATGATAATAATTTACTATCGTTCTATGCTACTTCTATTTTTTTAAATCATACTATCCTGGCTTGTTAATGGTGAAAGACTTAGTGCCTTGAAGACTATTCCGACAGTGGTCCGCTAAGATATTGGTGAGCCGTTACTGGTAGTTGCTTCGTCTGTTTGCTAGTTCTGTATGTGTTGAGCACAGTTAACGGTGTAACAATCACTTCTCATGACACTACCACCTTAGTGATCTTCTAGGTTATTGGAGCCACTTAGAACAAATACCTTAATGTAACCCACTTTGGACGTTTCCGCTAGTTACGCTACCTACTTCGGGATCCAGTTCAAGTTTGTGATCTTGTATGATATTTAATCGATGTATTTCTCCGTGTTCCAGACTGACCCCCAAGATCGGCTTCCCGTGGTCGGAGATCCGCAACATCTCGTTCAACGACCGCAAGTTCATCATCAAGCCGATCGACAAGAAGGCGCCCGACTTCGTGTTCTTCGCGCCGCGCGTGCGCGTCAACAAGCGCATCCTCGCGCTGTGTATGGGCAACCACGAGCTGTACATGCGCAGGCGCAAGCCGGACACCATCGACGTGCAGCAGATGAAGGCGCAGGCCCGCGAGGAGAAGCTGGCCAAGCAGGCGCAGAG
Source organism: Conogethes punctiferalis (assembly GCA_031163375.1). Taxonomy (NCBI): domain Eukaryota; kingdom Metazoa; phylum Arthropoda; class Insecta; order Lepidoptera; family Crambidae; genus Conogethes; species Conogethes punctiferalis. Next base: position 18,783,317 of record CM062083.1, on the reverse strand, counting down.
GTACGACTGACGCTGGACAGTGCCCGCTGTACAGTCACAACCACGAGCTGTACATGCGCAGGCGCAAGCCGGACACCATCGACGTGCAGCAGATGAAGGCGCAGGCCCGCGAGGAGAAGCTGGCCAAGCAGGCGCAGAGGTACGACTGACGCTGGACAGTGCCCGCTGTACAGTCACAACCACGAGCTGTACATGCGCAGGCGCAAGCCGGACACCATCGACGTGCAGCAGATGAAGGCGCAGGCCCGCGAGGAGAAGCTGGCCAAGCAGGCGCAGAGGTACGACTGACGCTGGACAGTGCCCGCTGTACAGTCACAACCACGAGCTGTACATGCGCAGGCGCAAGCCGGACACCATCGACGTGCAGCAGATGAAGGCGCAGGCCCGCGAGGAGAAGCTGGCCAAGCAGGCGCAGAGGTACGACTGACGCTGGACAGTGCCCGCTGTACAGTCACAACCACGAGCTGTACATGCGCAGGCGCAAGCCGGACACCATCGACGTGCAGCAGATGAAGGCGCAGGCCCGCGAGGAGAAGCTGGCCAAGCAGGCGCAGAGGTACGACTGACGCTGGACAGTGCCCGCTGTACAGTCACAACCACGAGCTGTACATGCGCAGGCGCAAGCCGGACACCATCGACGTGCAGCAGATGAAGGCGCAGGCCCGCGAGGAGAAGCTGGCCAAGCAGGCGCAGAGGTACGACTGACGCTGGACAGTGCCCGCTGTACAGTCACAACCACGAGCTGTACATGCGCAGGCGCAAGCCGGACACCATCGACGTGCAGCAGATGAAGGCGCAGGCCCGCGAGGAGAAGCTGGCCAAGCAGGCGCAGAGGTACGACTGACGCTGGACAGTGCCCGCTGTACAGTCACAACCACGAGCTGTACATGCGCAGGCGCAAGCCGGACACCATCGACGTGCAGCAGATGAAGGCGCAGGCCCGCGAGGAGAAGCTGGCCAAGCAGGCGCAGAGGTACGACTGACGCTGGACAGTGCCCGCTGTACAGTCACAACCACGAGCTGTACATGCGCAGGCGCAAGCCGGACACCATCGACGTGCAGCAGATGAAGGCGCAGGCCCGCGAGGAGAAGCTGGCCAAGCAGGCGCAGAGGTACGACTGACGCTGGACAGTGCCCGCTGTACAGTCACAACCACGAGCTGTACATGCGCAGGCGCAAGCCGGACACCATCGACGTGCAGCAGATGAAGGCGCAGGCCCGCGAGGAGAAGCTGGCCAAGCAGGCGCAGAGGTACGACTGACGCTGGACAGTGCCCGCTGTACAGTCACAACCACGAGCTGTACATGCGCAGGCGCAAGCCGGACACCATCGACGTGCAGCAGATGAAGGCGCAGGCCCGCGAGGAGAAGCTGGCCAAGCAGGCGCAGAGGTACGACTGACGCTGGACAGTGCCCGCTGTACAGTCACAACCACGAGCTGTACATGCGCAGGCGCAAGCCGGACACCATCGACGTGCAGCAGATGAAGGCGCAGGCCCGCGAGGAGAAGCTGGCCAAGCAGGCGCAGAGGTACGACTGACGCTGGACAGTGCCCGCTGTACAGTCACAACCACGAGCTGTACATGCGCAGGCGCAAGCCGGACACCATCGACGTGCAGCAGATGAAGGCGCAGGCCCGCGAGGAGAAGCTGGCCAAGCAGGCGCAGAGGTACGACTGACGCTGGACAGTGCCCGCTGTACAGTCACAACCACGAGCTGTACATGCGCAGGCGCAAGCCGGACACCATCGACGTGCAGCAGATGAAGGCGCAGGCCCGCGAGGAGAAGCTGGCCAAGCAGGCGCAGAGGTACGACTGACGCTGGACAGTGCCCGCTGTACAGTCACAACCACGAGCTGTACATGCGCAGGCGCAAGCCGGACACCATCGACGTGCAGCAGATGAAGGCGCAGGCCCGCGAGGAGAAGCTGGCCAAGCAGGCGCAGAGGTACGACTGACGCTGGACAGTGCCCGCTGTACAGTCACAACCACGAGCTGTACATGCGCAGGCGCAAGCCGGACACCATCGACGTGCAGCAGATGAAGGCGCAGGCCCGCGAGGAGAAGCTGGCCAAGCAGGCGCAGAGGTACGACTGACGCTGGACAGTGCCCGCTGTACAGTCACAACCACGAGCTGTACATGCGCAGGCGCAAGCCGGACACCATCGACGTGCAGCAGATGAAGGCGCAGGCCCGCGAGGAGAAGCTGGCCAAGCAGGCGCAGAGGTACGACTGACGCTGGACAGTGCCCGCTGTACAGTCACAACCACGAGCTGTACATGCGCAGGCGCAAGCCAGACACCTTCGGCAGTGCTGTACAGTCATAAGCTGACTAAGCTGGTGTAGCAGTGCGACTGATATTGGATAGTAGGTGTAGTACATGCTGCACAGTTACTGAGGTTTGACTGTACCGGTCTTTTCGCTACAACCCATCGGCGGAAAGTTATCGGCTGGCCAACCGATTAGATACTAAGCACAAATACGTCACATCAAACGTAGGTTTGTAATAAAGTTAAAGCCCGCATGTTATTCATAGTAGCAAATTATCCCAATAGTTATGTAAATGTATTGTACGTTATAAGAGGGAGATAATATCGCTTAAACATTTCCACGGAAATCCATACCTCCGTCCTTTACTGTACGCAGTTAACGGTCTCGACCGCGAAACCGGTCTACCTTCTCGTCACAATGTCCGTAGAGACCTCCCAAAACAACGTCATATATGCAGACTTAATTAACCATAACCATGTTTCTTGCAAAATGTTGTCGCCACATAATGCTACATACTGACACTAAAGGGGTCTGAAACTGAACGCACGTTGTCATTGCAGGGAGAAGCTCCAGCTCGAGATCGCTGCCCGCGAGCGCGCGGAGAAGAAGCAGCAGGAGTACGAGGACCGCCTGCGGCAGATGCAGGAGGAGATGGAGCGCTCGCAGGTGAGCTAGCCTTGATACCTGTAAGCGATCTAATAGATCATTGTAATTTTAAGTTCTTCCGTCAAGCGATAGATGGCGCTGTGCCTTAATAAATTGCGAAAACAAAGCTTTTTCTTTTTTGTTTGACCAGAGAAAATATCGTTTACGCATCCCCGGTACGGTATGTGGGACTCGAGCCGCCCTCAAGAGCAGGTGGGCAGCACCCTGCCGCAAGAAGGAAGGGATGCAGTCCCCTCCGTCTCTTTAACAGATTTTAGAAAAGGAAAAGGGATAATCCCGTTGTCTTTTATGGGGAAGGGCGACCTTAAAGTCTATCAATAAAGATTATCTCAAGGTCAGTTTGTTCGCAACATTGTACTAACGCCTCACATCCCGTGCACAGGCGAACCTGCTGGAGGCGCAGGACATGATCCGGCGGCTGGAGGAGCAGCTGAAGCAGCTGCAGGCCGCCAAGGAGGAGCTGGAGCGGCGACAGAACGAGCTGCACGACATGATGCAGCGCCTCGAGGAGACCAAGGTCGGCTGACACGCCTGTCATCTGTCAAACTGACGTGATGACAACAAAGCAAAATGGCGTAGCAAAAATTTGAAAATGCAATAACATGTTAGAAACCGCTTTACATTTGACTGGCTTCTGAGCCAAGTCGTGGGTTCGATTCCCGTACAGTACAAATATTTGTACTGGCTGAGTGTTTTCTATGTAATTTATTTACAAAAAAAAAAAAACAAAAAAAGCAACCGTATCTAAGTTAGTGTGGTCGTGGTGCGAAGAGTTAAGGATGGAAGTTCTCATCATCATCATGCGCGCGCGACAGGATAGGATAAAGAAACATGTATAATAATGTATATGTAGAAAATAGGCAGTAAAAAATTATTTTGGTTAAATCCCAGGCAAACATAATGGAGATCGATGACAGAAGAGGAGGAGACAAGAGAGTAAAATTAACTTTTTACAATATATGACATATCCACGTCGATGAATATGGTCATTGTCGTATATTGTAAAAAGTCGGATGTAATGTCGAATCCACGGAGGTTGCCTAAACGGATCAATTTAATAGAATGTTTCTCAATAGCGAACTGTGTGTGGTATATTCCAGAACATGGAAGCGGCGGAGCGACAGAAGCTTGAGGAAGAGATCCGCGCGAAGCAGGAGGAGGTGTCGCGCATCCAGCACGAGGTCGAGGTCAAGGACACCGAGACGCGCCGCCTGCAGGAGGAGGTCGAGGAGGCGCGCCGCAAGCAGGTCGGCACTACACGCCAGACTACCCTACACCAACAACAGACTCCCCTACACCGACCACAGACTCCCCTACACCAACAACAGACTCCCCTACACCGACCACAGACTCCCCTACACCAACAACAGACTCCCCTACACCGACCACAGACTCCCCTACACCAACAACAGACTCCCCTACACCGACCACAGACTCCCCTACACCAACAACAGACTCCCCTACACCGACCACAGACTCCCCTACACCAACAACAGACTCCCCTACACCGACCACAGACTCCCCTACACCAACAACAGACTCCCCTACACCGACCACAGACTCCCCTACACCGACCACAGACTCCCCTACACCAACAACAGACTCCTCTACACCGACCACAGACTCCCCTACACCAACAACAGACTCCCCTACACCGACCACAGACTCCCCTACACCGACCACAGACTCCCCTACACCAACAACAGACTCCCCTACACCGACCACAGACTCCCCTACACCAACAACAGACTCCCCTACACCGACCACAGACTCCCCTACACCAACAACAGACTCCCCTACACCAACATCAGACTACCCTACACCAACAACAGACTCCCCTACACCGACCACAGACTCCCCTACACTAACATCAGACTCTGCTACACACCGACATCAAACTCCCCGCACCAACATCAGACTCCGCTAGACCTACATCAAACTCCCCACACTAACATCAGACTCCCCTACACCTACATCAAACTCCCCTACACCAACTGATATGGAAATGCTCTACTGCAGGACGAGGCAGCCGCGATGCTGGCGGCGGCCACCACGCCGCAGCACCACCACGTGGGCGAGGCGTCCGGCGACGGCGGCGACGCGGACGGCGGCGACGGCGACGCGGCCTCCGACGGCGGCTCGGAGTCCGGCGGCGGAGAGCTGTCCCGCGCACCGGACGGTCTGGTAGACCCCGTCACCGACCGCACCACGCTCGCGCAGCGGTCCGAGCGGCTGCACAACCAGCTCAACGTGAGTACCGCCCCATAGGTCTAGTGGACCCGTCACCGACCGCACCACGCTCGCGCAGCGGTCCGAGCGGCTGCACAACCAGCTCAACGTGAGTACCGCCCCATAGGTCTAGTGGACCCGTCACCGACCGCACCACGCTCGCGCAGCGGTCCGAGCGGCTGCACAACCAGCTCAACGTGAGTACCGCCCCATAGGTCTAGTGGACCCGTCACCGACCGCACCACGCTCGCGCAGCGGTCCGAGCGGCTGCACAACCAGCTCAACGTGAGTACCGCCCCATAGGTCTAGTGGACCCGTCACCGACCGCACCACGCTCGCGCAGCGGTCCGAGCGGCTGCACAACCAGCTCAACGTGAGTACCGCCCCATAGGTCTAGTGGACCCGTCACCGACCGCACCACGCTCGCGCAGCGGTCCGAGCGGCTGCACAACCAGCTCAACGTGAGTACCGCCCCATAGGTCTAGTGGACCCGTCACCGACCGCACCACGCTCGCGCAGCGGTCCGAGCGGCTGCACAACCAGCTCAACGTGAGTACCGCCCCATAGGTCTAGTGGACCCGTCACCGACCGCACCACGCTCGCGCAGCGGTCCGAGCGGCTGCACAACCAGCTCAACGTGAGTACCGCCCCATAGGTCTAGTGGACCCGTCACCGACCGCACCACGCTCGCGCAGCGGTCCGAGCGGCTGCACAACCAGCTCAACGTGAGTACCGCCCCATAGGTCTAGTGGACCCGTCACCGACCGCACCACGCTCGCGCAGCGGTCCGAGCGGCTGCACAACCAGCTCAACGTGAGTACCGCCCCATAGGTCTAGTGGACCCGTCACCGACCGCACCACGCTCGCGCAGCGGTCCGAGCGGCTGCACAACCAGCTCAACGTGAGTACCGCCCCATAGGTCTAGTGGACCCGTCACCGACCGCACCACGCTCGCGCAGCGGTCCGAGCGGCTGCACAACCAGCTCAACGTGAGTACCGCCCCATAGGTCTAGTGGACCCGTCACCGACCGCACCACGCTCGCGCAGCGGTCCGAGCGGCTGCACAACCAGCTCAACGTGAGTACCGCCCCATAGGTCTAGTGGACCCGTCACCGACCGCACCACGCTCGAAATTATTAACTAAAGCCATAAAATCACGGGATGTAAGCCAGCGGCCAATCATCTTTTCGCTCCAAGCCAACCTCACCTGCCCGTGATGCATCCTGCCGAAAAACAAACGAGGCGCTGGCAACCGACTGATGGCGGTATAACCACCATAATTGAAGTGTTCAATTCAATTGTGATGGTTATACTATAACTCCACCAATCGGCTGCCAGAGCCACGTTTGCTATTCGGCAGGATGCACCACACGGGCAGGTGAGGGTAGTTTGGAGCGAAAAGAGGATGATGATAGGATCCTCTCTTACATACCATAATATAGTCACATAAGACCTATTTATTTTTGGTCTATACTGTTACTCTGTACTGTCTAAACTACTGTATCTACTAAAACCCTGGAACCCTTCTTTCTTATTAAAAGATATTTTAAATAACAAATAGTCCAGTAGCTAACCCCCAATCTCCCCCACAGGCGCTGAAACAGGACCTGGCGCAGTCGCGCGACGAGACGAAAGAGACCGCCATGGACAAGATCCACCGCGAGAACGTGCGCCAGGGCCGCGACAAGTACAAGACGCTGCGCGAGATCCGCAAGGGGAACACCAAGCGGCGCGTCGACCAGTTCGAGAACATGTAGGCCTCCGGCGGCCGCGGCTCGGGACCAGCCCGCCCAGCACACGGGACGACACTAACGCCAACCCATTTTCACACAGCCCAACCCAATCGCCGGAAATGTCACACAGCCCAACCCAAACGCCGGAAATATCACACAGCCCAACCCAAAAAGCGACCATTAAGTCACGTGATCCGTTTTTGCACCGGCGAAGGAAATGCGGTTGACGACCCGCCCCGTATACAAGCAAGCGCTGGTAACAAAATTGACTTATTCGAATCAATTTAATTAGATTTTCTAACGCAAAATCTATGTGTAATATAAATCAGCGTACGACCAGTCTCGATTTAAGCGAAGGCATGTTCGTTACAAAGCTTAATTTGCAAATTATACGCAAACATAATGTTTAACAGATGATTTGCTTGCGTGCCAAAATAGTCTAAAAGACGTGATTTTTATTCTATTCAAGCTTAGTCGGAGAGTGGAGTGTCTTCCCGTCCTGTTGTGTGTAGTGAAACTGGTTCCTATGTGTTGAACATCGTTTGAGCCACTCGCTCCAATGTACGCCGCAAGTTAGACTAAGCTAAGATTGATAGGTTTATTAGCGAAACGAGTCATTTGTCTACGTACTTGTAAGGACAGGCATCATATTAGTATTAGAACCAATTTGTGACTATGAAAGTCGTGGCATTAATCGTCGGATTTGTTGTTCAACTCGTCATAATGATTTTAGATGCGAAGCGACACGCACGTGTCACGCGTGTGTGCAGATTTTTTGTGACGATGATAGATTGAAATTAGAACCTTATTTCGTTAAGTCATTTTATAATCATTAAGTATAAAAATAAACAGTGCTACATATCACATGTACGAATGACTCGTTTGACCAATACAACTCATGATACAATTATAGTCTTTACACGAGATATTTAAAGCTTATAATTGTACGGGCGGCACTGGCGCCTCGCGCCGTGACCACGATCGACTGTTATAATGCATACACCGGCCTCCGTCGGCGGACCTGGCCGGGGGACGTCCCACCATCACTAATCATTACGCTATCCAGTATAATCTCTAAAACATAATTCTCTATATTCTGTGTTGGTTTCTCGTTTACACACTTAGTGTGCGAGTGAGGCGAATACACGCGCCATTTTGAATCTTTTTCTAAGCTCTATTCGATTTCGTGCTTTGTAGGATGTACTTGTCCTAAGGTTTCGTACCCATAGGGTACTAACGGGACCCTTTGTCTTTCCGAGTATTATGGTGTTGTGGCGGCCAGGCCCGCCGGCGGCCGGGGACGGCCCGTCCCGTCGCAGTCGGGACTGTAAATGTAAATATTGATTATTACTTAATAGTAATTTTATTTTAGACCATAATGTGCTATAACCGAGTAATGTATACGTCGTCCTTCGATCGTGTCCTGCGATTATATTCGTATATATTGTCACTCTCGCTCGACTCGACGAGCGAGCAGAATTGTTTTTATTATTATTGTAATTTATTTTTAAGCGATTCGGATTTTATTCTATAACCTATTATGTTGTATATGTATTGGACGGATGCGAGTCATAAATTAGAGAGCGGTGTGCTTCGAGTTGATCAGTAATATTTTTATATTCGGTAGATTCGTTTTAATATAGTTCGCCTGTTGATTTATTTTAGGATCGTATTGTATTTTGGACGATGTTACTATCGACGGGTCCGAGGTATACTTTGTACCGCGACGTCGCTCGCCCGCGGCGGGGTTGCCAGGACGATTAATTGTGAACCACACAACTGACACGTTGAACTTTGGGACGATTGAATCGTTGCTTCTGCAGTGAGTGACCACAGTAGTTTGTATTGATATTACTAGTTATTCGGCGAGTCCTGGCGACGCCGCCACGGCGCTGCGACTGCGCGTTGCTCAAAAGCAGTAAATATACAATGTCCGAAGTGTCTTGTCTGATCGAGTAGGGGGTGAAAGGGTGGGGGCACCGCCCCATATTTATTTTTATAATCATTTATATTTTAAATATAGGAGTCGAATTAGAGCTTCGAGTGTAATTACCGTTTCCGGTTCAGTTTTGTTGTTCACCTGGATGTCTGCGCGCGCGCAACCGATCGGCCTAACAAATCTGTCACTACTTAATACTTGAACAAAATTTGAAATAGTTACTAAAACTATTCGATTGTATGCTTATAGGAAGTGTATGATTTAATTTTTAAGTGAAATAAAAGGCATTCCATAAGTTACTATGCGGTGGCGTTTACTTGGTTTTGATGAAAATTAAAAAGTAGTTGCAATAAATTGTTTTGCGTTTTGTTTTAAACATGAGTGCCATCCGTAGCAGGACAGGCCCGCCGCCCGCGGCCTAGGCCCAGTATTTCTCCGTAACCTTACAACAGTATTGACCTAAGTATCTTGTCATTATTTTCTAAAATATACAATACCATGTTGCCTTTCAAATTTTAGGATGAAATTTTTTTCCAATAAAATGTTTTAAGTAAATAAAAATCGAGTTTTATTTGCGATTTATCATACCTTTTACTAATATACTGTACAGATATGTACAAATACATTACAATATATTGCATGTCTACCAAACTCATCAAACTATATTATATACCTATTCATTTTTTCTACTTAGGTATTAAGGCACATTCAAAATGTTCAGCTTGACATGTAATTTATAAGCGAACAGTAAAATGACGAGAATCGAACAAGGCGCGCACAAATAAAACAGGTAGAAACAGTCACACATGGTACATAATAAATAAGTAGGTATAGGTACATTGTAATGGAATGTAAAGGAAGAAGTACCTAAGCAAATATAATATTTAAATGTTAAGTAGCATTGTATATTATATTCTTTTTTAAGTAGGATTTATTTAATTTCACTAAGGGTCAATTTATACTAGCGCAGAGTCGAAGCACATAACATATAACACAATCAAATCAAAGACCAATCCGCAAGCAATTTTTGAATACCATAGGCTATTATGGCTTATTCAAAAATAAAAGACACGTACTTTTTTATTTGTAAATTAGACTAAAAATTACGAAGTTATAGCCCTTTGAAATTACGCGTGACGTCACTCGGTGAGGCATTTTTACGGGAGCGAGTGACGGCGAAGACTCCCACTCCTAAGTTTTGATGCCTTGTATCTTTGTTATTGTTTATTTGAATGAAAAAAGGAAAAATACGTCTCTTATTTTTGAATAAGCTAAAAGACGGGACTAATTACAATTTTTAGCCATAATAGCCTATTAAGTATTTTGTACAATTTTCAATCACAAAGCGTCGGCATAATGTTAAATAATATTCAGAGGCCAATAAAATGATTATTTACAATTTTATATACCGCAGTGCAGCAGAAACAGTTGAAATTGTAATCCTATTACAGAGAGAGGTTAAAAACTACCTTCAAATTGAAAATCGTACCTATATCACAGATTATATTCTGCAAGAAATTCAGTCCGCAATTAAATATCAACCAATTAACAAATATCAGTATTGTGAACATCATTCGTATACAATACTAGTTAAGTACGAGGGGGCGAGCGGGCTCACTCATAAATCCTGTTTCCGATTGGATTCGGAGCTATTCTCGTACGTTCATTCAAATTTGACAGGAGGGCGGTACAACTAATGTCAAATCCGAATGACGTTCATTCAAAGTTTCCAAATCCGAGCGGAAGTGGATATCGTGAATAGCTTAGCATTCATTTAAATTTAACAGTATTCGTAAGATGTCAAAATGTCGTTGAACGTTTATTCTCATTGCGGCTGATGTTTATCCCGCGAGAGACTGCGTCGAAGAGGCGGTGTGCGCCGCGAGCGGTTGCGGCGGAGCGATCGGCGAAACCGCGGTAGGCGGGGAGAATGTGCTAACTAGGCCAGACTTGTAAGACAGGGGGCGGAGTCTCACGTGTCCGCGGCCACGGGCGGCGGCACGGCAGGCGTGAGGCGCGGCAGGCGGGCGGGAGGCAGAGCGGCTCGTTTGTGGGCCGCGGCGTGTCGGCGCAGCGAGCTCTGGTCGCGGAACACGCGCGCGCAGCCCGCGCACGCGTACGAGCGGCCCTGGTGCACGCCCATGTGCCGGCTCAGACCTGACGATGGATCCACACGATGGATCATTGTCGCAACACGCATGTAGAAAACGTTTCCCTACCTCTAGGGATATAAGGGGGCGACCTATCATCTTTCCGCTCCAGTAACGGTTATAACGATTGAAGACTAAAGCTAAATAGCTAAATACCACAAACCGATGACGGGCAGCGTCAACGGAACAAGGAACCCCGCTCTGCCATCGCCAACCCGCCTGCCTGCCCAGCGTGGCGATTATGGGTAAATTCTCCAGGTGTTTGCCCAAAATGACAAACAATTGGAGAAGCAGCAGTGGTCTGCGATAAGCTAATAATGATGAGACTCGAGTCAACGCCAGTAGCATAGAGGGCTGGACGCTGCACTCACCGGAGGGGTACAGGAACACCTTGTCGCAGACGCTGCAGCGGTGCAGCGCGAGGGCCGGGGCGTGCGAGCGCGCGTGCGCCGCCAGCGCGCCTCGCTGGGTGAAGCCGCGGCCGCACACGCCGCACTCGAACGGACGCGTCTCTGCGGACACACGCACGAAGGTCACGCTCGGCCTTCACGATTAGAAGGGCGGCGGCTATCATGTAACCACCGCTACTTCGAAGTTCCAACTGTCCCCTTGTCGTTTAAGGGGGGACAGATGAAACTTTTGATTCCATTCTCCGAGAGCTGGGTGACGAAAAGAACAAATCCAATATGTCGATGTAGCTCATTGACCACTGGTACTGTGTCGGATGTCGGATCACCTGCTTTTGGATTCGACGTAGCAGTACATCGACGACCTGATCGAGACAGCTGGGATTTAGACCGGTAGGACCAGTACATGTGGAGGTCGCTGGAGAAGCCTATATTTAAATGCTGACATGTCCAGTAATGGAGATCTCCAGGCTGGTCATAAAGGTCTACTATCCATCGATATGATATGTCACATGTGCACGTCTCACCGTCGTGCCGCTGCAGCACGGCTCGCTGCGCGAAGGCTCGCGGGCAGCGGCTGCAGCTGCTGATATGTCTCACCGTCGTGCAGCAGCTCGTGCCGCTGCAGCACGGCTCGCTGCGCGAAGGCTCGCGGGCAGCGGCTGCAGCTGCTGATATGTCTCACCGTCGTGCAGCAGCTCGTGCCGCTGCAGCACGGCTCGCTGCGCGAAGGCTCGCGGGCAGCGGCTGCAGCTGCTGATATGTCTCACCGTCGTGCAGCAGCTCGTGCCGCTGCAGCACGGCTCGCTGCGCGAAGGCTCGCGGGCAGCGGCTGCAGCTGCTGATATGTCTCACCGTCGTGCAGCAGCTCGTGCCGCTGCAGCACGGCTCGCTGCGCGAAGGCTCGCGGGCAGCGGCTGCAGCTGCTGATATGTCTCACCGTCGTGCAGCAGCTCGTGCCGCTGCAGCACGGCTCGCTGCGCGAAGGCTCGCGGGCAGCGGCTGCAGCTGCTGATATGTCTCACCGTCGTGCAGCAGCTCGTGCCGCTGCAGCACGGCTCGCTGCGCGAAGGCTCGCGGGCAGCGGCTGCAGCTGCTGATATGTCTCACCGTCGTGCAGCAGCTCGTGCCGCTGCAGCACGGCTCGCTGCGCGAAGGCTCGCGGGCAGCGGCTGCAGCTGCTGATATGTCTCACCGTCGTGCAGCAGCTCGTGCCGCTGCAGCACGGCTCGCTGCGCGAAGGCTCGCGGGCAGCGGCTGCAGCTGCTGATATGTCTCACCGTCGTGCAGCAGCTCGTGCCGCTGCAGCACGGCTCGCTGCGCGAAGGCTCGCGGGCAGCGGCTGCAGCTGCTGATATGTCTCACCGTCGTGCAGCAGCTCGTGCCGCTGCAGCACGGCTCGCTGCGCGAAGGCTCGCGGGCAGCGGCTGCAGCTGCTGATATGTCTCACCGTCGTGCAGCAGCTCGTGCCGCTGCAGCACGGCTCGCTGCGCGAAGGCTCGCGGGCAGCGGCTGCAGCTGCTGATATGTCTCACCGTCGTGCAGCAGCTCGTGCCGCTGCAGCACGGCTCGCTGCGCGAAGGCTCGCGGGCAGCGGCTGCAGCTGCTGATATGTCTCACCGTCGTGCAGCAGCTCGTGCCGCTGCAGCACGGCTCGCTGCGCGAAGGCTCGCGGGCAGCGGCTGCAGCTGCTGATATGTCTCACCGTCGTGCAGCAGCTCGTGCCGCTGCAGCACGGCTCGCTGCGCGAAGGCTCGCGGGCAGCGGCTGCAGCTGCTGATATGTCTCACCGTCGTGCAGCAGCTCGTGCCGCTGCAGCACGGCTCGCTGCGCGAAGGCTCGCGGGCAGCGGCTGCAGCTGCTGATATGTCTCACCGTCGTGCAGCAGCTCGTGCCGCTGCAGCACGGCTCGCTGCGCGAAGGCTCGCGGGCAGCGGCTGCAGCTGCTGATATGTCTCACCGTCGTGCAGCAGCTCGTGCCGCTGCAGCACGGCTCGCTGCGCGAAGGCTCGCGGGCAGCGGCTGCAGCTGCTGATATGTCTCACCGTCGTGCAGCAGCTCGTGCCGCTGCAGCACGGCTCGCTGCGCGAAGGCTCGCGGGCAGCGGCTGCAGCTGCTGATATGTCTCACCGTCGTGCAGCAGCTCGTGCCGCTGCAGCACGGCTCGCTGCGCGAAGGCTCGCGGGCAGCGGCTGCAGCTGCTGATATGTCTCACCGTCGTGCAGCAGCTCGTGCCGCTGCAGCACGGCTCGCTGCGCGAAGGCTCGCGGGCAGCGGCTGCAGCTGCTGATATGTCTCACCGTCGTGCAGCAGCTCGTGCCGCTGCAGCACGGCTCGCTGCGCGAAGGCTCGCGGGCAGCGGCTGCAGCTGCTGATATGTCTCACCGTCGTGCAGCAGCTCGTGCCGCTGCAGCACGGCTCGCTGCGCGAAGGCTCGCGGGCAGCGGCTGCAGCTGCTGATATGTCTCACCGTCGTGCAGCAGCTCGTGCCGCTGCAGCACGGCTCGCTGCGCGAAGGCTCGCGGGCAGCGGCTGCAGCTGCTGATATGTCTCACCGTCGTGCAGCAGCTCGTGCCGCTGCAGCACGGCTCGCTGCGCGAAGGCTCGCGGGCAGCGGCTGCAGCTGCTGATATGTCTCACCGTCGTGCAGCAGCTCGTGCCGCTGCAGCACGGCTCGCTGCGCGAAGGCTCGCGGGCAGCGGCTGCAGCTGCTGATATGTCTCACCGTCGTGCAGCAGCTCGTGCCGCTGCAGCACGGCTCGCTGCGCGAAGGCTCGCGGGCAGCGGCTGCAGCTGCTGATATGTCTCACCGTCGTGCAGCAGCTCGTGCCGCTGCAGCACGGCTCGCTGCGCGAAGGCTCGCGGGCAGCGGCTGCAGCTGCTGATATGTCTCACCGTCGTGCAGCAGCTCGTGCCGCTGCAGCACGGCTCGCTGCGCGAAGGCTCGCGGGCAGCGGCTGCAGCTGCTGATATGTCTCACCGTCGTGCAGCAGCTCGTGCCGCTGCAGCACGGCTCGCTGCGCGAAGGCTCGCGGGCAGCGGCTGCAGCTGCTGATATGTCTCACCGTCGTGCAGCAGCTCGTGCCGCTGCAGCACGGCTCGCTGCGCGAAGGCTCGCGGGCAGCGGCTGCAGCTGCTGATATGTCTCACCGTCGTGCAGCAGCTCGTGCCGCTGCAGCACGGCTCGCTGCGCGAAGGCTCGCGGGCAGCGGCTGCAGCTGCTGATATGTCTCACCGTCGTGCAGCAGCTCGTGCCGCTGCAGCACGGCTCGCTGCGCGAAGGCTCGCGGGCAGCGGCTGCAGCTGCTGATATGTCTCACCGTCGTGCAGCAGCTCGTGCCGCTGCAGCACGGCTCGCTGCGCGAAGGCTCGCGGGCAGCGGCTGCAGCTGCTGATATGTCTCACCGTCGTGCAGCAGCTCGTGCCGCTGCAGCACGGCTCGCTGCGCGAAGGCTCGCGGGCAGCGGCTGCAGCTGCTGATATGTCTCACCGTCGTGCAGCAGCTCGTGCCGCTGCAGCACGGCTCGCTGCGCGAAGGCTCGCGGGCAGCGGCTGCAGCTGCTGATATGTCTCACCGTCGTGCAGCAGCTCGTGCCGCTGCAGCACGGCTCGCTGCGCGAAGGCTCGCGGGCAGCGGCTGCAGCTGCTGATATGTCTCACCGTCGTGCAGCAGCTCGTGCCGCTGCAGCACGGCTCGCTGCGCGAAGGCTCGCGGGCAGCGGCTGCAGCTGCTGATATGTCTCACCGTCGTGCAGCAGCTCGTGCCGCTGCAGCACGGCTCGCTGCGCGAAGGCTCGCGGGCAGCGGCTGCAGCTGCTGATATGTCTCACCGTCGTGCAGCAGCTCGTGCCGCTGCAGCACGGCTCGCTGCGCGAAGGCTCGCGGGCAGCGGCTGCAGCTGCTGATATGTCTCACCGTCGTGCAGCAGCTCGTGCCGCTGCAGCACGGCTCGCTGCGCGAAGGCTCGCGGGCAGCGGCTGCAGCTGCTGATATGTCTCACCGTCGTGCAGCAGCTCGTGCCGCTGCAGCACGGCTCGCTGCGCGAAGGCTCGCGGGCAGCGGCTGCAGCTGCTGATATGTCTCACCGTCGTGCAGCAGCTCGTGCCGCTGCAGCACGGCTCGCTGCGCGAAGGCTCGCGGGCAGCGGCTGCAGCTGCTGATATGTCTCACCGTCGTGCAGCAGCTCGTGCCGCTGCAGCACGGCTCGCTGCGCGAAGGCTCGCGGGCAGCGGCTGCAGCTGCTGATATGTCTCACCGTCGTGCAGCAGCTCGTGCCGCTGCAGCACGGCTCGCTGCGCGAAGGCTCGCGGGCAGCGGCTGCAGCTGCTGATATGTCTCACCGTCGTGCAGCAGCTCGTGCCGCTGCAGCACGGCTCGCTGCGCGAAGGCTCGCGGGCAGCGGCTGCAGCTGCTGATATGTCTCACCGTCGTGCAGCAGCTCGTGCCGCTGCAGCACGGCTCGCTGCGCGAAGGCTCGCGGGCAGCGGCTGCAGCTGCTGATATGTCTCACCGTCGTGCAGCAGCTCGTGCCGCTGCAGCACGGCTCGCTGCGCGAAGGCTCGCGGGCAGCGGCTGCAGCTGCTGATATGTCTCACCGTCGTGCAGCAGCTCGTGCCGCTGCAGCACGGCTCGCTGCGCGAAGGCTCGCGGGCAGCGGCTGCAGCTGCTGATATGTCTCACCGTCGTGCAGCAGCTCGTGCCGCTGCAGCACGGCTCGCTGCGCGAAGGCTCGCGGGCAGCGGCTGCAGCTGCTGATATGTCTCACCGTCGTGCAGCAGCTCGTGCCGCTGCAGCACGGCTCGCTGCGCGAAGGCTCGCGGGCAGCGGCTGCAGCTGCTGATATGTCTCACCGTCGTGCAGCAGCTCGTGCCGCTGCAGCACGGCTCGCTGCGCGAAGGCTCGCGGGCAGCGGCTGCAGCTGCTGATATGTCTCACCGTCGTGCAGCAGCTCGTGCCGCTGCAGCACGGCTCGCTGCGCGAAGGCTCGCGGGCAGCGGCTGCAGCTGCTGATATGTCTCACCGTCGTGCAGCAGCTCGTGCCGCTGCAGCACGGCTCGCTGCGCGAAGGCTCGCGGGCAGCGGCTGCAGGCGTGCGGTCGCTCGCCGGAGTGCACGCGCCTGTGCCGCGCCAGTACGCTGCGCGACGCGAACCGCTTGCCGCACTGGCCGCACCACGCCGCCTTGCCGCCGCCCCTGCAATGTGTGCAGAGTGCAGCTGTAGCCGCCGGGGCCCAACTACCACAGTGACCTACAACGTTACTCGCCGCCGGGCCTAGACAGGCTCCGTCGTTGAGCTACATTATCCAACATCGACCTATGGCGGCACTCGCTGCCGGGGCTAAACAGGCTACGTCGCGCGCCTTACCGCTGCCAGTAACATTGCCAACATTATTCAACATCGACTTATGGCAGCGCTTACTACCCGAGCTTAAACCTCGCCGCTGAGGCTGTAACGGTACTAAGAATATGCACCATATAGCGGTGCTTGCTGCCGGGGCCTAATTACGCAAAGGGTACATCGCGCCCACAGCGCCTAGCCGCTAGAAGACACAAGGACATTCACAAATAGCGTTAATTGCGTCGAGGCCTAATTTACCCACAGGCTACAGTATAACTATACCTAGATAACACAACATTGATTAATAAAAAAAGAAACTCACTCTTTATTTTTACTTGGAATAGATATGACGTCCTTGACGGGCGTCCTGTTTTGAGGGCTGAGTATCGCCGGCTGGTTGGTTTCAGAGACTTCACCATTTTCCTCCTGAAAACAAAAAGATGATTGACATTAACAGGAAATGTATTTCACTACACTTTCGTCATTACTAGTAGAGATTGTCTTAAATAAAATGACGCGCCCTACTACAATTGGTAGTAGTTTTTATTTAGTTGGAAAAAAAATCCGAGAAATGCGCTATTCCAACGATTGAATCTAAGCATCAACTGAATGACCATGTCTGCATGTTTAATGGATTGCGTTTATCTTTGAAATTTGTTTGTGTGCTTAAAAGTGGTGGTATTTTTCATTTTAGATTAAACAATCTCTACACCTTTAGCTTTAAACTCGGACAAAGTCTTAAGAGTCTAAAAAGAGAATAGATATGACATGAAATAATGGTATGTGATAATGGTATGTTATATCTGGCTTTGTTAAAAAAAAAGAGATAATTTTTGTTTTTTTACTTCTGTATGTAATCGTATGCATGTCGAGTACACCTCTAAGTAGGCATACATAAACATCTAGGATGTACGAAAATGTATTTTTTTGTGTGTATTTGTGTAATGTCTGTTGGTGTACCTTATCAATAAATAAAATAAATAAATAAAAAATCAATTGAGGATTTATATTCAGGTCAAATAAATTGATTGATAGATGGAAGTTATTCAAAGTGTTACCTCACCCTCCTCCATTAGCCGCAAGACTATCTTGGCATCGTCTTCTCCCTCCAGCTCCACAGTCTTGAGGCTGTCATCGACCAGGACCAGCCCCTGCTCGTCCTGCCTCAGCACCCCGAGCTCAACCAGCATCGTGGACATGATCAGCGACAGATCAGATATGGTTTGGATTTCTAACATAGGTAATGACGGATCAGTTGTTCTTATGTCTTGTATCTGTACTTCTTTCCTTTGCTCCTCCCTAGTATCAGGAAATTCTTCAACCCTTTCTAAAGTAGCAAGACCCTGGAATATTTCTATATTGTATTTATGCATGTAGGTACATTACCTAAATCTTACCTAAATTTAAAATAGAGCAAATAACATCAAACAAATTAAGAAATTTGAACTTGAAAGGAGTGGAAGAGAATATTCCTATAATTAAGTTTGCCTCTTGTACCATTTTGTGCAATAAAGTTTAATTAATAATCAGATAAAATAATGAAGAACTCTAATTTTATAACATGGTACCATGCAATGCATGTACCAATGAACTTGCAATGCTTGCAATACACGTAAGTGTATATCAATCTTGCATTCCTTAATAAATCGGCACTGTCAAGACATGCTGTTCACATATGTTAATGGAGATACAGCCTAAACTCATGTAGCATAACATGTACTGCCATAACTGTATTTACTGTATGTCTGTTGTGTGACTAATAAAGTTAAAAAGTATAAGTCTTTAATTTTTTTTCTATATTCTTAATCTCACCTGCAAGCTTTCTAATTGGACACTATCTAAATTATCTACATCGACCAGTTCAACCTGCTGGTCGTTGATAGTCAACAACAGGTGCTGCTGGGGCTCCGACACAACCTCCTTCTCCTCCACCAGTCTCTTCTTATTCACCTCCACAGCTTTATGGTACTCCCTTCTTTTCACGGCTGAGACGTGAGCCTTCAGCTTCTGGTATGTCACCTCACACTTCTTACGGAATGTGTAGTAGCGTTCTAGTTCTCTGTAGCAGTCTTTACATATCATATTTGGGAGATTCTCTTCATGGGTCATCTAAAATTAAAACGAAATGAAAAATGAGTACAAAAATGGCATAGTTCAATTGGCTCACATGTGTGTTGTCAGATATACAAGTGGTTATATATTTATATTGTCAGACTACAAAACAGACAATCAATCAGTCAGACATGCAGTTACTGCCGACTGTTAAGCTGTTACTGCTTTACCTGCTGCTAATAAATGATAATATTCTTATAGCTATAGCCTATATTTTAATGTGCTGTATCAGCTATATTACTATCATTTAAATCCATTGAGTGATCAGAGTGTAGGAAAGAATAATAAAGATCCATCCATCAAAACAAACTTTTGCATTGACAATAGGTATTAGTAAGATAAAGGACTTACTTCGAGGCCGACGCAGATCATGATCCTCATGGACAGCGTGCAGACGACGCCAGAATCTTCCGGGAAGAGGGGCACGGCCTCGTCCGCCTTGCCGAGACACAGCCTGCACAGACCTTCGATCTCTTCAATCTCCTGATGTTCGGCCCGTTTCCGGCTATATGTACGCATTTTCACAAACTATTGTTCTCTATTAACCTGTATATTCCTTTTACCATTTACACACTAGACAAATTCACGTCTAATCTACACGAAATACATTTTTATTACATTATAGAGCTGGGAAAAAAATTGTCCAACATAACCTCTAAACTGAAGTTATGCTACTTAAAATTGATCTAAAACACTACATACAACCCGTATGATCAATAAATTAAGTATAGCAAATAACTATGATTATTTATTTTAACAAATAAAATAACGCAGGTGGTATTCACTGAAATTAATGAATTCTCATACTTTTGACATTACATACAAACTATAAAATCCCGTAAGTTCCTGCAATATTTTAACGGACGTCACTTTAGTAGAATTTTTCAAGAATAGAATAGAATGAATTTAATTGGATAGTAGGTACCAAAATGTCCCCGCTCAATAAATAAAGCCGCGATATACACCACGATCACTGGTATTCTGCGGAGCCAGTTTGATAATTTAATTAATTGCAGGTACTTACATACAATTAAATAATATTTATGTTATATTATCAGTGGAGTAGGTAGGCACATAATAATTATGTAGGTAATGTATAAGCAGCCCCGGATCTAGGGGGGGGCAAACCGGGGCACCTGCCCCGGGCGGCAGTTTCAGGGGGGCGCCAAAATCATCACTACATAGTATAGTTCTTGCCCCGGTTCGAAAAAATCGTAGATCCGGGGCTGTGTATAAGTGGCACTGAGTGTAACTATAACTAGCCTCCTACCTCCCTTTAAAATAAATACCTACATGAAACACATTTCACAAAGTTAAACAGAACAAAATCAGTGCGATATGGGTCGTAGTAAGTAGTGTAGTTCCCTAGAAAATTAATCCAAACATTAGTTAGTACTTAATACTACCCTGACTTCTTAATGACTCTGTTAATTTAACTACCATATTTTAATTGCCTAAATTGCTTAGCTGATTACCTAACGGGGTAAGAATAGGTTCGAAAAATCACGTACACTCTAATATTCCACATAGTATCTCGCCTAAAGTCTGAAAATACATTCGTATGAGAGCTGGTGGTTGGTGTATTCATTCGAAGCATCTCAGCGCCAATATGACGCGCCCATTTCATTTAGCTAACAAAAGCACGAGATATTTCTATAAAATGTGCAATATCGTCTATCTTACAGGGTTCCCAAACTTCTGGACGGAAGATCTGGGTTACTCTGAAACATTCGTCAAATATTATAAATATTTTACGAAACTCGTTACCAGTATTCTCTATGTATTCATAGTTACTGAGTGGGCCGCCTTCTTCACGCAACACAATATGACACCAAAACAGAGTTCCGACAGCATACTCTTCAACTACTCCCATCCATTGCTGACCTCGTACAGACCGATCATGATTTACCACCAGGACAAGTTCCGCGAACTGATATTCAACCTGTGTGTGAAACTGAAAGAGGTCTTCAACGACGAAAAGATGGAGCAGGAAATGATCAAGAAGTCGAAAATGTGCGTGGCTAGTTTTACGACTATATGCAGTATGTCACTCATATTTTATGGTTTTGAAGGAATTTACCAGGTTTTGATGTCAGGTTGGTACACTTATTAATGAATCTCGCCATAGCTAACAGTGGCGCCCAACGTGTAGCTCAAAACTTGTATCGCTATTGCACATTTTACAGATGCCACATTCACCACGGTAATTACAGCCTGGCCAGACGTTGACGACAAGAGTACCGCTGCTGGCGTCGGCAGGGTCCTTGCCTACCTCATATGGTGGGTGTTGATGACACGCATCTTCGCCTCCTACAGCATCGTTCTCTCCCTTATGGTAGCCCTTGAATACCAGTACAAAAACTTAAGGGGCTATTTTAGAAGCCTTCAGAAAATCTTTGAGGAAGAATTAAGTCAATCAGAGATGGAGATTAAATATGAGGAAGGCGTCAAGGTTGGGATTAGGCTACATTCCGAAACTCTGAAGTAAGTTTGTATAGATAAACGAATTATCAAGTTCTCTTCACTATTGAACACACAACTCATTTGCAAATATTTTTAGCTGCGCCCGACAGGCTCAAGATACTTGCAGCACTATCTATTGTCTCCAAATTATACTGAATATTACCGTGCTCGTATCGCTTATGGCTCAAATGCTGGTGAGTAGGTGTCTTACCTCTATTTAGATCACACACCAAGAAGTATGTTAACCTATGCTTAAAACGCATTTCCTTTGGCAGACCTCTGACCGGACTGTGGGCACTGTGTTCACGATAGTAATCACTGCAGGCGCTATGCTCATTAGCACTGGAGTGTTCATGTGGACAGCTGGTGACGTTACTGTTGAGGTTTGTATACCTACCGCAGATCAACACTCTGTTGTTTGAATAATGAGTACAAACAAGTATTACCTACTAAGTACAACGAAGTAGGTAATCAGATGATATTAATACGAAATCGAGAACGGGTACCTACCTATGTAATTTTTTTTTGCAAGAGGCGGCAGACGATCAAGTCTGATGCCTGGTGGTAAGCAGTCAACACCGTCCATGGCCATCTTTTCTCATTTTATCACGATCAAAAGAAATTATTGACTAGATCGGGAGTGATTACGACTGAGGTGATTGACCATAGGGAAAAATTTATGAAGTTACCTAAATTAACCACGATCTTCTTGCCATCCGTAGGCCTATCATCTTGCCACTTGAAAGTCCACTTCTGTCGCAATTTTCTGCCCCGCACAACTAAGCTATGGAATGCTTGTCGTCAGCGGTATTTCCGGACCGATACGAGCCTCAAATCTTAAAGAAAAGAGCGTGCACCTCTTTCATAAAGGCCGGCAGCGCAGCTGTAACTCCTGATGTAAGTTGCAGATGTACATGGATGGCGGTTATCACTTAGCATCAGGTGAACCGTTTGCTCGTCTGCCCCCTATTTCATAAAAAGGTCGTCGCGCTTACAGGCGCGCGGCAGGTACATAAATACTTTACAAGCAATAAACAATGCGAATATCAAAAACACCTATAGCACTTAAACACCTACCTTACGTTCGAGAAGATAACTGATATTTTGTTTCTCTATCAGGCGGCTTTGCTAGCGACAGATATGTACTGGTCTGGATGGCAGAACTGCCACATACGCGCCGTCAGCGTGAGGAAGTTGCTAACTGTAGCAATGGCGCAGGCGCAGGTATGTGAGACAAAACTGACATGACTGATGATAGTAGGCGGAATGAGAGATTGTATGTTGTAGGGACGCGATGTGTAGATAGGTACGTGGTCGTTCCTTGCTGTTTTCTTGGGACTTATTTATATTTTTCTGCGTATTCTTACATATTTTTATGCTCGTCTATTGTTTTGATATAAAAATACTACTACCTACTATGACAATAGAATGAAAAAACTACCTACTTTATGATCGTTCGATGGACGGATCGCATGGTTTTGTAGGTACTATAATAAAAACCAAACATTTTTCATTTCACAATTTTACTGATCTAAGTATCGCATGATGAACACGCGAGGGACGCATGGGAGTGGTTAAGGGGCTGCGCAGACGACAGAATTTTGTGCGATAGAGTCTGCGTCTGAGACATTTAAAAAGAGTGTCTAGGTCCCTACAGCTCTGCCGACAGAATGATCGAAGATGTGTGTCGTCTGTGAAATATCTGCGACAGATTTTTGCGCGTCGTGTGCGTGACTGCATATAATTGCATAGGTTAGACTAAAAAGTGTGTCACGGATAGTCGTCGTCTGCGCTGCCCCTTACGGTATAAAAAAAACGCGTTCCGTACATTGATTGAAGGATCGTTTTCGATTGTTATAGTAGAGCATTTGTTGTTTTAGAGGCCAGTCATCATCAAAGGTCTTGGTATTTTGGAAATATCCTACAGTGCATATCTCCAGGTGAAACCTTTTCTATCTTTGTCTATATTTTTCTGCTAAAACAATCAACTAAATTGATATACTCTTCATTTCAGATTGTGAGGTCGTCTTACAGCATTTTCACAGTGTTATATTAAATTTTAAATACCATCATATTACAAGCAAATTTCTAGACAGTAGAGTTGTGTTGCAATTATTGAATAAGTAATATGCCTATTACTATAATGAAATAAAGACCTAATGTTATATGTCACGTTTTCTTAATTTCCTTTCTCAAATTATGTAGGTACTGTAATCAAAGGGTTAATTACTGGTGATTATTCAATTGTTACGTTGTAGGTAAGTGCTACAGCCAATTGGATGCGATCAGAGGATAATATGACAAATTAACGTGAATAGGTACAGTAATTTCGTAAGTGTGGAGTAGATAAGTATATTTAAATTACTGAAAATTAATATGAGCATTTAGTAACAAGAAGTTAGAAATGATCTAGCTAGCTAGATGTAGGTAGGTGATCTATTTATCCTCATCTTGTCTAAATTTATATAAGTACTACAGTGGACAAGTAAAGTCGTAGATAGTAGATGCATAATATCAAATCAGGCCTTGGA
Source organism: Conogethes punctiferalis (assembly GCA_031163375.1). Taxonomy (NCBI): domain Eukaryota; kingdom Metazoa; phylum Arthropoda; class Insecta; order Lepidoptera; family Crambidae; genus Conogethes; species Conogethes punctiferalis. The sequence goes on along the minus strand of CM062083.1, from coordinate 18,759,480 downwards.
GTGTAGTTTCAAACAATAAATAGATAGGTATGTAAATAGCAGACAACGTCACATACATTGGCTCGATCTCAAAGCAAGCTTAAGAACTTGTGTTGAGCACTAGCGTCAGACAATTCATACGGGGGCTATTCTCTATTCTCAAATGTCTCGGTAATATTCTCGATTGTTCAAATATTCGATCGAATTGTCAAAGCTTTCGCCAGTTCGCCAGCTTTTTAGAGAGGTCGGAACAGTTTTCAATAAGAACTATCTAATTTGAACGAATGAACGATCGAGAAGTTTTCGCTCGGATTCCTCGTTTTAGCGAAATAATTTTGCGATCGCATTTGTGAATGACCCAGCTGGTCTTAAATTAAGACCTTCCCTTGTATGTATTATGAGTAGGTATCAGATTATGACTGATGGCGTCTCCCAAAAAGTGTATTTTGGAAGACGCCAGGAAATAAATTAACAAATTGTCATACCTATGTCTATTGTCTGTGTACCTAGACCATGGTGTAGACATATGACAATTTGTCAATATATTTCCTAAATTTACCCCACGAAATGAATATTTATATGAACAAACACAGGACTCTATGAACACAGATGAAGCGACTCTCATGGTATCTTGCAGTCAATCATAAGATTGACTTGACCATTTCGACTAAGTTACTGACGATACTTCATTTCTGAATTTTTCACTATCTTCTACTTCATAACTTAACCGAAACCTTTTAGTGGTTAGTAATCATTTTCCAGTTCATATTCTACTTTTCATTTACTATACAGCATTAAGTCCGCCATTTGTAATCGCTAGTGCAATGAAACAAAAACATGCATGACTACGTAACTTAAAGGACAAAGCAAACTGAACGCGAAGTGAAATCGGTACTCCTCAATACTACCCTGGCTCTGGAACGACTATTAATTTACCTAATATATTTCAATTGTCTAAATTACTCGGATAATTACCAACGACTTACTTAGGTACAAGTTTGAACACTGACGTGCCCTCTACAATTGCATTGCACTGTAAAGCATCCGGTTGCCAATATGTTGCGAACATATAGCTCGGCTAACAATGGCACGAGATATTACCACAAATTGTGCAACATTGTCTACCTTGCGGGATTGCCAAACTTCTGGATGGAAGATCTGGGCTACTCTGAAACATTCGTGAAATATTTTGACTATTTTACTAAACTCGTCACCGGTATCCTTTATATGTTCATGGTTTCTGAGTGGGCTGCAACATTCACGCAACACAATTTAACACCAAAGCAGAGTTCTGACAGCCTTCTCTTCAATTACGCCCATCCATTATTGTCCTCATACAGATTAATTATGATTTATCACCAAGATCAGTTCAGGGAACTGATATTTAATCTGTTTGTAAAACTGAAAGAGGTGTTCAATGAGGAAAAAGTGGAACAGGAAATGATTAGAAAGTCCAAAACATTCGTCGTTTCGTTTACGATTATTTGCAGTATGACTCTCGTATTTTACGGTTTCGAAAGCTTTTTGCAGGTGTTAACGACAGGTAAGTGTTCAGTGTAAGAATCTAAGTCCGCAATCAAAATGTCAACAGAGTCAAATCTACCTATAACTTATTAGTTATAGGTAGATTTTAGGTATTCCTAAAAGTGGCGCCCAACGTGTAGCTCAAAATCTTCCATACTTGTTACTTTTTAGATGCCACATTCACCACGGTAATCACAGCCTGGCCAGACGTTGAGGACAAGAGCGCCGCTGCCGGTGTCGGCAGGGTCGTCGCCTACCTGATCTGGTGGATGCTGATGTCACGAATCTTCGCGTCCTACATCGTCGTAATGTCGCTGATGGTAGCCCTTGAGTATCAGTATAAGAACTTAAGGGAATATTTCCGAAGTCTGCAAGAAATCTTTGAGGAAGATTTGAGCCAATCGGAGAAGGAGATGAAGTATGAGGAAGGCGTCAAAATAGGGATTAGGCTGCATTCGGAGACTCTTAAGTAAGTTAGACTATAGTTCATTCGCGTTAAGAAAATAGTGACTGACAGGTCACTGACAGGCCACTAGCCAATTAAAACGCTAGAAATTATAATTTCTAGCGTTAGCGTAGAAATTATAATTTCTAGCTTCGACCTGTCAGTCACTATTTTCTTAACGCGAATGAACTATAGGCAGAGATTGGCCTCAATAAAGATCATGATTCTCATTTGTCCTATTTTTTTCTTTCCAATGGGGGCATTTAATCTAATTGTAAGTATTTTCAGCTGCGCCCGGCTAGCTCAAGAGACTTGCAGCACAATCTACTGCCTTCAAATTATATTGAACATAACCGTTCTCGTATCGCTTATGTCTCAAATGCTGGTGAGTAAAGCATTATTTAGGTCACCATAGATCTGTAATACGCACTTTTTCTTCCTTTTCTTATCGAGTTGATAGCGAAACCCGTTACATAGGGCGAGACCAAAACTCCGAAACGTGGATCAGTCATCATTCGCGGTCATCACTTCGCATGGACAATAGACACTGGAATAGATGGGCCATAGTTTTGGGGACCAGCATTTCAATCCACATTGGTTGTCAGAAGCGTCCATAAACCCCCACTTAAACAGTCCTACAGCTGTCAAGCAGGGTGCGCACGTGCGCAGTCTTTAATACCAAGAATTCAACCACTAACCAATTTCTTTGGCAGGACTCTGGTCGTACTGTGAGCACAGTGTTTACTATAGTGGTCACAGCTGTCGGTACGCTCCTGAGCACCGGAGTCTTCATGTGGACAGCTGGTGACGTCACTGTGGAGGTATAAGTATATGCTTACCTACCTACCTTTTAAAAAACCCGGTATCTCAAACACAAATGAAGTACAGAACCTATTCTGTAGCACCAAGGAGTACTGACTTATGTTACAGCTTAAATTCAGAGAGGTAGGGCATAGCGAATCTTCGCTCGAATTGAGCCGCCCGTCCGGGGAAGGACCTCCACCCTATAGAATACCGCAGTCAAATGACCTCTGGGTCGTGTTTCTGCCGGTGAGTAGGGTTTCCGGAGCTCGTGGGGGGTTAGGGGTTGGGCTGGCATGGCGGTGGCAACTGACAGGTAACTGACCAGTTGCTTGCCCGTTGTCACAGCGACTTGGGCTTCTCTTTCGCTTTCCATCAGGCGTAGGGAAGCCATTATGTCGAGCCACTATAAAAAAAAAATGTCAAACTTTTCTTTCTACCGCCAAAACCAAAAGTAGCAGATTAGCATGGTTTGGGCACGTTATGAGAGGAGGGATGAAAGGCAAGTAACGAGACGAGTATTGAGTATGAATGTGGGAGGATATATAAGGAAAAGGAAGACCGAAAGGAATGAATGGACTGTGTAAGAAATGATATGCGTGTCAAAGGTGTGAGTGTGAAAAATTGAAAATCGACTCTTCTTCCCACTTCAATGGAATATCATTGTTGAATTCTTTTATACCTTCATATCTATGGAAGTACACTTATTGTGCACAATGTACCTATTTTTGTGTAGGCAGCATTGCTGGCGACCGATATGTACGCGTCCGGCTGGCAGAACTGCCACGAGCGCGCCGTCAGCGTGAGGAAGCTGCTCACGGTCGCCATGGCGCAGGCGCAGGTACGAAACTATATATACAATTTAGTCTTTATTGCAAGGGAGCGACCCATCACCTTTTCGCTCCAAGCCATCCTCACCTGCTCGTGGTGCCTCCTGCCGAACAACAAACGAGGCACTGGCAAACCGACTGGTGGCGGTAAAACCATCACGATAGAAGGCGTAGCTAAATACTACAGGCCGATGACGGGCAGCACCGTATATCCTCCAGAAGTTTGCCCTAGGTGGCGAACAACTGGAGAGGCCTATGTTCAGCAGTGGACTGCAATAGGCTGATGCTGATGATGGACACGCAACCGTCATCAGCCTATCGCAGTCCACTGCTGGACATAGGGCTCTCCAGTTGTTCACCACTTAGGACAAACACCAGGAGAATATATCCATAATCGCCACGCTGGGCAGGTGGGTTGGCGATCGCAGGGTGTACCTCGCTGCGGTGACGCTGATGCCCGTCATCGGCCTGTGGTATTTAGCGACGCCTTCAATCGTGATGGTTATAACGATGTGATATTTTCTTTTACAGAGACCCGTAACCATCAAAGGTCTGGGTATTTTGGAAATTTCTTACAGCGCATATCTTCAGGTAAACAGCTTTTTTACTTATGTAAGCCTTTTCCTGAAAATATCATATAATTATAGCTTTAAAAATAACAGAATGAATTTGCTTTCATTTCAGATTGTGAAGTCGTCATACAGTTTGTTCACAATGTTGTATTGAATATCACGTTGTAGTCATTGTGTAGACACCTACACACACCTAATTAAAATGAACATTTATATTCTTAATTTGTGTATTATTACATTTTCAACTTCACTTTTTCTTAAATTAACCCATCAAATGATCAAAACCTGTTTTATTATCTACCTATTGCCTGGGCTACCGGTAGTAGAAGTCAAGTAATCAAAGGATTGATTACTAGAGATTATTATTTAACTGTTAGGTACGTCTAATATATCATATCTCTCTTATAATATTTGTCTCCCGATCTCTTTCAATTGGCTTCATACTCGGACGGCGACTGCGTAATTAGGTAATACGGGACAGCGCTACATAATTGATGCAAACTAAACGGGAAATATTAATAAACGTTAGCCCTACCACTATGTAATCACCACCCAACACCAATGTAATCAACTTTAATACTTTAACTGTAAGCAAGGTGCTGTGGCAAGGTGTATAAATCTATATATATAAAAGGAGAAACTGACTGACTGACGTACTGACTGACATATCAACGCACAGCCCAAACGGCTAAACGTAGGCACTTGAAATTTGGAAGGGACGTAGCTTAGGTACCGTAGGGGTGCACTAAGAAAGGAATTCCCGAAATTCCCACGGGAACGGGAATTAGCGGGAAAATCCTTTTGTATGAAAAATCTAAACCGCTTAAGTTAGACGCTTGAAATTTGGCATGCAGGTACCTTAGTAAATATAAAGTTCAGTTATGGCTGTATTTTGAGAAATTCCCACGGGAACGGGAGTTAGCGGGAAAAAACTTTTGTATGTATAAATTTAAACACGCGGACGAAGTCGCGGGCAAAAGCTAGTAAATATATAAAAATAACCCAAGACATGCCACGCTGGGCCACACATCGCCATCTAGCCCCAAACTAAGCCGAAACTTATACTATGGGTACTAGAACTGATAAACTTACTTAGGTACTTTTTTGTTTATACATAGAAAACACCCAGACCAATACAAACAGACATGTTCATGAACACAAATGTTTGTACTGTGCGGGAATCGAGCCCACGACCCTTGACTCAGACAGAAGGCAGAGAGAGAGAGAGAGAGAGAGAAGTCACTACCAAATGAGCCCTCGAGCCAGTATAGAGGAATTGTTTTTATGCTATTCCTATATTAGTGCCTATCAGACGAGAAATAATTTTTTATACAGGTATTTGACGCTGTAAGTAGGCATTCGGAATGGTTTTGCTCTATGGTATAAATAACTTCTTTAATTTATCTAATTATTACGAAATAAAAGAAACCTTTATTATGACAATAAACGTTTATTTATTTTTTATACAGACATGCATTATCACATTTTCTAAAAATTCAACCATTCTCAAAAAAAATTATTTACTAAAACTGCAACAAGTAGATATCAAAAATTTTTGAACAATTTGTCGTACATCTAAGGATGTTGTAAATAGATTTAAAGTTAATAAAAATAAATGCATCTAGTTTTATTGTCTGCACCATCACAAATCGCTATACATTTCATGCAAACGCGATAACAAATATAAAAAAAATTGAAAATTCATTTGATGTTAAAACTACATACCTTCCTACCTCGAACACAAAATCTTAACAATTTCACCAAGTTATACTTAAAAACATACAGCGTTATATACCCGCTATAAGGCACAAGACGACAAGAACCTATTTAGACGACTATTTATTTCTATGCCTAAATTGTTTCAGAGTTAAGCATTTGGCCGACTTCCGACCATATTTCCCTGTCGTAATTTATTTAGTTAACTCAGTTATTACATGAGTGCAATAGATGACATTAATAATCGTAATCAGTACGAACTTCTTCCGATTCTCTCAATAAGTATGTTATTCCTATAGCTAATTCGAAAATAAGACCAAAACGATGCAGCTAATGGACTCGTGGCAAAATACACAATTAAAACAATATCAAACCACCTACTTTAAAATATACACGTGACTAAATGAATGCCCACATAAATGGCACTGGTCTGCCTACAATTAATATATAATTCTATGCTAAAATATACATATACATAGTAACACAATTTTGATTGCACATTTCAACCCACAAAATCGACCTACGCACATCACCTTTATAAAAATGGAATATTTATAGAATGAAAAAAATTGAGACGAAATGCATAACTTGAGTGATTGCGTTGAACAGAGTCATGTGCAATAAATGTACTCAAAGGAATGATATTAAATACAATTCATTGCATCTTAAGTACTAAGCAAAAATCGAGCACTCACGACTAGGAACCATTCTTTTAAATTTAGCAAATATCATAAGGCAAATACGGACGTTCAGGTCAGTATAGGTGAGCTGAATTATAGGGTCTTAAACAGCATTTATTTTTGTCAACATTACTGTGATAGTCGGTATTTAATAAAAATGTAACTATTACATGACAAATTGACTTGCTTGCAATATAAAAAATACCCTACTTATATCATTTTTACATACTGGTTTCGTTATAAAGATACAAAATTGGTAGGTATAGTTGCAAAAACCATTCCCAAAAACATTCACTGGGAACCAATGAATGATTAAATTCAGATATGCCCTGTTTGTTAATAAGTTTTATGAGAGCATTAGAAATAAGGAAGGAAATATATCTTACCTTTGTTATTTTGAAAATAGGTCTTTCATTTATATAGTAAACATGGTGATCGATCGAGATATCAGAGATTGATTAAACCCGATACCATTCAGTAAACTGAAATAGATTTCTTAGCAAAATGCCAACATACACACGACTTGCGCAGGACGGCTGGCAAGTGCTGGATGAGAGAAGCCCAGGATCGAGCAACGTGGCGAACAAATGAAGAGGCCTATGTCCATTAGTGGAATGGGAGATTGAGTCTCGCAGTCGACTATTGCACATCGGCCAAAATGTGACTGTTACTTTAGAACACATTTTTTGACTGTTACTCATTCATTGCATTGCGTCTACACCGCCAATAACAAAAATTAATAACAAACTGTGCGTCCACATGGCAGTTACATTTGATGTCGAATGTTGGAACATTGTTACTTTTGATCTATAAAAGTAACTATACCTACCTCAGAAGCACAATTAACATATCACCATGTTTAATGTCAATTCCTTAAGTTATATCAGAAACAATAAGTGACCAGCCAATTGTGCCTCTGAGTTTATATCTTGGATGCCGAGTCCTCATCATCAATATTGGCGATTTAAAAAGAGGAACTACCGAGTTTCTTGCCGTTTCTTCTCGGTAGAAATCTACTTTCCGAACACGGCGGTAGCTTCTTTTACATTGCTTTTATTTACATTTTTACATTATTTTTTACTCGACGATTCGTAAGTGCTTATTTTAAGCATGTGAATAAAGGTATTTTCATTTCATTTCCTTTTACATTTCATTTCATCAGCTATAGCAGTCATGGAGCTGAATGCGGGCAGCTTGCAACCGGCCGTTGTGGAAGTCTTTTGGGGTCTATGTCCTGCAGTGGACCCCCTACGGCTGATAATGATAATGATGATGATGATAGCAGTCACAGGCCTCTCCAGTTGTTCGCCTTTGACCGATCACGGACTTCAGAGATGTAAGGCACGACCGTTTAACACCTACTTACTACATAATATAGGCAAAACCTCACGTTTGTGTTTCTACAGCTTGGCGCCGGTAGTGAAGGTGAGCTCCTGGTCGTCGGGCAGCTTCGTGAAGTAGCTCTCGACGTACTCGACGTCCACGTCGGCCAGGCTCGCGTGCTGCCAGCGAGGGTTGTTGTCTTTGTCCACAAGAAGGGCGCGTACACCTGCGAATTATTTTTATCATCATCAGCCTATTACAGTCCACTGATGGACATAGGCCTCTCTAGTTGTTCGCCACTTAGAGAAAACATGTGGAGGATATACCCATAATCGCCACGCTGGGCAGGTGGGTTGGCGATCGCAGCTGCCCGTGACCGGTCTTTAGTATTTAGCAACCAGACGGTTGCCAGCGCCTCGTTTGTTATTCGGCAGGATGCACCACGGGCAGGTGATGTTGGCTTGGAGCGAAAAGATGATAGGCCGCTCCCTTACATCCCATCATTATTTTTATAAGACTACTATATTATTTTTAGACTTGGTTTCCTTCCACGGCGACGTCGGTTCCCGTCATAGTTTGTGCGTACGTGTTTATTACGTTTGACAAACGTCAGCGTACGAGAAAATCAAGCCTTAGGGGCTGCGCAGACGACAGACTTTTTGTGCGATAGAGTCTGCGTCTGAGACATTTAAAAAGAGCGTCTAGGTCCCTACAGCTCTGCCGACAGAATGATCAAAGATGTGCGTCGTTTGTGAAATATCCGCGACAGGTTCCACCTAACCCCAAACTAAGCCGAAGCTTGTACTATGGGTATTAGACAACCGATAAACTTACTTAGATACATTTTTTTTTGCAAATAAATACATATTATACATAGAAAACACCCAGACTAATACAAACAGACATGTTCATGAACACAAATGTTTGTACTGTGCGGAAATCGAGGGCTCAGAGGGCAGAGGTCACTACCAAATGAGCCACCGAGCCTGTCGTACAACCTATGCTTGAGCTTAGTCTATAAGTTGTCATGTAAGTTTAATTCAAAGAGAATATTATTCTAAAAACTAGCTGTGCTCGCGACTTCGTCCGCGTGGAATAGTTATTTTTCCCCCGTTTTTTTTTTACATTTTCCATTATTTCTTCGCTCGTAATAGTTGCAGCGTGATGTTATATAGCCTAAAGCCTTCCTCGATAAATGGTCTATTCAACACAAAAAGAATTTTTCAATTCGGGCCAGTAGTTCCTGAGATTAGCGCGTTCAAACAAACTCTTCAGCTTTATAATATTAGTTAAGATTAAGATTTGTCGGGCTGTGCTGTACTGTACCTTCGGGGAAGTCGTGATGCTGCGTGGCGCGGCAGGCGAGGCGGTACTCCATGCGCAGGCACTGGCCCAGCTGCAGCTGCGCGCCCCGCTGCAGCGCGCGCAGCGTGATCTTCAGCGAGCCGGGACACATCTGCTGCAGCGTCTGCCAACACCACAGTTAGAGCGGCCACGGTCTGCTCGAGCTTCTTGGTGTACATACAAATAGGACCCTCGACACCACCTTTAAGGCGCATGACGAAGGGGCCGGGGTTTTTAGTGGGTATTTCCTGCCTCACTTCCATCTTCGAGGCGGGATGAGTCCCACATACCCCGCTGCTCCCCCAAGCAGCGGGAAAGCATAATTGCATTTTCACCGGCAAAAAAAAAAAAAAAAACGGTCTACTCGAGCAGTCAACGGCCAGCGACGTACACGCACCGCCCGAGCGGTCGACGGCACGATGGAATTTCGTCGTGCAGTTGACGGTTTGAAGTGGCCGCGACTTCTCGAGCAATCCGCGTACGGCCGCTCTTAGACAAACTTAATAGCTCATCATCATCATCATCAGCCTATTACAGTCCACTGCTGGACATAGGCCTCTCCAGTTGTTCGCCACTTAGAGCAAACATCTGGAGGATATACCCATAATCGCCACGCTGGGCAGGCGGGTTGACGATCGCAGGGCGTAGCTTCTTGCTCCGGTGACGCTGCTGCCCGTCACCGGTCTTTAGTATTTAGCTACGCCTTCAATTGTGATGGTTATACCGCCACCAGTCGGTTGCCAGCGCCTCGTTTGTTATTCGGCAGGATGCACCACGGGCAGGTGAGGTTGGCTTGGAGCGAAAAGATGATAGGCCACTCCCTTACATCCCCATACTTAATAGCTGATGATATGATATAACCCTTTTATTACAGTGCTAAAGTATATCCCTTATCTCGGCGTGCCTTTTGGAATAGGCCTCCTCCAGCTCTCTCCATTAAGCTCTGTCCTCCGCCACTCTGGTCCAGTATGGTCCCAGAGTTAAGCGTATTTCGTCCATCCACCTTGTTCTTGGGCGCCCCTTCCTTCTGCTGTTTTCACTAGTAATAGCTGATCAGACCAGACTATATAGCTAGTAGCCGACTGTCAGGATGTCTCAAATGGCCCTGATTTTAATAGTCTAACAGGCATCAAAATCAATAACATGTGAACTTCATGGAGAGTTTTGGGCAAGTTCATACTTTCAATTTTGAAATGTTTCTATGATTTGATGATGCATCAACATCAAGCCAAAAAGCAAAAAAAATCTTATCATGCCCATTCTACTGGCAAAAAAAATATAATACTACTGTTAATACAACAGAATGAAGCTATTAACTGAAGGTTGTATAATATTAGCATAATAGTATATATGAATTATGTACAAACCTGTAGTGTCTTCACCGACCAATCATTTTGCACTTTCTCTAGCCTTTCAATGATCTCCTCAATTGTAGATGCCGCAAAACAATAGTTAATGTGCTTGATATTGGGCGCCAGGGAGAACTCCTCAGCCGGCTCATGGAACTTGGTGAGCAGTGAACCGACTTCCATGTCACTTGTGCACCTTGATAGAAGCTTCTCTAGTTCATATAAGCGTTTGCTGGGCACATAATGTGTGGCTATCCCTGCTTTGACTACATCACTACCCTTCAGTCTGTCTCCTGCAATATGGTTTGATTCATTTGTATAATCTTAATTAAATATTTTAACATAAATTCATAATGTAAATGTAAAATCTGAATATAAACTGCAATATTGTGTTTGTGACATATGCACTGCCATTTTAAAGATCTGGCAACATTAATAAGAACTGAAATTAAGGAAGTAATTTCAGTAGCTAAGTACATTTCGGGACAAATATTATGACATCGATGAAGTGTTTAAAAAACTATTGATAAAATAAAAGAATTGATTTCTGCAAGCACATTCACAAGTCATGCAAATGTATTGAAACTTTTTCCAACTACCTACCTAAAATTGATTTAATAACCGTTTAGCATGATTTACTCACCAGTCAATCCTAAATAGAGTCCCAAGTTGACTTGCAACCTCGGCAAAAAGTATGACCCTCCTACATCAGGGAACAAGCCAATCTTTGTCTCGGGCATGGCTATCATTGTCTTCTCAGTGGCCACTCTGTACCTCCCGTGCACAGATAAGCCCAAGCCCCCACCCATAGTGATACCATTGATGAATGATATATATGGGATTTTGTAATTACCAATAAGATGATTTACATTGTATTCTATCCTAAAGAACTTTGGGCCCTCAACTTTGTCGGTTGCCGCCTTAACGTCACCGCCAGCACAAAACGCCTTGTCCCCGGCTCCTTTAATGATCACCAGAGACTTCTGACTTTCCCATTCTTGAAGCTGCGGCAACAGTTTGCTAACCATTGATGTGTTGAGTGAGTTCAGGGCTTTAGGACGGTTCAGAGTGATAATGCCGGCATTATTTAATGTTTCAAATAAGACATCAGATTCTTGGGAAGACATTGTGCGTTTCAGTGCTATTGAAGTGTTTCTAGCTAAATTTACTCCTAGTTTAAACATCTGGAAAAAATAATAGGAATCTCTTGAATACAATTTGGTATATAATGAGACATACACTAATAAAATATTTATTGCTCACTAAAGGTCAGTGAGAAACTATGGGATAGACGTTCAAGGATATTCTTGATAAAATATAGCTGTGTTTATTGAATAAAATAACTACACTCTGACCAAGACAACTCTTCTTGACTCAACAGTCTAGAACGAACTGACCTAGAAATGGTCATTAATGTTGTTTTATTGTTTTAGGTAAGTTTTGTATTTTTATAAGTTAGACAAAGACAATAAATATAGTGAGAAGTTAAATTTATTGTTTTAGCAGACATTTATTTTCTACACTCTGACCCAGTTCTCAACTAAAATGAGAAAATATTGTTAATTTTTATTCCGTTATTAAGACATCTATGTAGATTTTAAAAATCAAAGACCATAAAATAGACATAAAAATAGGCAGTGAATGCCCGAACAACATGCTTCTGATAATTATTCTAATTAATGAATTTGTATATCATATCAAGATAGCGCCCACACGAGAAGTAGGCTTATAGGTTTGCAAAATATTGTTTACTTGGCAATACTCTGTTACATACTGATAAGATAACGAGATGTTTAAATAAACGATTCGCCAATGGCCTTGAACACTAAAATACACCAATTAGGATTAAGACTTGATCTGTTTTAGTGGTTAAAAATACTTTGTACCAAAACTTCTAACTTGGAAATTACGTAGTAGGTAGGTAAGTTAATACTTACGTTGTAAGTTTTAAATTGCCCGATAGAGTTTCCTATGCAAAATACTTTCAAATTTATTCACGATTTTAATACATTCATGAATAAAAAGCATAGAATAGGTGTACGTTAATGCTTTGTACAATCAAATAATAATTTATTGAGAATTCGCCTGAATGCGCGGAACCGGTCGGCAATTTCGGCAATCACTTACGAAATAATGACAGCAAACGTCAAAGATGTTCGCCGTCACCGCGCAGCCGGCCGCGCTGTCGGATTGTAATAGCCCGTTTACACTCGCGTGCGAGTGACGAGGCGAGGCGCGAGGCGAGCGACGAGGCGAGAGTGTGAACACTCGCTCGCGCCTCGCCTCGCGCCTCGCCTCGTCACTCGCAGCGCTCGCGTCGCGAGCGGTTTTTTGGTCACGAGTCAAAGGGCCTCGCGACGAACGCGAGCGGGGTGTTTACACTCGCGCTCTCGCTTCATTCGCGGTTCAGCGTTGTGCCGCGCAGGTCGTTAAAATGGATTAGTCTTATGAGGAAACATTTAGATTTATTGGAGCATTTCAAAGGGAACCAATAGGCTATTATGGCTAAAAAATTTTAATTTGTCCGTCTTTTAGCTTATTCATAAATAAAAGACACGTATTTTTCCTTTTTTCAATTAAATAAACAATACCAAAGATACAAGGCATCAAAAGTTAGGAGTGGGAGTCTTTGACGTAACTCGCTCCCGTAAAAATGGCTCACCGAGTGACGTCACGCGTAATTTCAACGGGCTATAACTTTGTAAGTTTTAGTCTAATTTACAAATAAAAAAATACGTGTCTTTTATTTTTGAATAAGCTAAAAGACGGACTAATTACAATTTTTAGCCATAATAGCCTATTCTGTGGAACCCAAAAATAAATACCATAAAATGAACCAAAAAGTAAACGATGCGTGGAAGAGGTTGTCATTACAAATGAAATGAATAGACCTTTAATTGATTTAAAACATAAGACATTTTACTTTTTTATTTGTATTTAATGTGTGTAGTTCAATAAACCATGACTTGTTGCCGCTAACATTTCGACGTCCTCCATTGTCGCGAGCTCAAAGACAACTGAACTAGGGGCTTGCACCGGAGCAGTGAGAACCGGAGAATCACCAGTGATTCACCGGTAAAAGTAATCGATTAAAAATAATCGGTGATCAATCGATTAAACTCCGGTGGTTGGATTGTATTTATGAAGATTTAATTAATGTTAAAAACATTAGATAAATAAAAGAAAGATTCATTAATCAATAAGTATTTTAATTATTTAACCACAATTTTAACATTAATTTAAATTATTTACGAATTTGCTTGAATCATATAAGATTAATAATATTGTACCGCGTGGTTGTACCAGTATTGTGGACCGCGGTCCCCGAGCACGATCACCTAGCTCGGTGGAAGTACTTCGTAGGGACAAGTCTGTTCCAACAATTGGTGACCCCGACGTGATCTACACCGACGTAATATGAACACGCAACATGATGGAGCCCGACGTGATGAAAACCGACGAGAACCACCTTGGCGAGCCCTGCATCACTCCTGCATCGACGACGCAGCTTCCACATCATCTCCAGCCTCTCCATCCTCAGCAGCAGTCTTCAGCAAGCCCTCATCACCAGCGCCTTCGTGAACCACCGTGGCTTTCGACGCTTCCTGGTTCAGCGGCAGCTCTCACCGTGCAACCGACGCAACGCAGCCCTACGTCCGGATCAACGGCGGCACATCCTCGACGTGGCAGCAGCTGCTCCTGCCTACTACGCTCATCCCGACCCACTGCGGATTCGAGCACACCGGCACTGACGCTTCTCATCCGTCCTCATTGAGGATTCGAAGCACACGCATGCACACCGCTCATCCCGATTCACCGCGGATTGGAGCCTACTCGGGCACGACGCTGACCAGACTGCTGACCTGAGCCGAGACTTTCCATCTAGGAGGGGAGTGCTGTAGCGACACGTATCTCCACACCGCTACAACAACCTCCACGTCGCTACAATATGCAATACAAGTTCCGCCAGCTACCAACAGATGGCGATGTGAAATCCGGGTCTATGGAGAATTAAATCGCTCCATACAAATTGTATGGAAGACGTACAACTCACATACGAAGTTTTCATCACGACTCGCTATATATATATACTAGCTTTTGCCCGCGACTTCGTCCGCGTGTTTAAATTTATACATACAAAAGTTTTTTCCCGCTAACTCCCGTTCCCGTGGGAATTTCTCAAAATACAGCCATAACTAAACTTTATATTTACTAAGGTACCTGCATGCCAAATTTCAAGCGTCTAACTTAAGCGGTTTAGATTTTTCATACAAAAGGATTTTCCCGCTAATTCCCGTTCCCGTGGGAATTTCGGGAATTCCTTTCTTAGTGCACCCCTACGGTACCTAAGCTACGTCCCTTCCAAATTTCAAGTGCCTACGTTTAGCCGTTTGGGCTGTGCGTTGATATGTCAGTCAGTCAGTCAGTCAGTCAGTTTCTCCTTTTATATATATAGAAAATTTATACATACAAAAGTTTTTTCCCGCTAACTCCCGTTCCCGTGGGAATTTCTCAAAATACAGCCATAACTAAACTTTATATTTACTAAGGTACCTGCATGCCAAATTTCAAGCGTCTAACTTAAGCGGTTTAGATTTTTCATACAAAAGGATTTTCCCGCTAATTCCCGTTCCCGTGGGAATTTCGGGAATTCCTTTCTTAGTGCACCCCTACGGTACCTAAGCTACGTCCCTTCCAAATTTCAAGTGCCTACGTTTAGCCGTTTGGGCTGTGCGTTGATATGTCAGTCAGTCAGTCAGTCAGTCAGTTTCTCCTTTTATATATATAGATATATATATACGAAAAACCAAGATGGTCCAGCGACGACGCTTTTGACGACCTCCATGGCCCAACGGTTACCACGCCGGACTGCTGCCTAAGTCCCGGGTTTGACCCCCGGTCAGGTCATGATGAGAAATGATCTTTTCTTGTTGACCTGGGGCTTACTCGTAGATGTTATTTATACCTACATGTATTTTTTAAAAAAAATTGTATCGTTGAGTTGGTATCCCATAACACAAGTCTCGAACTTACTTTGGTGCCAGCTCAAACAGTGTGATTTGTCCTCATATATTAAAAAAAAAATCTTAATTATTTTTGTAAAGCTCCGGTGATCACCGGTGAATCACCGGAGCTTTATAAAAAACCGGTGAATTCAATCGGTTGTCAAAATTTCGCTCCGGTGCAAGTCCCTAAACTGAACTCGTGACGAGAGTGTAAACACCAAGCTCGTTTCGGGGGGCGTGGCGCGAGTCACGAGGCGAGGTACGAGGCGAATCGCGAGGCGAGAGTGTAAATGGGGTATAATAATTTATTCGTTGGCTCTATTTTAGGCAAACATAATTTTTGAATACATGTGTTTCAGACCATTTTCTGAACAATCTGATTGAATTTTATTAATTAATTAAATTTTAAGATTTAATTTTGTAACAATTTTTAAAAGTAATAGTTGAAACGGATCGCAGCTGTCATTTTCTAATGTCATGTCAAACAGAACAGCTGAGCGACGAAATAACCTATCACTTTAAATAATAAAAAGAACCCCAATTAATACATTTCACTCAAAGTCAAAGTCAAAAATAATCTTTATTTGTATAGGTTTTTATGAAAAACACTTACAAATCGTCGAATACTTACACTACAACTTAAATAATGGGAGTAACCAGAAAAGTTCTAAATTGGTATGCCCGCATGTCTCCCGGCCGTGGGAAAACATCTCCACCGTATGAACATGTCGCTCAAATCGGAGACCCGACATTACGTAAAGTTTGCGAGCCTATACCTATAGAAAAGATTAAAAGCGAAGAAGTCGGGCGCGTTATAGGGAAGCTGAAACTCGTGCTTGACAAGTATGGCAGCGTAGGCATGTCCGCGCCGCAGGTCGGCGTCAACTGGCGCCTGTTCGTGATGCGGCACACCGCCGTCGAGATAGCCGCAGTGCCCGCGGAAGTGGCTAAGGTGAAGGGTATGACGCCTGTACCGTTTACTGTAAGTAAGTAGAACATTCTTGTAATTAGGTTATTTCATTACAACCTTTTATTACTTACAATCCTGGGTTCTTTAGGCGGGGCGTGAAATGGCATCTCAGTGGGCCTTCAGGGTAAGGGCGACAGGCGCGGTGGGTATGCCCTATTGTGCCTGTCGACCTAACATTTGGACCTCACAACCGCTTACCATCAGGTGGAGTGAGATCATCCTGAATGCTCTTTTTATAAAAAAAACAACCAAATTGTAAACAAATAACTCTGAAAACCATTGATTTTGTCACACTAATAGGTACTCGGGCCACCACTAGTTATAAGAAGTAGGAAGTGCCATTGTGGTACTATTCATTAATATCATTCTGCAAACACTAGTACATCTAGACTATTAAGTAGTACCTATTAGTTTCATCACTATAAATTAATAAATTATTTTCTTTTAGGTGTTCATAAATCCAAAACTAAAGGTTATTGACTATCAGAAGATAATTCACATGGAAGGATGTGAAAGTGTTCAAGGATATTCAGCTGAAGTTCCTCGATTTAGAGAGGTAGAAATCACAGGTAAAGTACCTATTTCTAAAATGGACTAATCAAACATAGGTATTTCATCCATACAACGCCCCTGTTTTCTTTTCAATAAAAAATAGCCTGCCTTAGGAGATCTCTATTGGCTATCTAGAATATATTTAACTAGCAGACCACCTAAATTATTTCTGTAAGATCTTAACTAATATTATAAAGCTGAAGAGTTTGTTTGTTTGTTTGTTTGTTTGAACGCGCTAATCTCAGGAACTACTGGTCCGAATTGGAAAATTCTTTTTGTGTTGAATAGACCATTTATCGAGGAAGGCTATAGGCTATATAACATCACGCTGTAACTATTAGGAGCGAAGAAATAATGGAAAATGTAAAAAAAACGGGGAAAAAATTACTATTCCACGCGGACGAAGTCGCGAGCACTGCTATTATAGTATACAATAAACAATATCTACATTGCTCAGTTAGACTACATTATAACATTACTCGTATTTTCCTTAACTTAGGGTACAATGAGGAAGGCAACTGCAGATCCCAGGTATTCAAACTCTGGCCAGCCAGGATAGCTCAGCATGAAATGGACCACTTGGACGGCAAGTTGTTCACAGATATCATGGAGAGGAAGACACTGATATGCACTTGCTGGGAGGAAGTGAACTTGTCTAAAGGAAAAGTTGTTATTCCATTCCACCCTGAATGAAGAGAGATATATTCTAGTATAGCTGGTGAAGCCTTAGGCTGTGGTTCCACTGAGGTTGAGTGCAGATGAATAGTGCTGTGATACATGAATCACATGGCTTTAAAATCGCGAGAGATGTAGATTTCAAGCTATTTCATTGGTGAATTGTGGCAGTTAATCTCTGGTGGAACTGCAGCCTAACTCAAAAATCTTGACAGGGGTTTATTGTTTGTTAAATCTTTTAATTTAGTTTAAAAAACCAGTACATAACTATGTACAGTGCCCAAGACAACATAGTGGCATTTGTTTTATCATGAGACTGAGGGTTATGCAATTTAATAAAAGCTATATTTAACTTACATAAGCATTTTTATTTATTATAAAGCATAAAATATAAAACTGCTTTACATTCCATAATACTTCCTAACCTGTCTTTAATAAATTATCTAAACATATACACAAAATATTATGAAAGTACAAGGGCAACTTTAATTATGTAAACACAACAATGCAATGTTAAGTTGACTCATTGTGATAATAAATCTAAACGCATTTGCTTTCTTTTATAACAGCAAGGAATGAAAGATTTTTATTTTATTCACTATGTAGCTGCAATGTAGCATACAATAATAACTATTCATACAGATGATAACAATCTAAATATACAAAAAATATGTCTGAAAACCTATCTACTTCTCGTAATATTTTATTATTACATATCATCTACCAAGACAACATAGGTATTTTGTTTAATATTAATCTTGATACGCTTATCTATGGAGTATTATAATATTTAATAAATCCATAGGTTAGTATCTTCTTATACCATGTGCAATGTGCATATTATCTTTTATTAGTTTTTAGATGTTTATAGATAGAGATGATAAAACTATACTAATAAAAGTTTCTTCTAATCCTTTTATTTTTTTAACTTTGGTGTATCTAACACCAATAAAGCATTCGCTTTTATGATATAAACATTCCATGAAAGGTATACAGTTAAATATCAACCTACTAACATCACAGTTCCAAGTAAATATTCCAAATAGATACCAAGTTAAAAATGAAAATATAAGAGCATGAGAGTTTCTCATTATAATTTCGAAATTTCACAGTAACAATTTGGAAAATTTTCGGAATCCCATCTCTAATCAGTCCATGATTCTTTCCATGTATGTGTATAAAATTCGGATATCATCAAGAATTTCCTGAAAGTGAGTTTTCTTTTTACATATAAGTTACCAGTTGATGAATAAAAATGTCAATAAGGATTTGGACAAAGTCAGTTGATATACACAAGCGTTTCCTGGCAACCACGCCCATGTGTATTACACGAACCATTTTTTAACATTTGGAGCCACTTAAGTACTTGAACATGAAGACTTGGGTTTCTCCATAACGGCACAATGCTGTGCCACTACAGAAAAACGTATTTGGAATAGCGATAAATTGTGCAATGCTCGCTCAAAGTGGGCAGCAGACTATGCTTTTGGAGTGAATGATGCTCTACACCATCATTCATTCCTTTCGGTCGGCTAATGCGGTCGCTCTCCTATTCCGACTGGTTGTTTAGTTGGTTGCGGTGCGGCGGATGGGTGTGCGTCTACCGCAGCGGGTTGGAGGCGACCGATGTGAGTGAGGGCGGCGAGGCTGAGGCGGTCACTCTCCTCGTCAGCCTGGTTGTTTAGTTGGTTGCGGTGCGGCGGATGGGTGTGCGTCTACCGCAGCGGGTTGGAGGCGAGCGACGTGAGCGAGGGCGGCGAGGCTGAGGCGGTCACTCTCTCCTCGTCAGCCTGGTTGTTTAGTCGGTTGCGGTGCGGCGGATGGGTGTGCGTCTACCGCAGCGGGTTGGAGGCGAGCGACGTGAGCGAGGTGAGCGAGGCTGAGGCGGTCACTCTCTCCTCGTCAGCCTGGTTGTTCAGTTGGTTGCGGTGCGGCGGATGGGTGTGCGTCTACCGCAGCGGGTTGGAGGCGACCGATGTGAGCGAGGGCGGCGAGGCTGAGGCGGTCGCTCTCCTCGTCAGCCTGGTTGTTTAGTTGGTTGCGGTGCGGCGGATGGGTGTGCGTCTACCGCAGCGGGTTGGAGGCGAGCGACGTGAGCGAGGTGAGCGAGGGCGGCCCGCTGGCGGCGAGGCTGAGGCGGTCGCTCTCCTCGTCCGCTTGGTTGTTGCGCAGTTCCTGCAGCGTGTACACGAACTTGGTCCACTCGTCGTGCCGCGGTTGTGCCACGTGCTGAAACAGACGGCATTACACGTGTCAACAGAGTCTTCTACGAAGATCCCACGACATGCTACGCTGGGCCACATTTTGCGAAATGCAAGAAGGGCCCCTTTTAAGAAATGCACAATCTGCGAAATTTACATTTTTGGACGAGTGGTCATTTTGCGTAGTGCACATTCTGCGTCAGACCCTATTGATAGCCCATCGACCGCTCGGCTACACTAGGGTGTCTCACCTCGGCCAGCTCGTAGACCCAGATCTTGCCGGCGTCGTCGCCCGCCGTGACGTGCGTGCCGGCCGGCGTCCACGACACGCGGTTGAACGCCACGCCGCCCTCCGCCTGGATCGACGCCACCGGGACCTACAGTAACACACACAGCTAATAACGAGTGCTGAAAGCGAGAGGCCCATCATCGATCAGTGACGAACAATGAGGGTTTTCTAAATAAATAAATCTACCAGATGGCACCACTACGCAGTAGGTCCACTTGTTACGTGTTTGACACACACTGGTCGAGGCGGTCGGTTCGCTTTCTTACCCCCTCTCTCTACGCTCGTAGAGAGGATTCGATAGGTGGCAGCCCCCTCTCTCTCTACGACCAGTACAGAGAGAAGGGCCGTCACCTATCAGTTGCCAGCGCTTCGTCTGTTATTCGGCAGGAATCACCATGGGCAGGTGAGGGTCGTTCCATTACATCCATACCTCGGTGTAAAACCAACACAATGGCTCCTCAAGCTGAGCAGGAGTAAACTAAGGCAGATTGTGGCGGTCTTGACAGGCCCTTCAACAAGCATCTCCAAAATCTAGGCATCACAGACAGTCCACTGTGCAGAGCATGCCTAGAAGCCAAGGAAACAGCCGCCCACATTCTGATGGAATGCTCTGGTGTGGCAGCATACCGGTCAGAACACCTCGGTCAGCCTGAAGCACTCCAGGACGTCTTCAGCAGGCTGAAGGGTCTGCTGGGCTTCCTGGACGAGCTGGGCTGGCAATAAACAACATCTTCAAGGATAGCATGGGCAGCCCACCTCACGCAAAATAGGCGCATAGTCGTCGAGTTGCGGAAAACGGCCCATTCAAACTAACTAAGTACCTCGGTGTCGCGGTTGAGGTTCCACAGGTCGAGGCGGCCGGCCGCGTCCACGGCCGCGAACAGCGCGGGGTGCGTCGGCGACCAGCGCACGTCCGACACGTAGTCGCCGCTGTCCTCGAACGAGTACAGCGCCTTGTTCTAACTAACTAAGTACCTCGGTGTCGCGGTTGAGGTTCCACAGGTCGAGGCGGCCGGCCGCGTCCACGGCCGCGAACAGCGCGGGGTGCGTCGGCGACCAGCGCACGTCCGACACGTAGTCGCCGCTGTCCTCGAACGAGTACAGCGCCTTGTTCTAACTAACTAAGTACCTCGGTGTCGCGGTTGAGGTTCCACAGGTCGAGGCGGCCGGCCGCGTCCACGGCCGCGAACAGCGCGGGGTGCGTCGGCGACCAGCGCACGTCCGACACGTAGTCGCCGCTGTCCTCGAACGAGTACAGCGCCTTGTTCTAACTAACTAAGTACCTCGGTGTCGCGGTTGAGGTTCCACAGGTCGAGGCGGCCGGCCGCGTCCACGGCCGCGAACAGCGCGGGGTGCGTCGGCGACCAGCGCACGTCCGACACGTAGTCGCCGCTGTCCTCGAACGAGTACAGCGCCTTGTTCTAACTAACTAAGTACCTCGGTGTCGCGGTTGAGGTTCCACAGGTCGAGGCGGCCGGCCGCGTCCACGGCCGCGAACAGCGCGGGGTGCGTCGGCGACCAGCGCACGTCCGACACGTAGTCGCCGCTGTCCTCGAACGAGTACAGCGCCTTGTTCTAACTAACTAAGTACCTCGGTGTCGCGGTTGAGGTTCCACAGGTCGAGGCGGCCGGCCGCGTCCACGGCCGCGAACAGCGCGGGGTGCGTCGGCGACCAGCGCACGTCCGACACGTAGTCGCCGCTGTCCTCGAACGAGTACAGCGCCTTGTTCTAACTAACTAAGTACCTCGGTGTCGCGGTTGAGGTTCCACAGGTCGAGGCGGCCGGCCGCGTCCACGGCCGCGAACAGCGCGGGGTGCGTCGGCGACCAGCGCACGTCCGACACGTAGTCGCCGCTGTCCTCGAACGAGTACAGCGCCTTGTTCTAACTAACTAAGTACCTCGGTGTCGCGGTTGAGGTTCCACAGGTCGAGGCGGCCGGCCGCGTCCACGGCCGCGAACAGCGCGGGGTGCGTCGGCGACCAGCGCACGTCCGACACGTAGTCGCCGCTGTCCTCGAACGAGTACAGCGCCTTGTTCTAACTAACTAAGTACCTCGGTGTCGCGGTTGAGGTTCCACAGGTCGAGGCGGCCGGCCGCGTCCACGGCCGCGAACAGCGCGGGGTGCGTCGGCGACCAGCGCACGTCCGACACGTAGTCGCCGCTGTCCTCGAACGAGTACAGCGCCTTGTTCTAACTAACTAAGTACCTCGGTGTCGCGGTTGAGGTTCCACAGGTCGAGGCGGCCGGCCGCGTCCACGGCCGCGAACAGCGCGGGGTGCGTCGGCGACCAGCGCACGTCCGACACGTAGTCGCCGCTGTCCTCGAACGAGTACAGCGCCTTGTTCTAACTAACTAAGTACCTCGGTGTCGCGGTTGAGGTTCCACAGGTCGAGGCGGCCGGCCGCGTCCACGGCCGCGAACAGCGCGGGGTGCGTCGGCGACCAGCGCACGTCCGACACGTAGTCGCCGCTGTCCTCGAACGAGTACAGCGCCTTGTTCTAACTAACTAAGTACCTCGGTGTCGCGGTTGAGGTTCCACAGGTCGAGGCGGCCGGCCGCGTCCACGGCCGCGAACAGCGCGGGGTGCGTCGGCGACCAGCGCACGTCCGACACGTAGTCGCCGCTGTCCTCGAACGAGTACAGCGCCTTGTTCTAACTAACTAAGTACCTCGGTGTCGCGGTTGAGGTTCCACAGGTCGAGGCGGCCGGCCGCGTCCACGGCCGCGAACAGCGCGGGGTGCGTCGGCGACCAGCGCACGTCCGACACGTAGTCGCCGCTGTCCTCGAACGAGTACAGCGCCTTGTTCTAACTAACTAAGTACCTCGGTGTCGCGGTTGAGGTTCCACAGGTCGAGGCGGCCGGCCGCGTCCACGGCCGCGAACAGCGCGGGGTGCGTCGGCGACCAGCGCACGTCCGACACGTAGTCGCCGCTGTCCTCGAACGAGTACAGCGCCTTGTTCTAACTAACTAAGTACCTCGGTGTCGCGGTTGAGGTTCCACAGGTCGAGGCGGCCGGCCGCGTCCACGGCCGCGAACAGCGCGGGGTGCGTCGGCGACCAGCGCACGTCCGACACGTAGTCGCCGCTGTCCTCGAACGAGTACAGCGCCTTGTTCTAACTAACTAAGTACCTCGGTGTCGCGGTTGAGGTTCCACAGGTCGAGGCGGCCGGCCGCGTCCACGGCCGCGAACAGCGCGGGGTGCGTCGGCGACCAGCGCACGTCCGACACGTAGTCGCCGCTGTCCTCGAACGAGTACAGCGCCTTGTTCTAACTAACTAAGTACCTCGGTGTCGCGGTTGAGGTTCCACAGGTCGAGGCGGCCGGCCGCGTCCACGGCCGCGAACAGCGCGGGGTGCGTCGGCGACCAGCGCACGTCCGACACGTAGTCGCCGCTGTCCTCGAACGAGTACAGCGCCTTGTTCTAACTAACTAAGTACCTCGGTGTCGCGGTTGAGGTTCCACAGGTCGAGGCGGCCGGCCGCGTCCACGGCCGCGAACAGCGCGGGGTGCGTCGGCGACCAGCGCACGTCCGACACGTAGTCGCCGCTGTCCTCGAACGAGTACAGCGCCTTGTTCTAACTAACTAAGTACCTCGGTGTCGCGGTTGAGGTTCCACAGGTCGAGGCGGCCGGCCGCGTCCACGGCCGCGAACAGCGCGGGGTGCGTCGGCGACCAGCGCACGTCCGACACGTAGTCGCCGCTGTCCTCGAACGAGTACAGCGCCTTGTTCTAACTAACTAAGTACCTCGGTGTCGCGGTTGAGGTTCCACAGGTCGAGGCGGCCGGCCGCGTCCACGGCCGCGAACAGCGCGGGGTGCGTCGGCGACCAGCGCACGTCCGACACGTAGTCGCCGCTGTCCTCGAACGAGTACAGCGCCTTGTTCTAACTAACTAAGTACCTCGGTGTCGCGGTTGAGGTTCCACAGGTCGAGGCGGCCGGCCGCGTCCACGGCCGCGAACAGCGCGGGGTGCGTCGGCGACCAGCGCACGTCCGACACGTAGTCGCCGCTGTCCTCGAACGAGTACAGCGCCTTGTTCTAACTAACTAAGTACCTCGGTGTCGCGGTTGAGGTTCCACAGGTCGAGGCGGCCGGCCGCGTCCACGGCCGCGAACAGCGCGGGGTGCGTCGGCGACCAGCGCACGTCCGACACGTAGTCGCCGCTGTCCTCGAACGAGTACAGCGCCTTGTTCTAACTAACTAAGTACCTCGGTGTCGCGGTTGAGGTTCCACAGGTCGAGGCGGCCGGCCGCGTCCACGGCCGCGAACAGCGCGGGGTGCGTCGGCGACCAGCGCACGTCCGACACGTAGTCGCCGCTGTCCTCGAACGAGTACAGCGCCTTGTTCTAACTAACTAAGTACCTCGGTGTCGCGGTTGAGGTTCCACAGGTCGAGGCGGCCGGCCGCGTCCACGGCCGCGAACAGCGCGGGGTGCGTCGGCGACCAGCGCACGTCCGACACGTAGTCGCCGCTGTCCTCGAACGAGTACAGCGCCTTGTTCTAACTAACTAAGTACCTCGGTGTCGCGGTTGAGGTTCCACAGGTCGAGGCGGCCGGCCGCGTCCACGGCCGCGAACAGCGCGGGGTGCGTCGGCGACCAGCGCACGTCCGACACGTAGTCGCCGCTGTCCTCGAACGAGTACAGCGCCTTGTTCTAACTAACTAAGTACCTCGGTGTCGCGGTTGAGGTTCCACAGGTCGAGGCGGCCGGCCGCGTCCACGGCCGCGAACAGCGCGGGGTGCGTCGGCGACCAGCGCACGTCCGACACGTAGTCGCCGCTGTCCTCGAACGAGTACAGCGCCTTGTTCTAACTAACTAAGTACCTCGGTGTCGCGGTTGAGGTTCCACAGGTCGAGGCGGCCGGCCGCGTCCACGGCCGCGAACAGCGCGGGGTGCGTCGGCGACCAGCGCACGTCCGACACGTAGTCGCCGCTGTCCTCGAACGAGTACAGCGCCTTGTTCTCCTGGGAACAAACAGATACATTAAAAAAATGAACTAGCTAGAGAAGAAATTCCTCTGTCTGTGTGACAGTATTTGAAACGACTTCGGCGAAGGTCCACTAGAAGAGTTTTGAAACATTTAAATACTCTTCTGAGTACTTCTGATCAAATTTTGGCTAAGTCGGCGAATCTTCGGAAGTTTTTTACAAATATGAAAATACACTTGTGCATAAACATAGGTGTAGTCTTTTTTTTTTCATTCTCAATCTTATATGAGACGATAATGCGACGGAGAAATCAGGCGCCAAATCAACGGCTTAACATGCTATCTTATGCACGGAGTGTCTCAGAATGTCCCGGAATCGATGACGATGTAGCCTCACCTTGGAGCTCCAGAGCTTGACGCTCCAGTCCACGGAGGCCGTGAGGTACAGGTGCGCCAGGTCGGCGGCGGCGGGCGCGGCGTGCCATACTGGTGTATGTTGTCGGTATGTAGCCTCACCTTGGAGCTCCACAGCTTGACGCTCCAGTCCACTGAGGCCGTGAGGTACAGGTGCGCCAGGTCGGCGGCGGCGGGCGCGGCGTGCCATACTGGTGTATGTTGTCGGTATGTAGCCTCACCTTGGAGCTCCACAGCTTGACGCTCCAGTCCACTGAGGCCGTGAGGTACAGGTGCGCCAGGTCGGCGGCGGCGGGCGCGGCGTGCCATACTGGTGTATGTTGTCGGTATGTAGCCTCACCTTGGAGCTCCACAGCTTGACGCTCCAGTCCACTGAGGCCGTGAGGTACAGGTGCGCCAGGTCGGCGGCGGCGGGCGCGGCGTGCCATACTGGTGTATGTTGTCGGTATGTAGCCTCACCTTGGAGCTCCACAGCTTGACGCTCCAGTCCACTGAGGCCGTGAGGTACAGGTGCGCCAGGTCGGCGGCGGCGGGCGCGGCGTGCCATACTGGTGTATGTTGTCGGTATGTAGCCTCACCTTGGAGCTCCACAGCTTGACGCTCCAGTCCACTGAGGCCGTGAGGTACAGGTGCGCCAGGTCGGCGGCGGCGGGCGCGGCGTGCCATACTGGTGTATGTTGTCGGTATGTAGCCTCACCTTGGAGCTCCACAGCTTGACGCTCCAGTCCACTGAGGCCGTGAGGTACAGGTGCGCCAGGTCGGCGGCGGCGGGCGCGGCGTGCCATACTGGTGTATGTTGTCGGTATGTAGCCTCACCTTGGAGCTCCACAGCTTGACGCTCCAGTCCACTGAGGCCGTGAGGTACAGGTGCGCCAGGTCGGCGGCGGCGGGCGCGGCGTGCCATACTGGTGTATGTTGTCGGTATGTAGCCTCACCTTGGAGCTCCACAGCTTGACGCTCCAGTCCACTGAGGCCGTGAGGTACAGGTGCGCCAGGTCGGCGGCGGCGGGCGCGGCGTGCCATACTGGTGTATGTTGTCGGTATGTAGCCTCACCTTGGAGCTCCACAGCTTGACGCTCCAGTCCACTGAGGCCGTGAGGTACAGGTGCGCCAGGTCGGCGGCGGCGGGCGCGGCGTGCCATACTGGTGTATGTTGTCGGTATGTAGCCTCACCTTGGAGCTCCACAGCTTGACGCTCCAGTCCACTGAGGCCGTGAGGTACAGGTGCGCCAGGTCGGCGGCGGCGGGCGCGGCGTGCCATACTGGTGTATGTTGTCGGTATGTAGCCTCACCTTGGAGCTCCACAGCTTGACGCTCCAGTCCACTGAGGCCGTGAGGTACAGGTGCGCCAGGTCGGCGGCGGCGGGCGCGGCGTGCCATACTGGTGTATGTTGTCGGTATGTAGCCTCACCTTGGAGCTCCACAGCTTGACGCTCCAGTCCACTGAGGCCGTGAGGTACAGGTGCGCCAGGTCGGCGGCGGCGGGCGCGGCGTGCCATACTGGTGTATGTTGTCGGTATGTAGCCTCACCTTGGAGCTCCACAGCTTGACGCTCCAGTCCACGGAGGCCGTGAGGTACAGGTGCGCCAGGTCGGCGGCGGCGGGCGCGGCGTGCCATACTGGTGTATGTTGTCGGTATGTAGCCTCACCTTGGAGCTCCACAGCTTGACGCTCCAGTCCACTGAGGCCGTGAGGTACAGGTGCGCCAGGTCGGCGGCGGCGGGCGCGGCGTGCCATACTGGTGTATGTTGTCGGTATGTAGCCTCACCTTGGAGCTCCACAGCTTGACGCTCCAGTCCACTGAGGCCGTGAGGTACAGGTGCGCCAGGTCGGCGGCGGCGGGCGCGGCGTGCCATACTGGTGTATGTTGTCGGTATGTAGCCTCACCTTGGAGCTCCACAGCTTGACGCTCCAGTCCACTGAGGCCGTGAGGTACAGGTGCGCCAGGTCGGCGGCGGCGGGCGCGGCGTGCCACGACAGCGCGGTGACGGGCCCAGCGTGAGCCTCCACGCACTCCGCTACTCCCGCGCGTTGTCCGTACAGGCTGCCTGCGAAGCACCACCACACGCTCTATTAGGTCTAGTCTAAACAAACGCGGCGCTTCACGCGTCGGGTGCATAGTACGGAATGAAAAAAACATTAACGCAGCGTCCTTGCCAGCAGACATAGCTGCTGTCGGCAGACGCAAGACGCAAACGCTCTTCTTTTATTATTGTAGCGCAGTTTTCGTAGATATCTCAGCGGCTTACGACAAAGTGATACTGGGACAACTTTCGGAAAATTTTCTCTTAATAGTTGAGGATACAAAATGTATCACGATTCTAAATAAGCTTTTTTGTAACCGTTGCTTTTAGGTTAATCTAGTTAGTGTCAAAAGTAGACGGAAATCCAACAAAAAAATGGCCTACCTCAGGGCAGTGTATTTGCTCCTATTCTTTTCAATAATTATACGAGTGACTATTTCGATTACGAATTAGCTCTATCGAGTATATTGCATGTGTTCTATGCAAATAACTTAGCCTGAGGCCCAGCGTCTGTTTTGTCGCTTAACGCCTAATTGACGATTTTTTTTTATCGCCCTAAATAACTTAGGTAACCTCTTACTCTCAGAAAGGTTTACCTATTTTGATAAAGAATTGTCAACTACGAAACTCCTCGCTGGACTCTTTGTTCCCGATACACACAATCTTCAGAAGTTCTATCAAACGGCGACTGACCAGTATAGATGTTCCCGTCCTCGCTGCCCAGCACGAAGTTGTTGACGTCCCCGTGCGGGAAGCCCATGCAGGTGACGGCCACGGCCTTGCTCTGCCGATGCTGCAGCTCCAGCGTCTCCTGCGGCTGCGACAGCATGTCCAGCGACCACGTGCACATGCGCCCGTCCGTCGACACCGAGATCAGGTTGTGCGCGTTCTGGCTGCCCACCACCGACAGGCAGTACACTGGGTGCTGGAACACAAACGTTTGCTGAAACTTTTTACTGGAAATTTTAAAACCTACTCCTAGATACTTTTTTTGTACAGTAGCTTGACATAATGGCTTCCCTACGCCTGATGGAAAGCGAAAGAGAAGCCCAAATCGCTGTGACAAGTAACTGCTCAGTTACCTGGTGCCACTGGCATGTCGGCCCAAGCCTAACCCCCCACGAGCTCCGGAAACCGGCTGCATTATTCGGTATTTTATTGGGTAGGGGTCCTTCCCCAGACTGGCGGGTCATTTCGAACGAAGATTCGCTATGCCCTACCTCTCTTAATTCTAACAAAATACTTACAGTGTGCGCTAACGAAGACAGCGGCGTCCGCTGCTGCGGAGTACGCTTCTGTACGCGGTTGTCCCAAAGCACGATCTGTCCGGAGTACGTGCCGCCGAGAATCAAGTTCGGGTGAAACCTTAACAATTAAAACAAATGGATCTTATTTTCTATATTTATAAATTGGTATATAAGTTGATGTATTACGGTTCACGGCTTTATAGGATATCCAGAGCAGATACAATCAGAGGCACCGGCCACTTATGTATTCCGACATAATTTAAAATTTCAAGATACCTAACATACCTAATTAAAAAAAAGAAACTTATAGAAAATTATAAAATGTGTGTGATGGTTACATTGACATTTAACATGGTTAGGGTTCACATATTTTACTTTAAAAAAGTGATGCGACAATAATGAAATAGCCTTTTAATTCTGCCTATGAGTGTTTTTAAATAAATTGATTTCTGCACTTTTTTTGACACAATTGGAAACTGTTTCGAAGTTCTACCAGCACTTCGACGTGACGCTTGCTGAGAAAAAGTAAAAAAAAATGTCTCACCTAGCGAAGGTAGCGCTCATGACAGGCGACTGGCAGTGGAAGATGTCCTCCGGCGTGGACTTCTTGAACTTGGTGTTCCAGACGAGGCAGACGCCGTCGGGGTCGTGCGGCGCGTCGTCGCTGTTGTGGTAGGAGGCCAGCATGAGCTCGGGGTGCGCCGACGACCAGTCCAGGCACGTGACGCAGCGGCCGCGCGACCAGCGCTCGTCGTAGAACGTGCGCACCAGCGAGAGACGCGCGTCCGACTTGTCGTCGCTGAGTGGAAGCAAACGGTTCAATATTATAAGTAAAGCCCAGAATTCCAGAGATAAAACAACGGGACTTGTTGGATCATATAAAAACATTCGGCCTTACGAGTTTATAGTGATGAAAATACATTTAAGAATTTTGTAGATCATTCAAATTAGAGGTGACCTGTCAATCAATATTAGCTGATAAATATTATGTTGACTGAATAACTTATTGATGATATCTGCACAGATTTCAGTACAGCATTCGATAGTCCATCACATAAGGGGTTGTCCATTAATCACGTGAGGCTTGAAAGGGGGGGGGGGGAGGGGTTTGATAAAAATCACGAAAATAACACAAGGGGGAGGGGGGGTGTAGTAAGATATCTCGTGTATTTATTTTTTTAAAAGGCTTTTATTAAGGGCTTTTAGTTTTTGTAAAAGGTTATTTCCCATGCCATACACCACTTTGTCAAGCATGATTTAGATGCAATATTCATTTTTACGAATGCACCCGGTAGAAGCGCATTCAACCGTGTTGAGAGAAGAATGGCACCTTTAAGCCGGGAATTATCTGGACTCATACTTCCGCATGATTCTTATGGAACTCATTTGGATGAACAAGGGAGAACAAAAGATCATGATCTCGAAAAAATGAACTTTCAGAAGGCTGGAGAAGTTCTCACAGAAGTATGGAATATTAAGGTTATCGACGGCCATGACGTCGTAGCAGAGTACCTCGAGCCAGATGACATTGCTGAAAGCTTTGTTCCAGACTTGCCTTGTCTGCAGTGGTATAGCGAGCATGTGCGAGAGAGCCAGTATTTGCTTCAGGTAAATTAGTAAAATCTCATTTATTATTATTTTATCATTTACTTTTCTTATCTAATATGATTAAGATATCTTAATATCATTACCAGGTGGTGAAGTGTGATGACCGCGCTTGCTGTGGAGATTTGCGGAGTTCTCTTCGATCTATTCTTCCTGAACGCTTCGTTATACCTCCTTACCCAATTTTGCAGTCGTCTAGTGGTCTATGTATTCCGAAGCCTCAAGAGCATGATGGCAAGACGTTTGCTACATTTCTTCTGCGTCGGTCTCTTGGAATCACCCCAACGCATGAGGGCTTTAACAAATTGCCGTATGACCTGTATTGCCCTAGTCTGCAAAAAGATCGTCGCCAACTTTTGGAAAGGACGTGCCAGTGGTGTGGATTGTACTTCTGTACAAAGAAGAAAGTTAAGGAACATGTAAATTCATGTCACAAGCAACCTAATCCGAGCAGTAATAGTGTAGAGATGCACAATGTTCGTCCTTCACGCATCCTCACGCGACGATCAATCGGCAGATCGAAAGAAATTCTCTGCGTTGTGCGCGAAAATGATGACACCGAGTGGCTTGATGAAACCGATGTTGATTTTCAACAAAGCACAGTGCCAACAACTGACCTGCAAGATGCTTATCCAGTTGTTAGTGTTAAAGAATGTCTTGCTAATCCGTGGTCCGAGGACAATATACATTAAATATATTCATGTACTAGTACAATACATGTTTTTCCTATGATTACACTCTTCGTTTATTCTTATTGTTATGGCAATCAAAAAAAACTTGCAACCTGGTGTAGACATTTTTATTATGGTCCTTAATTTCAGAATAAAATAAGATTATAGTTTATACCTGTATTTAAATTAAGATAATATTCAGAAAATTTTAAGATTCTTTGTAGGTACTAAAAATACACGTGATGTTGAGAAGGGGGAGGGGGGGGTGGTCTTAAACCTCACTACGTATCACCAATGGGGGAGGGGGGGGGTTAAAAAATGCTAAAAAAAGATCACGTGATTAATGGACAACCCCTAAATAAAATAATATATTTTTTTCTGAATAAGAATCACTGGTGATTAGATTTTCAAATCTTTATGAAAAAGGGAGAAATACCTTAACTAATCTAAGAAACACAATAGTATTTTCGAAAGGTCTAAAACTGCACATGGAGTACGCCAGGGGTCATTCTGGGACCGATAGTATTTAAGGCTTTCATAACTGTTCGCGGTTTATTCGCTCAAACCACATGGTTTCTATGGACCCCATGGTTCATGAAGAGCCATCTCTTCTAATGTCCTGCACACGGGATGAGTTTACAATGGTCACAGCAGATGCGGTTCATGTGGCTGAACACTGGTCGAACTTTACATAGCTGTGACGTAGCTCGACACGCTGTAAAGAAGAATGTTTGGTCTACTCACAGGGCGTTCTCCGCATCGCCGCCGCCCGTGTAGTCGGTGTAGATGTCGACGGACTCGGCCAGCGCGCGCTCGATGACGCGCCCGGCGCGGCTCATGAACCGCTGGAACTCCGCCGACAGCATGATCGTCTGCTTCTCGTCCACGCTTAGCTCGCGGACTGGGAATCAAAGTCAAAGTCAAAATAATCTTTATTCGTATACGTTTTAAAAAAAACTACTAATCGTCAAAGCTAGAAGTTACCACCGGTTCGGAAAGCAGCATTCTAACGAGAAGACACTAGCAAGAAACTCGTGTATTTGTTCTTTTCAACATAGTGTTTACAATAAGGAGTCATCCACAAATTACGTCATATGATTTTCAAGACTTTTTGACACTTCCCCCCTTCTTGTCACAGCAGGTCTCTTTTGTGGGGCTCGTACCTTCCTTGAATGTCACACTTTATGGACCCCCTCCCCCTCTCCTTAAGTGTAACGTAATTACAATCAAGTGTTTTCTAGTCTTAAGACTAGCCAAGTAAGCAGGAGATATTAAAGGACAATTTTTGCTTCAATCTGATAATCCGGTGGGACGGAATTTCGACACGACCGGAGAGGGATCATGCTCGGATGGGCCAAACGTGGTTTTCGATACGCGGAGGTATATCACCACCAACTTCGTTACTCCGCATCTGCTACTGATCAATTACGTGAAAGAAAAATGGGACATCTTGGTCCCTGGTTGCTTGCAAAGCAGTCAATAAGAAATAATATTGAATGAAGTGAATTAGGTACTTCGTTTATCTTTCTTCGCTCATCACATAAATATGGGTATCGTACCAAATCTTGGACTAGCCGTATGGGCACCTACGATACAGATTTTTCTAGTGTAGGTGTCATAGTTGACGACGTACTTATAAAGTCCTTGCTGCAACATAGTAGGTTTCGTATTTAAGAAGCCTTTTATTTAAAAAAAAAATATGTAGTTGATGTACCTACTTGTTGAAATAAATGTTTTTGTATTTGTATTTTGTACAGGATGAAAGAGAGATGGGCCAGTGTCGTCACAGAATGGGTGCAAGAAGACGGCTCGAGGAAAACTATTCGAACTTTGGGGGAGACAGCAGTGGGGCAGCTAAGGTTGAAAAATAAAGTATATAAATAAGTGTCAGTCACCTTTCTTCTCCTTCTCCTCCTCCTTCTTCTCCTGCGGCGCGGCGGTGACGGCCGGCTGCACCTCCTTGACGGTGGGCAGCCCGTGCGGCAGGATGCCCGGCGGCAGCTTGCCATGGAACGCCGCCTCCTCGTCGTCGCCTTGCCGCGCGGCGTCACCGTCGAATGTAAGCACTGGACGGTGAATAAGAATGGCCCTTGCCGCGGCGGCGGGACTGGTGCCCTTGAGCACGGCTGATTTTGTGCTTTGTCGCTACGAGTCTAGGGTTTAGTTTGCTTTGAGGTTTTATGGTATTGTAATGAAAAGTACCTTACCATACTGTTTACCGAAGTAAGTTAGTACGGGAGTATACAGCTTGCACGTGATTGGCCGATAAGAGATTAAGGGCGCGTTCAGATAGGTAGTGTTTGACTGCCGCACGCTAGTCTATATTGTCACTCGTACAGTACGGATGCTTTGTTTTCTGGTTTATTTATAGGCATAAAAATAAGTTAGGAATTGGTTTTATGTCGATTAAACTGAAAACTATTTCCGGTACTAATTAGGTTATATTTGTCTCGTTTTAATACCGATTTTCTTAATTTCCGTTATGGAATAGTGTGAAGTTCTACTATTTTTGAAGGGATTCGTTACAAATACCATAAAATCTTATTTTTTCTTGAAATTGCGTTAATAAATCTTCAATATTTCTTTCATTCTTATTTAATCAGCCGCACTGAATGTTTTGTCTAGCATTCCATGAAGTTCTTTGCATAAATTAGTTCAAAGTATTTAAAGAAAATTTTTCAATCAATCAATTTAAAATGAATACGTATTATCTTGAAACTTCATAGAATTTAGAATGTGTAAGTAATCATCATCGCACTACACACGAACTACTTGTGCCCTAATGATGGCTAGTCTGAAATATGTAAGCAGTTAAATTATAAATCATAACTTAAAAAAATTATATTGCAAAAATTAAAATAAATTTTTTAGGCATTATAAGTAAAATGCGGGAAAAGTTTATTTAAAACGGTTATCATAAAAAATAGTTATGGGCAATCAAAAGCAGTTATGATTACAGCACAAATGCATTTTTAGCGGCTCTACTTTACTTCATAAAAACTATTTATAAACGATTTTTATAATATTTTTATATAATAACGATTTATAAACTGCTAGAATTAGTCCTTTAAGAATTTCGTTTTCATAGATTCTGCTTACATATTAATCAGACTATAGTAACTACGTGTTCATGAATGATGGATAAATGTATGTATTAGACTATGATGAGTTGAAATTATTAGCACAACATAAGCGCGAATCTGGATATGGTCGAACACGACTGCTAAGATCGTTGTAGTCTGTCAAAGTAATCGATAAACCCTACGTGAAGTCTGGGTATGTATCAATTTATTTATGCTATTCAAAGCTACAAAGATAGAAGGGCTTATTTGAACGCTTTCCTCTTAAACCAAATGCAACTAGAGATTAAAATATAAGACGAAAACTAAATGATGAATGTAGGGGTTTATTATCTACCCTTTCAGCCGATTTTATTAATAAATATTGTAAGCACATATTTACTTAAACTATATACATACTGAGAACTAGAAATCTCGTGACTTAATCGGATTTAAGAAATACACGATTATTTAACCCGTCGGGCTTAAGCCATACCATTTTTTTAGCGAAGAATTGTAGACATACATGGTTTTAAATGTTTATTTTACTTGACAGATTACAACCAAGTCTTGTAGCCAATGAAGCGAAAGATTATATCATGTTCTGTATGATGGTGAGATCAATAGTTACAGTAACGCAAGACTACATAAAAAAATACTATTGAAAATCTGCTTTTAAAAATGCATAATAATATTGCAGTGAATTTCATACCATAATTTGGTAAAACCCTAATTAATAGTTTTGATTGAACACATGCTCGCAATATCGTTCTAGTTTAAACCAATGATTACCGACTAACCAGGACTATAATATGGGATAGGTATAAGTATAACAACATTGAATTCTAATCAACTACTATAACAACATGCATATAAATTACTATAAAATAGTAAAATCTGTAGTCTATCATACCACGTTTCATTTATACCTTCTATGATAAGCAGCATTGAACGAAAAGCATATTACTGTAACTAGAATTCTCAATTATAAAGTTATATTTCAATTTCCCGTTGACATAAACATCTTAGTGAAATTATAAATGTTTCGGCAGACACGGGGAACTGAAAATGTTGTGTCAGGATGACCTAGTATTAATGTAAGCGATACTGAAACCTGGGTTTACTCTGACCATAATAGAGCGATGGGGATATCTAAATGTCACATTGTATCATTCTACACCACTACAATGTAAATTAATTCATACGCAACTAATTCACACAGTAATTATGACCAAGCGTAAATAGTAAGTGACAGAAAGCTTCGAATTACGATAAAAAAATGCAAAAAATCACAACTTCCCGAGCTCTCCACTAGAGAGATACAAGTCTCATAATAAAATAAATATGATCATAATAAAATAAAATCACTTTTTATTCGACTACAAATAAAATGATGACGTCTTTCATGCATACACACATGAATAATACTTCTGTCACATGCATAATGTAATCACAACTGGATATTTTTAACTAAATAAATGGACTGACAAGGTCATTTTACTAGGGTAACATAAAACATAACTAAAGAGACGTCAATATTATGATGTTGTAATGAAATAAAATGTAACTTGTCAGGGCGAGATTTTTGTACTGGGATCATATACAGGCTGATTACTGTTTTATTGAAAAAAAAGTGTCCTTAATACTGAACACGCGTACTCGGCGAGAATATTGAAATACTATTGAAAAACTATCAATAAGTGGATAAGTAAACCTGTATAAGATCCAAATATATTATGTTATACTTTATGTGCTAGAGTTAAATGTTGTTGTTAGCTATTATACTCATAAATAGCGTTACATATATGAAGAATAAGGTAAGTAACAAAACAAAAACATGCTAAGTGACAGTGGCACAGGCTCTACAAGGGCAAATTTAGTTCAATAATGATTGTTTATATGTTTCGGATTTGAGACCTACCTGTGAACTCGTCCTCCCACTCTAAACCCGGGTTTAGATTGTACTCATCTTGAAAAAGGGAGGAAAAACAAAAAACAATGTCAGTATCTTTGACCATTATATATAAAAATATTTCAGACTATACATAGATTAGCATATCCACAGTGCTTTCATAATTTACAGCATGACCTAACGAGGCTCGCGCGTGAAACTTCGAGACTTAGCGAGCACAAAGCGTTGTTAACGTCACCCCAAACTTGCCCAAACCCAATGAATGCAATGTTAGGTTTCAATTCTGCAGTGACTATGGAAGGAATATGTAAATTGAGCGACGCAATCGCGGGTCACCACTCGCAGTAACTACTTAATTTGTGGCCACTTTGATAACGCACGAGTGGAAAGCAAACTCTGTAACTGAATTTACGGCTTTCTTCCACGGACAGTGCAACTGTGAGATTTTTGAATACCAAAATCATTTTACTGGAAATTATTTGAAGTTCAAAAATATCAGACGAAACGAAAACACATTATTCACAGATCCAAAGTCTACGAGTTTCACGGGGACCGAGCCTATGTGTTAAGACCTGTGCAGTGTTTGTTAGTAGAATCGGAAGGGTAAGTCAGCGTGAGATGATATGGCGAACCCCATACTACCACCATAAACGATATACACAATATAATTATGATATTCTATTAAATTTATATTTCCTTTTAAAATATTTTGCGGCCGTAATTTCAAGGGCCTCCTGACGGAGACCGCGTGGAGAACTCTGGAAGGCCACATTATATTTTGATTAATTATAAATGGACATCACATCAAACTCGTATTAATTCTGAGTGTCACTCAACCCCTGCGTTTCATGGACATCCTATTCCAGATTTCTTGATAAAAGACAATGAAACATGACATCTTGATACACTATTGGCTAACCATTCTCTTCTAATAAATAATGATTTATCAAGTAATCTGCTAAACGCACCTAGTTCTTGTTAGTAAGAAACTTCTAGAAGCGTGAAAGAAAGGATTCTATATACAGGTCTAACCGAGATGAGGGATATAATACAACCGACACCATGTTAAAAACCGACATGAAAGAAAGGTAACGTTAAGATAAAACGATAGGAAGCAGCCGGGAGGAATAATGACTTACCGTAATAGTCGGTTGCGTGTGCTATAAAAGGACAAAAATAAAAACAATCCGTCAGTTAAAAATTGTGAATCTGTACCTTTTAT
The DNA here is from genome assembly GCA_031163375.1 of Conogethes punctiferalis. Taxonomy (NCBI): domain Eukaryota; kingdom Metazoa; phylum Arthropoda; class Insecta; order Lepidoptera; family Crambidae; genus Conogethes; species Conogethes punctiferalis. The sequence continues at coordinate 18,722,141 of CM062083.1, read as the reverse complement.
ACATTGGCAATAATGCGTAAAGTAGATGATGTCTTTAACATGATAACCCCAAATTGTTATAACTCTGCATGAGTATTTTAAAAAAATAAAATAACTGTATTTACACAAATACTTAAAATACCCTTCGAACGAACAAAAAAACCTCGATGATATTAACAATGATGAGTACGTTTTGTTATTTAAATCTTCATGAGCCCATGCAAATGTTTCTCGAGTGCGTTAATGAAACATGCTTGGACAAATTATTTGCTGCCAAAATTTAAACCCCAAATATGTAAGTGTTTTGTTAACATTTTTAAATTTCATGCAATCTTTACTTGGCCAAACTGATATTTATTTGTTTCATCTTAATTGTACAAGAGAGTACAAATGGCCGAATTTATGGCATCCTCTGCCAGTCAACCATTCAATAGTGTTGCGTTTCGTTTCATTAATTTGGGATTTATATTAGTAATATTAATGTTTACGTTTCTATACGTACGTATACGTGTAACATTAACTTTTATTATTAGGAAAAGTTTCAAATAGTTTATATTTAACAGAATATGATACTAATTGATCAGTTTGGCTAAGCTTGTAACACAAACATTGTCCTGTATAAAATATTCCACTAGACCAATGTAAACAAGGACAATATTTAACAAGATTTTACCACGAACAAAGTACTATTGACCAATAACCAGTAAATATCAACATTAATTTGTAATTTTTATCAAATACAGTGTTCGCAGTAACACAAACTACATGTGCCAGGAGTGCACTAAGGTGAAAGCTTCAAAGAAATCGACATGAACGTGGCACATCCATGAAGCGTCTCCTACATCTGCTCCTCACGCATGTAGTCGTCAAGTTACGCCGCACCACTGCCGAAAGGAGCGAGGACAGAAGCGTCATGTTACTGATAGACGAACGGTTTGAGGCGGTTTGAAAACCCCACAACACTAGGGACCAACATTTTTCAGACTTAGATATTCCGGTCACCCTGTATATATGTATAGTGCAATTGATGATAGATCAGATCAATGTATATTTCGTAAGATTTTATATTTACTTTGTATTCTTCATCAGATCAATGTATATTTCGTAAGATTTTATATTTACTTTGTATTCTTCTTTTCGTGTCAACGAACCTAACTCTAAACGAGATCACTTTGTATTTATTTTAAATTTATTTTCTAAGGCTTTATGATGAAGTATTTTAATTAGGTGTAATTTTGTCCACAATTTGGTAACTAATAATAATCGGCTAAATGAGAATTCATAGCCAAAATTAATTTATGTTTAACCACAAATAACAACGTTCTATGCCCCGTTCCAGCACGGCAGTGATGGGCTTACTTTTTTTGTTGTTGTAAATAAGTTAATGAGTTTGGTATTACCTTTGCGGGGCCGCCACCAGTCCTCCATGTATCCTGCAAGCGGTGAGGCATTGGAAGAGCAGCCTTTTTTTATGGTAGCACAAACACAAACATTGCACCAAAACTCATACAGTATTTACTTTTGGTTATCGTCATATAACGTTCGTGAGGAGAGGCGTGGACAGCACGGAAATGATAGACAGCATATTGTTAAGCTGACAGAAAAATAAAACTAAAACTCGGCGTTGACTTGTCGCTGTCGCCTGAACTTGGCTTCTTTTGTTTCGTTACACATTGATGACGACTGAAGCTGTATTTTTAATTTTTATATGAATCAAAAATACTTAATTAATAGTCAAAGAACCAAGTTATATTGTACGTGTAATGTAAACGGATCACCTATTATGTTAGTAATAAGTAAATATATTGTTAGTTATCGTTTCAATTCAGTGCATCCATTTTTATTTTAGTCAAGTAAAAGTAAGTTCAGGCAACAACTGGAGGCCAAATTAAAAAGAAATTATGAATGAAAAGTAAATACTGTCGCATAACTACAGATGTCATTGGTTATAATGATTGAAAACCATTCGCAAATAACACTGAGAACTCTGAATGTTATTTAAGACATTTGTTATTCACATTTTTCCCATACCAACATGGATTTTCAACCAACAAAGAGTTACTGCTTAAATGTTGATATATAAACAAACACATAATGATTCACATGTCTATGTGATGTTTAAAAAAACATTACAAATACAAATTGAATATTCTGAAATCAACAACATTTGAATATTTTTTGCAAATGATGATGTTAAACCAACACCCAGACATCACAGTTAATCAATTAATCAAGATTAAGATTTCACAGTGTAAATGCAAATTCTCAAATCATAAAGAACAAAAAAGAACACAAAAACATACAAAAATATATGTGATTGTCCAAATATAAGTCTGGAAAATAACAAAATTTCATATAGTATAGAATAAAATAACATAAGTATTAGTAAAAATCACATTTGTGGTAGTAAAAGTACTATAATATATGATAATAGCTCAATAATATGAATAAATATTTTAAACTCAATGTATTTCGAGAATTTGCATAAATCATAAATCTATTGCTAAGTTTAACAGGAGAGTTGTAAGTGTAATTAATAGGACATAAAAATAACAACCTATATTATAATATTTTACAAAAACCCAGAATTGGACATGGCTTTAAGCCACAGTAACAAAAAATATTACTTTTTATTAATATGTATATAAAAAGTGTTCCATAACCATTATTATTCTGTTTTTATAATGACACTTTACTTCTTTTATGGTAAATAACAAGGAATGGAACAGACCAGGGGACTGCTATCCGATTAAAGATCTTGAACTTGGCTATTACCAGCACTGGACTATAAGCAATTTGGCTATAACCAATACAGAACAGAGACAGAACTTGGCTATAACCAATTCATTTATGAAATGATCATTCAACTCAAGGCTAATAAAAATTTTCATACAATTACTTCCAACCAATTATTTTATCTGAAACCCCCTCTATCCCCTTGAAATAAATTTTGAACATTTGAAGAAGCTATAAAATGTTGCTATCTCATGATCAATAGTTGCCTATGATAGCCAGATGAAAGCTAAACTTACCATCTCTGAGTTCAGTAACACCCGATGTTGTGGTCTGCGTCTGCTTGGCATATGTGACATTTTCCTTTGGAGGTATGTCGGTGGACTGCACAGACACCACTTGAAGCTGAAGCGGTTTCTTTGGACCACTGCTAGGAAAAATTGTAAATTGTAGAGTTAAGTCCATTGTACAACATTAATGTAAGGTCAGGTTATGAATGCAATATCTTTTTGCATGGGGAATCCCATCGGACCTGTTGGCGCCTATAACGGGGATACAGGCACCAAATCAGCAGAATTATTCTCGATCGGGGATGTAAGGGAGCGGCCTATCAACTTTTCGCTCCAAGCCAAACTCACCTGCCCGTGGTGCATCCTGCCGAATAACAAACGAGGCGCTGGCAACCGACTGGTGGCGGTATAACCAGCACAATAGGGAATATGCATGACTTTTTTTTATGGATTTATTGAGATCTTTTGTCTTCCAGATACATAAATATCGAAGAATTTTTAAACTATCTTTTCTATTAAGCGAGTTATAAAGCGTTAAAGTTATTGATTAGACAGAGAGATCCGATGCGGTAGTTGACGTCACGTACCGTAAGCGCCGTACTAACTCCATAGAAAAATCTGTTTCGCGAGAGAGAGACGGATATATTCACTTTCAATGACTGTATCTCGCCCATTTTTCAACCAATTTTGATTTTGTTTTCACTGTTCGTAGTAGATTTTGATCTATTTTACGATAAATTAGTAAATACCTGAAACTATTTTTCATGCATATTCCCTATTGAAGGCGTAGCTAAATACTAAAGACCGGTGAGGGGCAGCAGCGTCACCGGAGCAAGAAGCTACGCCCTGCGATCGCCAACCCGCCTGCCCAGCGTGGCGATTATGGGTATATCCTCCAGATGTTTGCTCTAAGTGGCGAATAACTGGAGAGGCCTATGTCCAGCCACTGCTGGACATAGGCCTCTCCAGTTGTCATTGACTTACCCCTGCGACGGCACACTGGACTTGTCAGTGTGCGGCAGACTGGCGTCCGGCGAGGCGGTCTGCGGCGGCGTGAGCGACGTCATCGAGGACAGAGACGAGAGCACGTCCTTCACGGGCGCCACGCCCAGCGAGGACAGCATCTCGTCCAGGTCCCGCCGGCTGTCCAGGCTCGACGCGGCCGACGCACGTTGCTAATCATAAACATACATGAAGGTTACCCAAAGGTTGTCTGGAAGAGATCGCTTATAGCGATAAGGCCGCCTAAATTGTACAACAAGTGTCTGTAATACCTAGTTTTTAAGTCAATTGTATGTTGCGCAATAAAGAATATAAATAAATAATAAATTTTTATTGGACAAATTTTATTTTGTCCAATAAAAATTGTATTTAACTATTAGCAACGCTTTTAATAAAGCTTTTCTTGTTTCCTGTAAAGCAATACTTTTTTTTGCATTTAAAGTGCAGGATGCACTGACTCCGACATAATGTTTTTTTTGTCAGTCAATCTGCTGTCATGTTTGAGAGTATTGTGTGTGTGAGCATAATACATTGAATTTGTATAGATAGAAACTAGAATTCTTTAAGAATGCCATTCAGTTTCAGTCTCTATAACTTCATTAAATAACAGTCAATGCTGAGTTTTGGTTGGGATCTGTATAAGTGAACTAAAATTAATAGGGGTTTATTACTGACTCGAAAAGAAGAAGAATGCTAGAGAAGATGAAACAAAATAGATGATCAAAATTTTTGGTGGGAACTGATAGAATCTGAACGCATCCTTATTAGTAGTTCCTTTAATAATCACCAGCTGTCAAGTGGCGCTAGGTGACTTTTTCTCTTGCATCTTGTGAACCGTTCGATGTGCATCCATTTTGTGTATTCTCGCAATAAAACTAAATATTACTGCCGAAATATATCTTTATTTATCTACCATCCTACATGGTAGCAGACCGTGGTTGAAAATAAAGCAGGAAATACAGACGGAAAACAGTAATTCCGAAGTTTTACCGGCGAAATTTTACCGACCTACTGACGTCCTTCAAGGTCAAGTGTAAAAAGTGCAACGTGCTCATCAAAAACCATGTCAAGCTCGAATAATATGTTCAATATTGATAAGCTGAACGGTCGCGATAATTTTTCCACATGGAAATTCAGTGTGAAAACTTATTTGGAGCATGAAAATTTATGGAGTTGCATAGAACCGGGTTCTGGAACAGTCGACCCTGTGAAAGATGTGAAGGCGAAGTCGAAACTTATTCTGCTTATTAACACTCAAAACTATATTCATGTTCAGGAGTGTAATACCGCCAGAGAAGTATGGGACAACTTGCATAAAGCATTTGATGATAATGGACTCACCAGGAGAGTTGGTTTGTTGAAGGAATTGATTAACACTTCACTCGAATCAAGCGAAAACATTGAAGATTACATTAGCAAAATAATGAATGCCGCACACAAACTCAGAAACATCGGTTTTGAAGTGAATGATGAGTGGCTCGGCACTCTCATGTTGGCTGGCCTGTCCGATGAGTATAAACCCATGATAATGGGGCTGGAAAACTCAGGTCTAAAAATTTGTGCTGACTTAATCAAAACAAAACTATTGCAGGAAGTGAAATTGGACAATTCTAGTAATGTTTTTTTCTCTCATTCAAGGAAAAGATTTGAAAGTAACAAACCGAAGTTCTCGGCAGAGAAAATGAAAGGTCCCAGATGTTATAATTGCAATGGTTATGGACATTTTGCAAAATTTTGTAAAAAGGCAAGCAAAAATAAATACAAAGGAAAAGATAATAAAAAGGAAGATGGTTTTATTGCAGCATTTTCAGCTTTTTCAGGAAACACATGTAAAAAATGGTTCATAGATTCCGGCGCTTCCATGCATATGTGCAGCAATAAAGACTGGTTGTGTAATATTCGTGAACCATCAGTAAATAAAATAACAGTGGCAAACAGGGAGCCATTGTCAGTAGAGTGTGTTGGAGATATCAGCATAAATATATCACGGAATAATAAAATACAAGTTAGGAATGTTTTATATGTGCCGGGACTTGCAGTCAATTTGTTGTCAGTCAGTATGATCACTAAGCATGGGTACAGAGTGTTATTCAATGAAAAAGGCTGCAACATAGAAGACCCTACAGGAAAATTGTTATGCTCAGCTAGTTTGATAAATAAATTGTATATTCTGAATACCGATCCTAATGTCAAAGGAAAGGAAACGGACAAAGGAAGTGCCCACCTGGTGTCGAACAAGGTAAACCAAAATGATATTAATTTATGGCATCTTCGGATGGCTCATCTGAATGTTTCAGCTCTGAAGAAATTGCCAGACTGTTCTGAAGGGGTCAGCCTGACACACGGTCCGCAGACAGGTGTACAATGTTCAACTTGTCTTGAAGGTAAACAGACGAGATTGCCGTTTAAATACACTGGCTCCAGAGCAACTAGGCCTTTGGAGATTGTACATTCTGACTTGTGTGGGCCAATGGAAAATCTTTCTTATGGAGGTATGAGATATTTTGTTTCCTTTATTGACGATTACTCTAGGATGGTACACATTTATTTTATGAGAGATAAACAAAATGTGCTAGAGGTTTTTAAAGACTTTAAGAATAAAGCAGAGAATCAATTAAACACTAAAATTAAAATCATAAGAACTGATAATGGTAAGGAGTATTGCAATGAAACTTTTGAGAAATATTTGTCAAATTGTGGGATCACACATCAGACCTCGGCTCCGTACAGTCCTCAGCAGAATGGACTAGCCGAACGAATGAATAGGACACTGGTCGAAAAGGCTAGGTGTATGATTTTCTATGCCAAATTAGATAAACCCATATGGGCAGAGGCTGTTGCTACAGCTGCATACATAGTCAATAGATCTCCGACTAAAGTTCTCGATTATGCTACACCATATAAAATGTGGACAGGAAAGGAACCCAAACTAAATCATGTAAGAATATTTGGTTCAAAGGTAATGGTACATGTACCCAAGGAAAAACGTAAAAAATGGGATAAGAAGTCGAATGAAATGATCTTGGTTGGCTATTGTGAGAACACTAAAGGTTATCGTGTCATGAATCCTATGACTCATCAGGTCAGTAAAAGCAGAGATGTTGTTTTCTTTGAATGTGTCAATGAATTTAATGAATGTCCAATTTCAGTCAATCCTGTGGCTGATGAATTTGTGAAAGTTCAGAGTAACACAGAACAGCCAAAGGAGCCTGTCATTGCCGACAAACAAGGGAACAGTCAGAGTGTTTCAGAACAATCAAGGGAACCTGTAACTGTACCTCATGATTCATGTGAGAATTCTAGTGAGTATGAAACAGACACCGGTGATCTGGATGACACCTATGAACCTTCGAGACACATAATAGAGCGAGACCAACAGATCAGCCATATGACTCTTAGGCCCCGTGATAAAATTGTCAAAGGTAAAAAGGGATTATTTTGTTTATATAACAATGTGGCAGGAGATCCACAGAGTGTAGAGGAAGCTTTATCATCCCCACATGCCGATAAATGGAAAGAAGCAATGGATGAGGAATATAATTCTTTAATAGAAACTGAAACATGGAAACTTGATGATTTACCTGCTGGCAAAAGGGCACTTTCGAACAAATGGGTATTTAAGACGAAAACTGACCAGCAAGGAAACATTATAAGGTACAAAGCAAGACTTGTCATCAAAGGTTTTGAACAAAAGTGGGGCATAGATTACCAAGAAGTTTATTCTCCGGTGGTAAGGTATACTTCTATTCGTTATTTGTTTGCTGTTGCAGCGCAACGAAATCTACACATTGAACAAATGGATGCTGTCACTGCCTTTCTTCAGGGAAAAATAGATGCAGAAATATATATGCTACAACCAGAAATGTATGTTATAGGAAACAAAGTTTGTCATCTGCGCAAATCTATTTATGGATTAAAGCAGGCAAGTAGACTTTGGAATATTAAATTATGTTCAGTTCTAAAGGAACTGGGTTTCGAGCAATCAAAGACTGATCCATGTATTTATTATGATAATGCAAAGGAAATTTACATTGCAGTGTGGGTTGACGACTTAATTATATTTAGCTCTCAATTAAATTATACTAAAGAATTGAAGGAGAAGTTATGTAGTAAATTAAAAATGAAAGACCTTGGTCCTGCAAAACAATGTGTGGGTTTGAATATAACTAGATGTAAAGATACTATAATGTTAGATCAGGAGAAATATATAAAGGAAGTGTTGTCAAGATTCAATATGACAGATTGTAAAATCACAAAGACACCTATGGAAGTTGGACTCAAATTTAATAACATGGAGGAATACTCATATGACTGCCCTTATCAGCAAGCCATTGGCTGTCTTCTATTTATAGCTCAAGCATCAAGACCAGATATTTCATTTGCTATCAACTGCCTAAGCAGATACAACAAGGAACCGAAATCTGAACATTGGTCTGCAGTTAAAAGGGTAATGAGATATTTACAAGGAACCAAACATTATAAACTGTGCTATACCAAGAATGGTGATAGTGAAATCACAGGTTACTGTGATGCAGACTGGGCCAGTGATGTTCGTGACCGCAGATCGTGCACGGGTTATATCTTTCTGTTGCAGGGTGGCGCTGTATCGTGGTGCTCACGAAAACAACAAACTGTGGCCTTGTCTACTGCGGAGGCCGAGTATATGGCCATGTCATCAGCGGCACAGGAGGCATTGTGGCTGCAGCAGCTGCAGCGAGAGCTCAGAGGGCAACGTGACAGCACAATAATTGTCTACAGTGATAACATAAGTGCGATCAAACTTGCAGCAAATGATTGTTATTTACCTAGGTCTAAGCACATAGATATAAGGCACCATTTCTTGAGGGAACATGTTAATAATTTAAGCTTAAAATTCTTGTATGTAAGAGGGGAAGAAAATGTTTCTGATATATTAACTAAGGGCACTAGTCTAGATAAGCATTACTACTGTATGTCAAATATGGGATTGCGTTCTGGGGCGGGTGATAGAATCTGAACGCATCCTTATTAGTAGTTCCTTTAATAATCACCAGCTGTCAAGTGGCGCTAGGTGACTTTTTCTCTTGCATCTTGTGAACCGTTCGATGTGCATCCATTTTGTGTATTCTCGCAATAAAACTAAATATTACTGCCGAAATATATCTTTATTTATCTACCATCCTACAGGAACCAAAGGTTGTAGTCTTTACAATGCGGAACTTAAATTGGTAGGTATGTTTTTTTTTGTTCCATTCAATCTGCCATCGGCTCTCACAGCCATAATCAGATAGGGTCTCCAGTGATAGGTTAGGTGATAGGTGACTTTCCATTAAGTGTCATCCTAATATAATTTAATTTATAAAATTTTTTTAGTAGGTAGTTGGTAGGTATGTAAACTAGAAGATGATGGTAAGTATGTAAACTTAAGACAAGAGCAGTAGGTCCAATGCTATACATACAAGAGCCTCCTCAGCATCCTTCTGTTCCCTTTCTCTCCTGCGCCTGTCCTTTTCCTCCCGGAGAGCCTGCAGCTTGGCCTTCTTCCGGGCCAGCTCCTCCTTCCGGTCCCACATAGTAGACATGGTGGTCTCTGTGAATTTATTATTTATTTATTAGGTAAAAATGATTATTGAGTTTCTACTTACTCTTTTGGTTGGATCTTAAGAATAATGTTTTGGTTAGAGCCTGGTATTTAAAGCACAGCAGATTCCAGACTCTAACGCCTTCCACATCCTATGCAACACTTCACAACAACAAAGAAGGGAATGGTATCCACGCTTCTACACTATAATAATTTAAAGAGGAAAGATTTGTATTTATGTTTGTTGTATGTTTATAATTAATAAACTCAAAAACAACTGTGCCCACTTCAAATATTTATTCACCATTTTAAGTTCACCCTGAGTAACATAGACTACATTATATTTAAAGCTAGAAAATATTATGATTCTGATTCCTTACTAAAACACCAATACCCCAATGTTTATCTGAAATACCAGTAACAAAGCGATTGCATTATTGATGGGTCTCTAGTATCAATTAAATAGAATTCAATTTTGTTCATACACTCTGACCCAACTTAAATATACACAAATAAAAACAAGACATTTTATCAGTATCTAAACACAGCTAAAATAAGCCAACAAATGAGTATGTACCTACATAAGGTACCTAAGGTTTCGGTTTTGTATTTTCAATATCATTAACTTTGAGGCGATTTCAGTTAATTACTCAATAGAACTTATTTTACTTGCTTAACAAAATAAACGATACACTATTGATCCATACATGAACACAAAAAATGGAGTCCATTCCAATAGGACGTGTCTGATGTCATCATGAATGATTCACAACGTCTTCTTTCGTATAATTTATTCAATACAAGGCCTTACCTTTTAAATAAGTTTCTTCAGTAATCTATAAATCCATCAACATTTTCTTGTGAAAACACTGCAATCACACGGAACGTGGCAGAGGAAAATACGGATAACGGGATCGAGTTTTAAGACACTATAAAACCGGATCGAATTTAAAATACACTACACATAACTTATACTGATTAAAATGTAATATTTAATCATTTATGGCGAAAAATGCACGATAGGTTTCGAATTATTGGAAAATCTATGAAAGTCAAGAAAGTAGATGTAGGTACCTACATCTCGCATTCCCAAAATATGGTAGAAAAAATTAAAATGTTGCCACGAACAATGCAGTTTTTACCTACAGTATTGAAATATTTATGTATTCAAAAGTTTTAAATTATGTAGGTCAAAACTTTTAATTTGTTCAAAATTATCATAATATTCATTAAATTATAGTAGTACCTTATCATTAAACTAATGATGAGGTATGGTAATTTATTTTGTATAATTATAATTATTTCTCATACGAAATACATTCCATATTTTGAAAATTATTTCAGTTAGAGTTTATCACTAAAACAAGGTACAGTTCTATGACAGGAATTCTTAACATACATGAAATAACGACAAATTTGTAATAGCCACAAAGTTTATTGTAATCTGCTAAAAAGATAGAAATAATAAATTTACAATCTGTGGTTAATGCAGTCACAGTCACAGCTGTCAATATGCAAGTGACAGCTGACAGTAGCGTGACCACAGATAAATGTAGATACCTAATTGTTTTTTTAGATAAATCGTTGAAAAAAAGAAACGAGCATTACATGTACAAAAAATAGCTTCAAGAATGAAAATTAATCACTTTTTTAGTATATCCTAAAGCAAGTTCATTACTAAATATTTGTTATTTGTACTTACTACTGGTTGTTTTGTATTCAAATTCGTTTCCATCTTTATTAATTTTATTGCTAGTGTTGTATGTACGTCCCAATTCAGTCGTTTAAGTTTCAAGCGTCCCCTTTGAGATTATTCTTTTTAAAGGTTTAATTTAATTTATTTAATGGATGTTTACTTTGTGACCACTTGACTCTTCTTTTTTCTAAAGGAGAGTGCATTAGACACCTTTATGCCACCGCCAAAGGGAGTCAGCATGGCGTGTGGGACTCATACCTCCCTTAAAACCCCTCTACACGGTCGGATTGGACCGCCGACCAAGGACACGTTGGTCGGATCAACCAATTTTTGTATTCATTCTACACGGTCGGTGGATGGCCAACCACGAACGCAGTTGGCCGGAAGAGATGCGCTCCCGACCAAGGCCGTTGGCATCGACCAAATATTGGTCGGACAACCGTTTTCTATACTGTCCATTTTTATATCAACCCGACCAACGCGTCCTTGGTCGGCGGTCCAATCCAACCGTGTAGAAGGCCTTTAAATGGGAGAGGTCATACCCACTAAGCCCCCCTGTGTCATCCAGTGGGCAGCCAGTCGAAGGGAAATAGGTAGCGCCGACGCCGAAGCATACCACTTTTGCAGCACGCTACTCACTTAATGGTTTCTGCTTAGCCTAAAGGTCGACTGGTAGAGAATGCCTATGTGGTCTTAAGTTCGCTTTTTGTACTATTTCTTTTGTTGTACAATAAAGGTTTAAATAAATAAATACGGACGCGTCCCTGCCCTGGCCAGCCGCAGATGACAAGCGGCCGGCACTCCTAGTCCAGGGAGGGCAAATACCCCTAACCCCGGCACCTGGCACATAACTAGTACCACCTTCAATCCTCCCCTCGCGTGGTCAGAGTAATGTGTACTATAATGGGTGGACAACTCACTGCTCGCATGCTTGCTTTACGTTGACTGACTGCGTAGTACCAACGTATGGGTCCTAAGTGGAGTATATGCTGCCAGCGAATTGAACATTCATGGACCAAGCGATGTCCACTATTTGACCACATCTTTCCTGATGGGTCATCCTTTTGTTTTATGTACTTTTTCATTTAATTCAACTGAAATATTTTGCTCTGCATGATTTTTAAAACTTTTTGAAGGTATCGTAAACGTCACACTACTGGGACACTACATTTTGCTTGGCATCACTAGTTTGAAGGGTGTTGTCCGGCTTGATGACTTTTGTTTGTGACAACGCTAACGTAATGATCAAACAGTTTTATTCAATTTCCGACTGATTTAATAAGTTTAGGTTTTCGATTTATATATCAAAGTAATTATGAAATTATGATGAGTAATTTTGTGTATTATTTCTTTGCGTTGCTCTGTTATAGCACTTCTAAATCAAATGCAGGTTAGTACCGCTGAAATATTCCGTTTTTAGAAACAGTTGGGTTGTCCTAACGTTTATCGGCTATTTTAAGCGTTGTTTAAGTGAAATTGATAAAGTTGAGTAAGCATTGTCGTGTTTTAAGTCGTAAATAAACATGTTTCTACTCATAAATTATTGAAGCTGCCACCTTTGATCCAGTTGTTGTATTTAAATTTTCGTAGACATTAGGCCCGGTTTATTAGGAATTTAGGTAAATTAAAGCTGTGTCTAACAAACGTGTTTCAGAATTACAATTATTTTAAATATAATAATTGTAGCATCATGTTAAATTAATTTCAATGTTTCAGATTCAGTGAGGTACTATTACGACTATGAATGTAACGAGCCACTTGTCGCTAGCTCAAAGCTGACGGCTACTTCCAGTTTGAGAGACAGAGGACCAGATAATGCTAAACTTTATGGTAAGAAATTGAAATTTATTCTGAAACTTGGTAGAAGTAAATGAGTGATAGTGGAACTTTTAGCCTTGAAATCCTATCATAATGCCCAAGGTCTTATTTCGTTATGTTTTGTTGATCATTTTATTAAATGGGATGAGCTACACATATGTGTATACCTAACTTGTTAAACCCATGAATTTAGTTAAAAATTTAAGCCAATTAATTAAACAATGTTATTTAAATAAGAATTGTAAGTAAAATTGGATTTATAATTAAGCATTACCATAGGATTTGGGTATTATATTAATGTCATAACTAAATATTTCTTACAACTAGTGTTCATAATTAAAAGAGGTTTATTCAGTAAACCTGGATTTTTGAAATGTCTAGTTGTGCCATCATTATGACTAGATAGATAAGGCTTTGATTTTATTTTTGCATGTACATAGGACTTATCTGTTTTCATTAGATGCAATGTTTTATTTGCCTATTAGATGCTTATATGTGTGTTTAATAAATATGCAAAGTGTATTTTGTTATCAATAAATAGAACATTGTGAGGGATTGTGAATGAGGAATTAATCATATCAATTAATTCCTCAACAGGTCCACAAAGTGTGTAAAAAACTGAATGTTTGGACCGTTACTAATATTTGGAGAAGAAATATTTTTAATACAGCTCCGTTTGACATCAAAATGCTAAACACACACAATGCGAGATGGGCATTCAATATTGCCACATGGAAGCCAACGCAACAAGATATCTTGCTGGCTTCCAGCTGTATTCAGTCTGAGGAAAAAGAGAGAATCTCCAAATTTATCTTCCAAGAAGATGCTAAGTCGTCTCTCATTGGGCGCCTTATGTTAAGGAAGTACATTCATTTGTCAACTTCAATACCATATAAGGAAATCAAATTGGGAAGAGATGGCCGAGGGAAGCCATATCTGATGGGTGTAGGTGATACGGCGACTAGTTTTAATATCTCGCACCAGGGAGACTATGTTGTCTTGGCCGGTAATGTAAGGAGACATATAGGAATAGATATAATGAAGATAGAACCTCCTGTAAATAAGGACATTTCTGAGTTTTTCCGTTTAATGAACAAGCAATTCTCAAAGAGTGAGTGGGAGACAATTCGTAGTTTTGAAACAGAAATGGAACAAATGGCTTGCTTTTATCGTCTATGGTGTTTGAAAGAAAGTTATGTTAAGAATACTGGTTTTGGAATTACTTTACCTATGCAAGCCTTAAGTTTTGATTTAAAAACATTGACATTGGAGGTCGGAAAGTTTGTTACGAATACAACTTTGCTTGAGAGAGGTGACTTGAAACCAAATTGGTTTTTTGAAGAGACATTATTGGACGACAAGTATGCGGTGGCTGTATCTATACAGACAACAACAAAAGACGACTTCTCTACAGAACCATTCACATTTTTGACATTTGAAGATATAGTAAAAGAAGCTCAACCTTTACGTGAAAGTGATGAAAACTTCGCTAATGACTTTATGAGGAAGAAGATAAAAAGTGCTCTTATGTAATATATTAAATGTTATTGTTTAGAAATAAATGGTTTTTGTGTTTGTTTTAATTGTGCAGTTATAGTCTTAAGTGTGGCATTTGGTATATTTAAAAGTACATAGGCTGTAGGTAATATGGGTCGATCATTGTCATAGCATCATAGGCACATTTTCGAAATAAACGTTGAATTATAGAACTGACAATTCATTTACAATCTAACATACCATCGGTAACTAACACGAGAGCTTTGCAAGGCTTTGAATGTTCATTTCCGCACTGAAAAGGTACGAACGCGTGGACAGCCTCGGAGAACGACTTCGATCAGCAGCTGGTCATTGACCTGGGTACCGTGAAGAACGTGACGCGGATCTCGACGCAGGGTCGCGCGCATTCGCAGGAGTACGTCCAGGAGTACAGGATTAGCTATGGCTCTAACGGCCTGGATTATGTACAGTACAAGGCAGCTGGAGGGGAAGTCAAGGTAAACGATCAGCTAATAACGAAATAACAGACTAAACTGACTAATAGTATTCGGACTTGATTGGGCAAGGGAAGTTCATCGAACATGTTAATCATTAAGTATTCATTACAATGGCAGGTCACTTAACACAGTTTGGCTTGGGTTTAATTTGCATGCCATATGCAAATAGTTTTGCTTGACGCTTTGTAGATTATTTAGTTTGGTTTCACAGGGTGTTTATAATTAGCAATTATTAGTTAATTTAATAATGTATAGAATATCTAATATAGAGTAATTGTTGTACAGGTGAAAACTTATTATTCTTTAATTTCAATGGGCATTCAATGATCAAGGTTGAACTATGGAATGTAAAATTTTTATTACGACATTTTAATGAAAGACTGGTGTCATTACCTACCTGATGTGTAAATATAAATTGATAATATTATTTTAGAAACAAATATCAATAGATGGCAGCACATAGAAAAGAGGTCCAAAAGCTTGGGTGTCCTTGTGCTGAAATATGTTTCTGATAAACCTCATTGATTCAAATGGTGATGGTTATTATCTTAGTCTTACTGTCCTATGTTAACTTTCAATCTAACAGTATAAATAACAATATTTATTTATTAATTCACAAGTTGTTCTAATCTACTGAAAACATTGTGCTCTAGCATTTCACGAACGCTTGTAGGTATACTTTTTTTGTTTTTGATTGCAAACATGTCTGTCATTTTAGGTACAGTTTGCTATGTGTATGATGCAATACAAAAATTGCATCCTTTGCAGAATGATGTCTGCTAATTTTTTTCTTGATCAGAGAAGAATTTAAATTAATTTCCTACATGTACCATTGGATAATATAATTATCCGACGATGACAGTGTGGCCTCAGGGCCAGGGAGCAGAGTAGGCTTCTGCTATAACAATCATGGTAGCGCTACCGGCCTGAGTGCGATGAGGTGTAATGAATCACACAACTCATTCGCGCGCAACAAATTTGTTGCGCAACCAAACCTCCAATACAACTGTACCTACTGCGTTACTGGCACCGCCATGGTGTTCTATGAGATAAAACCGTTACTGTTATCACTTCGGCTCATAGGTCATGTGCCAATGACTGAAGTCTCGCTTTTCTCAAGGTAAAGATAAGACAGTAAACAGCTTGTGTAGAGCGTTCGTGATATTGCAGAGGCCGCAAGCTCATAACTAGGGTTGCCACCTTTATTTTGTGATTAAAGTTATAACTATGTAATACACAAAAAAATACACAGTATCAAAGCAAAATTTATTTTTGTTATATAAAGTATTATCAAATGGTATAGTCAAATATGGTAGATGGTACAATAACGTAAAATTTTTCGTTAACTTCAAATTTGGCTGTGTACTTTTTACTAATTTTACTTCGCCGCCTGTTCAACATCAGCCAGGATCATTAGTAGATCATAGTCATTCTGACTTGCTAATATTAAAAAAAAACAATACTTTATTATAAAGTACGGGTGGCAATTCTACTCTTAACTAACGTTCAGTAGATTAGCGCAAACTGTACAGCACTAACTAACCAATAACGGTGAAGGGACTTCGAGCTGGACGTCGCAGGAGAGCTCGTACTACCAGCACCTGAGGATTAACCTGGGCGCGCGGAAGGAGTTGCGCGCGATCGCCACCAGGGGCCGCTACGCCACAGACGAGTACGTCACGGAGTATATGCTCCAGTACTCCGATGATGGGGAGAGTTGGAGGTCATTTACCACTTCAGATGGTTATGAACAGGTCTGTATTGTGAAATGTGAACGTTTTATGACAATAGAAGTTCTATTATAGAACTGTGACAGCCCTGGTGTTGCTGGAGTCTCTAAGAGAAGGTAGCCTTCCACTTCTTATTTCGTCGGGTGATGATGATAAGACCATCATGGCTATCATCCTTACATAACTAGTAGTCCTTTAGATCAAAAATGGGTTACGATAACCGCTTGACTTTATGCAACGGCTATTTTATCTTTATCGTGGTATAAAAAAAACTTCGGAAAACAATAGGCAATATAGAATGCTTTAGGTTTTATTGTTAGTTTTATTACAGGCAGGATGGATGACCTAGATGACTGATGTTTGATTGTGATGGCATAACATTTTATACATGCACATATTCGGTTGTTGTTCTGGGGAAAGCCAAGTTTTTTTAATAGGTAGGTTTGATATCTAGTTTAGGGGCATATGATTACGATATACTCGTCGGAGGGTCAGTGAAATAAGAATTGGAGCTACTTAGTAGTTAAATTGCATAATAAAAAAAGATTTCAATTAAATGCTGGCTAAAGAGATTAGGAATTCAATAACGAATAGTCTCAGAAACTCTTGACTCAGAGTCAAAGTATTCTTTATTGCACTAGAAAATTACAGGAAAACAGTACTACCTACTGACATATTGTAGTACAATGTAGTCTTATTGCAAGCAGCGATCTCTTCCAAACAACGGAAAAGAGGTGTAATGTAGTGCAGAACCAATTACGAATTAACGGCCGCATTCAAAAACGATACACAGCTACCCAAAAACCTATAGGATGTTGGGCACTGTGCCTCCGCGCATCTCATAGTAAAGTTTGTGAATACGACCGATAGAATCATATTCAACGCTCTTTTCTTATTTTTTACTTATAGGGCCAGTTAAACCAATGCTTAAAAAAATCCTGATCTTTATTATTGAGCGTTGGAAAATGTAATCAATTTCCTCCTGTTGTAGCCCTTTGATGTCATAATTTGCAAGCCGTAAACTGCTGCTTTGTAAACAGATTACGATAATATGCTGAGAGTTAGGCGTTGTTTTTACAGACATCTGGATCATTAACATCAGTATTTATGAGTAGTGAGTAGGTATACTTAAATGAATGAAAAAATTGATAGGACTGAATTTAACTTTACTTATTTTAAGAGAGGTAGGGCATAGCGAATCTTCGCTGGTTGAGCTGCCCGTCCGGGGAGGACCTCCACCCTATAGAATATCGCAGCCAAATGACCTCCGGGTCGTGTTTCTGCTGGTGAGTAGGGTCTCCGGAGCTCGTGGGGAGTTAGGGTTGGGCCGGCATGGCAGTGGCAACTGACAGGTAACTGGCCAGTTACTTGCCAGTTGTCACAGCGGCTTCTCTTTCGCTTTCCATCAGGCGTAGGGAAGCCATTATTTCGAGCTACTATAAAAAAAATACTTTGTTATGAATTAGGAATCATAATCATTTATTGAATTATGTGGTTAATAAAAGTTATATTACCAATTTAGATTTAGACCTCTGGTAAACCCTGCAAGGGCGCAGCTATACTCGTAGATATGACAAATTGATCGTTAGATACATTTAAAGAAGAGCAAGGCTCGTTTGTCTCGCCCGATTAAAAAAATATTCTAACTTATAGTCTACAAAAGAAAGAGAACGTGACGCAAACAAGTTCACAGCATTTTGCAGTATTCTCAGTAGGGTCATTAAGGCCCCTTTATTGAAAGTAGGTCAGAAGGGTATTGTTGCATCCCAATGACTCCCCTACGTTTACCTATTGTAAACAAATAGTTTGTTGAAGGGGAACCACACATGTACCAGTATTGTGGTGTAACGATGCCAAGTAAATCGATATCAATCTAAATAAAAATGTTTTATAGGTTTGTAAAATCATTTATCAATTAAATACTACTATTTTTGCAAAAGGCGAATAATGTTTTAGTTAGATTGATAGAAAAAGGTATTACATACATCTTTTTATCGATCAGCGATAAGACCACCTAAGTTGTACGTTTAGGAAGTTTTATAGCTAGTAAGCGTTTTCTTCCAGACAACATTTAGGTAGAGGAGATTTACCTGGATCGGAACTGTATATTCTACTGAAAAAAATCTACAAAGTGGGTACTCTACTTGCCGAAGATCATATCAGAATCGTAGTTGGAAAATTTGGACTTGGCTTTGACCGGAAAACGGTTTCATAGCAAATCCTAAAGATATAAACACAGAATATGCCATAAAGTATTATAAAATGAAAGCATGGTCCATGCTTGCCTTTCAACAAAGAAACCAAAACCAATCTTTCAGAATCCAATCATTACTTGTTTTAAAATCATGATAATTGAGAGCTCTTTCATCATTAGTCTACTGCTGGACCAATGTCCAGAGGCCTATGCCTCTCCCAAAGTACGCGACAGTGGGAGCTGTTTGAAACTGCTAAATTAAAATTGTCTTGCCGGACTGTTACTTGTGAAAGTTACTTAATACGTAGACAGCTAGGGTCCTATATCCCCTGACCCGTGTCCGCAGATGTTCGAGGGCAACCAGGACGGCGACACCGTGAACAAGAACGAGTTCGAAGTGCCCATCATAGCGCAGTTCATCCGGGTTAACCCCATGCGATGGCGCGACAAGATCTCTATGCGGGTCGAGGTTTATGGATGCGATTATGGTACGTATTGTTAACGGCTTATGGTCTTATTTACAGTTGTCCAAAATAATGTCTGTTGAAATTTAAGTTGAAGAGAGGTATTGACCTAGGAATTGACCGCCCGTCCGGGGAAGGACCTCCACCCTATAGAATACCGCAGCCAAATAACCTCTGGGTGTGTTTCTGCCGGTGAGTAGGGTTTCCGGAGCTCGTGGGGGGTAAGGCTTGGGCCGGGATGGCAGAGACAACTGACAAGTAATTGAACTGGTCAATTACCTGTCCATTGTCACAGCGACTTGGGCTTCTCTTTCGCTTTCCATCAGGCGTAGGAAGCCAATATGTCGAGCTACTAAAGAAAAAAAAAATTACGTGTTATTGGTTTCTCTCTCAGTGGCCGACACCCTCTACTTCAACGGCTCGTCCCTGGTCAAAGTGGACCTTCTGCGGGACCCCATCTCGGCGTCGCGGGAGGCCATCCGCTTCCGCTTCAAGACCAGCACGGCGTCCGGGGCGCTGATGTACTCCAGAGGCACGCAGGGGGATTACTTCGCGTTGCAGCTCAGAGATAATAGGCTGGTGCTGAATATCGATCTAGGTAGGTTTTGTATGATTACTAATAATGTCTCTTACAGATTGACTCACTTATAGACCTGGCGTTAATCATCACAATAGAAGGCGTAGTTAAAAACCACAGGCCGATTGCGGACAGCAGGGTCACCGGAACGAGGAGCAACGCCCTGCGATCGCCAACCGGCCTGCCTAGTAGCGTGGCAATCGCCACTCTATTAGGCAGGCCGGTAAACATCTGGAGGTTATACCCATAATCATGGGTATAACCTCCAGATGTTTGCCAAAAGTGGCGAACACCTGGAGAGGCCTATGTCCAGCAGTGGACTGCGATAGGCTGATGATGATAGCTTCTAAATTAGTAACTACATAATTTCCACAAGTAGGTACATTCAACAAACAAAACTTCATGAAAGCTGGTGATAATGTTCATTAATTTCTCCCCACTCCCATAGGCTCGGGCACCCCCACGTCGATGTCTGTGGGCAGCCTTCTGGACGACAACATCTGGCACGACGTGGTGATATCGCGCAATAGGCGGGAACTGCTGTTCTCCGTCGACCGCGTCGTCGTCCAGGACAGGATCAAGGGGGAGTTCTCCAGGCTGAACTTGAATCGCGCGGTGAGTTAATGTTGATAAATAAATGATGCGAGAAGCAGCAGGGGACGGCGTCCTATGAGATGTCTCGGCGACCTATTGAGATAGCACCTTAATATTTTGATTGACTGGCTCCATTGCTCATTTGGTAGTGACCTCTGGCTTGTGAGCCAAGGGTTGTGTTCATGAACATGTCTGTTTGTATTGGTCTGGGGGTTTACTATGTATAATAAGTATTTATTTACAAAAAAAAAGTATTTAAGTAAATTTATCAGTTGTTTAGTACCCATAGTACAAGCTTCGGCTTAGTTTGGGGCTAGATGGCGCTGTGTGGCCCAGCGCGGCATGTCTTGGGTTATATTTATGATACTCTACATCGACGTCAACCAATTGTTTATTCCATCTATACCCATCAATCGTGGATCGATGGTAACGATCCATCCTGACACATAACGGGACAGAATGGTAATACATAGAAAACACCCAGACCAATACAAACAGACATGTTCATGAACACAAATGTTTGTACTGTGCGGGAATCGAACTCACGACCCTTGGCTCAGAGGGCAGAGGTCACTACCAAATGAGCCACCGAGCCTGTCATAAAAGTATCTAACTCATTTTATTAGTTGTCTCCTACACATAGTACAAGCTTTTGGCTTAGTTTGGGACTATCTGGCCCTATGTGGCATGTCTTAAAGTTATCTATTATCATGAGGATCATTCAATAAGTTATTTTCTCTTGCAGTTCTACATAGGCGGCGTCCCCAACTTCCAAGAGGGCCTGGTGGTGAACCAGAACTTCACCGGCTGCGTGGAGAACATGTACCTGAACGCGACCAACGTCATCCAGGACCTGAAGGCGGGCTACGAGGCCGGGGAGCCCTTCAAGTTCCAGAAAGTCAACACGCTGTATGCTTGTCCGGTAAGAGTGTAAAATAACTAAAGTCATTTTTGTTGCCAGCTTCGATGGATTTTGACGAGTCTGTTTGGTTATAAAGTAATTTTTGTTTAAAGTAAGCTTTGATGGTTTTCAATGATTATTATATTTGTATAAAAAAAAAATTTAAAGCATTATAATTTCATGTCATTATTTAATCAAGTACATTATAAACTGGGCTTACAACGTCAGGATGGTAACTACTTTAATCTCAATAACTTTGAGCCCAAGTATATTCATTAATAACATGAACACAAATGTGTAATATTTGTGTGTTGAATCGAACCCACGACCCTTGGCTCAGAGGGCAGTGCTCACTACCAAATGAGCCATTGAGCCAGTCATGTGCTTCATAGCTATTTCTTATAACATCTCCAGCCTCACGTTTCGACTTTGTCCCCCAGGAGCCCATAATAGTCCCGGTGACGTTCCTGAAGGAGGGCGCGTACGCCAAGCTGCGCGGCTACGCGGGCGGCAACACGCTCAACATCTCGCTCGAGTTCCGCACCTACGAGAACCACGGCCTGCTCATATACCACAAGTTCAAGACGGAGGGACATGTCAAGGTATGATAGATAGATAGATATTCTTTATTGCGCACCATACAATGAGGGCTACCGCGTGTGAATTCGCCACCAGGTGGTGCTGGTGTAGCGTGAGGTATCCAAAATGTCAAATAACATTGTTTTTATGGGTTAAACGAGTTTATTTCGGAAAATTAAATAATTTTGTGCAATTTTGGCATAGCTGGCATTAATTTTGGAAAATATAAGACAAGGCTCAATGATTGTCTGCGCTTTAAAAGCGAAGCCGAGAAAATGAGGTGTAAAGTTTAGCGGTCTGAAAGAAATGCTAGTTCACTGGTTTGTTTATTAACCGTTAACAAACAGTTTTGCCTTTCGGAAACTTATGTCCTCCTTCTTTTAACGAACAAACAGTCATCACATGCATAAAACAAACCTTAACAGATATTCCCGAAGACCTCACTATACAGTGGCGCCCTCTGGTGATTACAAAAACGGTAGCCCTCATTGACTTAAATCTAGGTATATCAGACATTTGTTGCACAAGATAGGCTTAAAGGGCAGTCAAAGAAACGTTCGTTCGTGTGGTTTCCGAATTTAGAATAGGACCACCCCATCTCTAGGGGATGCTAGGGTAATATCAGGAAACAGGCAGTAGCGCTCAGCTGGGTATAAACAAAACCTAGTGCGGTCGCCAACTCGCCTGCCAAGCGTGGTGACTTAGTCACCTATGGATTTGCTTAGTCACCATCTCCATCCAATGATAATTGTCATTTGCCAGCAGTAGACGTTAGCAAGCTGATGATGAAAGAAATAGAAAAACAGTAGAATAATTACTAAATTGAATATTTTCAAAAGCTCTTATATGAAAATGTCATATCAACCCTAAACTCGGTTTGAGCTGCGGGTGTCCATGGGCGGTGTCGACTGCTTACCATCAGGCATCATACTTGCTCGTATGCCGCATCTAGCATAAAAAAAGAACAATTAGCCCACTGCCGGCCTCCTCTGAAATGGCAAGGTTGATGAGGATGATGATAAATACCAATTTTCTCCATAGGTATTCCTAGAAGAAGGCAAGATCAAAGTGGAGCTGGATATGGCCGGCTCGCCGCGCATCAAACTGGACAACTACGCGGAGACGTTCAACGACGGCCGCTGGCACGCGCTGCTGCTCACCATGGCCACCGACAGCCTCGTGCTGGCCGTGGACTACCGGCCCGTGAGGACCATGAAGAAGCTGCGGTTTCTGACTGGGACCACGTACTATATAGCTGGTGAGTGTTGTCAACTACGCGGACGTTCAACGACGGCCGCTGGCACGCGCTGCTGCAGACCATGGCCACCGACAGTGAGGACCATGAAGAAGCTGCGGTTCCTGACAGGGACCACGTACTATATAGCTGGTAAGAAAGGATCTATTGTCTATAGACATAAAGTTCAAAATGGAACTGGACGGGGACAGTCGCTGGCATATGCTACTGCCAACTGGACAACGACGGCCGCTGACACGCGCTGCTGCTCACCATGGCCACCGACAGCCTCGTGCTGGCCGTGGACTACCGGCCCGTGCGGACCAAGAAGAAGCTGAGGTTCCTGACTGGGACCACGTACTACATAGCTGGTAAGAAAGTATCTATTGTCTGTACACATAAGGTCCACAAGGGAACAGGATACAGCCAGCTCCAAGCTGGATAACTATGAAGAGACCGGCCTCGTGCTGGCTGGACTACCGGCCCGTGCGGACCATGAAGCTCAGGTTCCTTACCGGGACCACGTACTATATAGCTGGTGAGTGTTGTCAACCACGCGGAGACGTCCAACGAAGAGATCAGTTAGAATAAGGTCTAACTTACATAAGCTATAATTTACATAAGCTTCAAAATAGAACTGGTCGCTGACATTTATAATAATTTTGGTATTCAAATCTCGTTTCAAGTTACAGTATTCACGAACGTTACTATGCGTCGCACGTACGCACTGGTACCCAAGAACCAATAGAATTTTTGGTACTGTGCAAATTTTACCACGTTTTTAAAGAGCGGTATGCATTAGAAATAAGAAACTTTTATTACAAGGACATCACAACAACACATCGACAAAACATAATAGAAAATAAAATACACAAAAGAAAAAAAATAATAATAATAAAACAATCAAAAAGTACACAAAACCAAAGACCGGACATGGCGTTGTTGCGACGTCCAGAGTAAAAGGGCCTCACTCAGCATATAGCCGTGGCCCGCGCTGGAGCCACGGCGCTGATTTTCAGTAAGTCCTGCCGAGTGAGGCCCACGGACGATTGCGCTTGCTCCTATAAATAGACATACATATCTATCTCATACTTATATATATATATACTTACATATCATTATCAGCCTATATACACATACATACATATATCCATACTATATACCTACTTAGTTAGTACATTAGTACTACTTAGTTATACATTAGGCACCTGCATTCCAAGTTCGGGGGAACTTAGGCTACCAGTAGGGCTACAAAGCAGTCAGGAAGTACATGCTATGTCGGTTGTTGCAGGCGGCAAGGCGCCCCCCCGCGGCTTCATCGGCTGCATGCGCAAGATCGCCGTCGACGGCAACTACCGGCTGCCCACCGACTGGAAGAAGGAGGAGTACTGCTGCCCCAACGAGGTCGTGTTCGACGCCTGCCAGATGATCGATAGGTATGTGGCGGTGTTAATAGTCAGGGATGTAAGGCAGTGACAGATGATAGATCTTTTCACCCCTCACCTGCCTGTGGTGCATCCCGAATAAGCAATGAGGGTTTGGCACTCTACTAGTGGCGGTATAACTGTTGCAGACATCTGGTTGAATCTCCTATTCAATTGAATGGCTCGCGCGTTTACTGAATAACGACATTCAATTGAATGCCTAAAAGACATCTCGTCAACTTGCTTAATGTAACGTTCAACGTCTTGACTTGTTCGTAATAAAATAGTGTGGCAGCAGATTTACCTATTAATACGCCGCCGCCGGATACTTTTAAAGAAAAATTATAAACTGAACATTACACAGTCGGCTTTTACCCATTCAACGACTATGCTAAAATGACGTTCAGTCAAGACGTTGAACGTTTCAATTAATGACTTGACGAGTTGTCCTTTAGGCATTCAATTGAATGTCGTCATTCAATGAACGCGCCAGTCATTCAATTGAATAGGAGATTCAACCAGATGACTGCGACAGCTATACCGCCACCAGTCGGTTGCCAGCGTATCGTTTGTTATACGGCAGGGTGCACCACGGGCAGGTGAGGTTGGCTTGGAGCGAAATGCTGGTAGGCCGCTCCCTTCATCCCATTGATGATGTTATGTGGAGGGTAATAAGTGTACCGTTCGCAGATGCAACCCGAACCCGTGCGAGCACGGCGGCGCGTGCGCGCAGACGGCGGAGGAGTTCAGCTGCGACTGCCACGCCACCGGCTACGCGGGCGCCGTCTGCCACACCTGTGAGTCGGCCTCCTGTTACGATAACACTAGCTGTGCCTGCGACTGCCACGCCACCGGCTACGCGGGCGCCGTCTGCCACACCTGTGAGTCGGCCTCCTGTTACGATAACACTAGCTGTGCCTGCGACTGCCACGCCACCGGCTACGCGGGCGCCGTCTGCCACACCTGTGAGTCGGCCTCCTGTTACGATAACACTAGCTGTGCCTGCGACTGCCACGCCACCGGCTACGCGGGCGCCGTCTGCCACACCTGTGAGTCGGCCTCCTGTTACGATAACACTAGCTGTGCCTGCGACTGCCACGCCACCGGCTACGCGGGCGCCGTCTGCCACACCTGTGAGTCGGCCTCCTGTTACGATAACACTAGCTGTGCCTGCGACTGCCACGCCACCGGCTACGCGGGCGCCGTCTGCCACACCTGTGAGTCGGCCTCCTGTTACGATAACACTAGCTGTGCCTGCGACTGCCACGCCACCGGCTACGCGGGCGCCGTCTGCCACACCTGTGAGTCGGCCTCCTGTTACGATAACACTAGCTGTGCCTGCGACTGCCACGCCACCGGCTACGCGGGCGCCGTCTGCCACACCTGTGAGTCGGCCTCCTGTTACGATAACACTAGCTGTGCCTGCGACTGCCACGCCACCGGCTACGCGGGCGCCGTCTGCCACACCTGTGAGTCGGCCTCCTGTTACGATAACACTAGCTGTGCCTGCGACTGCCACGCCACCGGCTACGCGGGCGCCGTCTGCCACACCTGTGAGTCGGCCTCCTGTTACGATAACACTAGCTGTGCCTGCGACTGCCACGCCACCGGCTACGCGGGCGCCGTCTGCCACACCTGTGAGTCGGCCTCCTGTTACGATAACACTAGCTGTGCCTGCGACTGCCACGCCACCGGCTACGCGGGCGCCGTCTGCCACACCTGTGAGTCGGCCTCCTGTTACGATAACACTAGCTGTGCCTGCGACTGCCACGCCACCGGCTACGCGGGCGCCGTCTGCCACACCTGTGAGTCGGCCTCCTGTTACGATAACACTAGCTGTGCCTGCGACTGCCACGCCACCGGCTACGCGGGCGCCGTCTGCCACACCTGTGAGTCGGCCTCCTGTTACGATAACACTAGCTGTGCCTGCGACTGCCACGCCACCGGCTACGCGGGCGCCGTCTGCCACACCTGTGAGTCGGCCTCCTGTTACGATAACACTAGCTGTGCCTGCGACTGCCACGCCACCGGCTACGCGGGCGCCGTCTGCCACACCTGTGAGTCGGCCTCCTGTTACGATAACACTAGCTGTGCCTGCGACTGCCACGCCACCGGCTACGCGGGCGCCGTCTGCCACACCTGTGAGTCGGCCTCCTGTTACGATAACACTAGCTGTGCCTGCGACTGCCACGCCACCGGCTACGCGGGCGCCGTCTGCCACACCTGTGAGTCGGCCTCCTGTTACGATAACACTAGCTGTGCCTGCGACTGCCACGCCACCGGCTACGCGGGCGCCGTCTGCCACACCTGTGAGTCGGCCTCCTGTTACGATAACACTAGCTGTGCCTGCGACTGCCACGCCACCGGCTACGCGGGCGCCGTCTGCCACACCTGTGAGTCGGCCTCCTGTTACGATAACACTAGCTGTGCCTGCGACTGCCACGCCACCGGCTACGCGGGCGCCGTCTGCCACACCTGTGAGTCGGCCTCCTGTTACGATAACACTAGCTGTGCCTGCGACTGCCACGCCACCGGCTACGCGGGCGCCGTCTGCCACACCTGTGAGTCGGCCTCCTGTTACGATAACACTAGCTGTGCCTGCGACTGCCACGCCACCGGCTACGCGGGCGCCGTCTGCCACACCTGTGAGTCGGCCTCCTGTTACGATAACACTAGCTGTGCCTGCGACTGCCACGCCACCGGCTACGCGGGCGCCGTCTGCCACACCTGTGAGTCGGCCTCCTGTTACGATAACACTAGCTGTGCCTGCGACTGCCACGCCACCGGCTACGCGGGCGCCGTCTGCCACACCTGTGAGTCGGCCTCCTGTTACGATAACACTAGCTGTGCCTGCGACTGCCACGCCACCGGCTACGCGGGCGCCGTCTGCCACACCTGTGAGTCGGCCTCCTGTTACGATAACACTAGCTGTGCCTGCGACTGCCACGCCACCGGCTACGCGGGCGCCGTCTGCCACACCTGTGAGTCGGCCTCCTGTTACGATAACACTAGCTGTGCCTGCGACTGCCACGCCACCGGCTACGCGGGCGCCGTCTGCCACACCTGTGAGTCGGCCTCCTGTTACGATAACACTAGCTGTGCCTGCGACTGCCACGCCACCGGCTACGCGGGCGCCGTCTGCCACACCTGTGAGTCGGCCTCCTGTTACGATAACACTAGCTGTGCCTGCGACTGCCACGCCACCGGCTACGCGGGCGCCGTCTGCCACACCTGTGAGTCGGCCTCCTGTTACGATAACACTAGCTGTGCCTGCGACTGCCACGCCACCGGCTACGCGGGCGCCGTCTGCCACACCTGTGAGTCGGCCTCCTGTTACGATAACACTAGCTGTGCCTGCGACTGCCACGCCACCGGCTACGCGGGCGCCGTCTGCCACACCTGTGAGTCGGCCTCCTGTTACGATAACACTAGCTGTGCCTGCGACTGCCACGCCACCGGCTACGCGGGCGCCGTCTGCCACACCTGTGAGTCGGCCTCCTGTTACGATAACACTAGCTGTGCCTGCGACTGCCACGCCACCGGCTACGCGGGCGCCGTCTGCCACACCTGTGAGTCGGCCTCCTGTTACGATAACACTAGCTGTGCCTGCGACTGCCACGCCACCGGCTACGCGGGCGCCGTCTGCCACACCTGTGAGTCGGCCTCCTGTTACGATAACACTAGCTGTGCCTGCGACTGCCACGCCACCGGCTACGCGGGCGCCGTCTGCCACACCTGTGAGTCGGCCTCCTGTTACGATAACACTAGCTGTGCCTGCGACTGCCACGCCACCGGCTACGCGGGCGCCGTCTGCCACACCTGTGAGTCGGCCTCCTGTTACGATAACACTAGCTGTGCCTGCGACTGCCACGCCACCGGCTACGCGGGCGCCGTCTGCCACACCTGTGAGTCGGCCTCCTGTTACGATAACACTAGCTGTGCCTGCGACTGCCACGCCACCGGCTACGCGGGCGCCGTCTGCCACACCTGTGAGTCGGCCTCCTGTTACGATAACACTAGCTGTGCCTGCGACTGCCACGCCACCGGCTACGCGGGCGCCGTCTGCCACACCTGTGAGTCGGCCTCCTGTTACGATAACACTAGCTGTGCCTGCGACTGCCACGCCACCGGCTACGCGGGCGCCGTCTGCCACACCTGTGAGTCGGCCTCCTGTTACGATAACACTAGCTGTGCCTGCGACTGCCACGCCACCGGCTACGCGGGCGCCGTCTGCCACACCTGTGAGTCGGCCTCCTGTTACGATAACACTAGCTGTGCCTGCGACTGCCACGCCACCGGCTACGCGGGCGCCGTCTGCCACACCTGTGAGTCGGCCTCCTGTTACGATAACACTAGCTGTGCCTGCGACTGCCACGCCACCGGCTACGCGGGCGCCGTCTGCCACACCTGTGAGTCGGCCTCCTGTTACGATAACACTAGCTGTGCCTGCGACTGCCACGCCACCGGCTACGCGGGCGCCGTCTGCCACACCTGTGAGTCGGCCTCCTGTTACGATAACACTAGCTGTGCCTGCGACTGCCACGCCACCGGCTACGCGGGCGCCGTCTGCCACACCTGTGAGTCGGCCTCCTGTTACGATAACACTAGCTGTGCCTGCGACTGCCACGCCACCGGCTACGCGGGCGCCGTCTGCCACACCTGTGAGTCGGCCTCCTGTTACGATAACACTAGCTGTGCCTGCGACTGCCACGCCACCGGCTACGCGGGCGCCGTCTGCCACACCTGTGAGTCGGCCTCCTGTTACGATAACACTAGCTGTGCCTGCGACTGCCACGCCACCGGCTACGCGGGCGCCGTCTGCCACACCTGTGAGTCGGCCTCCTGTTACGATAACACTAGCTGTGCCTGCGACTGCCACGCCACCGGCTACGCGGGCGCCGTCTGCCACACCTGTGAGTCGGCCTCCTGTTACGATAACACTAGCTGTGCCTGCGACTGCCACGCCACCGGCTACGCGGGCGCCGTCTGCCACACCTGTGAGTCGGCCTCCTGTTACGATAACACTAGCTGTGCCTGCGACTGCCACGCCACCGGCTACGCGGGCGCCGTCTGCCACACCTGTGAATCGGCCTCCTGTTACGATAACACTAGCTGTGCCTGCGACTGCCACGCCACCGGCTACGCGGGCGCCGTCTGCCACACCTGTGAGTCGGCCTCCTGTTACGATAACACTAGCTGTGCCTGCGACTGCCACGCCACCGGCTACGCGGGCGCCGTCTGCCACACCTGTGAGTCGGCCTCCTGTTACGATAACACTAGCTGTGCCTGCGACTGCCACGCCACCGGCTACGCGGGCGCCGTCTGCCACACCTGTGAGTCGGCCTCCTGTTACGATAACACTAGCTGTGCCTGCGACTGCCACGCCACCGGCTACGCGGGCGCCGTCTGCCACACCTGTGAGTCGGCCTCCTGTTACGATAACACTAGCTGTGCCTGCGACTGCCACGCCACCGGCTACGCGGGCGCCGTCTGCCACACCTGTGAGTCGGCCTCCTGTTACGACAACACTAGCTGTGCCTGCGACTTTAAATACATAACCCCAAACTAAGCCGAAGCTTGTACTATGGGTACTCGACAACTGATAAACTTACTAACGATACATTTTTTTTGTAAATAAATACATAAGTATTATACATAGAAAACACCCAGACCAATACAAACAGACATGTTCAAGAACACAAACGTTTGTACTGATCGAACCCACGACCCTTGGCTCAGAGGGCATAGGTCACTACCAAATGAGCCATCGAGAAAGTCGAACTTTGTTTGCAGGATAATGATGATGATGACAAAAGTGGTATGTCTATACCACCATACCATTATTACCATTTGGACACTTTTCCATCAAGAACTGTTCGTTTCCAACGCGTACGCGTTCTTTCCGCGTACCTGTAAGCTTCCAGCGGCGGTGTACCCCAATCGCTACGACTTGTCCTTCTTCAAACGTGGTCTAAATAGAACTCTTTCGTCACGGTAGGCAGCGGCTAAGCTGTGCCCCTGGCATTGCAGAGTCCATGAGCGGCGGTAACCGTTTAACATCAGATGAGCCGCTTGCTCGGCTGCCACCCACAGCAATAAAAAAAGCAGAGTTATGCTTGTGATTTATTTATTTATTAAATTTGAAGTGCTGTTTTTGATTTTTATACCACTTTAACATGCGAAGGCTCAAACGTCTTTTTAAGCCGTCTCGTCTTTGTATTTGCTTATTGTACACTAGCAACCCGTCCCGGCTTCGCGGGGTAGACAATTATATTGTTCAAATTTTACCAAGGATCCCTAATTTTTTTCAAAATGAAATGTAGCCTATGTCAAATTGGAAGAATGTAGCATTCTATTGGTGAAAGAATTTTTTAAACCGGCCCAGTACTTTTTGAGCCTTAGCAAACATACAAAAATAGGTACAAATCATTCCTCTTTATAATATTAGTGTAGATTGAAAGCTCTAAAGTGGAACGGACTACCAGAAAGCATCCGTAGTGCTCCAAGCAGGGCATCATTTAAGTTGAGGCTCCATAAATTTTTTTCGACTCCAACATCAGTGCAATAGTTTCTTCACTTTAGACGTCGTCATTATTATCTATTATTTTATTATAAGTAGGTACGAGTATGTGTATAATATAATACGGATGATGACAAGGTATGAAAATGAAGAAAATAATTAGTCCGTCTCTTAGATAATAAAAAAATATAAGACCCGTATTTTTTGTTTTGTCGAAATAACAAGAAAATACTTAGATATAGCGCATTAAAGTTACGGAGTGGGGGCTAACTACGTCACGTTAGAGTATATTTTGTACTCTAACGTGACGTCATGTGACATTTAAAATCAATGTATCTTCGTAAGTTTTTGAACAAGAGGCAAAATAAAAAATACGTATCCAATATTTTTCATTAATCTATCTGATGGACATTAAATTATTTTTTAGTCATCATCCCTATTATATCATGTATTGAAATATTTATTAGTTTATTCTATACATATTGTATGTAAAATTATATTATGTATATATGTATAAATAAGTATATTTATAGATTTGTATTTAATTTATATATTATTATTATATATTATATTAGTATTAGTCTTTGTTTTTTCAAACTTTTTTGGCACACTACCTTGTTATTACTTTCTACTTAGCCCAATGGTTGACTGGTAGAGAATGCCTATGTGGCATTAAGTCCGCCTTTTGTACACTCATTTACTGTGCAATAAAGATTAAATAAATAAATAAAGTGTCCCGTGGTGCGGTTGCAGCGGTGCACCCGCTGTCGTGCCAGGCGTACAAGAACGTGATGTCCGTGTCCCGCTCCATGGACCTGCACATCGACGTGGACGGCTCCGGCCCGCTGCCCGCCTTCCCCGTCATCTGCGAGTTCCTATGTGAGTACTACATACATACATAGATAAAAAAGTTTATTTTATTTGCAAACGTTACACACATTTACACACAAGAGAGGTAGGGCATAGGTAGCGAATCTTCGCTCGAATTGAGCCGCCCGTCCGGGGTAGGACCCCCACCCTATAGAATACCGCAGTCAAATGACCTCTGTGTAGGGTTTCCGGACCTCGTGGGGGTTAGGGTTGGGCCCGCATGGCGGTGGCAATTGACAGGTAACTGACCAGTTACTTGCCCGTTGTCACAGCGACTTGGGCTTCTCTTTCGCTTTCCATCTGGCGTAGGGAAGCCATTATGTCGATCCACTATAAAAAAAAATTACAACAACGAACAGTTTTGGGTATGGGCGTGTGTGCAACAACAATACAAAAAGGTAATGGCTCAGCGAGTTATACTACTTACTTTTAGCCCTTGGTTGTGTATGTAGGCTAGGTATGTATTCGATTTTATTACAATTTCAAATGTCACACTATGTTAACGTTAAATCATTGCGCAGCGGACGGTCGCGTGGTGACGTCAGTGCAGCATTCGTCGTCCGGCGCCACCACCGTCGTGGACGGGTACCAGGAGCCCGGCAGCTTCCGGCAGGACATCGTGTACGACGCCGACCGCGCGCAGCTAGAGGCCCTGCTCAACCGCTCGCGGACCTGCTCGCAGCAGCTCGAGTACAAGTGCCGCCACTCGCGCCTGCTCAACTCGCCCAGTGAGTATGACGCGCCGCGACGGGCAGCAGACGGCAGGACGTCGCGTACGACGCCGCTCGCAGCAGCTCGAGTACAAGTGCCGCCACTCGCGGCTGCTCAACTCGCCCAGTGAGTATGACGCGCCGCGACGGGCAGCAGACGGCAGGACGTCGCGTACGACGCCGCTCGCAGCAGCTCGAGTACAAGTGCCGCCACTCGCGCCTGCTCAACTCGCCCAGTGAGTATGACGCGCCGCGACGGGCAGCAGACGGCAGGACGTCGCGTACGACGCCGCTCGCAGCAGCTCGAGTACAAGTGCCGCCACTCGCGCCTGCTCAACTCGCCCAGTGAGTATGACGCGCCGCGACGGGCAGCAGACGGCAGGACGTCGCGTACGACGCCGCTCGCAGCAGCTCGAGTACAAGTGCCGCCACTCGCGGCTGCTCAACT
Source organism: Conogethes punctiferalis (assembly GCA_031163375.1). NCBI lineage: Eukaryota > Metazoa > Arthropoda > Insecta > Lepidoptera > Crambidae > Conogethes > Conogethes punctiferalis. The sequence goes on along the minus strand of CM062083.1, from coordinate 18,688,824 downwards.
CGCCCAGTGAGTATGACGCGCCGCGACGGGCAGCAGACGGCAGGACGTCGCGTACGACGCCGCTCGCAGCAGCTCGAGTACAAGTCCCGCCACTCGCGGCTGCTCAACTCGCCCAGTGAGTATGACACGCCGGGACGGGCAGCAGACGGCAGGACATCGCGTACGACGCCGCTCGCGCTTGATCAACTAACTAGTTGGACAACAAATCAGAGAATTGCGATGTTCCTATATTTGAATTTAACCGTCAATTGAACGACCAATCATAATTACATTGTTTACATATGTGTATTGCGTCCATAATTATTCGAAATTTGCTTGTTCGCCTAAAAGCGCTGGTGGGGACGTCATTTTAGATGGGAAGATCTCTACCTAGCGTTTACCGCTTCCGTAGCCTGTTCATGTGTATAGTTGTGTCTGTGTGGCAGGCGACGAGGGCACGTTCCACCCGTTCGCGTGGTGGGTGTCGCGCGCGGGGCAGCGCATGGACCACTGGGCGGGCGCGTTTACCGCTTCCGTAGCCTGTTCATGTGTATAGTTGTGTCTGTGTGGCAGGCGACGAGGGCACGTTCCACCCGTTCGCGTGGTGGGTGTCGCGCGCGGGGCAGCGCATGGACCACTGGGCGGGCGCGTTTACCGCTTCCGTAGCCTGTTCATGTGTATAGTTGTGTCTGTGTGGCAGGCGACGAGGGCACGTTCCACCCGTTCGCGTGGTGGGTGTCGCGCGCGGGGCAGCGCATGGACCACTGGGCGGGCGCGTTTACCGCTTCCGTAGCCTGTTCATGTGTATAGTTGTGTCTGTGTGGCAGGCGACGAGGGCACGTTCCACCCGTTCGCGTGGTGGGTGTCGCGCGCGGGGCAGCGCATGGACCACTGGGCGGGCGCGTTTACCGCTTCCGTAGCCTGTTCATGTGTATAGTTGTGTCTGTGTGGCAGGCGACGAGGGCACGTTCCACCCGTTCGCGTGGTGGGTGTCGCGCGCGGGGCAGCGCATGGACCACTGGGCGGGCGCGTTTACCGCTTCCGTAGCCTGTTCATGTGTATAGTTGTGTCTGTGTGGCAGGCGACGAGGGCACGTTCCACCCGTTCGCGTGGTGGGTGTCGCGCGCGGGGCAGCGCATGGACCACTGGGCGGGCGCGTTTACCGCTTCCGTAGCCTGTTCATGTGTATAGTTGTGTCTGTGTGGCAGGCGACGAGGGCACGTTCCACCCGTTCGCGTGGTGGGTGTCGCGCGCGGGGCAGCGCATGGACCACTGGGCGGGCGCGTTTACCGCTTCCGTAGCCTGTTCATGTGTATAGTTGTGTCTGTGTGGCAGGCGACGAGGGCACGTTCCACCCGTTCGCGTGGTGGGTGTCGCGCGCGGGGCAGCGCATGGACCACTGGGCGGGCGCGTTTACCGCTTCCGTAGCCTGTTCATGTGTATAGTTGTGTCTGTGTGGCAGGCGACGAGGGCACGTTCCACCCGTTCGCGTGGTGGGTGTCGCGCGCGGGGCAGCGCATGGACCACTGGGCGGGCGCGTTTACCGCTTCCGTAGCCTGTTCATGTGTATAGTTGTGTCTGTGTGGCAGGCGACGAGGGCACGTTCCACCCGTTCGCGTGGTGGGTGTCGCGCGCGGGGCAGCGCATGGACCACTGGGCGGGCGCGCCGCGCGGCAGCCGCATGTGCCGCTGCGGCGTGCTGGGCGCCTGCCTCGACCCCACCAAGTGGTGCAACTGCGACGCCGAGCACAGCCTGCGCGACCCTGCCGGTACGTGACATTTTTTTCTATACTCGAACATGGGAAAACAAAGAATTTCCCAACTCTTCCCCACTCTAAATATACAGTGACACGAATTTTACGGAATGCTAACCTTCAGACAATATTCGATACTTCAATTCCAGTTCCACAAACCATGGTATTATAAAATGGTCTGTTAAATGGTTCTATGGGTTATGTTGAAATCTCAGAATTATGAAGTAAATATAAAGGAGGAGACAATATACTGCCTTGACTTATTACTTTCATACAAAATTTAATGAGCTTGATAGACAGCATAAGTACATACATAATATACCGTGGTTGACAGACAGCCTATGTACTGAACACATATATTTGTGACAAATCTAGTCAATTAACAATCAATATCTTTATTAAAATTCAAGAATGTGGTTAATATACGAAGTGATAATCAAATTATCAAAAGCTTTAAAAAGATCAAAAAAGATAAAAATATATGAAAACTAAATGTTCCTTTACTATTGAGAATTCTTCTATCCAAAATTGGCTAACGTTTATAAATTGCCAAATTCATCATTATCTACAGTTTAAATAGACGGTCGTCCTTTCAGGGTTCCAATCTGACGGCGGAGAAATTACGGACAAAGAGTTCCTCCCTGTGAAACAACTTAGGTTCGGTGACACCGGCAGCCATCTTGATGAGAAGGAAGGGGAGTACACCCTGGGTCCACTGCTGTGTGAAGGAGACGGTAAGATATAGCGATAAATTAATGAACTTGTAGTACAATTTGCGAATGAAGTATACAGCTATTAACGTGTATTATATAGTGGTCATCCTGCTTGAAGGACTCTAGGGTTGACTTCCTAGTAATTTAGTTAGAGTGTTAGTTTCCTTTACAAACCGGGGATCTTGATGTACATCTGGACGTCTCATACGCACGCTTCTTGCCCATACATCCTGTTCCTGTCCATTCCTGTCTTCTATTTCATATTCTTTAAGAAGATGGTGGTTTATTTCCAACGTTTACATCTCATATTTTTATACAGATTTGTTCAGCAACGCTGTTACGTTCCGCATTTCTGACGCCATCATATCGCTGCCCACTTTTGATTTGGGCCACAGCGGTGACATCTACTTCGAGTTCAGGACCACTAAGGAGAATGCTGTGTTGCTACATTCAAAGGTAAGATAGTAAATAAATAAAAAATAGTTGATAATAATGGCCACAGAAGTGGTTTAACAAGTAAATACTTACGCAATGTTTTACTAACCAGTGAACATCAATTGCTGTTGAAACGTTGATGCCCTGTTTGCTGAGAACCTTTACAGGAAAAAAAAACGACTGGCGCTTTTCTTGGATTTATATAAAGCCTTTGATACGGTATTCATCGGTATCTAAGTATCGCGCTTGGGAATGAGAGCCCTTCCCTTTCAATTAAAATTTTCTTGCTTGGAGAATCTAAAAGGGATTAAATTGACCCAAACCAATAGTTGTGTAAGTTACGGTGTTTCGCAGGTAAGTGTATTGGAACCTATATTATTTCTATATGCAAACGCTGTGAGCACTATACAATGAAATTGCAGGATATTTACGTCATGGCACATACTCTGTATCAGCATCTGACATTGTCATTGTATTTGACCCAGGGCCCTCAGGATTACATCAAGCTTTCGATCATCGGCGGGGATCAGCTTCAGTTCCAGTTCCAAGTGGGCGATACGCCTTTGGGCGTCTCGGTGGAGACCAGCAGTCGTCTCGCCGACAACCGCTGGCATTCTGTCTCAATCGAGAGGAATAGGTAACTACATAATATAATTTTGTTTTAAGATTTTATTTGATGGAGTTTGGATTAATTTTTTTATAGGATTGCTCGTTTGATACCTCTTGAAAAAACGAGGTTATTAAAAATCTTTGGACTTTCAAAGAAAATATTATCTTTGTACTTACAAAGATTTTATCTAAGAGGTTCCTGAAAGTTAAGAATCCATTTATTGCCAGATTTGGGAAACGTTTAACATTAATTGTTCTTTCAGTAATGTCGACGCATCCCATCTAATGCGGCTTAAGGGTTTCTTAGGCTTTTGGTGAAATTTGCCAATAGAGTCTTGAAATTTGAATGTTACTTTTATTTCAAACTTATTTGAACGCGTGTCCGACTGGAATGGGGATGTTTCCAGGGTCAAAATAATTACATTATATTTAGTCCGCATTTTACATTATAAAAATATATTAGACACGTATTTTTCCTTTTTTCATTTAAACAAAAAATAACAAAGATACAAGGCATCAAAATTGAGGAGTGGGGGTCTTTGACGTTACTTAGTGGCGAAAAAACTCCCACTCTGTGACGTCACGTGTAATTTTAACGGGCTATATCTTTGTCATTTTTGTTCTAATTTACAAATGAAAAAATACGTGTCTTTTATTTTTGAACAATCTAAAAGACGGACTAATTATTTTTTTTACGGAAACATGCCCATTTGACCGTTTTTTTAAAACCTGGACTTGTGTTTAAAGGAAAACAGTTGGTATAACAAAATAACAATTTGAAACACAGAAAAGAAGCCCGATTGGTAGTAGACGGGGCGCTCAAGAACGAGATTCGTGCACCGGCCGAGCCTGCGCGAGCGTTACACCTCAGTACCGCGCTGGTGCTGGGCGCGGCGCTGGACCGCAGCGACGGCTTCGTGGGCTGCCTGCGCGCGCTGCTGCTCAACGGGCGGCCCGTTGACCTGCTCGCGTACGCCAGGAGAGGTCGGCACATCACCACACACACACATGCGCACACACATCAATAAATATATATAAATATAAATATCAAACAACATCACATACATTGGTCTAATCCCAAAATAAGAGAGGTAGGGCATAGCGAATCTTCGCTCGTATTGAGCTGCCCGTCCGGGGAAGGACCTCCACCCTATAGAATACCGCAGCCAAATGACCTCCGGGTCGTGTTTCTGCTGGTGAGTAGGGTCTCCGGAGCTCGTGGGGGGTTAGGGTTGGGCCGGCATGGCAGTGGCAACTGACAGGTAACTAACCAGCTACTTGCCAGTTGTCACAGCGACTTGGGCTTCTCTTTAGCTTTCCATCAGGCGTAGGGAAGCCATTATGTCGAGCTACTATAAAAAAAAAAAAAGTAAGTAGCTTAAGCACTTGTGTTATGGGTATCAGAACAACGAAGGTACCACAAATAAATACTTAAATACAAATATAAACACCCAGACACGGAACAGACACAAGTGTTCATCACACGAATGTTTGTCCCGGGTGGGAATCGAACCCACGACCCTTGGTTCAGAAGGCAGGGGTCACTACCAATTGAGCCACCGAGCCAGTCATATTTACTAAATAGTAACTAAATAACCCAAGACATGCCACCCTGGGCCACACAGCGCCACCTAGCCCCAAACTAAGCCGAAGCTTGTACTATGGGTACTCGACAACTGATAAACTTACTTAGATAGATACCTTTTATATTGTTAATAAATACATATTATACATAGAAAACACCCAAACCAATACAAACAGACATGTTGTTCATGAACACAAATGTTTGTACTGTGTGGGAATCGAACCCACGACCCTTGGCTCAGAGGGCAGAGGTGAGGTCACTACCAAATGAGCCACCGAGCCAGTCAAACACTTGCCCACACACGCACACATTATTATTGCACATAATTTCTTCTTTAGCAACTTAGTATTTAAGTTACATTTGGCAGGTCTGTACGGCGTGTCGGAGGGCTGCACCGGCAAGTGCCTCTCGTCGCCGTGCCTCAACAACGGCACGTGCCTCGAGGGGTACGACTCCTACTCGTGCGACTGCCGCTGGACGGCGTTCAAGGGCCCCATTTGTGCTGACGGTGAGTGAGACCCCCCACTCCCCTCTTTCCCGCCGTTCTACGCCATGTATTTTCGCCATACCATATTGTTCTTCTTCAACTCATATTATACGAAGGGGAAAACACATGCCCTAGCAAAGAAAACATTATAATACGTAATAATATGGAACAGATTGGCTAATATCTGAACTGTTTTAGTAGGCCATTAGGTATTATCCATAGTGAAATCCTGACACCACAAGTTAGCTTGCGTAGTTCTATTCAGCTGTGGGATATGTAGGGTATAGTTGTTCTTCGGACGTTTGAATGTAATTACAATTAGGGCAGCGCAGACGACAGACTATCCAAGACGTACTTTTTTGCAATTATATGCAGTAACGCACATGACGCGCAAAAATCTGTCGCGCATATTTCACAGACTCAACGCACACGTCGCGCATCTTCGAATATTCTGTCGGCAGACCTAGACGCTCTTATTAAATGTCTCAGACGCAGACTCTATCGCACAAAAAGTGTGCTGTCTGCGCTGCTCCTTGAACTCACTATTTTTTTAATCCATTACTATTTTTATTATTAGACAACAGAAATAATATTTTGTAAATCCAAGTACCTTGGTGTCTGCGATGGAAACAGGCAGAGGCAGCGCCGTCCAAAGTGACAGCTGTCAACGTTCGCAAGCACCACGGCGACAGACATCGACGTTCTGAAATACTACAGAATGCGCGTATTACAGAAATCGGCGTGAACCTCCGCCCCAACTCGATGGTGAAGTACGACTTCCTGGGCTCGTGGCGCTCCACCATCGCGGAGAAGATCCGCGTGGGCTTCACCACCACCAACCCCAAGGGATTCCTGCTCGGCTTCTACTCCAACATCTCCTCGGAGTACCTGACGCTCATGGTCTCCAACTCAGGTATACTACAAAGGATATTTTATACCAAACTACCTTTTAGGGGCAGCGCAGACGACAGACTATCCGTGACGCACTTTTATGAAATTACATATATACAGTAACGCACACGACGCGCAAAAATCTGTCGCGAATATTTCACAGACTCAACGCACACGACGCACAACTTCAATCATTCTGTCGGCAGACCTAGACGCTCTTTTTAAATGTCTCAGACGTAGACTCTATCGCACAAAAAGTGTGCCATCTGATCTGCCCCTTACACTGACTATCTCACACTAAGATTAACAAAACTTTACATAGAGAATATGCATCAAAAACGCATTTTTCCGAGAATACACACATAATAAGGTATTATTTGGCTAAAAGTTGTAAAAAAGTTTTTTGGAAAATTAACGAAAAATAAATAAAAAAAATTACGAAAACAAAGCAATTTATGAAACTCATATTCTGTTAAGACAAAATGTTCCATTCAAATCGTTACCTGTCATCAGTGATGTATTGTGAACTCGTTTGTTACTTTCGTTTGTGTTCAGGACATTTGCGGGTGGTGTTCGATTTCGGCTTCGAGCGACAAGAGATCATCTTCCAAGGGAAGCATTTCGGTTTGGGCCAGTACCACGACGTGCGGCTGTCGAGGAAGAACAGTGGCGCCACTATGGTGTTACAAGTAAGTCAATATAGTCTGTGTCCGCATTTCTTAACGTTATCACTACCCTGGCAAATTAAGCACAATTTCACTCTTATGAGGTCTCGATAGGATGAAGTAGACTAGTGCAATCAAAGTTATCATCAACAGATTGTTTGTCCCCATCGAGGGGCTCCAGCCTCAGCCTACCCTAAAGTATTACGATAAAGACTTTTCTCGTCGGGAATGCCTTTCGCATACACCAAGGCCATGGTTAGTCATTACAGGACACCTGGGTTACGTGGGGTTCAATCCTGTCTAAACCACTAAACCCGACGGTGGTCCGCTACGAGCACTCTGTCTGAGGGGGATCATTTAAAACTAACATCTCTCATCGCAGAGCAGGCCCTTAGGAAGGAAAATGATATGTCATAAAATTTGAGAAGTTCTTATTAGTTCTTGCTTATTGCACTTCGGGGGCCTCCATGGTATGTAGCAATTGATACGGCAGATACAGTGGTGGCTTCGCCCCTGTCACAGATGCAAGTTAATCATGATCATGTCGTATGGCTTTTCTGTGCTCAAGTCCTCATAAATCAATATCTAATTGGCGAAGCTAATCTATCACAGCCGGAGTGAGTTAGTTAATAATAACGCCTATCTCCAGGTGGATAACTATGAGACGCAAGAGTACAACTTCAACATAAAGGAGTCCGCGGACGCGCAGTTCAACAACATCCAGTACATGTACATGGGCCGCAACGAGACCATGACCGAGGGCTTCGTGGGCTGCGTCAGCCGCGTCGAGTTCGACGACATCTACCCGCTCAAGCTGCTGTTCCAGCAGGACCCTCCGCCCAATGTTAGGAGTTTGGGAGGTAGGTGAACGCCTCAGGGTACTCCGCTCTTCACAGTGTATTCATTAAGGGATATCTGGCTCAAGCTACTGTTAAAAGTTTGGGGGGTAAGTGTGTACCTTGGAATACTCTTTATAGTGTATTTACTTACGGATAGCTGGCTCAAGCTGCTGCTCCAGCAGGACTCTCCGCCCAATGTTAGAAGTTTAGGAGGTAAGTGATTGCCTTGGGGTTCTCCACTCTTTATTACGCGTGTTTACTCAAAAGTAGCTAGCACGAGCTTCTATAATAAAAGCTTGAGCCAGCTCCGAATATTAGAAGTTTAGGGGCTAAGTGACTGCCTTGGGGTACTCCACTGTTAGGCATATTATTTCTGCCCGCTTAAATTGCTGTTTGAACATCACTTCGCCCAATGTTAGGAGTTAAGGAGGTAAGTGAATGCCTTGAGGTACTCCATTCCTTATTCCGTGTTTCTAAAGAGTCGGCTACCGTTTAAAAAACTTTAAAAGGATGCCACCGCCGTATGTTAGAACTTTAGGTGTTATGTGGCTGCCTTGGGGTAGTCCGCTCTTTATAGTGTATTCTTTTTTTTTTTTTATAAAAAGAGCATTCAGGATGATCTCACTCCACCTGATGGCAAGCGGCCGTGAGGTCCAAATGTTAGGTCGACAGGCACAATAGGGCATACCCACCGCGCCTGTCGCCCTTACCCTGAAGGCCCACTGAGATGCTGTTTCACGCCCCTCCTAAAGAATTCACTAAGGGATAGCTGGCTGAAGCTAGCATCCAGTACATGTACATGGGCCGCAACGAGACCATAACCGAGGGCTTCGTGGGCTGCATCAGCCGCGTCGGGTTCGACGACATCTACCCGCTCAAGCTGCTGTACCAGCAGGACCCTCCGCCCAACGTTAGGAGTTTAGGAGGTAGGTGAATGCCTTGGGGTACTCCACCTTTACGTAGACATATTTGCAAAGAAACAGCTAGCAAGTTCTTACATCTGCTCTCTCAAGCTTCTGTGCCAGCGGGACCTTATGCCCAATGTTAAGATTTTAGGAGATAAGTGACTGCCTTGAGGTACTGCGGGCCTTATCGTGTATTTGTACTAAGAGATAGCTTTCCAAGCTGCTGATTTAGAAAGATCCCACCGCCTTGGGGTACTTCACTCTTAGGCATAATTTGTAAAGGAACTTAGCTCTGATTACTGAGTCCTGCCCGCTCAAACTGCTGTTTGATCAGGACTCCGCCGAAAGTTAAGGGTTTAGCAGGTAACGGTGAAGTTGAAGGTAACCTTGGGGTATTCCGCCTCTTACTACTTATGTATTTTGAAGGGTGGCTGGGATACCGCCGTCGATTAAGAGAAATGACTGCATTGGGGCACTCTAATCTTTATTATATGTATTTATTAACCTTCCAATAGCATCCCTTATTAGTAGTAACGTAACTATCTGTTGGCTCACAGGCAGCGTACTGCACGAGGACTTCTGCGGCGTAGAACCAGTGACGCACCCGCCCGAACCCGTGGAGACGCGGCCGCCGCCCGACGCCGACCTGCGCGCCGAGCTGGACTACCACAAGACCGACGAGGCCATCCTGGGCAGTACGTATACCCCTCATCATCATCATCATCATCAGCCGTGACGCGGCCGCCGCCCGACGCCGACCTGCGCGCCGAGCTGGACTACCACAAGACCGACGAGGCCATCCTGGGCAGTACGTATACCCCTCATCATCATCATCATCATCAGCCGTGACGCGGCCGCCGCCCGACGCCGACCTGCGCGCCGAGCTGGACTACCACAAGACCGACGAGGCCATCCTGGGCAGTACGTATACCCCTCATCATCATCATCATCATCAGCCGTGACGCGGCCGCCGCCCGACGCCGACCTGCGCGCCGAGCTGGACTACCACAAGACCGACGAGGCCATCCTGGGCAGTACGTATACCCCTCATCATCATCATCATCATCAGCCGTGACGCGGCCGCCGCCCGACGCCGACCTGCGCGCCGAGCTGGACTACCACAAGACCGACGAGGCCATCCTGGGCAGTACGTATACCCCTCATCATCATCATCATCATCAGCCGTGACGCGGCCGCCGCCCGACGCCGACCTGCGCGCCGAGCTGGACTACCACAAGACCGACGAGGCCATCCTGGGCAGTACGTATACCCCTCATCATCATCATCATCATCAGCCGTGACGCGGCCGCCGCCCGACGCCGACCTGCGCGCCGAGCTGGACTACCACAAGACCGACGAGGCCATCCTGGGCAGTACGTATACCCCTCATCATCATCATCATCATCAGCCGTGACGCGGCCGCCGCCCGACGCCGACCTGCGCGCCGAGCTGGACTACCACAAGACCGACGAGGCCATCCTGGGCAGTACGTATACCCCTCATCATCATCATCATCATCAGCCGTGACGCGGCCGCCGCCCGACGCCGACCTGCGCGCCGAGCTGGACTACCACAAGACCGACGAGGCCATCCTGGGCAGTACGTATACCCCTCATCATCATCATCATCATCAGCCGTGACGCGGCCGCCGCCCGACGCCGACCTGCGCGCCGAGCTGGACTACCACAAGACCGACGAGGCCATCCTGGGCAGTACGTATACCCCTCATCATCATCATCATCATCAGCCGTGACGCGGCCGCCGCCCGACGCCGACCTGCGCGCCGAGCTGGACTACCACAAGACCGACGAGGCCATCCTGGGCAGTACGTATACCCCTCATCATCATCATCATCATCAGCCGTGACGCGGCCGCCGCCCGACGCCGACCTGCGCGCCGAGCTGGACTACCACAAGACCGACGAGGCCATCCTGGGCAGTACGTATACCCCTCATCATCATCATCATCATCAGCCGTGACGCGGCCGCCGCCCGACGCCGACCTGCGCGCCGAGCTGGACTACCACAAGACCGACGAGGCCATCCTGGGCAGTACGTATACCCCTCATCATCATCATCATCATCAGCCGTGACGCGGCCGCCGCCCGACGCCGACCTGCGCGCCGAGCTGGACTACCACAAGACCGACGAGGCCATCCTGGGCAGTACGTATACCCCTCATCATCATCATCATCATCAGCCGTGACGCGGCCGCCGCCCGACGCCGACCTGCGCGCCGAGCTGGACTACCACAAGACCGACGAGGCCATCCTGGGCAGTACGTATACCCCTCATCATCATCATCATCATCAGCCGTGACGCGGCCGCCGCCCGACGCCGACCTGCGCGCCGAGCTGGACTACCACAAGACCGACGAGGCCATCCTGGGCAGTACGTATACCCCTCATCATCATCATCATCATCAGCCGTGACGCGGCCGCCGCCCGACGCCGACCTGCGCGCCGAGCTGGACTACCACAAGACCGACGAGGCCATCCTGGGCAGTACGTATACCCCTCATCATCATCATCATCATCAGCCGTGACGCGGCCGCCGCCCGACGCCGACCTGCGCGCCGAGCTGGACTACCACAAGACCGACGAGGCCATCCTGGGCAGTACGTATACCCCTCATCATCATCATCATCATCAGCCGTGACGCGGCCGCCGCCCGACGCCGACCTGCGCGCCGAGCTGGACTACCACAAGACCGACGAGGCCATCCTGGGCAGTACGTATACCCCTCATCATCATCATCATCATCAGCCGTGACGCGGCCGCCGCCCGACGCCGACCTGCGCGCCGAGCTGGACTACCACAAGACCGACGAGGCCATCCTGGGCAGTACGTATACCCCTCATCATCATCATCATCATCAGCCGTGACGCGGCCGCCGCCCGACGCCGACCTGCGCGCCGAGCTGGACTACCACAAGACCGACGAGGCCATCCTGGGCAGTACGTATACCCCTCATCATCATCATCATCATCAGCCGTGACGCGGCCGCCGCCCGACGCCGACCTGCGCGCCGAGCTGGACTACCACAAGACCGACGAGGCCATCCTGGGCAGTACGTATACCCCTCATCATCATCATCATCATCAGCCGTGACGCGGCCGCCGCCCGACGCCGACCTGCGCGCCGAGCTGGACTACCACAAGACCGACGAGGCCATCCTGGGCAGTACGTATACCCCTCATCATCATCATCATCATCAGCCGTGACGCGGCCGCCGCCCGACGCCGACCTGCGCGCCGAGCTGGACTACCACAAGACCGACGAGGCCATCCTGGGCAGTACGTATACCCCTCATCATCATCATCATCATCAGCCGTGACGCGGCCGCCGCCCGACGCCGACCTGCGCGCCGAGCTGGACTACCACAAGACCGACGAGGCCATCCTGGGCAGTACGTATACCCCTCATCATCATCATCATCATCAGCCGTGACGCGGCCGCCGCCCGACGCCGACCTGCGCGCCGAGCTGGACTACCACAAGACCGACGAGGCCATCCTGGGCAGTACGTATACCCCTCATCATCATCATCATCATCAGCCGTGACGCGGCCGCCGCCCGACGCCGACCTGCGCGCCGAGCTGGACTACCACAAGACCGACGAGGCCATCCTGGGCAGTACGTATACCCCTCATCATCATCATCATCATCAGCCGTGACGCGGCCGCCGCCCGACGCCGACCTGCGCGCCGAGCTGGACTACCACAAGACCGACGAGGCCATCCTGGGCAGTACGTATACCCCTCATCATCATCATCATCATCAGCCGTGACGCGGCCGCCGCCCGACGCCGACCTGCGCGCCGAGCTGGACTACCACAAGACCGACGAGGCCATCCTGGGCAGTACGTATACCCCTCATCATCATCATCATCATCAGCCGTGACGCGGCCGCCGCCCGACGCCGACCTGCGCGCCGAGCTGGACTACCACAAGACCGACGAGGCCATCCTGGGCAGTACGTATACCCCTCATCATCATCATCATCATCAGCCGTGACGCGGCCGCCGCCCGACGCCGACCTGCGCGCCGAGCTGGACTACCACAAGACCGACGAGGCCATCCTGGGCAGTACGTATACCCCTCATCATCATCATCATCATCAGCCGTGACGCGGCCGCCGCCCGACGCCGACCTGCGCGCCGAGCTGGACTACCACAAGACCGACGAGGCCATCCTGGGCAGTACGTATACCCCTCATCATCATCATCATCATCAGCCGTGACGCGGCCGCCGCCCGACGCCGACCTGCGCGCCGAGCTGGACTACCACAAGACCGACGAGGCCATCCTGGGCAGTACGTATACCCCTCATCATCATCATCATCATCAGCCGTGACGCGGCCGCCGCCCGACGCCGACCTGCGCGCCGAGCTGGACTACCACAAGACCGACGAGGCCATCCTGGGCAGTACGTATACCCCTCATCATCATCATCATCATCAGCCGTGACGCGGCCGCCGCCCGACGCCGACCTGCGCGCCGAGCTGGACTACCACAAGACCGACGAGGCCATCCTGGGCAGTACGTATACCCCTCATCATCATCATCATCATCAGCCGTGACGCGGCCGCCGCCCGACGCCGACCTGCGCGCCGAGCTGGACTACCACAAGACCGACGAGGCCATCCTGGGCAGTACGTATACCCCTCATCATCATCATCATCATCAGCCGTGACGCGGCCGCCGCCCGACGCCGACCTGCGCGCCGAGCTGGACTACCACAAGACCGACGAGGCCATCCTGGGCAGTACGTATACCCCTCATCATCATCATCATCATCAGCCGTGACGCGGCCGCCGCCCGACGCCGACCTGCGCGCCGAGCTGGACTACCACAAGACCGACGAGGCCATCCTGGGCAGTACGTATACCCCTCATCATCATCATCATCATCAGCCGTGACGCGGCCGCCGCCCGACGCCGACCTGCGCGCCGAGCTGGACTACCACAAGACCGACGAGGCCATCCTGGGCAGTACGTATACCCCTCATCATCATCATCATCATCAGCCGTGACGCGGCCGCCGCCCGACGCCGACCTGCGCGCCGAGCTGGACTACCACAAGACCGACGAGGCCATCCTGGGCAGTACGTATACCCCTCATCATCATCATCATCATCAGCCGTGACGCGGCCGCCGCCCGACGCCGACCTGCGCGCCGAGCTGGACTACCACAAGACCGACGAGGCCATCCTGGGCAGTACGTATACCCCTCATCATCATCATCATCATCAGCCGTGACGCGGCCGCCGCCCGACGCCGACCTGCGCGCCGAGCTGGACTACCACAAGACCGACGAGGCCATCCTGGGCAGTACGTATACCCTTCCTCACCATCATTATGCAAACGTCCACTGCAGGACATATGCCTCCCAGTGACAATTATAGTCATTCAGGGGGGTTTGCCGTAGTCAGCATGCTACTATTGATTTTAGGAAATAAAGGTTATGACATAAATTGTAGGAAATTTCCTCTACTTTTACTTTGTGTAGATATGTTTCCCTGCGTCGGATAGGAGTTATTGCCAAAAAACTGGTTTTGGGCGCCATTTTTTCAGTATGGCGGCGCAAGCGGCAACCATACGAGGTGGCAACGTAGAAATTTGGAAAGAGCATATTAAAATCTATAAAATTGCCAATTTTCAAAACTCCCGGAAAACTTTCCAGGTAACCTCTAATATTCGACCAAATGACTGTACTAATTACAATTTGCGTAAAATAGATTTGTTGACAAATGTCACCGTACCCACCCATGCTTCGTGAGATGGACTATAAATCTCTGATTGTTGATCTTAAAAGTAGCATGCGTGCTGAAACTATAACTGTTATATTTGTATTCCCAGCTGTGTTGGCGTTTATATTCCTGCTTCTGGTCATCGTGGCTGTAGTTCTCGTGCGCGCCCTCTCGCGGCACAAGGGAGAATATCTCACACAGGTAATATTTTTTGTAGTTTTCAGTGCGAAATTTACAAAAATTAATGGCCCAAGTTTTAGGTTACTATGTACCTAAAACTTATCTTTTAGGGAGCAGCCTATTATCTTTTCGCTCCAAGCCAACCTCACCTGCCCGTGGTACCTGCCGAATAACAAACGAGGCGCTGGCAACTAACTGGTTGCGGTATAACCATCACAATAATTGAAGCCGTAGCTAAATACAACAGACCGATGAGGGGCAGTAGCGTCATCGGAGCGAGCAGCTACGCTGGGTGTTTTCTGTGTATATGTATTTATTTACAAAAAAAATGTATCGTCAGTAAGTTTATCAGTTTTCTAGTACATAGTACAAGCTTCGGCTTAGTTTGGGGCTAGGTGGCGTTGTGTGGCCCAGCGTCTTGAGTTATTTATTATCATGGTTTTAGGACCCAAGGTGGGCCGCATACATTCGGAATTCCGATGCGGAATTGAAATTTAGAGTTGAAAAAATAATGCTCTACGTACTTATAAAACCCTGGAAAGCTTTGTATGCAAGTAGAGCATTATTTTTCTAAATCAAATCTAATTTTCAATTCGGAATTCCGCATCGTAATTCCGAATGTATGCGGCCCACCTTTTAAAGGGCATTTGTCATATAAGTTGTGTGCGCGCGCGCAGGAGGAGCGCGGCGCGGACGGCGCGGCCGACCCCGACGCCGCCGCGCTGGCCGCCGCCACCGGCCCGCGCGTCACCAAGCGGCGGGAGTTCTTCATATAGACGCCCTGCGCACACCCATCCGCACGCCGATACACTAGCGACCCGCCGCTAGCGAGTGATCACCGGGCGAGGACACCTCCTCTATAGTCATCAGCGTAAGATCTTGATATACAGCTACCGATCACCGAGCAGCGACGTCTTTATATCCAAAGGTTTTCCTCGAAGGTGGCCTCGTACACTTGTGGGCTCAGTTTCAGTATCGAGAGGTGGTGTGCTTGTCTCAACATCTACTTCGCTAAAACTTCGTAATACCGAATTATACCGCGACAATCCTTCCTTAGCTGCTACTATTTCGAGATAATTGAGTCATTTTCATAAGCTATTTTATCAACATCAAACATTATATGATCTTACTTTATCGACTTTAACCCTTAACCACCTAGCACCTATTTCTGTCCGTTAACCACCTAAGTGCGGTCTCAGAGACCGCTAATAAATTATTGCGATTATTTTGGGATCTATGATAATAAATTAAAGTTCGGTTAAATAAAATGCATGTCTATACTTAATTGCTTTATTTAAGCGTCACAAATTAGCAAATGTAATATAAAAGTTTTATAAAAATGGAATAATATCTATGAAAGAAGGAACATGGCACCAAAAATAACTAAACTAAGAAAATGAGATCTTTATTCTAAAATACTTAAATTTTTCACTTTTTTTTCTTATTTCTAATAATTTGAATAAACTAAAAATAAAATCAAATAAAAAAACTAAACAAAAAATAACAAATTAAACAAAATTGCAAAGCCTCAACTTTCACATTTTTTCGCGGCAGTGACAACACATTTTTTGCGAACAAATGGGTAATTTACACACGAAACATAGGTAAGCCGTTTTGCGTTTCTTTTTGGGATCACACGTAGAGCATGTTTTACGAACTTCAAGTTTTTCGGCAACAGAAGTGCTTGGTAAATCTTCAATTTCAGATTCAGATCCACTCTCTTCAGCCTGCTCTTGATCAACGGTTACATCAGGTTCGACGTCGCTGCAATCCTCGCTAGAAAGGTCATCTTCGTCCGAGAATTCTTGCTGAAGCTATCTTATAATAATTTCGTTATTTTTACTCATTTTGAATCTAAAACTGTAAACAAATAATTATAGCAAATGTCACACAACCACCTACGTGCGGTCACGGAGACCGCTAGCAAATTTAATTTACTCACCCTGGCCAAACGCGCACACGTACACACTCGCCGAGCGCTAGCGCGACACTGAGTGGTGTGTAGAAAAGGTACACGAACGCGTTTTGTCGCACGCCACTCACACGCGGAAATATTAGAATTTGAAAAATCGTTGCGGTCTCTGAGACCGCAGGTAGGTGGTTAAGGGTTAAAATGAACAGCTTCATACAATTTTACGATGAACTGTACCCGTACTAATTTAGAATGATCTTTGTAAAACCACAAATATTGAAGTTAGGTACAACAACACTATTTTGTATACAGCAATCACACAAGTGCCCACAATAATGTATGTTCCATTAATGCAAAACTATGTGTAACTAGTGAAGTATATCAAATAATATCCCATCCAAGAATTAATATCGATAGTATTTTTAATACAATTTTTCAAGTTGTTATTGTTTGTCAAGTAAGTTTTCGAATATAACCAATCGTTCATAACTTTTTTCATTAATACACCGCAAACATTGATATACAGGCATACCTATATAAAGTTTTGAGTAATTTTCATACCACAGTGTATAGTGCTCTCAAACGCCCAAAGAGGAATACTGGTGATCTAATTCTTTGGAAACTTTTGCATTACTCTATCCATCATCAGTTTCTAAACAAAACTCCGCTTGTTCTAGTGATAAAACAATCATCTTCATCTTCTATTAATACCTATCCAAATACCCAGTGCTGTCATTATTTTACCCAATTCATTGCCATACTCTCATTAATAATCTACTATAATCTTCCCTATCACTCGAGTGCTAATAATATCTACCTAATTAGCCTATGTAATTAGTAATTAAGATCACACGACACTATATTATATCAATGACACAAGTATTAATTTTAAGTAAAGTTATGTTTAATTTTAAGTTCACATTTGATTGCCATGGCAACGTCACAATGTTCTATGGTTAACTACTTATTTGGAAATGATGCTCAGGTGTTGCCATCTAACTGTGAATCTGATTGTTTAGTATCTCGTTGGTAACACAATTCTTCAATTTCTGTGACCAAGGTTTTGATTACGCTCTTCGAAGGATAAGATAACTAAGAAAAGATTTTGAAAATGGTATCCACATATTATATTTCGTGTCTTTTTGTTTTTCACTGAAATAATTGTATTGTATCGAAACCATACATAGTGATGTTACAATGGCGACGTCTTAAGTATACAGGTTTACAAAATGTATGAATTATTATTTTACTGTTAGAGACAAAAAGGATGGATATTTGCAATATTGCTTGGCAAAGAAATATTTGCAAAATTGGAGTGTAAACACAAAACGGAAGCTTTGTCATAGATAATGATTTTATTTAGATGACAACTGTAGATTATTTGATTTAAGACAAAATTAAGTCGTACACTGAACATGCAATACTATTGTAGCATGCGATTTACTGTGCAACATATTTTTAATTTTCTTAATTACTAACACTGTACCTACTTACCATTCGCTCACCCCATTCTAAAGTATCTTCTCCCACAAAGTGCCATTCGGCTACTTCTATCTTTACTCTTATTCTTCACAAACTAACTAATTTCATTATAGAACCTAAACACTCTCTATTTTTAATACTTTAGCGAACTTAAATTACGTTTTGGAATTCCTAAGACTATTTTTTTACATAGAGTAGACTGTATTTCTCGGGAATAAGGGCCAAATCTTGTTGCTTGTACTAGAGCAAAAGAAAATTTCCGCCTTTATAAAAAAGATCTGCTCTGAAATACTATTTCTCAGTGATTAGAAGTGTGAAACTAGTGATTTAATACAGCTCATTTGCTTTTATATCATGATAATAGTGTAAGTCGAAAAAGCCAAATTAAATGGAATTGTAAATTCGAATGTTATTCTCAATTTCTAGGCGATTCGTCTCTTAACATCAAACGTTAGATCTCAAATTGAATGGCATTTCTAATTTTAAACTTTGATCAAATATGTGATGATGAAGTTGCATATACAATCATGATAATGTTTATAAAATAAGGACATTATTGCGAAATTACAGCAGAGGAAATGCCAAATCGACATACAGATCAGTTATCTAAAGCTGGCACGTTCAACGCATTGACACTAACTAGTGTCTGTGAATAAGCGTGCGGCGTGACGTCTTACTGCATGCACATCATGAAAAGTCTGCCTGTCTCTGTCGCGCTCGGTCTAACCTACGAGTGTAAAAGAGACAGTTATAGTTGTACTTTGCATACTGTATAATAAAATTGCATAAGTGTGAGTACTGTGAACGTGCCAGCTTTAGTTAAATGATTTGTACGAAACTCGATTTATGAAAGTCGATTTAAATCGTGGTCATACAAATTACAAACTAGCGTATAAGGTAATTTAGGTTCTTCTTAGAATCTCGGTTTTTCATTTAGACTGCTAATATTAAGACAAGTTTTATGTGTGACTATTTTATTTTATTGTTTCTCCGTCCAAAATAGTTTGTTGTTTGAAATGATGTGATCATTTTTTTTTTATTTTACTAACATAATGTAATGTAGTTTTATTTGAGCAACATTCAAATAGTTGTGTTCAGCGTTTTTTTATACTTAGACATTACGACACTGGTTTGTATTAATTTGTAGCGTATATAGCTTTGTTTGCGATTTTTACTACGTATATATTCACGCTATTTCAACTTTAATGTAACGCAAAATTATGAATTTATGTTTTTTTCGTAGACGGCTGTAAAAGTAGTCACAAAGTTATGGTATTAAACACATGTGTATGTACAAATATAGGCACAAGACGCGACGGAGACCGCTTATGAGATCATTAATTGATATGGACTTTATTTCATTGTAATAAAGTTGAAGGTCGGTGAAATTTTTTTCGAATAGTTTGCTTGTTTTCTTCTCACGCTGGTACCAAACGCTCACGTACCAAAACCGCTAGGTATTGGAAAGCCGTAATCAAAAGATATACATGAATGCGGCTCGTCAGGTCTCTTGGCTGGAACTTAGCTGACACGCTCTCTCGTGTCTAGATCAGCATGAAGAGACAACAAACGAACAAAGCGTACCTTCTCGTACGTTCTCTTGGCTGACATGTTCACACATGTCTAGATCAGCATGAGGAGACAACAAGTGATAGACTTGTCTAATTAATCTTAAATGGTCTCGTCACTTCAGTAGTGGGCGGGGCCTACCACGCCCCGCCCCTTACGTAGTGTGACGTCACGCAGTCCCGTCGCGTGCGCACCGCGGCCGCGTAGTCGTAGCGTAACGCTTAAGGTCCCGTGCCTTATCCGTGGCTATGGCCGGCTCTCACGGACAGTAGTGTGTTGATAGTAGAGTTTTTATTTTACTACTTCGAAATCACGAATAAATTTTTCCATAAATAAATGTTGGTTTTATTTTGTTGCCTGTACCTACCACTGAGAATATTACTACTAGGACATTTACTTTCCGAGTTTACGGAGTCTTCTGT
This sequence comes from Conogethes punctiferalis, assembly GCA_031163375.1. Classification (NCBI taxonomy): domain Eukaryota; kingdom Metazoa; phylum Arthropoda; class Insecta; order Lepidoptera; family Crambidae; genus Conogethes; species Conogethes punctiferalis. Next base: position 18,668,650 of record CM062083.1, on the reverse strand, counting down.
GTGCCTAGCACGAACATTTTCGAAAAAGTATGCGTAACGTTACCGTTAACATTTGTATGAAACTTGGTACAGCGCCCCTATCGTGCGTAAGAGGTACTACATTTACGTACGTTAACGTAGTGAAAATTATCGCCCTGTTTACGGTTACGTTACGCATACTTTTTCGAAAGTGTTCGTGCTAGGCACACTGATGTAGAGCCGCAAGGTCCGCTCTGTGTATGTACATTTAGCTTCATATCCATCGTTAAATACAGGTTGGGGAGGAGAGCTTATATTATTATATCATTGAATAGAAAATAGTTCATGTAAGCAACCTACCAGCCTTATATTTCTTCAGATTAATAGTCTCTATTTAGTTATAGGTAGGTACACAATTATAAGGATCTTTTGGTATGCCTATGTGTGTGTAGTTTGTACGGTAGGTGAAACTCATAATTAGACAAAATAAGTTACACAAAATAATAAATTACACAACATTTAAACAGCTTAGGTCTAAAGTACCAAAATGGTCCCCGCTCAGTATAAGGCCGCAATGTAGTATAAAACGTCCTGTCATAATTATCTTATATTTTATAGGCAATTCAAAAATCAGAGCGTAATGTTATTAATAATTATTCTACCTTAAAAGATTAAAACGGTAACTCCACAAAAACATCCCTTAAGCTAGGAACAGTTTAGGCGCTGAAGAGCCCTAAGCACCTGGGTGCCACTTAACCCGTTTGCGGAACGCTGACTGTTGTTCTCGACACGTGTGCGCTAATGTACCGGGGTGGGCCTATCGATACTGAGTGTATCGACATCGATGAAGTTTTGTGCTTACCGTCCAATCAAAGGGAAGCTACAATAAAGTCAATAAATATTATACAACATCACATTGCTCTGATCCCAAAGTAAGTATGTAGTATAAGTACTTTTGTTGTGAGTATCAGAACAAAGAAGGTATCACAAATACTTATTTGTTTTCCAGATCCAGCACAAAAACATTCGTGTGATAAACTTGTGTTTGCTACACAAGTTTATCACACGAATGTTTTGTCCCAGGTGGGAATCGAACCCACGACCCTTGCTTCAGAAGACAGGTATACTTACTACCAAATGAGTCACCGGGCCAGTCATAATAAAATGCACTTGCATAATTAAAAGGAAGGTGATGTTTAATAGCAAAAATCAACTACCTACAATGAAATACCTACTTACCTATGTAGATTTTGTAGCTTAAACAAGCGTTTTTTTTCGGAATGGGTTTGTGCTTGACCGCGATTCTCCTGTTGGTAAGCGATATCGTAGCCTAGGATGGAATGCGCTCACCCAGCAAAAACCGGTTCACTCACGGCTTGAACATCGGAAGATTATATATCTCAAGGAACAAGGCGTGTGTGTTATTGAGATAAGAATCATTGAAAGTAGATACAGACAAATCACCATAGTAATAGCATATCACATCTATGCATTCGATCAGCCGTTGTCGCCAAATCAGCCGATTGTCACATCGCATATCGATAGTTTCGAGCAGTGTCCCATCACTAGTCGGCCTGCGGCGAGTGGCCGATTGACCTGAAACGTCGATACATCGGCCATCGAGCACGCGCCGCCACTCGCCACCTTTTAGCGTCGTTCGCGCTAAAAACGACTAGTTTACTGGGTCACTGGGACAGGTGCGCTAACTGTACTAATAGGTCGGAATGGGGGAAACGAACGCTGGGGAAAAAATGTTAGGATTTCGTTTTCCCATTTGTTCTTCAAGCCGGTGTTTTTTTATAGTAGCTCGACATAATGGCTTCCCTTCGCCTTATGGAAAGCGAAAGAGAAGCCCAAGTCGCTGTGACAACTGGCAAGTCACTGGTCAGTAACCTGTCAGTTGCCATTGCCATGCCGGCCCAACCCTAACCCCCCACTAGCTCCGGAAACCCTACTCACCGGCAGAAACACGACCCGGAGGTCATTTGGCTGCGGTATTCTATAGGGTGGAGGTCCTTCCCCGGACGGGCAGCTCAATTTGAGCGAAGATTCGCTATGCCCTACCTCTCTCTCGGTGTATTGCACCTTCTAGCGTCTCTTTTAGTATTTCGTCCCACAACACGTTCCTTCAAATGGGACGAATCACGGATTTCAAAAAGTACCCATGTTATCAATCAATTAACAGCTTCGGTTCGTCCACTGCTGAACGTAGGCCTCCTTTAATACCTATGTTATATCTACATACTTCTAAACATATTTAATTGTTATTTTCGCATTTCTTAATCAGTAGGTAGGCACTTTATAAAAAAGCTTAGAAATGTTATAACAACAAGTACAATGAGACGCACAGAAGTCTGCGGTGTAGGTCTAGGTTAAAAATTCCTGGAAACAAACCTAGACACAACACACAACACAACATTCCTCAAATAAATGATTTGATTTTGATTTTTGAATAAAAGTGATTACGTGCGTTTTGCGTCCCAGAAAGAGTGATGAAAGTTTCATGCGTAGGAAAATGCTACGATGTAGCATATTCTAGCTACATTCTTCAACCGAAGTAGGACAGCGCTACGATTGCTACGAAACTGGAGAGCGTAACAGCCAGGTAGTAAAATTACTTTAAGATTCGGCATTCAAAACACTTATAAATTCCGTGTGGCAACAAATTTAAGTTAAAATATCACAGGTACAATGATTATATACAAATAAGTGTAGGTAGGTATAGGCAATTTTTTTTCAAAAGTTTTATGTTGGGTAGGTACTTACATCTTGATTATTTATTTGTAATAAATAAATCTAAAATCAATATAGATATGAGATAACAGGACATACAGGAATAAAGGTCGTCATAAATCATCATGTTATCTCTCACTGTTTGTAGCAGTCTTAAATAAAAGTTTAGAATGCACTCAATTTTATGTAGAAAGCTAAAAATCTCACCGTGTAGTAGGCACGATAGATCTATAAACATACTTGACGAAATAAATGCACGCATTTGAACAAATAATTTATTAAAAAGAAACGAAGACAACTACCCCTAATTTCAAGATTCAGGTGTCGCCACGCGCTCACACCTGCCCTACCCTTACAGCCCTCAAGGGCGCGGTCTCGCAGACGCGGCCCTTCGCAGGGCGCACGGGGACCATCGCGACAAAGGACAGGTGTTTTCATAAAGACTCGGTTAACTTTAAGGGCGACTCGTGACGGTTTAGCCTTCCGCGGGGACTACCTGGCCTTTATTGCAGCTTGACAAAATGGACCCTTGTGTACTGACGCTTGTTAACATTTTCCATTTGGTAGGATTTAATTTTTGATGTCGCGCTTTCACTATGTAAGTGTATGTATGTAAGTATATGGCGTGTATATGACAGCACGGGTCATATTCAGTTCCACCAAACAGCGCGCGAGATGCGTTCCGTCGCATACGTACCATATCACAATTTTACGTTTTCGTTTTGATTGATTTTTTATTTTTTTGATAAAAACATTTTTTGAAATTCGCTCGCTAACGGGATAAAATAGGGGTTAAACGCGGGCGAAGCCGCAGGGGCACAGCTAGTAGACTAATAAATCTAGAATAACGGAATTTGACGGACTCTATAAAAATATTGAAGAGTCTGTACCGCTTTGACCATGATCCTAGATTTAGCGAAGACTCGCTAAATCTAGGATCATGGTCAAACCAGACGGTTATTACATTGAAGCGACTGCCATCTGACCTTCGTAACCCTCAGAAAGGGGAACCAGACAAATTTTGATCATGGTTACACATTCAGAATTAAACTGGATGTGCAGGTTTCCTCACGATGTTTTCCTTCACCGCTAAGCTAGTGGTATAATTCCGCACATAGATTTTTGCAAATCCAGAGGTGCGTGCCCCGCGCAGATTCGAACCGACAACCTCACGTGTGTGATGCGACGATCTTACCACTAGGCTACCACGGCTCGTTGTTGTTAACCACATCTGGTGGTAGTAAATTATCTATTTACAAGCTAGGTGTAAACAAATAGGTAACAAATGATAGGTTTACAATCAGTGCATAACGACCATGCCCTGTGATCCGTGCCCTGTAATTAAGTAGATTACAGGGCTCCACACACCTCGCCAATTACAACCCCCGCGGGGTGCAGTGCAGTTGATACTGCCATTTGGGTTGTAGGTATCACCTATGTAAATATGTATCTCTTATAGCAGTTGGACGTTCTCCAGATAAGTGAAGTTAAAATGTAAGGCGAAAATAATAACTTCAAATATTTTTAAAGTTTGGAGGAGCTTTGCCCAGCAGTGGGTCGCCATAGGTTGATATAGAAAGATGAAATATTTTTGTTCGGTGATGGAAAAGAATAAAAATCACCCCCCCCCCCATTTCATCCCGTGAACAATTTCTTGAGATTTCGGCTCCTTAGCTGGTGGCAAGGTTTACCCGCCTGATAAGGCGACTTCCGTATTTTCGATGAAACCGTGAAGTAATTGATCCTGTTTCGCGGTCAGCCGGTGAATAGCCAGAATTATCTTACAGGCACGCAGCCTCAGTTAAACTGATAAATGAGTAGAGGGTTTCCATTTTAATTATTCCTATTTCCTATATATATATATTTCCTATAGAATACCGCAGCCAAATGACCTCCGGGTCGTGTTTCTGCTGGTGAGTAGGGTCTCCGGAGCAAGTGGGGGGTAGGGTTGGGCCGGCATGGCAGTGGCCACTGACAGGTTACTAACCAGTTACTTGCCAGTTGTCACAGCGATTTGGGCTTCTCTTTCGCTTTCCATCAGGCGTAGGGAAGCCATTATGTCGAGCCACTATAAAAAAAAAGTTACTTATGTATATAAGTATGACTAATGAGAAAAAAAATACTGGAAAGCACTTAGATTAGCATGGCCTGAAAGAATTATGTTTTTTCTAAGCAATTGTGTAAAAAGAACAGAAAATGACACTTAGTTCACCCTGAATTCAGCACCATCATTTAAGGCTCCAGTTACAAGTACCAAAAACTTGTTTTTATTGCGAACCCACTATGTTCTCTTCCCCATTCCCACAGGTGCGAGGTCCCGCCGGAGGCGCCGCGCACCTCTCGTGAAAAATGGCCTCTCTTGACGGAGTGACAGCCGACAGCGATAAAAGTTTTTAAGTGATCCTACACTCTTTCCGGCAAGCATTTGCAGGCACAGGTCGAGTGTTCGACGAAAACTTGAGTCGGATTGATGGAGATTCTTCGGAAAATTTTTTAAAGAAAAAAACCTCGAAAACATTTTAATTTTGTTCATTTTCTAGTTCTGGATATTTTATATGAGCGTTTTACAGTCCTCGTGGAGAGCAAACGGGAATGAATGGAAGATAGAATTCGTATTATTTGGAATTCAGACTTTTTTTTTATAGTGGCTAGACATAATGGTTTCCTTACGCTTAAGTAACTGGTCAGTTACTTGTTAGTTGCCACCGCCATGCCGGCCCAACCCTAACCCCCCACGAGCTCCGGCAACCCTACTCACCGGCAGAAACACGATCCAGAGGTCATTTGGCTGCTGTATTCTATGGTGGAGGTCCTTCCTCGGACGGGCGGCTCAATTCGAACGAAGATACGCTATGCCCTAGATACCTCTCTTAGACTGTATCTATTTAGGTAAGTTAAGTATTTCTATTAGGTACTTTTAGGTACTTTTACTCTCTATGTTATTCACACTTATTGTACTACTGTGTATTTTTGGGTACCTAATAAACATTTTTTTCTTTCTCTCTTTCAAATAGAACCAGCTCAACGCCTGGCGACCTGAATGCCGCTGCCGCTTCATCACACAAACATTAACTGTTTGATGCACAATAAATAATAACGCGTCTTTGAATTTATTTTTTTTATTTTTCTTGACCTTAAACTGGCATACTCCCGCTACTATAAAGCATACCACCCACCCGTGCTCCATTTGAGGTGAGAGCTCAACTTTTAAGAGGCCCGTCTTTTTTACCGTCCGTCAAAACAGGAAATCGCCTAAAGCGCTTCCGCCCGATAACAACATCCGCCCAAAGTTCGTCAGAACTGCGCGGAACTCCGCGAGACTCCCCGAGACTCCCCGGGCCTCGCACTCCGCAAGTCTCGACAAGTTCTTGGGGGCAGGTGCTCGTTTCGGATAAAAATTCCCACCTTTTGTTGGCTCTAAATCTTTTTACTGAACGCACACTTTAGACAAACGGCGCCTTGCTTTTTTTTACCCGACTGTGCAAGGCGCAAACAGATCACCGTCTGTTATCAGCCTATGTATGTGTATCGTTGAAGCACTATACGTGGACTAAAAGCCAGGTTGTTATGATTCACACGTAAATCGATTCCTCTCAGTCCGGTGAGTCATGAGTGTGACTCTTAGTCCCCATATTGAATTTTCAATATGGGGACTAAATGGACGCCGTCAACCAACTATGTCAAGTGGGGTACCGTTGAATAGGTATTTAAAAACAATTCTAGTTTTCACTAAAATTAATTTACTCATCATCAGGTTACAGGTCATTTATTATTTTGTTTTCCTTCTAGAAAGGAGGCCATCTAGCCTCCAATAGATAGATATTCATTATTGCACATAATAGCATTACAATATAGGCGGTCTTATCCGAGAGCTATCTCTTCCAGAAAACCTGCACGTTGAGGACACATACTGATAAATAAATAGGACATTAATATTTCAAATAAACAAATACTGATAATGATGACAAATAAATTATGATGGTTTCGATTTAATTTATTATAAGTACGAGAAGATATAGAACATTCTACATTAAAAGTACCTACATATCAGAACAAAATTAAAAGAAACATATAATTAAAAAATATGTCCGAGTTTCCATTTTAATTTGAAATTTAAATTCAAATAGTTTATTGCAAACATGTGGTAAAAGTATATTACTTAGATATACATTCTGTTTATCGAGTTACGACTTCTTAGTCGTCCATTCAGAAGATAGGACTCCAACATCAGTGAAATTGTTTCTTTACTTTAGTCTTCGTCATATTTATCATATATGTATATTATTTTATTATAAGTATGTGTACCTATTATGTAATGTTATTATGTATGTATGTATTGAAATATTTATTAGTTTATTCTATACCTACATATTGTATGTAATATTATATTATGTATATTTTTGTGTAAATATGTATATTAGGTTATATAGGTTTGTATTTTATCTATTTTTATTATATATTATTATTAGTCTTTGTTTTTCAAACTTTTTTGGCACACTACCTTATTTATTACTTTCTGCTTAGCCCAATGGTTGACTGGTAGAGAATGCCTATGTGGCATTAAGTCCGCCTTTTGTACATTTTTTTAACAGTGCAATAAAGATTAAATAAATAAATAAATAGGACCCGTCAAAATAATCTAATGTGTGCGCTGTCCCTGGATGCAAGTTTGGAGACAGCCGCTCGTCCCCGAGACATTGCGGGTGTTAATGATAATCTCTCTTTCGACTTGATATTAAAACTTTGACAATTTCTGGTGTAATTTCACCGGACGCGGGATCTTGATGATACGCTTTAAGCCTAGGTATGAATTTCTTTCTTAGTATGTTTTTTGTTCATGACATCCAGACCTCTTTGCGAGGTATATCTGTTTTTGCTTTTGTCGGTTTAATGAGCGGCATAGTCGAATTTTATTGAATGCGTAATATGTTGTTTTCGGAACAGTAACAACTTAAATCTCTTTTTTTTACAGTATAGTGGCAACCCGTTGCCTGACGGAAAACGAAAGAGAGATCCAATACAGACAAGTTCCATACATGGAAGTTAATAAGTCTAGGAACAATGACTCATTGTTCCTAGTAATAAGTACTACGCATGGAAGTATTATGTAATGGTACTACGTACTACTTACATGGTTCCATATCAGTCACCTGTCAGCTGTCATCGCCATGCTGGCCAATACGATTATTCTGGCTTTACCGCCTTATCTACAAACGCAACCGAAATCACTTCACTGGTGTCACCAGTCAGACGGGTAAACTTTGCCACCTACTGAGAAGCTGAAATCTTTCTAAGACACACATAGAAAGAAATGGAGTGGTAATGTGCATTCTTTTCGAAAATACATGTTCTTTACCGAATAAAACTTATAGAAATGACAATGACGAAGAAATGGAATAACTTTAAATTAGCTCATTCATAATCAGAATTAAGTAGTTTACTTGAAAAATGAGCCCGACCATCCGCAAATGGTAACCTCCTTCAATTCTCATTTACAAATCGATTACTGAACTCAGCTGCAAAGGCCGTACTCATCTCCTTAAATAGAGATAATCCAATAATAGTTTCGTGACATAAACCTAATGACCTCCACGACCGAGCCTAATAATCAGTTTGGAACATAGAATTTATACCAAGGATAGAACGAACTTGTGTGCGAATTTTGTGTCTGGAATAATGTTGGTTATTGACTGCATCGTTGGTCTAGTAGTCGCCATCTGATGTCTGAGATCCTGGGTTCAAGTCCCGAGTCGAGACTAAAATTGTTACTCGGATTTTCTTTAAAGAAATTCGGAAAAAACTCGGTGACAGCTCCCGGACAGGAAGATGGTGGTGATATAACCCTTTCGAACAAAAAAAGAATTTTTCGAATCGGTACACAATTCTCGGAGATAGCATACGACTCGAATTGAGCCGCCCATCCGGGGAAGGACCTCCACCCTATAGATTACCGCAGCCAAATGACCTCTGGGTCGTGTTTCTGCCGGTGAGTAGGGTTTCCGGAGCTCGTGGGGGATTAGGGTTCGGCCGGCATGGCGGTTGCAACTGACAGGTAACTGACCAGTTTCTTGCCCGTTGTCACAGTGACTTGGGCTTCTGTAGAGCTACAATATAAAAAAAAACAACAAAAAAATTCTTCCTTTTTTTGAAATCGGTTAAAAAAAGCCTCTCTTTGATTCTTTGAAAAAAAAAAACCATGCGATTACAGTATTTTCTATCCAGATACACTCCTGGGCAATAATCAGTTTAGAACCTCCTGACATTTAGAAACAATCAAACCGTTATTAGGTCCGTCTCATCGATCACCGGATCAGCGCGGCTAATCTCATAACTCCGCATTAAACAACAATTTAAACAAGACTCAGGTATCATAATAAATCTTCTCAATTGCCGCCGGTTGTAACCGGCTCAATATTTCACCCTAATCTAATTTGTAGTTGCGCACGATTTTGAACCTTGATGTGGGGCAATAAGTGCGATAAATCGGCTAGTGTTATGTAATGGAGTGCGAAATGGCCGGTGGGTTTAGGCAGGTACACGGGGCAGATATTAATCCATCAGATCGTGATTAGATTCAGTGGCACGGAGTAATATATTCGGGAAGGTGGCAAGTGTAGGGATGGGCGTGAAGTAAGGTTTCTTATCGAGATGGGACTATGAATATAAATGTATGTATTTTATCTAAGTGTAAAAAGTTAAGCACGTACTTGCGATAATAAACATAATCACCGATATACGGGGATTTGGTTTTGGTCCAGACAAATAAATACATATTAAACACCCATGCGATGTTTAATATGTATTTATTTTAAAAAAAGTATCTAAGTAAGTTTATCAGTTGTTTAGTACCCATAGAACTCTGGAACTCATTCCACTGGAAACTATACATACAGTAATTTGAAGGGCCTCTTACTGAGTACCATCAGTTCCATTACTTTATTCTATGAAGTTTTTTTTTCGAGGAGGTTGCGAGGGCTGACGCACTGCACGGCATTGCCCCGCCTGGTGCTAAGTTCTCTTGGATTCCAGGATATTGTTCCAATTAGGAGGCAATAAACGATAGTTAATAATCTTCCGATGTTCAAGGCGAGAGTGATCCGGTTTTTGCTTGGTGAGCAGGTTCCATCGTAGACTATGATATCGCTTACCATCAGGCGAATCGAAGTCAAGCGTAAACTCATTCTGAATAAAAAAAGACTTTTTTGCGCTTTTCCCTTTGAACAGTTGGCGCCTGCTAAGCCTAATGGTGACTCCATTTCTCCGCCAACCAAAGGGAGAGTTCGTATACTACAGCCCTCTGCAAGATCTGACAATATTCTACAGTTACGAAATTCTGGCTGATTGTTCTTAACTCATGTTTCAAGTGCGCTAAAACTGAACTATAATTATTGCAGTCCAAAGTTTGTATCGACAAGTAAACTTCGTGGGAGCAGCCCTAACGCGCGTGCCGGGGCATCGCGAGCGCGTCTTAGCGGAGAGGTGCGCCTGCTGCGGACGCCTCGCCCGTCTACCTACACACATTGACAAGTCTACTCTTCCACTCTAGGAGTACTCCCAGACATATGCGACACTAGCTGTGCCCGCGACTACGTCCGCGTGGAATAGAGTTTCATCCCCTATTTTATCTCCTCGGGGGTAGAACTGATCAAAATCCTTTCATAGCGGATGCCTACGTCATAACATCTACGTGCATACCAAATTTCAGCATGATCCGTCCAGTGGTTTGGGCTGTACGTTGATGAAAAACCGGCTTATAAAGTGAGTTCATTATTCCTAAATTAAGTTACCTCGCCCTTACCAAAAGTTGTCAGTAGCGGAGTAGTGCCAGCCGATTTATAATCGGCTCAGACAGGTGGAGAGTATTTTAATTCTCGACTAATTTCGCAATTCCGGCGCAAAGAGGATTGCAAAGTTGCTAATTACGAGACACCGGAGTGCGCCGGACCGCGCCTAATCTGCCAACATTTTGACATTTTCATGGAGATTTAAGGGGAGTTCTTTATGGGAAATTGTTGGCCTTCGATGAAAATGGCAGGTCTCGCGAACTGACTGACAATTATTGAATAGCTGACATCATCACATACATTCAGTACTACAGTAATACAGGTCAGAATCCAAAGTACTTAATGGGTATCAGAATTCACCTACCACAGATATGTAATCGTCAGCCAGGAAACGTCCACAGCTGGACCTCCCCCAATGATAGTTGGAAACGGGTAGCAGCGTTTATCTGGGTAGAAATAAAACCTACCACGGTCGACAGCCCAATGTCTAGAGTGGTGACTAAGGGTTGGACCTCACCTGGTAGCACGGAATCGCATTTGTTCTGCCGCAGACAAAAATGGTAAGTGATCGGCGGTGAAAGGATGCGTTAGCATGCTATCGCGCGCTTCAGCGTCCCGGAGTCTTCCTGCCGACCATAGCATTTGTCCGTGATGCCGATCCTTTCGAGGATTTCGCCGCGTGCTATCGCATTATGCTTACTGTCTCGGTCTAGCAAATAGTTCTAAGCGACAGAAAGAGAAAAGGCGACGGAAAAGGCGACGGAAAAGGCGAATCCGTGCTGCCAGATGAGGTCCAACCCTAAGGCAAATCTGCCCAAATGGCAATTGTCCCTTGACAATCCCCCTTGGGAGGCCTATGTCCAACAGTGGACGTTTGCATGCTGATGATGATGAATGACAGTACGCCATCGAGGTGGCCATTACACAATTTCACAGAATGTGAAATGAAAATGAATTTGAAATGAATAAAGCTTAGCCCTCGCCAAATCTCTCAGTTTGGGAAGCCAACCCGGAGACAATCGGGAAAAAGGCTAGGATGATGATGATGATGATGTGAAATGAAAATGAATTTCGCAGTGGCATAGAAGTTAAAAAAATTGAAATTTGTAAAGCACTAGAAAAGACAAAGGGGCATTAATTTTGCTGTACGTTAAACGGGGAAGTGTATTTGTAAATATTTGTGCGAAATTCGTTCCGGATCTAAGCAGAGGAGAACAAATAAATTATCATTAGTGTATGGACTCACGGCAGATGCACACGCGCGGAGCGCTGCGGGACGGACGCGGCATTCTAATAAACATTATTATGATTTTATTTAATTCTTAGAACTTTTCAATGCAGCAGCGACCCCAGAATTCGATATGCGTTGCTGGTGTCCATGGGCGGTGTCGACTGCTTATCACCTTTCCTCGTTTGCCGCCTTAGCATAAAAAATTGTATAATTTTATGACAAGTTTATAGAAATAAAAAAATAACATTTCCTCCTATATCTTTATATTTTTTATTCTCCTACCAGCGTACATAAGAAAGATTGTGGATGAGGAGAAAACTACCATGATTCTTAAGATGTAATAAAATAAAAGAAATTGGACTACTATTTAGGACATAGTACTCGTATTTATTTTGAGCAGCAAACCTTTTATTGTTTTTACAAATCAAGATTTAAAAGCTTATTTTAACATCACTAAAGTGGAGTTTTGAGATTAGCAAGTGAGCCGAATATGATTTTTTTGAATAGGTTTGCGATTGGCTGCAATGCACCTCATAGTAAGCGGTATCGCAGGCTACAATATAACGTGCTCTACCAGTAAAAGCCGGTTCACTCCCGCCTTGAACATCGGCAGATTGTAATATTATTGGGGAACAAAGATGAGACGGGAGACCAAACTATGGTACCCTTTGCCGGAAAGGGTACCATAGTTTGGTCGTATACTCCATAGTCTTATAGACTGGCTCTCATCGTAGTCATCTAGGAAAAATCCGGGACTGCTACTGACTATTTATTAGGCAAAAAGATCCAGTAACAATTTGGCAAGGATTCGGATCCAGAATCATTAAATTTGATCTGTTAGCAGTACCTGCCTGCTTACTATCGCAAGAGATACGCGGATAAACCGAGACCGTATGTTATCTCTCCTATCTATCGGAGAGAATCTCACAGAACATTTCATACAATACAATGCCTTATCCATGCCCGATAGTAGGATGCTTCGTTGCTCCTCGTCGGATGAGTGCAGTCTGCACTTACGTGCGCGCCGGCAAATTGAAAACGCGGCCGACGGTAAACGACGTTGATTTGTCGACCGCCGCCCGGACTATGATTGTCTAAAATACACCAATCTATGTCTGCGCCACCTATGTGCTGGGACCGTATTAAGGTAGGTATGAAGATTTGGCTATAATTGTAATGGGTGAAGTGAGCCATATGACAGGATTTTAGTCAACTGTTAAACATCAATAAGCTACAAAGGAATTTTTAAAACGATCAAATGATGGACGATGGTCTATCGTAGCGCCTAAAAGAAAGTGCGCTCTTTTTTTTATAGTGGCTCGACATAATGGCTTCCCTACGCCTGATGGAAAGCAAAAGAAAGCCCAAGTCGCTAAGACAACGGACAACTAGTCAGTTACCTGTCAGTTGCCACCGCCATGCCGGCCGAACCCTAACCCCCCACGAGCTCCGGAAACCCTACTCACCGGCAGAAACACGACTCAGAGGTCATTTGGCTGCGGTATTCTATAGAATTCCCAACACCCTATAGGGTGGAGGTCCTTCCCCGGACGGAAACAAAGTATAGGGCGCCCTTAAACTCGAGAGAGATTGCTGGTCGAGAGGGATCGGAATGTTTGGCGGTCTCTGAGGGAGGCCTACGATCAGCAGTGGATGGCAGTGGGTTGATTCATTGATGTAATGATATGTTTAATTTTCCACGGTCACTATCATACCTATAACTAGACGCGGTTTTCAGAATTTCTTATCAAGTATTTCTTCGGGGTCATGGCGCTCGCAACAGTGCCTACAAGTATATAGTTATTGAAAGCTTGGCTGAACTAACTAAAACATGAGAGACTTGGTATCGAAATCTGTGTTTCTGTCTAATGGGTTAAGTGTAACATAAAATTTAAATGTATAACCAAACTTTGAAGAGACCTATTTCTATTTGACCCGCAATGAAAATGTTACAAGTTACAGTTAAGGCTCGGCTCTAGTTAAAGAACCTCGTACACAGAACACTTTTACGTTAAATTTTAAGTGATAACGGTAAAGTTCACAAAGCCGACAACTTCCACCTGACTTTGTATAAAAGGCGGGCAAGTTAGAACATAAAAGTGGATGTATTACCTCGGAGTTAGATAAATCGGCCCTTTTCACCTCGCAAGTTTCTCGATGACTCGTCAAAGCGGCCCCCGGTAGGGCGTCCATCAGCTGTCAGGCACGACACAGTATAAACAAAATAGCCGTAAGATTTTGAAGAACATGTTTATTGTTATGACCTCTGTAAAAGAATGCCCTTTATTACTTTGAACATTTTCCATAAAGGTTCTCTACCCGGCTGTATTCAATTGACAATAGCAATATCCCTCTGATCGATGTCAGGAAGATATTAGTGTGGAATTTAAAATGCTGTGCAATAAAGCAAAATATCTAAATACCAGTTCGAAGTAGGCAAGTTTGGATCTCATGATCTACATTAGAATTTGAAGTCAAATGGTCTTATAGATTTTTTCTAGTTCTGAAACAAATGCGAACTAAAATTTTATCCAAGCAATGTCGTAATCTTATGCGTGGTAGTGATACGTTATTTCAAGGTAGAAGTTAGTCGTCTCACTGTAATTGAACATCGGTTTTGCAGGTACGGAGTAATCGACGGAAGGAATTAATGTGGCGGCACTAACTCGGCCGACGCCGCCTTAAAAATATCTTTCTTTCTTAATTTTTACATCGTGCCAAGGTGTTACTTGTGTAGGGGGCGCTAACTTTGCCTCGATATCGATAACAACCTTGTTTAAAGTAAAGGTCAGTGGAACGATTGATGGCTATAGTCCACTGCGTAAGATACTTGGTTTTATGGGCCTAGGCACTGGCTTCAAAGTACAATAATTTTATAAAAATAACTATGTAACTATATTTAAGACTAAATTGGAAGCTCTATAGCTGCCAAGTTAGTCTTAAAATATGTGGAAACGTGTTAAGATAACTCTAAATAAAACTAAACTGGAATTTTACAAGCAAAATAATGTAGAGTGCTTGCCAATGTCACGGCTCTATTGCTTGTAATATATGCAAACAATTTGGTCTTTATAACATTCCTTTGTAATTATTCATTTGATATGACTTGTATAGAATACAGATGGAAAATTAACTTTCTTTTCGCTAAGAAAAAGTGACTAGTTAGGGCGCGTTTTCAAGCACACACGTTAGCGCGGAGTTAATAAAAATACCTATAATATTGCTGAAATCACTCATCTCATCTTCTTTCCACTTCAGTGGAACTATTGATCCATCAGTGCACCTAAGCTGATTGTGGTCAGTTTTTATAAAATCAGTTGTAAAAATTACGGTTTCTTTATCGACAAGCTATCCGTCACCGCCCTACCCTACCGCGTCTACGTAGAACCTATTAATAATTTCGCGGGTGGAAAAGTTTTTAAAAGTATTTTCTTCAGGTCTGCAGCCCCGGGGAGGTGTCGGCAACTCATTAATTACTGACCTCCCGTAGCTGATGATATTGTTGTATTTTTCATGAGGCTGCTGTTTCGGTGGCGAAATTACGAGGACCACGGGACCGGGGAAACAAGTTTAAGCGTTATGCTAATAAGGCGTTGTTTTGGGGGAATTATGATGTGGTGTTTTGTTTTAGATAGATATAAAGGTAAATAATAAAACAAAATACACTTATTTAGACATAAAATAAATAACCAGACGAGTATTGATAAAAATTATATGTAGATCTTATAAAGAGTCAACATTAAGACAGGATAATAAATATTTTATTATAAGTTAAGGAATATTCAAATTAAGTCTTATCACTTTTAGGCAAACTCTTTCTTCTTTTTCCTACGCTAGTGTTGATTTTGACTAGACATGTGGCTGTAGATTAAATAATATTGATAAATGTATGCTCAAGACTAACCGAATTCCAGAACGTTTTTTCTTACTACATTTTTCTATATGTAATTGTATTGAGAACTATAGAAAAATGTAATGATACACAGGTCTAATGATAGACAACTTCCTAGGACCCCGAATATGATTGTAGTTATGAGTACGCCTATTGTTATACACCAGACCAAATTTTTTCAAGAACCCTCATAAAATAACTACACAACTACATACTTCCTAATACAAAACACAATCAAACCGAACATCTATTACCAAATTTGATCTGGCTAAAACATCCTTCCGTGCGGGGGGGAATAAATATATCCCATGCCAATAACTTAATATAAAAGTATAAAGGTGAACGGGGCTTAGATGAGATCGTAAACGATCGCAGCCATCTTGAGATCGCGTAAAGCTTTTGAGAGGCTGCTCAAATAATCCGGACAATAAAGAAAAATTCCAACCCTCTTTATGAAGAGGTAAGTCCTCGGCAAATTGTTGGCAGCGGTGCTGTGGAGACGAATGGTAGGAGAATTTTTATATTATGTTATGTAAGGTTTGGATATTTTTTATGTCTGCTTTATTGTAAAGAGAAATAAATGATTTTATTATTATTGTTATTGAAAAAGTGACCATACTCTATAGATCATTCTTGGCATTGGAAAAATGTTTTATTGCTGTACCACGATTGATACGGTTCACAAAATACTTAAATGGATACTCGATTGTGACAGGGTCATAGGTAAAAGGAAGGAATTATTACCAAGAAAGCAGGGACAAAAAGAAGATGTAGATGTAAAATAACAGAAGAAAATAGTGGATTCATAATGGTTTTTAGTATAACCATTTATTTTTAATCCCCCACGCAAATAGAGGTGTTATACGTTTAATGTGTCTGCTGTTTGTGTGCACCGTTACATGGTGCAAGTACCTAAGATTCGCACAGCGCGTTTCGCCTCTATCTTCATAGTGTGAACCGCTAAACTTTGGAATTCTTTGCCAGGCTCCTTGTTCCCAATCTTCCGATGTTCAAGGTGAGAGTGAACCGGTATTTGCTGGGTGAGCGCGTTCCATCGTAGACTACGACTTACCATCAGCGCCAGTCAAGTGCAAACTCATTTCGAACAAAAAACAAAATTAAAAAAATATTACGAAGATTACAATAAGTGCGACTCCACGCGCCCCTGTGCTCAAAGCGGGCGACTGTAACAGACGACCATCGTGCAGGTAAGAGACGGCATAAGTGGATTGCTTTTCTGCTTTACATACAAATATTTTGTGCAAACGTCCCCTCCTCTCATTGGCCATGCAAAATGTTATGCGACGGACATTGGAGGAGCGGATTTATACCGCTTTGTTCCGAGACCTGGTGAGACTGTCCGGCGGGAACAGCACCTTAAGAGGAAGTTTATTTGGCTGTTAGATCTTTAAAACGGGGATTAGCTTATAATGCAGAAGCATGGACACCCTTAGTGTAGATTTTTATCAAAGTGTAAGGGTTGGTAACTTGAGGTCTTCTTTTATTTTTATCTGTCACTCATACATAATGTCATAATATTTTCTATACTAACTCAATATTATAAACAATAAAGATTTAATTGTTTGTTTGAATTGAATAGGTCTCAAAACTACATCGCTAATGGCTGATGATGATAACTAACAAAAAAATGTATTAAATCAACGTAAACAATGTGGCGAGATGGTTAGAGTAAGCCACAGGAGTAAGCCTAGGCGCGCACTGTTGACTTTTTGTCACCGTGACAGTCGTTTCATCTCTTTTGCACTTTTGAAATGAGAAGAAGAGAGATATTTGTCACGGTGATAAAAAGCCACCAGTGCCCGCCTAGGATAACACTCTAGCTTAAGCGCGAATGGTGCTAATGAAAACGTCTCAATGAAACACACACACATCTTTAATTCGGTCTCCTTTCACACGTACCGAAAGCTACTTATTTATATTGGAATAAGTAGTCTTGAGGAGCTTGAATGTGAGAGGTAAGAGGTATAATCCTGACGGATGGCGCCGGGAGGTACCAGGATTATACCCTACCTCCCGGTATTGTACGCGGCGATCTATCATCGTTGTGGATGGATTGGAGATTTGCGCAATCACATGTGATATTTCCTTTTATAGCGAATTATGGGGGTGCTATGGAAATTCACATTTTATGAAGGGGACGATGCCTATTTAATTCGACAAATCATCTGTGCGATGTCGGTAAAGACTACAAATCACCGTCCCATTTAGTAAGTCGATTAAGAAGCTTTTTAAAACTTCAGCATTATAAGAGAGGTAGGGCATAGCGAATCTTCGCTCGTATTGAGCTGCCCGTCCGGGGAAGGACCACCCTATAGAATACCGCAGCCAAATGACCTTCGGGTCGTGTTTCTGCTGGTGAGTAGGGTCTCCGGAGCTCGTGGGGGGTTGGGGTTGGGCCGGCATGGCGGTGGCAACTGACAGGTAACTGACCAGTTACTTGCCCGTTGTCACAGCGACTTGGGCTTCTCTTTCGCTTTCCATCAGGCGTAGGGAAGCCATTATGTCGAGCTACTATAAAAAAAAAAAATTACACCGGTAGGATTTACCCGCCTGGCTGGGGGTCACTGTGCTCTCGGTGACACACCCGTGAAGTGATTTAATTGATGATTAATCATCATCATCATCATCAGCCTATCGCAGTCTACTGCTGGACATAGTTGTTAGTCACTTTGAAGAATCATATAGTCTTTATCCATTATCGCCTGGGCAGGCTGGTTGCTTTTTTGTACAGACTCAGTTGAGTCTCTAAAAAATCTTCACATCTGAAAGGGAAGACTTAAAACCTTAGACGGCGAGCAAATGTAAGGAAGCACTTGCGTCCATTGCGGGCAGAAGTCTCAGAGTGCGGAGTCAAGCGGCCATTAAGGTGTATCCCGGATCCGAGTCGGGATCAGCCGCAAAGTAACGAGACGACTTTATTAGCCGACACTTACTGCGAGCGGCTACGAGTGCCTGTCCACTAATGCCGACACAAGATACGAATAATGAAGTTGAACGGAAGAAACTGTGACCTGAGAGATAATCAGGCAAGTTTGAACACGCTCTTGTTGAGTGAGCACAATGATACTGACTAGCTTACTTTGGTCACAATGCCTGTAGCTAATTCTTATACTGGTCTATGAGAAATAAGAATAAAAGTGAAAATGTTTTCGGGACAGCTCAGGAAACGTACTCGAAAACGTAACATAGCGTATGGCATAATCGCTTACGCTCGGGCTATATTAGCGGTTACAGGGCGTATATTCGTGTTAACACGATGAGTGTGGTCTGATAAGATAGAGAACTACACTACGCCTTGCAAAAATGTCTACAATCATTCAAATCTCAACAATCTACTGTTAAAACTATGCAGATTGTTTTACGCACAATAGAAAAACAACAGCTCTTCGTGGTTCTACAAATATATTCAGAGTGATATAGAAAAACCACAAGAGCATAATATCAAAATAAAGTGTCTAAATTTCCACCACCAAAGTAGCCAGTATTACCTATTTGCAGCGCATGCATCCTCCAATAGAGAATATTGCCTTGCTCTGCACTGCGTTGTGCTGCGCTGCCTGCACCTCAGCATATGCGTAGCCCAAACCGAACTAAAAATTGGCAGTGTGTTTTCTGTGCAACGGAAGATAACACTAAGGTTTAGTTACTAGCTCTACTAGTATTCAATTCCTATACAGTAGCTCTCATAATAACAGCCACAGTATTGTACATTACTATTGTGTCGGCCCAATTGGACAACCACCCATTGGCCTGTAGTCTGCAGTTGAACGACGCCAGTTAAGACGCCACTGAGGCCACAATTAAACCCACCTCCGAGGTGCGCCTGATTCAATAAGATGCTTCACGGATAATGCTTAAATCTCTTAACTCCACCGTCCGATAGCTTAGAAGCTGCGTTAGAATTAACCGTATAATTGCTATTGACGGGACAAGAGAAGCCATTGTGGATCGTGTTGTCAGTGAAATTGGTTTGCGATTAAATTCAAATACGTTTATTGCAAGTCACATGTTACAAAAGTTGATAAATGAGGAACAATAAGACCGGAATGTGACGCCTCGTCAGGGCACCGCAACATTTGTGGAGCGCAAGGCTATTCTAGTCTTAGACTATTCTACCATAGTAGTAATAATGAGTTCTACCTGATAACAATGGAAGATGAAATTATTTTTTTAAAAACATTTTTAAAGTATGATCACTTATCCTTGAAGAAATCTTCGATAGTACGAGTGTAATAATAACATTTATTTATTAGGAATTGCGTCAATCGCCTAATAAATAAAGATTATGGGTCCTCCATCCTCTTTGTAAGTGGCGAACAACTGGAGAGGCCTATGTCCAGCAGTGGACTGCGATAGGCTGATGATGAGGATACAGTTTTCATAGTGCGGCGCAATGCTATCTTGACCCCATGGTGACTGTACGTTACGAAGAACACTCTTGCTTGGACTCTATGCCGGGCGTGGAACGATATATGTCGCTTCATTGTTTGTTTTATCCCCTGTGAACCACATTGTGAACGGCAGACTAACGTGCCCACATTTTGCACGACAGTTCGATGCGAGGATCGGCTATATAAGTCATCTTCGTGCGCATCAGCGCAGACTTGATTAGGAGTCGAAGTGGTCGCCATGGCCGAAATCGCTCGTAAGGAATCATCATCCCCGGTGATACTAAAGTAGGCAATTAAATGATTTTCCATAGCTTTTTTCAGACAAGGCTTTGCAAACCGACCAGCCGTATCTATGGCTCGATTCATATCTCGCCGCGCCGTGCCAAATGACGGCGGCATCCGCACTTACGGGTATCTCAGGCTTAATTACACTCGATGCGAACACTTTACCATTTCAGACAGGTAAATTCTTATACTTGACTGACCCATTGACTATTTGGGCGGGATAAATATTGAATGGGTTTTAAATATTTCTTTTAGATTAGGTACCTATAAGAATTATACCCGGGTTATTTAATTAAAAAAATTGGCTGGTACGGTCACACGACGCTACGCTTGTGTTTTAAGCATTTTAAAATTTATTAAACATACATACATAATGTCACGCCTTTCTCCAAGAGGGGTAGGCAGAGACCACGTCCTTCCATTTGCTACGATCCTGGCACACAACTTTTGCTTCGTCCACATTCATCAATCTCTTCATACATGCTCGTCGGTTTGATACTTAGTATTTTGCCTTTTTTTAGGGCACTTTGTATTTGGTCATGGAATGTCCTTGTCTTCCCCTTCCAACAGATCCATTCACGCTCTCGCTATCTAGCAAATTGAACAAATATATAGATATTTTCTTGATTAATCCGCTTCCCAATTTATTAAAATGCTTAAAAATTGCTAATTTTATTTGTTTCTAGATGTCAGAGCTTCAGTTGCCTATATTATTTTGTAGCGATGCTGAAGATGGCTTGTTTTTGCAACATGATTGTCTTGGAGTTACTTGCAATATACATTACTATTACCTACAGAGCGCTGCTTAACAAAATTTAGTGAAACGTAAGTATGTAGTTTGTAGATGTGGTACTAAATTTTGTAGCACAATACACCCACACCGAACATTTCAATTTCCCCTCGTACAGCACTCTAAAACAGCGTTAAATCGAGTGGCAACTGTAAAACGCCATAAATACCGGCTAAGAGACGCCGGTCAACACCCGGCCGGAAGTCGTCGGCGACAGGTGGGGGCGGAAATGGCGGGCGCTTCCGGTCCGGCGTCGGTGCGCGGGAGTGGAAGGAAACACTACGAGAGAAGTACGTGATGATGACGATTCTTATGCTCGTATTTATGTAATCGACATATCTCACCATTGGCCTAATGCGAAAGCCCAAGGCAATGTATGGGAGCTACCTATCACCTTTTCGCTCCAAGCCATCCTCACCTGCCCGTGGTGCATCCTGCCGAACAACAAACGAGGCTCTGGCAAACCGACTGGTGGCGGTAAAACCATCACAGGCCGATGACGGGCAGCAGCGTCACTGAAGCAAGAAGCTACGCCCTGCGATCGTCAACCCGCCTGCCTAGCGTGGCGATTATGGGTATATCCTCCAGAAGTTTGCCCTAGGTGGCGAACAACTGATGATGATGAATGGAAGAGGTAATACCTATTTGTCTCCTAGTGGACTCCTTGTTGGAGTTAAATGCCATCATATTCGTGTCTATGTACTAACTTTCGCTAAGTGAAATACTGACGCAAGAAGAACTAACTGAAACGAATCTTAGATGGGTACTTACACTTACGGTTAGCATTAAGCCTAAGTCTATTTCAAACCATGATGGGAAAATTAATTAACTCCTGGATAAAAGCCAGATAGAAAAATAACTAAGAACCTGCCTCTTCACCTCCCTCACGCAAAATAATTCAAAGTGGAAAGAAATATGCCCCTCCAAAAGGTCTGAGATAAAACAGTGCCGTAAATCTTAGGTGCATTTGTAAAAAAAAAACAAATAGTCGCAAATTGCTAACATGTGTAGTCGTAAATATCTTGCGTGTCTAGACGGTAAATACGTACCTGACTCATCGAATATGCCCCGGCTATGGAGGCTCGGCACAGATGTGGGCTTATGAAGGTTATTTGGATGCGGTACTTTTGTGGAGGAAATAGTTTTGACTAGGTGTCGACGGTAGGCAACTCATTGTTTCTATTTTTATTTTTTATTTATTGATAAGGTACACCAACAGACATTACACAATATACACACAAAATATACATTTTCGTACAACCTAGATGTTTATGTATGCCTACTTAGAGGTGTACTCGACATGCATACGATTACGTACGGAAGTAAAAAAAAAATCTTGAACAACGCCAGATATATCTTAGCTATAATAATCTAACTTAACTACAATACCTTGTTATTTTTCTTTCTGGTGTTTATCTTTTCTCCATTATGTATGGAAAAAAAGAAAAATGGTCCTTATGGAAATTTTCAGAACCGAACGCATGTGGGTATGCTATGCTGTCTTTACCATAAATGTAAACTTGCTTAAGTAAACGAATCGGGAACTTTAGGATCGTCCGGGTTTTAAGCAAAAGCGCCCTTTGCATAGGCGTTAACGAGGTTGATTTTGGGGAATGGCTTTAAAATAACTTTTTTTATAAATATAAACACGGATAAATATTTAATAATAAAATTTATAGTGATATTTTTTTCATGAAATGATGTCTGATATGAGACTAATGTCGAAATAGTATGAGTAGAGTAGAGGTATGCTTGTGATTTTTGTATAGGTACTATGGATATGTCTAGCGGAATAAATATATATATATATAAATAATATATAAATATTAGACAACATCACATACATTGCTCTAATCCCAAAGTAAGTAGCTTAAGCACTTGTGTTATGGGTATCAGAACAACGAAGGTACCACAAATAAATACTTAAATACAAATTATAAACACCCAGACACGGAACAAACACAAGTATTCATCACACAAATGTTTGTCCCGGGTGGGAATCGAACCCACGACCCTTGGCTCAGAAGGCAGGGGTCACTACCAATTGAGCCACCGAGCCAGCCAATAGGATATCTTATTCGAATTTGGTCAACCCATGTCACTTGTTTCTAGCAAACAAACTTAATCAACAAAAGGTGCCATTTGACAATGCCGCATCCTCCGGGCATAGCATCTGCGTCTAAGACAATAGGTAATGGAAGGGCGTGCCCTGACTCACCTCTGCTCCTCAGATCTATTGCCGCGTGGGAGTGATGCCGGTGCGCTCCGTAAGTGCAATGCAGGGCTTGCCCTCAGTTTTAACTATTAGCTGGTAGAGTTACCTTGAACAATAATAGAAAAACAAAAATCAGAAACATAATGATTAAAAATAATCTCGATTGTGTGCGGATGTAAGACATGCCAAGACATACCACGCTGGGCCACACAGCGCCACCTAGCCCCAAACTAAGCCGAAGCTTGTACTATGGTTACTAGACAACTGATAAACTTTACTTAGATACTTTTTTTTTGTAAATAAATACATATTATACATAGAAAACACCCAGACCAATACAAACAGACATATTCATGAACACAAATGTTTGTTCTGTGCGGGAATCGAACCCACGACCCTTGGCTCAGAAGGCAGAGGTCACTACCAAATGAGCCACCGAGCCTGTCAAGCCTGTAAGGGAGCGGCCTATCATCTTTTCGCTCCAAGCCAACCTCATCTGCCCGCGGTGCATCCTGACCTAGTTTTATAACAAGTATCGATATATCGAGGAATTTATACCGCGATATTTGTGTATCTGACTATAAAAAAAGATTGAATAAATCTATTAAAAAGTCAAAGGGAATATGTCCTTTTTTTGCGAGATTGAGTCAACAACTGTCATCTCGTGTAGTACCTAATCGACATAAAAATACAGAAAGTAAAAAATAATCCTTCCTTATTTATCAATAGGCGGACGTAATCACTTCTATCAAGACGTTTCTATAAACTACTTAAGTATTTCTCGCGGTCCGTTCCGACTCCGCATTCTTCCTAACAACAACCTTTTCATTCCCACCTGCCCCGCAATACCTTTTAGCCGCAGCTATTGTGAGTAGACAACCGGTTAGTACGCCATTGTGCACAGGTATTCGGGAAATTAACTCGGTCTAGACGACGGGTCAAAGAAATATCCTATATAGGTAATGGATATACTTAATTGTTCGTCTTTTTGCTGAGGATAGTTGAGGTGAGGCTGTTAAAGAGGATTTGATGTTATATAATAGCATTCTACAATGCAATACAATGACACCGATCACATACGATCACACCTTAGCGATTGATGTAGCGCGTTATGCAAGCGCAAAAAATCATAATGCATAAATGCATCAGAAATCTTGCACCCTGTAATGTTGGTCCACTGATGGGTAAAGATCTCCCTCAATCTATTATGTGTTCTTAGATACAGAACTCCGGAAAACTTTGGTGGGAGAAGAATCATCAAATCATTTTCTCCTGTGTCCCACCCGTCATATGACTTTGACAGCAGCTTGACAGACACACAGACAAAATATAGTTCTCGTAATTCTGTAGAGTAGAGAATAGGGGACAGAGCCGTGAATAACAATTTTCACAATCCATTTCCAAAGGGAACCTTAGGCAAAGTAACTGCAAATTAAGCAGAGCTCCCTAATATACTAAAAGGTGCCTAGGTGCACCACCGGTCGCTTGTTCCCTTACCTATTAACATAAAACAAAGCAGCAATAACTAAACAAGCAAGGCGAAATTAATTCGTCACGGTACCTGGTGCCGGACTGTTGGCGCGCCGCCAGCTCGCAACGTTGGCTCTGGTTTTTACATTTTGTTGTGAACGCTGAAACACTAACACTTAGTTTGCCATTCGTGCTCGCTTGTAAAAAATACTTTCTTTTTTATAAAAAGAGCGTTCAGGATGACCTCACTCCACCTGATGGTAAGCAGTCGTGAGGTCCAAATGTTAGGTCGACAGGCATAATAGGACAAACTCACCGCGCCTGTCGCTCTCACCCTAAACACCCACTGCGATGCCTTTTAACGCCGCGCCTAAAGAACCCAGGATTGTAAGCGGAAGGGCATTCTATGACTTAATGGCACGGAGCAGGAACGAGGAACTAAACCTCTTGGTGCGCGCTACTATTGTCTGAATGGTATGCGGATGACAATGCTGTCCAGCACTTGTTGTTCAAATCCTATATACATTATATACGACAGGCTCGGTGGCTCATTTGGTAGTGACCTCTGCCCTCTGAGCCAAGGGTCGTGGGTTCGATTCCCGCACAGTACAAACATTTGTGTTCATGAACATATCTGTTTGTATTGGTCTGGGTGTTTTCTATGTATAATATGTATTTATTTACAAAAAAAAGTATCTAAGTAAGTTTATCAGTTGTCTAGTACCCATAGTACAAGCTTCGGCTTAGTTTGGGGCTAGGTGGCGCTGTGTGGCCCAGCATGGCATGTCTTGGGGTTATTTATTTATTTATTTATACGAGTATCAAAAAGCGAGGCTAAAACCTTAAGCGTCGGCAACGCACCTGTGACTCCTTTGGTGTTGCGGTGTCTATGGGCTGAAGTGATCACTTACCATCAGGTGACGTTCAGGCTCGTTTGCCCCCTCTGTCATAAAAAATGTAGGCTTGTGTAATGTTCACACATCATCAACCTCTCAAAGTCCACTGCTAACATAGGCCTCTTCAATTCGGCACGTCTTTACTCGATTCTGAGCTTCTCGTATGCGGCGACCGAAGACACTTCGCGTGTGTTTCGCTGAGGAGCTGACACCTCAGATTTTTGATACCTACGGGCTGAGACAGGGCGGTGTTTTATATTCTTTATTCGTCACCGTCCGGACTAACTCTTAAGTCAATGACATAGTAATAAGCTGCAACGTGATAAACTAAAATAAATCAGTTTTAAAATTGTAACAATGACTTTATTAACTTGTGAATGGCTGTATATATTTATTCTGTGTCCGTAAGCACAAGTTTTGACTTACGCCGCGCTAAGGTGGACTTAAAGGCAACTTAATTGTTGCCAACATGTTTACAACGTTTGTTCTCGGACAATGGCAGAGCCGGCTAAGTACAGTTCGCTTTGTTAACAACTTTCGCATTGAATTTTCCGAGTCTGTTGATAGAGAGAATAACTTAGAGTTTTATTACTAGCTTATGCTCGTGGCTATATCCGTAGCATTCAGGTTTTAATTTAATTATAATTGGACAATAGGTATTGGAAAGATTTTATTATTATTTTTTATTTAGCTATTATTGCCTTACTGATGGCCAAAGGCTTGGAAAGATTCGAAAGATATTTATTGAATATCAGACATCATAAGAAATTGCAAGAGTGTGACAACTGTACGAAAGATCTTTAGTAAATTTAATATGTAGGTACCTATACACTTAGATCACACTAAACTGGGAATGGGTATAGCTTACCCTAAGTGTTGCGGAGGTCTGATGGCAGTCGCTCTGTGTAAAAGCTTAGCCTTCGCCAAATCCCTCAGTTTGGGAAGCCGACCCTGAGACAATCGGGAAAAAGGCTAGGATGATGATGATGACACATAGATCACACCTAAATGTTTATTACATTTATTTTTGTCCAGGGTTGGATTAGAACTTGCCCAAGGAAGCTTGATAAGGTAGTATCCAAGTCGCTTATAATTACTTAAGCTTAAGAATATATTACGCTCCTCAGTTGCAGTTCGGTAGATGTTAAAGCAGGTATCGTTTTACTTATGCCTGATCCATTGATTAATAAATAAAGAAAAAGCTCAACCCGAAATCCAATTTGCCAAATCTCTAATTCTTCAACGGAACACTAAAACTCGGATCGTTTTGTAAAAGCAGCTGAAAAATTAATTACATGCCACTCGATTTGACGAAAACCTCTAACGGGAAAAGTTGAAAGTTCTCTTTTTTATTTTCAACTTTTAAGTGAGGAAAGTTCAGAGGGAATGCCTGGGAGTACTCGCAGGCGGCCCTTCGTTATTTGTATTGATCACTCCGGCCTATGGGAGAATACTTTATAAGTTTCTGATAAGACACTGGTTTCTGGACCAAAGGCGATTTATATGTGTTCTCGGTGCCCTCCTTTTTTCACCCAGGAACATACATTTTCCAGGAATGTAAGACTCACGCCATGACAGTGAATACCTACCCACTAAAACCCCTTCAAGCGCCTTAGGAGCGTGCCATGGATCCTAGAAGACACAAGCTGCCATGAATTCAAGGCCAAATCAAATTTCAAAGTAAATTTTGTGGAACTGGCATGGTGCACCATGAGATTATAAGCCCTTGTGTACTATAATATCTGACATTCTACTCCTATAAAACTTTTATCCTCTGAGGTCCCTACCATCCTAAGACGGACCTACTTGGGATACAGATCATCAACTAGTCTGAACTGGCTCAAGATAGAGAAGAATGGCATCTTGTTGTGTCGGAGGCCAAACTCACTATACCATCGCTGAGCCAGCGAAGTGAGTAAGTAAGATAGAGAATGTAACCAAAATTCGGTCAGGAGTGTAACTATAAGTTTATTTTAACTTCGCTGTTTACTAAAAGCCGTGTACAAATGGTAAAAACGGCCTGCCGTAACATAATTCCGATGCGATTCTAAAATATACACGACCTATTACAACGGCGGTTATCGCGCCGGCGCCGCGGGCGCGCGGGCTGAACAGACGAGCGGTTTGTAGAGACTTTTTAAAGTAAGAGCCTTTTTTGGTGATGGAAAGTGAAAGAGTCTATTCGGTAGCGGATAAATAAACAATCCAATTCCATTATAAAAATCTCTTGATTGACAATTTATTTTGGAAGCGAATGAGAAGTCCAAGTTTGTGGCAACGGACAACTAACCAAATCAATCACTTGTCAGTTAACACCGCCAAGCCAGCATAATGATAGTTCACACTGATCCCGAAATCGAAAAGATTTACGGGTGTTTCGTCAAGTCTGCGGTGGTAGCTAGACTGCTGGGTAAATCCTACAACCGGTCAAGAACCTGAAAACATAAGAAGCCTTTTGGTATACTTACGACAGTCATGGGAAGAAATGTGTCGGTGGTTTATATGTATTTCAGTCACCGCACGAACGTTTAGATTATGCTCTTTTATTTATAACAAATATCACGATTGATAAGTATGTATTGTTTGTCTGGAAAAAAATATGTCATTCCGTCGGCTAAAATCCCGCTCGTCTGCGCACGACGCGAGTGTGACCTCAGATTGTATTATTTATAGCGCAGGTAGTTTGGCCGGCATCCAGCAGATAACGGCGCAAGATTTTTAAGCTCTTCCCCCGTATTTTAGGGGGCAGTAATTTTAAAATGCGACACGCAAAAAGGTGGATATTTTACTTACATTTTACTGCGGCCGTATATCATACGCGAGTGACAACTTTTAGTTTTAATTTCTTTTGCGAATTGTTTTCGTGTAGTTTTGTTTTATTGTTTGGTAAAAGGTGTGTGTATTTCTTGGGGTAATTGAACGGAAAGCGTGTTGTATATATTATAATGGAAATAATAGAGTTTTATTCCGATTTATCTCAGCAACCTCGAGGGAAGCCAGTAGACTGAGTTGGGCTGCATCAGTCCCTGTCCGATATTAGCGGCAATTGCACTACATCAAAGGAATTTTATCACGACAGAAAGTATCTTAATAAACTATGGGACTCATTGCCGATCTCCTTGTTACCTGAGGGATGTAATCTTCTCATGTTCAAGGAGAGAGTGGATCGGTTTTTGCTGGGTGAGCGCGTTCCATCGTAGACTGCGATATCGCTTACCATCAGGCGAATCGCAGTCAAGCGCAAACCCGTTTCGAATAAAAAAGAACTACTTAATGCGACCGTAGAGTCATTCAATTTCTCTACTACTTAACTATTTATGATTTACATAATTAACTATTCCTTTCTTTCGTTTTCCAGCAAACGTTTTTTTTGGCAGTAAGTAAAGGATATACCTATTATACATAGTAAACACCCAGACCAATACAAACAGACATGTTTATGAACACTAATGTTTGTACTGTGCGGGAACCGAACCCGTAACCGCTGTTTCAGAGGCAGCGTTAACTATCACTTCACCCAAACTGGTCTTCATAAAGTTCACGTTTTAAGTTAACATAGAGCCTAAACCGCGAGTAATATAAAGCAAAACTTTAATTACAACTCTCGGCTACAAACCCCAGCGCCATAAACCCGCGTCGGCTGGCGGGTACTCCCGGCGAGTGTAAGCCCGTGTTTATGCGCCACCTGAGTGTAAAAGTTAACTGGCGACGGACGATTAAGCCGCGATCGCTGGACGGCGTCATGCGGAATGAGACATGCGCGGATAAATTTATAAAAATCAAGAATAAAAAGAAATAATATAAAGTTTATTTGACGCAAAGCACACACGGAATTGGCATGGAATTGGCATTAGAATAAATAAAGTTCTAAAGCTACCGATTCACTGGAGTTTTTTTATCAACAGTATTTACAGTATTTACTAACATTTTTTGAGGTAGTATCCAACATTTAGATACTGGCGCAAGAAATGTAAAAACGTGATCATGGCAATCTCCATCAGCCTGTGACTCTGCTTTATCCCTCTCTTTGCAAGACAGTCTTAACATGAGTTGCTTGATGAGACATGCTTTGCAAACTTCTCAATAGTTACAGCGACATGATATTTACCCTCGATTGGCAACACACAGACACGTACAAGAACATAACAAGAAAGATAAAATAAGTTGCCAAGAATTGTTAATCAAGCTTAAGTATATTTAAATTTACTATTATACGTTGTAAAATGAAGATTTTCATTATTTTTTTTAATTTCAAATTTAATCGGCGCAATCTTAATAGCTTTTAAAAATCCAAAAATGAGTCATGCATATTGTCAATGCCGGTGAATTTTTACACCTTATCTGCTATATTCGTAAAATCCTTACTCATCGTTCGGTACGATTTTACCCGATCGTCAACAAGTAAATATGCGATTGTGCAGTGTCGTATGAAGCGGTCCGCTCAGACAACAACAGGCCTACAAGGGGCAATAAAGACTGAGATCGGCCAGTCATCTTGTTTTCGTAAACAACCCGCTACGAGCCGTAGCCGACTCGTAGCATTCGTAGTACGATGCTACGAGTTGATGTACCTGTGTGCTTAGTAAATGAAGCTAAGGAACCTCTACCGGCGGTATTCGGATAGGAGGTTTAGGATATTGAGACACAGTTCTCGATCCTTACTTCTTTACTAATATTATTAATGCGAAAGAAAATAAATTGTCTAAACTCAAAAAAAAAAACTGTCGCGCTATCAAGCCTAAACTAATTTAAATGTTACACAGATAAATGAATAATTAAATAACCTAAGATATACTACTCTGTGCCACACAGCGCCATCTAGCCCCAAACTAAGCCGAACCTTGTACTATGGGTAGGTACTATGCAACTGATGAACTTACTTGACACTTTTTTTTTTGTAAATGAATACATATTATTATACATAGTCATCATCATCGTCATCAGCCCACATCAGTCCACTGCTGGACATAGGCCTCTCCCAAGGTTCGCCACTGTGCTCGATTTTGGGCTTCTCGTATCCAGCACTTGCCAGCCGTCCTGCGCAAATCGTCACTCCACCTGGCCTGAGGGCGTCCTACATTACGTTTGCCGATACGCGGTCTCCACTCCAGAACTCGTTTACCCCAACGGTTATTGTTTCTGCGGCTGATGTGGCCAGTCCACTGCCACTTCAGCTAACTGATCCGGTCATACATAGTAACCCAGACCAATACAAACAGACCTGTTTATGCACATAGATATTTTGGCCTGAGAAAGGACATAGGTATGTAAACTCAGATTATTTTTTTTACTTTGTACTATGAGTATCAAATGATGAATGGGAGGGATGGGATGGGATGAATGGAAGTATTACACTAAAATTAATCATGAAAATTCTTTTGCAATATTTATTAAGGAGGAAAGCCTTTGTATTCTGATTCGTCATGCATTCAAGTTTATCTCTGACACTATTTCGAGCTAGACCAGAAAGTTCTTATCTAATCCAAACAGCGTTAGGGTAGTTTTCGAAGCCATTTTTTCTCAAAGTGTTCAACTATCACCCCCGCCCATTGCTATGCACCTGGCCTCCCGGCTGATAGTTAATTGTTCCAAAGGGTTCTCAAACTTTTCCAATCTCCCGTTACGGCGCCCACGGCGATCAGCCACTTGCAGTTTTATTGGCCGTACACTAATGTGTAATTTACAAGATAATTCTTCTGAAGCTGTAAATAGGGGAAATGTATAGAGGAATTGAAAGGGTTCAAATTTATAATTGTTTTATAGAGCTAAGTTTCTAAAGTAACTGTTAAACTTTTGCATTCCATCATAAGATATGAAATGTTCGGGATTTAAGATACAGCCTTTATCAATTCACAGCTAGAAATACCTCTCCCAATGTTCGCCACTTTGATCAATTCTAGACTTCTAGCATCCAGCACTTGCCAGCTGTCCTGCGCAAATCGTCACTCCACCTGGCCCGAGAGCGCCTTATACTTCTTTTTATTTACTTACTATTATTGCTTTTAAGATACGTAGGAAATGAATTGTGGCTGTATATCAGAAGTTCTCTACCTAGGCTATCTTGAGGAACAAATACAGAAAGTTGTACAAGACAAGACTGAAATGAATAAACAGTATGATTTCGAACATATCTAGTGGAGTTCCCTTAAACTTTTTTTCCATACCAACCTTGCTCTGACCTGAGACAAATCTTTGTAGGTGCATGTAAATGATGCTCAGTCATTATTCGATATTGGACTTGAATGTAGATCGATAGATCACAGCTTAGTTAGAAGTTTATTAAGTTTAATGAACTCATCGCAACACAATGACGAGCTAATACATATCTTTACAATAGAACGCAATGGTACAAAATCACAAAGTCCATTTTAACAATGGCTTTGCGAAGTTATTAGTCATAATAAAAACTAATTGCCGTTACGTGAACAGGAGAGCTAAGCGGAGCGAGCTAAGCGGAGCGGAGCGAGCGGAGCGGTCAGCGGGAGCTTTATTTGCCGTCGTTAATTATTTCCAGTAACAAGGTGTTGTCTCTGAGTTTATTTATTGCATTGCGAGCGGTGAGCGCTGGCTAGGCCTGTGTATAGAGGCTGCGGAGAGATGATGAGCTATAAGATATGTACCATACCTACTTTGAAAGGGATCCACAGCCAATAATTAGAAAAACAAAACTCAGACAGATACTTAGTGATTAAAAATCACTTCGATTGTGATAAATGCGGGATGTAAGAGAACGGCCTATCACCTTTTCGCTCCAAGCCCACCTCACCTGCCCGTGGTGCATCCTGCCGAATAACAAACGAGTAAATAAAAATAAAATAAATAATAGGGTAGGATAGGCTTGGGTTTGGGAGTTTTATAACAGGAACGAAACATTATGACAAGTTCATTAATTACTGATTCTTAATTTTGTATTTGTATTTCTTTACTAAACCAAGTTAATTTATATAATTTGACTTGAAGAGGTAAACGGGCTTGACGGTTATCAGGTGATAAAAGTATTCCCCACTACTCATATGCAACATACAGAAGTACCAACATGCAATACCTTATCACAGGTCCGTTGCATGCCTTTGACAAATGTTACTCGTAATTCCCTAATGTTTGGAAGCCGATCCTGTTGGAGGATGCATGCGCTGTGCAATTAATACTGGCTACTTTAATATATGAAATTTAGACAGTTCTTTTTGATGTTATGCTCCTGTTATTTTTCTGTGTCACTCTGAACATATTTGTGAAACCACGAAATGCTGGCGTTTTTCTATTGTGCGTAAAACATTCTCTGCCTAGCTTTGACTAGACTAGACTGTTATAGCGTGGCTCTTCCTGGACCACCGACTTATGGCAATGTTTTACACCAAGGCTCGTTAGTCAGAGCACCTCGCGAAAGAATTAACTGCTGTATTTTGACACTTATTACTTACAGCAGAGATGCCTTTTTTGTTCAACAAGATTTATCTCGCGTGTCACGCGCCGTAGACTCTGAGGTTTCTTTTAGAAATAAATGCTCGCTTTTTTGTGTGTAGAGCTTAATTTCTATTACAGAACGTGAGTTATTTAGATGACAAACAGTGTAGTGATTTTTAATTTAATTTCATGCACATTTTTCTTAATATAGTTTACTTTCCAATTTTTATCTTCAACTTCAGAAATTATACATACTTATTATTTCGTAACAAGTTAAACAACTGGCCCATTTACACGCTATACAAAACTTTTCTGTACAATCGTAGGTATATTAAGATATAGTAGCAATAGGGAACCTTAGAATAATAAGGCTTAGAATATAAATGCCTAATATAACCATCGGTGAGTAGGGTTTCCGGAGCTCGTGGCGGGTTAGGGTTGGGCCGGCATGGCGGTGGCAACTGACCAGTTACTTGCCCGTTGTCACAGCGACTTGGGCTTCTCTTTCGCTTTTTATCAGGCGTTGGGAAGCCATTATGTCGAGCTACTATAAAAAGAACCTACTTTTTCGGAAGTTAACCTCTAACAAGATTACAAAGTGGAACTAAAGCTACACGGGAAAATTGACATAATGTAACATACGATGACATTAGTTTAATAATTTGTTTAATTGGTATGAAAGTCAATTAAGGCGGCTTAGCGTTGTAATCGATCTCTAGATGGACACTTTTCTTTGTGAGGTGGTGGACATTGTAACGAAAAAAGACGAATATTATTCTAAATACATTTCATATTTGAAAAAAAAAAATATAAATTAACTTGTACCTATCTGTAAAATAAATAGATTACCCCCAGATCAGCTTGTTTATCCCGCCTCCAAGACACTCATATTTCTGATCAAAAGTCACAGTTTTTTTACACAAAAACAGAGCCATTGTATTCTCACACGTCGTCAGGCCGTGTTTTTGCCTCATAACTCATAAGTTTTATGACTCTGTGGTTGCTCGTAAGTTGGGACCCTCGGTGTAAGTTAGGGCCCGCCGCTTGAGTGAGGGTTTCGTATTTATCGCTGGCCGAGGTTCAGGTGGGGTAGGGATGTTCGTACTCTATGAGACGTTCAAGATTTATTGGACGATGACAATAGAAATATGGGTGACGTTTTGACGTAGTGTGAAAGGCGCTTAAAGAGGAGACGATGAGTCGTCGGGTTCGAGACTCAGTCGGGTCAATTTAGGAAACGAACGTTTCTCTGTTTACACTCATCTTGGTGTCCTGGGTCTTAATCTGAAACCAGGTAAATCTCGTAGAACCAGGGAAACCTTATTTTAAGACCTTTGGTACATTTACTCTGTAATGCACTAAATGTATTGCGTTAGATTATTATGTAATGTGTTTTATGTGCAATAAAGATTATTAAGTATTTATTATTTTTTATTATAACAATGACTTAGGATTTTACGTAATTAGCCAGTTGAATGCCCTAATCAACCACCCAAGAAGAAAGCTGTATCGTATCAAGAAGAAAAATCAAAGACACAAAGAGAAACCTTATTATATTTAGAGAGAGTCGCGAAGTTATTCGTTTCAATTTACTTTTTACAATAAATGGATGTTACATTTTACTCTTAACCATCCATCTATAAGCCTTGCAAAACAATTATGAAAAAAAAATTAAGATTATGTGCCTAGGTAATCAGAAATGAAAATAACCTTTCCTGTTTATGGATTACCTCTCTTACTTATAATCCTAACCTTCCCTCCCTTAATCGGCTAAACAAAACTTGGGGCACCTCGCAAAAACTTGCTATAACACACGGGACAAGTTTAATTTGATCCCTCTATCATAGGTTTACCATGATTTAGCTAAAACTATAGGATTACAGGACATGTTATAATGTTTGTAAACGAAACTTAACTACATAAATGCAATGATTATTTCAATTTTCTTTAATTAAAACTTTATAGCACCATTATTAAAGATCATTTTCTAGTTTTGTACTCTCTCATGTTGAGTCGAGACGATAAAACTAGGGAAGCTAACCGGGGGATCATGGCAAGCCTTGTAACTTTAGTAAATACCTAATACTAATGTTTCATTTTAATTTTCAAATAAATACGTAATTGAAGGATCGTACAGGGCTTAGTAAGCAAGTAAATTGATATAATAAGGTTTCTCTTAGCCACAAGATCTCCTATTGTGTTTACATTACATTTTTCACATAACGCAATACTTAGGGTACAGCTGTTCCGCAAGTTAAAAGTTTGCTCGAAAAAGGCAATACTCGGGTTCTCTCTGCGGGATCGGATCCGAAATGAGGTGACCCGACGGAAAATCAAGGCAATTGGCATCGCTCATCAGCTGAAATGGCAGTTAGCTGGCTATATCAGCCGCAGAATCTATAACCGACGACACACAACGACATATTTTGAGTACATTCTTGTACATCCTATCAACATTGTCACCCTACACATGTCGGTGTGGGGCTGGGCGGCTAGTTTTTCGGCGGCAAACTCCGCGAATCTAATAACGGACACCTGGTCGCGGCAAAAACTGCGGTCGCTAACTTCGCGCATGGATCGAACTACCCGCCTCTGATGCGGCGCTGCTCGCCTGGTACCTAACGTGGGGCGAGCATTCTAGAAGGAGTTTGTGTATAAAAATTGATATAATGTTTCGTAGTGAACACTTGGAATTTGAGAAAAAGATTCAAACTCAATTTAAATACAAGTTTTTAATTAAAATATCGAGAGCTGTACAATACGTGTCTTATTCGTAGAATGGGTTTTGACAGAAGTTTTTAAAATATATTGAAGGTGTTAGAATAATAAAATATTGTGATCAATTTTGTTGTTTCATATTTCCAACAGGCGTTTTGTCCTGAACATATAACAATGAAAAAAACAGCGCCATCTAGTCCCAAACTAAGCCGAAGCTTGTGCTATGGATAGACAATTGATTAATCATACTTCTTAGATTTATAATCAGAAACAACATAGCCGTATTATTTTGGATATAACTTATTTTATTCCGTGCTACAACGAATACCTATTTATAATCATAATAAATAATAACAATTATTTCCTTAAAACACAAAAAAATCTAAATTCACAAAATACTAGGCTAAGCCTGTTCTGTGGCTTAACATAGGTACTCATAACCTATCAATAGCATAACATACTATGTCGTGGACAAAACATTGTTCTTGTAGACAACACGGACACAGGAGCGATCCCACGGCCTCGGGATCGCGATCCGCGCACGACGGCATTAATCCGCACATCAGATTAAATGTCAATCGCGCAGCTTCCATTGATCATACTGTGATGTATGAGACACAGGAATGTTCATTGTCTATTGAGACGAGTGGTGTTTGCGAACCCGGGAAAAATGTTCATAACCTTATTAAAACACTAGCTGTGCCGGCGGCGTCGCACGCGTGGATATCGGGTTTCAAAAACAACGGACTTCCATAAAATGGTACCTAAGTTTTAAGTTAGACCTCTAGCAATACATTGGTGAAAACCGCATTCAATTCCATGCAGTAGTTCTCGCGTGAAGCGCGATCAAACATACAGATAAAAAATTCTCCCGTTTTCCCAACACTTCCCTTCACTGCTCTGCTCCTATTGCTTGTAGCGTGATGAAAAGTATACTATAACCTGCCCCGGAGTATAAATAATAATTGTACCAAGTTTCGTTGTATAACGAACATACAGACAGACAAAAAATTTCTAGATTGTATTTTTGGCATCAGTATCAATCACTTAGCATCCCCTGATAGTTATTTTGAAAATATATGTCATGTACGGAATTGACCTACAGATTTATTATAAGTACATATAGATAGAAGAAGATATAGATAGATGGGTAGCATAGCAAGTGCTGGATGCATAAAACCCAAGAGCACAGTGCGAACGATTAGAAAGGCCTATGACCAGCAGTCGACTGCGAAGGGCCGATGATGACGCAACAATCCTAGTTCACGAGAGATGTTAAAGAAAATGTAAGATCCTTTTTTTTATTTAATTCTAAGAAAGCATTTGACCACAATCACACCTGATGTTAAGTGATGATGTGGTCTAGGATGGAGCATGCTTAATTAGATAAAGCCTATTCACTCTAGCCTTAAAAACCTCCAAGTTGTAACACTCAGGAAAGACGTCAGCTGGCAGAGAATTCCATATTTTGGCCGTCCGCGGCAGGAAGGAATTAGCAAATATTTTTGTACGGATGAAAGGTATGTCGACTACGTAAGGGTGGTAGGCCAGCCTACGTCTTGTATCCCGATGATGGAAAGGAGCCGGCGGAATCAATGCATGCAGTTCCCTTGCACATTCTCCGAAATGTATCCTATAAAAAACCGACAAACATGCTATGAGGCGGCGGTGATTAAGATCATCTAACTTTTCTTCTGTTAGTGATGATTTACCTACGATCCCAATTGCACGCTTTTCGATCGAGTCCAGGGCGGCCAGTTGGTATTTGGCAGATCCGTCCCATAGGTGGCAGCAATCCTCTAGTCATAAAAATCCCAGACCTATGTCCCAACTTGAGGACGAGATAACAGCCAAACTTATCACGCAACATATTATTTCCTAGTCGCAGGGTCGCGTGACATGCCACGTCACGTGTTCAAATGATCCGCGCATTAGCGGCGCGAGATCAAACGCGCGCTTTGAGGCGCCGCGCGTGACGTCACAAAGGCGCCCGCCTCTTTGTGGAGGATGTGTCGCCTAATGATGATGATTTTGGCTCTGGAATGCCAATGTGGATGTGCATTTTAAGGATGTGAAGGAGGATTTAGTGATAAGATTAAGTTAAGTTTAAGCGAAGGCTTCTTACCTACGGTATGCTATCCGAACATCTAAGTTTTTTAGTCTCAGACAATTTAGTTAAGCATTTTAGAATGCCACTGGCTCCAAAAGAAATTATACCTACCTACTACGACTTACACTTAATTTTGGACTCAGAAAACTCAGTTAAGTATTCCAGATTGCTACTTTTGGGGTCCCAAAAGTATTGTGACCTACCTAAATTATATTACAATACTGTCAAGTTACGTTCATCTCTCGCATCGGCATCCTCATCATCAGCCTATTGCGGTCCACTGCTGGACATAGGCCTCTCCAGTTGTTCGCCACTTAGGACCAACATCTGGAGGATATACCCATAATCGCCACGATAGGCAGGCGGGTTGGCGATCGCAGGGCGTAGCTTCTCGCTCCGGTGACGCTGCTGCCCACCATCGTTCTGTGGTATTTAGCTACGCCTTCAATTGTGATGGTTATACCGCCACCAGTCGCCAGCGCCTCGTTCGTTATTCGGCAGGATGCACCACGGGCAGGTGAGGTTGGCTTGGAGCGAAAAGATGATGGGTCGCTCCCTTACATCCCTTTTCGCTCGGCATAGGCTTGAGAGAGCTCAATGACCATTGTCATTTGAGGGGGATTTGCTTTAGTCACCACGCCTGACAGGCTGGTTGGTATCGCAATTATGTGTACCCAGGTAAACGTTGCTCTTCTCCTGACAATCTACTACGATAACCACCGGGATGCGATGGTTCCGGGCCCAGGAAAACCTTGGGTTGAGATTAATAAAATTGGTTCATGTGCAAGGTCTGAAGTATTATTTATTTACGTTGAGCTTTTAACCAGGCAAAAAACAGACTATTTAACGCTCACCGAAAACCGGTCAAGATCCATTTAATAGCAATCATTACAAATGATTTCATTCAATTAGCGCAACTTGTGCCAACAGAAATGAACGCAATTTTGCATTATCAAATTGAAATATAAACACTCGTATTAAGAAATAATGAAGCTATTAAGTCAATCCGATTTTATTCAAAGTGCATGTTGCAATATAGTTTCACGCCCACCCGAAATTGGCCTTAAAAGTCTTTTAAATAAAGTTTAAATTGATGTAAGAAGAATTAAAACATGTGTGGGCTGTGATTAATATAATTTGTTTGTCGTTTTTATGTGGAAATATCAAACAATGGGCGAGTCCGTGTCATCGTTGCGATATTGACGAGTGACGCAACATATTGGGAGTAAAGAAATTAAAGTGTATTGTTGATATTTTATCTTATATAAATTATAATAATTGCGTCAGATAATTCTCACCATCTCGGTCTCAATTATTATGCAATTAGAATTTCAGACAACATCACACACACAAGCGGTTACTTAGGTACTTCTAGCGGTAGGATTTGTTTAAATTGTACTAAATGATATGATGATAATGATAAATGATACTTTAACTTTGTAATGATTCAACATATTATTACCTTTAGCAAAAAACAGCTATACAATCAAATTTGCCAACAGACAAGTATAAAAAATAGTATATTTTGTTGTATGAACCTTCTATGTATACAAAAAAAAATAGATCTTTGAAATGTATGTAACGTACGTACGTAGAGTAGTACTATGTACGTCCATAACTTTCGAACGGCACCAAATTGGATGATTCTAGATTTAATGTATTCGTTATAGTTAGGTCATGGTTTGTGTAATATAGTGTCCCTGCAACTTGCTGCCCACTGGCAACACAGGGGGGTTTAGTGGGTATGCCCTCCCTTTTGGGAGGTGTGAGTCCCACACACCATGCCGCCTCCCCCCGGAGACGGCATGAAGGTGCCTAATGCATTACCCTCTCCAAAAAAAAAATGGTTTGTGTAATATAAAATTATAATAATATTAAGTTAAAAACATGCCAATCTAATAGGCGCCGCGTAATCTAGTGTGAAATAAGTATGATCATTTTTACACAATTATCTTGATTGTGATCATTTTCACACAAATTATCTTAATCTATAATCTATACTTATAATAAATCTGTAGAGAGGTCAATTCTGTACATAAAATATTTTTTCAAAATAACTATCAGGGGGTGATAAGTGATCGATACTGATACCAAAAATGCAATCAGTAAAATTTTTGTCTGTCTGTCTGTCTGTCTGTCTGTCTGTCTGTCTGTCTGTATGTTCGTTATAGAAAAAAAAACTACTGAACAGATTTTGACGAAACTTGGTACAATTATTCTTCATACTCCTGGGCAGGTTATAGGATACTTTTCATCACGCTACAATCAATAGGAGCGGAGCAGTGACGGGAAGTGTTGGGAAAACGCGAGAAACGCGCATTACGCGAAAACTACTGCATAGAATTGCATGCGGTTTTCACCAATGTATTGCTAGAGGTCTAACTTAAAACTTAGGCACAAGGTATAGATGGGTATTATATGGAGATCCGTTATTTTTGAAACCCGATATCCACGCGAGCGACGCCGCTGGCACAGCTAGTTAAAAAATAAAAGCTTATAGAATGCAAGTCATACAGATTTATATTCTAAGGAGAAGAAGTCACATTACGCAGTAAGATACAACTAGTAGATTTCAAGACTGTATTGCGTAGACAAACAGACGCTTCGCGAGCATTCAATTACTAAAATAATAACTACAGAATAATTTACTTGAAACACTCAATTAGTGGACACGCACAATCTGTCAGATAGAGTAATTGGGAGCACTAATGAGGATGAATGTAATAATAAATAAATAAGGCCGGGAGCAGACGACGACACCTCGCCGTAAGTCCGGTTGTACACTAATGGCGCATGCATTATGCATCGTGGACATTATCGCTTATTGAATCAGTCGGTGCGCGAGTCCACTGTGTTATGTTACATTTTCATCCGATGATATATACATCTATAATCGGATAGATTATTTATTGCAAACCAAACAGTTGACTTAAAACTAGACACGAAGATATATTAAATTACAATTCAGACGATCTTATCGCTTTAAGCGATTTTTGACTTTGCCCACGTTAGCCCAACCAAATGCTGAAATAATATCAGGACTACTACAATTAAAAACGAAGATCGACCACACTATGACGGTGGCCATAAGTACCGCTTCGCGTCCTTCTTTACACGGGTTAAACTGTTTAAACAGGTTTAAAGCCCCCAATAATAATGATATGAGAAGAAAGGAAAACGTGTGTTGCAAGAGCCACTTACAAACAATCAAAATTAAAAAGAAAGTTCGCCTGGGAGAACGAGTCACGACATTGATTTTCTGCAAGTCCTTGTTGTTTGTTTGTGTGTACAGTGTTACGCTACACATCGACCTTATCCGGAGTCACAATATACAACTATGATTTTTCATTCGGATTTTAGGGAAGTTGAAACTTAATACGGCGATTAAATCCTGTGTTCGCAGACAACGGAACTTAATACGACGAACAAATCTCGTATCGTCAGATAGTGGAGACAGGTAGTCACGCGGCTAGTGAATGGCGGCGTAGCTCCAGTTTCGTCGGCGCGACACAGCGCAGCGGCGGACAGTGAGGCGCGGGTCACAGGTCAGGGACCCTGCATCACACGTGCATGCCAAACTTTAATGTTCCGTCTTCTTAAATAATGTGGGTATATTTTTGTCATCCCAAGGAATCGAGATGACTTTAAGGGGTTATTATTGTCATCTACACCATGAGCCTGATTATGTCTCCTCCAATAACAATTGTTGTTTGGGGGGAATTGCCTTAGTCACCATTCTTGGCAGGGGGATTTATGAGCGTATTTTTTTATTTGCAACCAGGTAAACGAGATGTTTTAAATCAACGGTAATGTTATAATTCTGTGTTTAGTAATAGACGGATTGGTGTATCGTTACTCTGCGCTATGAGCTAAACTTAGTAAAGAGTCCGCTAGTTGCGCCCAGAATACTATCGAAGTATCCCTGCCTGTCGTAGGAGGCGACTGAAAGGGCCTTTGGGGTCGTATCAGGAGCTTTCATACTGTAGCGTACTCCGTTATGGTTGCGTACCACGCGTGTCAAGGTGAGCCTGTTTGTCAGGTACAAAATGTCATACCCGCGCAGGACCCGATGATGAGCTTACAACTTATTAGCCGACGTAATGCGTCGAAGACCACACAGACATGACATACTGTCGCGTATCTCGCTGTGGCCGCGTGTCACACGTGTCAAGGTGAGCCCGTGTGTCAAGTACAAAATGTCACAGCCGCGCGGGATCCGAAGATGAGCTTACAATTTATTAGAGGTAATGTGTTGACGAGATTTTTTATTCGAAATGAAAAGAGATGCAAGTGGAAAGTTTAATAAAAACTTTATAAGCAGCTTGCTTTGTGATGCAAATCTGATGAATAATAACCCAAGACATGCCACACTGGGCCACACATCGCCATCTAGCCCCAAACAAAGCCGTAGCTTGTACTGTGGGAACTAGACAGCTTCTTCTTCTTCTTTGCGTTTCGATGGAAAATCGAAATCAAACACGCTGTGCACAGTGCTCCGCCACCCCGACCGCACCCCCAGTCACGGACATTAGCTCGGTGAGCGAGTAGGTCTCTCCACTCGTGGGACAGCAGACCAGGTGAGACATACTCTGGAGAGAGGCATCAAAGGCAAAAAAATACGTATCATCAGCATCCTAGCCTTTTTCCCGATTGTCTCAGGGTCGGCTTCCCAAACTGAGAGATTTGGCGAGGGCTAAGCTTTTACACAGAGCGACTGCCATCAGACCTCCGCAACACTTAGGGTAAGCTATACCCATTCCCAGTTTAGGCGTCAGAGTTATCATCATCTCTGATATGATGTAACGACTGCTATCTGAGTTGGTAAAGATAGCACCCGGGACCAACAGCTTAACGTGCCTTCCGAGGCACGGAGGAAATCGGTGTCAAATTTTGGTCACCCATCATCGGATTGACCGCGCCAATGGTTGCACAACGTTGCGATCATACCGCGGCGCCACCGAGCTCCTCAGCAAAAATATATATATATAGGTATTTTTTTTAAATATCTAAGTAATATAAATGTTTGTACTATACCTAATATGAGGGAGCGATAGAAAATAGACTCCTTTGATCGCTTACCTAAGCAAGTATAACCTTGTTCTACTTAACACTATTAATTTCCTCATTACTGTAGGCGTGCATCGTCTATAAAAATAATAAATTACCAAATCACAGACACTGGAGTCGTCAGCCGTTAACCAAACGGTCAAAACAAATTTACCTTAAATATATTTAAATGAAGTTTAAAAAATTCGAATGAATAAACGTCCTTACGCATGTATTATCATAAACAGCGGTCATTAGAAATGTTGATTTGATGCGGATTTAATAGTCGCCCGTCACTAAATCATCATCTATCATCACTTATCATTGCTGCGATTATTGCACGTTGAGACTTTTTATGCGAAAATGCGATTTTTTAGGCATAGTGTTGTTAGACGTTTCCTGTTTGGGGGCCGTGGCATATGCAGCTATGCACGCTAAATTACTTAATACAATGTCGAAGGAAGGTTAGAATTAATGAAAAATACTGTATTAACACGCTCTTAATAAACCTCCTTAAAAATTTAAAATAGCAAATCTTCGCTCGTATTGAGCTGCCCGTCCGGGGAAGGACCTCCACCCTATAGAATACCGCAGCCAAATGACCTCTGGGTCGTCCTGCTGGTGAGTAGGGTCTCCGGAGCTCGTGGGGGGTTAGGGTTGGGCTGCTGGTGAGTAGGGTATGGCAGTGGCAACTGACAGGTAACTAACCAGCTACTTGCCAGTTGTCACAGGGACTTGGGCTTCTCTTTGGCTTTCCATCAGGCGTAGGGAAGCCATTATGTCGAGCTACTATAAAAAAAATGTTTAGAAATATGAGTTTATGTGCTTCACCGAAGCGAGACCGGAGTGTTCGAGGGTCCAGCAGTGGACTGCGATAGGCTGATGATGATGAGTTTATGTGATAAAACAGTCCCATAAATTTGACTGGCTCGGTGGCTCAATTGGTAGTGACCCCTGCCTTCTGATCCACGAGTCGTGGGTTCGATTCCCACCTTGGACAAACATTCGTGTGATGAACATTTGTGTTAGTTTCGTGTCTGGGTATTTATATTTGTATTTAAGTATTTATTTGTGGTACCTTCGTTGTTCTGATACCCATAACACAAGTGCTACTTACTTTGGGATCGGAGCAATGTATGTGATGTTCGGTTTTTTTTTTATTTACATTTATTTGTAAATAAATATAACATACATACATTTTAAAGTATTATCGCACTCTTAATAAAATAATGAAATAACTCAAAGTTTGAGGTTGTCAGTTGCCGCATCTTGCCGCTTGGGCCTCTCTATCGTTTTCCACAAGGCAACAAGAGGCTACTATGGTGTGATACTATATAAAATTAAAGGCACCATTTGATTAGATTGCATTGTATAG
Organism: Conogethes punctiferalis; assembly: GCA_031163375.1. NCBI lineage: Eukaryota > Metazoa > Arthropoda > Insecta > Lepidoptera > Crambidae > Conogethes > Conogethes punctiferalis. Next base: position 18,624,331 of record CM062083.1, on the reverse strand, counting down.
TAAACTTTACCAATATGTAGAAATTGCAAAGGCAATTCGCTAATCAAATGTTGTATGCAACAGTAAGCCTTTCTAATATAACTGGCAGTTGTGTTTCAGTCCCATCCGTGTGTGGCGAAATGCTCGCTTGCAAGAAGCCAAACAGCTGTTCTATCAATCAGATGGTCGTGTCAAAATGGACGGAGAGGATTCGGCTATACAGTCAAAGATGTTGAATAGTTTGATTCTTGGGGCGTATTCATACGCGATTATTAAACAAAGTGTTAGTGAAAAAGTACAAGACCTAAAAGAGAGTGGATAAGACGAGACCACAATAGGCTATGAAGATGAATGAAAGTACATATTACGCTGACCAGTCTGAGTCGATGAGCAGTCTTCTACGGTAAAATCTGAATCTGCCTGTATCTGTTTGCAGCGCTAATCTCCGAAACTACTGGACGTATTTGAATGAAATTTTCTTATACCTAGGTGTTAAGAACGGGAAAAAGGGAAAGGGAAGGAAACCGGGCTCAAAGGAAATTAATAAAATATAATATAAAAGAAAATAACACGAAAATAAAAATATCAACGCACAAAGCACGGCCGATAGCAAAAGCACAGCAACAGAAATTTTATAGAACAGAAGATGAACGAAAATATTGAAAAAGAAAAAAGTAATAAATAAGGAGGTTGGCCGCCTTGCAGCCAGTCCGTAACATCCTCCCATTTTTTACAAAAAAAAAAAAAAGAAAGTGGGAGGATGCATTGCAGGGGAGGTGGCAACCCTAATACAAAATATTAAAAAAGAAAAAAGTAATAAATAAGGAGGTTGGCCGCCTTGCGGCCAGTCCGTAACACCTAGGTATTTGATAAGTGCGGGCAACATAAAGGGTATAATTGATTTTGGAAACTGGAATATAAGTAAGATGCAGAAAAGCCCAGCTAATCTGGCGAAGTGAGTTGGAAACGCTCGGTATAGGAGACATGCAAAAACATTACTACTGTTGTAATAACCCCCGCCTAAATAATTTTTAATTTTAATTCTACTTTTTATTGTTAAAGCGTATTATAATTATAAGTAAGTATTTTGTATTACTTAGTATGTATAAAGTATAAATGGCCCGATGGCTCATTTGGTAGTGACCTCTGCCTTCTGAGCCAAGGGTCGATTCCCGGACAGTACCACATCAAATTTGTGTTCATAAATATGTCTGTATTGGTCTGGGTATTTACCGATTTGTATTTTATTTACCAATATGTATTTATTTATAAAAAAAAGTATCTAAGTAAGTTTATCAGTTGTCTAGTACCCATAGTACAAGTTTCGGCTTAGTTTGGGATTAGATGGCGATATATGGCGTCTTGGGTTATTTATTTATTTAGTGAATATTTCCAGTGTAGCACAAGCTGGCTTGGAATTAGTAGCAGTGTGTAGTGAGCTTTACCACCTGGCATTTGCACTTGAGTGGCGGCGCGCGCGCAAATGCCGCGGTGTCGTCACGGACACCTGTGTCACCGCGTCATGACACTATGATTTACGCCGATAGCATCAGCCTTAGCGTAATTAATTAGTCAATTACACTTGTAAAACAATATTACTGTGCCCTTTCTGACGGGGTCATGTGTTTGAGTCCCATAACGAAATGTGAATGTTGGATTTGTGATGCTGTTCATAATTTTGTGTTTGGATTTGTGAAGAAGCGTCTTACAGGTTGGCATTGTGGTGGCAACTGAGAAGTGTGTGTGGGCAGTGGAAGTGAACCTTATAAACGTTTATAAATTTCTTGTCTCTACTGTACGGACGCCCAAACTATGGAGCTCCTTTCCGGATTCTTTGTTCCCTAAGACATATGATCCTCAGGTGCTAAGGCCAGAGTGAATCGGTATTTTTTTGGGTAGGCGTGGTCCATCGAAGGATTTGAAGGCCTCTATATTAAGCTACTTAGGTGCATGTGGACTATCGCAAACCCATAGCGAATCAAAAAAACATTACGGCGTAGCGCAGGCAGGAGAAAGCCTTTACAAACTTCTTATTTCTCCTTCCAGGCTGTCATAGAGTAAGTAATTTTTAATCATGAAGACTAAGTTTTTTTTATAGTAGCTCGATATAATGGCTTCTCTTCGCCTGAAGGAAAGCGAAAGAGAAGCCCAAGTCGCTGTGACAATTGGCAAGTAAATGGTCAGTAACCTGTCAGTTGCCACTGCCATGCCGGCCCTACCTTAACCCCCCACGAGCTCCGGAAAAAATAAGAATCAAGATTTGGTCCACTTAGGACATTATTATTAGGCAGCACTAGCATCTTTAGACCAAAGAAGCAACTATTTAAGATATTCTCAATAACCTGTACACTTAATGCAAAGCTTCGTGTCGGTGGAGTGGACATATAATAATAAGTAAACTCCACGTGCCGTAAAAAGGCAATGTATTTGCGGCCATTAACATTTTCCCTACGCGTCGTTCACTGAAACATTTTAATCACCTAATAATATTTTATGATCTTGTTAGCATTTTATGATAGATATTATTTTATGATAGATATTTTCCTTGCGCTTGTACAGTGCGTAGACATGTGTGTTGGAATTAATTATATTACTTTTGTTGAGACCGTTTATAACTATCATTTGATGAGTAGGTATAATAAAACTACTCCTTGACAAAGTTAAATAGTTTCTGTTCAATACCTAACTATTAATATAATTTTGACGATATTTCATGTTTTTGTAAGAGCTTTGTATACCACATTTTAAGCGAACACCCGTTAATGATTTATATTCTATTCTAATTTAACATTCAGACATGGAAAAAATCAATCAATATAAAATATATCAAAAATATAAGTTTACCACATAATTGCATCTTCTGGTTGAAATTATAATTATTATTTTTTAATATTAAATAAATTTCAGAAAACACCTCTCATATCTCTACGACCTCACAGTAAGTAGCTTAAGCACTTGTGTTATGGGTAGGTATACAAATAAATACCTACGTATAAATACATACATTTAGACATAGAACAAACAGAAATGTTCATCACACGAATCTTTGCAACAGGTGGGAATCGGACCCACGGTTTCGAAGGCTTCCTGCCAAAATTAGCCACCGGACCAAATTAATGCGTAAGTTTGCGTTGTGTGCAAAGCTGTTTCTTTATGAGTGCTAAAATACCTTTTCCATTGATCTGACCTTATTCCACTTCTTTTAACTCCTTACCGCACATAAAGCATTCATAACCGTAAACAAGTAAATATTATGATACATTATAATCACTTGAAATATATATATGTAATTAGCTATTTATATTAATATAAAACTAGTATGCAGGTTCCCGTTCCTTACGTTAGAGCCGAGAGTGCAAGGTGACTGAGATCGCATCACGACGCCGACAGATCTATCAAATCTGTCAGTTTATCTACGATGCCCATCTAAATAACGCATAATAAAACAGATCTCTGGAAAATATATATTCATTATTGTAGCCTAGCAGTTTCTAGTCTGCTGTAGAGCGTCATTGTGGCAATCTCGAAGCAAATACATCGAATCGCGAAGGACATGCATGCATTTGATAAATATACATACTTTTTTTTATATTAGCTCGACATAATGGCTTCCCTACGCCTGATGGAAAGCGAAAGGGGAGCCCCAGTCACTGTGACGACGGGCAAGTAACCGGTCAGTCATCTGTCAGTTGCCACCGCCATGCTGGCCCAACCTTAACCCCCGGCTGCCGATGCAGCGCTCTGGAAATCCTACTCACCGGCAGAAACACGACCTACGTTATTTAGATGCGGTATTCAATAGGGTGGAGGTCCTTCCGGACGGGCCGCTCAATTCGAGCGAATATGCCAGGTAAGGCATAGCGAATCTTCTCTGTCTTGTATGTCTGGTCTATCCTAGATACATTTCCGTATCGACCTTCGTAGTTTGTTTATTGACGATGCAGTAATTTTTTGTTGTAATCCAGAAACTATTCCATGTTCAAATGTCATTACACAGATTAATGAAGTTCGGGCATTTTTTGCGGCGCGGCGCTAAAGCGTTTAACCTGTTTTTTAATCGCATCTTCCGAAACGTGTTTAATAAAATCTAGTTTTTTGTTTTTAAAATATTTACGCATGGATAATTCGAATGTGAGTTATTCTTAGGATTGTGTTTCCTTTGTATAATAATATCATGAAAACCAGCGCCATGTACTTATGTTGAGTGAGCTTAAAATAAGAGAAGTAGGGCATAGCGAATCTTCGTTCGAATTGAGCTGCCCATCCGGGGAAGGATCTCCACCCTATTGAATACCGCAGTCAAATAACCTCCGGGTCGTGTTCGTGCCGGTGAGTAGGGTTTCCGGAGCTCGTGGGGGGTTAAGGTTGGACCGGCATGGCGGTGACAACTGACAGGTAACTGACAAGTTACTTGCCCGTTGTCAAAGCGACTAGGGCTTCTCTTTCGCTTTCCATCAGGCGTAGGGAAGCCATTATGTTGAGCTACTATAAAAAAAAACAAAAAAAATATAAAAAGATTGTAGATGTTACAAAAAATGACTTCTTTTCTGTGTTGATCCCCCTCCTAGGCCACATTATATAATGCAGTCATGCTATTTGTTGTGACGTCACGGACGTATATTAAATGTTTCTCATTTTAAAGTAAAGCACACAGCGAAGCCTTAGAACTGCGACACAACATTTACTGAAGACTCCTAAGCATAGCACCTCTCGTTATCGAGGTTCTTTTAAATATTACGCGGCCAGCATTTGGAATGACTTACCACCACCCATGAAAACGAGAATGAGTACAGACACTTTTAAAAGTAAATACAAAGAAGCCTTAATGAAAAAACAAATTGCAGCAGAGAATCTTCTTCATGCACACTGGAAATTCTTGGCCCTAAAAATTTTCTTTCCAGTAGTCTAGCCTATACACATCCAAACACGTACCCCCATACTGCACACACTCACCACACACACAAAACATGTCTACACATACACTCACAAACACACACATAAACACAACTCCGACACATGTAAAAGGTTCGGAAATACTTGTAGGCGGGTACAGGAGTGCCAGATAATAATTATATACCTGCCTAATGAGTTTTTTATTTTTTATTTTATTCATTCTATTTTTATTATTTGTTTAAATTAATTTCTTTTTGTTTTCTGCTCGCCTGAAATATTCAATAATGTGAAATTAAAAACTAGCCCCATTGCATACTATCTCGTTGTACACCTGCAGAGATCATGGGAATGGCTGAAAATCAGCGCTATCCGGGACATGGTTCCTCGGACAGCACAAGCTGAGCTATCTCCCTTTGTTAGTTGTAAAGTACATACATGTTATTAGGTTAAGTTGATATAGTTGTCTAGAAATTATTATGTATCTACCCAATTAGCAATAAACATTATTTCATTCATTCATTTCATTCATTCATTTCATTCATTCATTCAAATTTCTTTTTTTATTGGGCTGTAAATGCCAAAATAATTAATGGTTTTCCGCTTAGGTCTTCACGGAGTAAGCTGTAACTGCGACCTTATCCGATACTCATCGTTGACCTTTCCGACTGTTAACTTAGCTACAACATATCTGCGTCTGATGGATGGGTTGCCGCGGATGGGAGGGGATTAAGGCCCGTATCACACTAGCGTTTTGCGTACGTTATCGAGTGAACGTACCGTTTACGCTCGGCGTCCCGAGTCTTTAAAAAAAAATAAAAATATATTTTTTTTTATTTCAGAACATAGTCCCATATTCATTCATTACAATTACAATTTTCCAATTACAAATAAAAATTCATGAATTAAAATTACAATATTACACATAATAATTAAATTCCTACATTACATTACGTCATTATCTCAATCAAAATAATAATAAAAAAAAAAAATAAAAAAAAATAGACATTACATTAATTCATTTGATACTATAATATTACGTATCATCTGTACCGATGCACCTACAGTTACAAATGTTTACTGGTAAGCAATTTTGTAACGTTACCGTGCCGTCTCGGACAGAGCAGGACGCCGTGTAGCTATGTACACTTTTATCTAGGGGATGCAAGAAAAGAGCCTCCTCGTGGCGTATCCTCTAAACAGGTAAACTGGCCACTCCTATCACAGCAATGGTAATCTTCCAATTCAAGAATTAACGACAAAAAATTATTTTAGGGCCAAAACTGTCCTTTTAAATGCCTTTACCCACATCAGCGAAGCTTTATGAATGAATGTGTTATTTCGCGTGATTTCAGTCAGCATAAAGAGTTTCTCTAAGGTCAAGTCTCTCCTTCTGACTAGTCACATTGTGACATTCTGTGTCCAGGTTTTAGGCTGGTTAACGTCGAATTTGCTTAGCGTCAGCTTTGCGTAAGCGCGACGACGAAGTTGGAAAAACGCTAAAGCTAGTAAAACTTCTTACCACGCGCATCGGTTTTGTGGAACCAACTCTCTGCGTCAGTCTTTCTGAACTTCTACGACTTGGGAGCCTTCAAGAACGAGCTTACTCCTATTTAAAAGGCCGGCAGCGACCCCAGAACTCACAGAATAGATCTGAGTTGCAGGTGTTCTTGGGCGGTGTCGACTGCATACCATCAGGCGTCAAACTTGCTCGTCTGCCGCCTCTTGCATAAAAAAAAAATAAATAAAAAAACGCTCAGTGTTACAGGGGCCTTAAGTAAGATTACCTAGGTCTTATATAGATGCTCTTTAGATGTTGTTTGGATTGATTGAGTCAATCGGCATTAGAGCTATTTCAATTTGGAATTGTAAATGATACTCCCACGACATTGTGCCCTTTTTAGGGTTCCGTAGCCAAAATGGCAAAAACGGGACCCTTATAGATTCGTCATGTCTGTCTGTCTGTCTGTCTGTCTGTCTGTCTGTCTGTCTGTCCGTCCGTATGTCACAGCCAGTTTATTCCGAAACTATAAGAGCTACATCATTGAAATTTGGTACGTAGATGTATTCTGTGAACCGCATTAAGATTTTAAAATAAAATCAGAAAAAAAATCCAAAATTTTTGGGGTTCCCCATACATAGAACTGAAACTGAAAAATTTTTTTTTTCATCGAACCTATACGTGTGGGGTATCTATGGATAGGTATTTGAAAATGATGTTGAGGTTACTAACATCATTTTTTTCTAAACTGAATAGTTTGCGCGAGAGACTCTTCCAAAGTGGTAAAATGAGTGTCCCCCCCCCGTAACTTCTAAAATATGGGCATGATAAAACTGAAAAAAATATATCATGTGTATCACTATGCAAACTACTAACGAAATTTGGTTTGAATGAAATCTAGCCAGTAGTTTTTTTTTAAACGTCATAAATCAAATTACCTAATTTTTTAATTTAATTAACTCCAATATAACAAAACGTAAAGAAAAACACTTATTTAGCTGTATAGTGGCACGGAACCCTACGTGCGAGAGTCCGACTCGCACTTGGCCGTTTTGAACTTAATACATCTTCTTTATCTCTCGGTTAACTGCTTCCAATTAACCACTAATCTAAAATACTAATCTAATCTAAACTAATCTAAATACCTCATTCTTATAATCTCTTCAGATTACCTACTAGTTTGACTCTGTACCTAAATAAATTATTATAAGCCACTTTTAGTTACAAAAGAATATTTTAGTTTTTTAGAGCAACTACACGTTATTTTACACACGCTACACGTTACGCCAACCCGCCTGCCCAGCTTGGCGATTATGGGTATATCCTCCAGAAGTTTGCCCTAGGTGGCGAACAACTGGAGCGGTCTATATCCAGCAGTGGACTACAATAGGTGATGACACATTATTTTGCTCTGAAATGAGCTCCCAGACGTGGTATCAGTAGTATGAGAAAAGCTTGATGTCGGCATAATATTGCATTACCATTCAATATACATAGGCATGCAAGATTTTAGATCAATCTGAAACCGGGAAGTGGTTCCGATTTGATCCATACTATGTAAGTATGGATTGCTAACAGAGCAAGTTTAATACGAAATACGCTTGTAAAGCATCTGTCTACCAAAAGCCGGAGCCAACGGCCAAGGTTGCAATCAGACTCAATCCTCGTCATCTAAATATCAAAAGCGCAACTACAAACATTGTAAATCAATATTAATCAAACCGTACTTTGATGCTGTTATGATTAAACACGACCCATAAATAACAGCAGATGAACCGAAATGTACTTAAGTCGATAAGTCGATAATAATCAAACCGATGTTATCCGAATGATGAGCCTGATCGGACCTTGACACTCAAACTGGAGATGTGATAGGAAGTGACCTTCTCAGGAATTTATAGCTTATTTTCGTTACGGTGATGGTACAAATTTGTTTAATCGTACCTATCTGTAGCATTCGGTGGTACCGGTATCTACTAAACGGATGTGAGGTACTTCGAAATGTCATATTATGTTGTGATTTGTGTATTGCTATCTGGGTCATTATAAATAAAAAATTATGTTTATTTTAATTATTTATAATTTGACTTGTTATTATTATACAATTTGTTTTTGTAAGTATTTGCTTATTTCTTTTTCCAAACTAGTGATTATTAATAAATATTAATGAGTTTATTGAAAACTTTATATTTTTCGAAATAGATTTTAAAATTAGGCCAAATAATATGACTTTTTCAATTTATACCAAACAATTGCAGTGAATATTTTGTCTTTTTTTGCAACTTTGCATAGAATAAGGTTTTCTTATGACATTAATTATTATTATGACATCAAAAAGTCTTTGGTACATTCCGTAAGCGATAATAAATAATTAAATTTTGGTACATGTCAAGATTGGATTTAATCACCAGTTTACTTAATTAATAAAATAAAAATAAAGGCGTATCACTAATAAATCCAATCACGATAACTTGACCTTTTAATTAGTCAAGTATAAATCATTTGACCAATACTAAATACCAAACGGAGAGTGACGCATACCTTATATATATTTGTGTTATGAGTTATTTAAATGTGAAGATTGAGAACCCTACTGTGGTTTTTTTGCTTAGTGACGAAATGTAGGCATTTTTATAAAGGATTGTTGCAAAATTATTTCCAACTTTGTAGTGCTTGAGTCATGGTGTACGATTAATTAAAAATGTCACGGAACAGAGTTTTCGTCTTGTCGATATTTTTATAGTTTGGATACAGAGATGAGGAAAGCTTAGAGGAAACTTATAAAACTAATATATGTTTTTTTAAAGCGGAATTCAAGTTGTCTGATGGACAAAGGTAAAGAGTTCCACGGGCGGATACAATCAAGGATAGAGAACGTAGCGAGAACGATGAAGACGGAATCTGAGATGGAGAGATTTGGAAGATCGCGTGAGACCGGTAGGATGGTGACTCTGGATTAAGTAGTACTGAATAAGGCAAGAAAATAATAAATGTGCGTCACGACGATGGCGACGTATAGCCACTTTAGCTAAAACCTATACTCAGATAAGATGTGATCGTATTAGTGCAGTCAATGAAGCATTATAGGTCCGAATTTTTTTACTGTGAACCGAATTGCATACAATTTTGGGATTAGGTTCATCTTACCATTAACTTCAAAAGTGAAAATGATTTGAACTCCGCCACCACCATGGGGGTGGTTGCCACCCCTTCTCGGGGGTCAATGGTTGTTTTTTCAAAATAACCTCGGATATCGATTGAAGATCTAATTTTAAGCAAAAAAGTTTCTATAAAGTTTCTCGAAAAATCTAATACTTTTCAAGTTATTGGCAATTGAAAATTCGCAAATTTTTCACGATTTTCATCAGTTTTTTTCAAATACTATAAATTTTTAAAATATACGTTTTATCGAAAATTTTATAAGGAACGAAACTGTAGCAGGTAAAAAAATGAACAATTTGGTTTTTTACAAAGTATTCTAAGTGCAATATTAAGCTAGATATTAAAGATCAAAGCCGTTTTTTATTTTATCTGAAATTTCATCGATGTAGTCAATGCCATCTAGCAGCGAGCAAATGCATTTTATGCTTTCTAATCGAAAAGGGTTTTGTAGTGCTTGAAATAAGCTTTAAAATGAGCTTTATCAAAAGTCTTTTGCACGTAAAATAAGTGAGCTATATTGCAAATAAGCGGAGCATCGAATGTTTTTTCTTTTCAATCAATGGGTTTAAATAAGTGCCATTTCCACCAAAACTAAAATTAATCATATTCCGCCTAGAATTAACTTTATTATGAAGAGTTTTATAGATTGTATTAGTTTGGCTGCTTTAGGACACATAGTTTTCAAAAAAGTCACGATTGAAAAAAAATCGAGAATTTCAAATTTTTAAAAATCCCACCCCTTTTTCATAATATCTCAAAAATGACGACAGATAGGTATAAAAGTGTAGGGATAAAAAATTTAGGTATTTTTCTGACAAACAATTTGGTTTTTTTGTTTTTTCTATCAAATAAAAATTGACGGAGATATGATTGTTTAAAGAGCGCGTGGCAGCGCAATCACAGCCTCCCTTAATCGTGACTTTTTTGAAAAATATGAGTCCTAAGCAGCCAAACTAATACAATCTATAAAAACTCTTTCCATAAATAATATCAAAATTATAAAAAATAAATAAATATAAAAATAATTCTAGCGGAATATGATTATTTTTAGTTTTGGTGGAAATGGCACTTATTTAAACCCATTGATTGAAAAGAAAAAACATTCGATGCTCCGCTTATTTGCAATATAGCTCACTTATTTTACGTGCAAAAGACTTTTGATAAAGCTCATTTTAAAGCTTATTTCAAGCACTACAAAACCCTTTTCGATTAGAAAGCATAAAATGCATTTGCTCGCTGCTAGATGGCATTGACTACATCGATGAAATTTCAGATAAAATAAAAAACGGCTTTGATCTTTCATATCTAGCTTAATATTGCACTTAGAATACTTTGTAAAAAACCAAATTGTTCATTTTTTTACCTGCTACAGTTTCGTTCCTTATAAAATTTTCGATAAAACGTATATTTTTGGAGATATTTGAAAAAAACTGATGAAAATCGTGAAAAATTTGCGAATTTTCAATTGCCAATAACTTGAAAAGTATTAGATTTTTCGAGAAACTTTATAGAAACTTTTTTGCTTAAAATTAGATCTTCAATCGATATCCGAGGTTATTTTGAAAAAACAACCATTGACCCCCGAGAAGGGGTGGCAACCACCCCCATGGTGGTGGCGGAGTTCAAATCATTTTCACTTTTGAAGTTAATGGTAAGATGAGCCTAATTCCAAAATTTCATGCAAATCGGATCACAGTAAAAAAATTCGGAGGTTAGCCCGTATTTTTCGCTTCATTGACTGCACTATATTTATGGAGGCCGAAAATAATTCGGATGCAGCAATTTTGCAGATGTTCAAGTTTATTAAGGAGAGTTTCGTTAAGATCGGAAAAACAGTAAAATGTTTATTTATTTATTTAATCTTTATTGCACAGTAAAGTTGTGTACAAAAGGCGGACTTAATGCCACATAGGCATTCTCTACCAGTCAACCATTGGGCTAAGCAGAAACTAATTTTAAGGTAGTGTGCGAGTTAAATGGAGCAAAATGTTCCAGAGCATGTTCCTCAACAGCTACAACATTTAAGTGACCCGGGGCATGTTCCGCGTAACTTACAATGTTGCGGGATACTATGCAATGTTGCAGCTTCATGTACATTATTGTACATTGAGCGTTGCGCGTTATGTTGCGAAACAAAATGTTCTCTAGTGTATCCGGGGCTTTATGGTAAAAAATGTGTCTCACTAAGGAATTCACTTTCAACACGAGTTCCCTTTCGAACTATGACCTTTTAGTATGTATAGTGAACGATTCGCAATATCTATCAACGCGGTTACCCAAATGGTCACGTGTGAGACGGGCGAAATTATAGGTTTGTCTAATGTATAATTGGTATTCTAATAAGTAACGGAGGTGAGTCTCCTGATTTGCAGCTGCGCGTGTTAGGGTTGTACATAGAATGTATGTAGGTATGTAACTTATTTCCTCCTATTTATGACATAACGTCACTCCTTTCTCCCAGAGGGCTAGGCAGAGACCACGTCCTTCCATTTTATACGATGGTGGCACCATGGAATTTGTACGTAGTACTTAATACTTCCATGGGTGGCACCACGGGTGGCACACAATAACTTGACACTTTAAATTTTTGGAAAAAAGTTCGAAATTAAAAAGGATTTATGTTAAAAAGTAGTGAAAAAATCTGCTGGCAAGTGCTGGATGCGACAGGCCCGGGTCCGATCGAAGTGGCGAGCATTGGGAGAGGCCTATGTCCAGCAGTGGACTGATGTGGGCTGATGATGATGTAGTGAAAAATCCAACGACAAGAACTTCCGAAATAGGAATTTTGTTTACTTAATTAAGACATGTGAGATATTGTGTTTTAAATTAACTTTGTCGCACACTACCATAAAATTAGTTTCTGCTTAGCCCAATGGTTGACTGGTAGAGAATGCCTATGTGGCATTAAGTCCGCCTTTTGTACACTACTTTACTGTGCAATAAAGATTAAATAAATAAATGTCTGGCATTTATTTCAGCTTCTCGATCAATGGTAGAGTTCACTGTAAACTCGGGGAAACATTCATGAAGGGACTTCGTTCGCGTTATGGGGTCAGTCTGTGTATACCCAGAATAATCTGACAGGTAAGCCTGCCGTGTGGCAACTGACAAGTGATTGATAGATTACTTATCCGTTTCTACAGCGACTAGGGCATTTCTTTGGCTCCATCAGGTGAAGGGAGACCACAGAGCCGTGCTACTAAATAAAAATAATCTATACTTATAATAAATCTGTAGAGAGGTCAATTCTGTACATTAAATATATTTTCAAAATAACTATCAGGGGATGATTAGTGATCAATACTGATGCCAAAAATGCAATCAGTAACATTTTTGTCTGTCTGTCTGTCTGTCTGTCTGTATGTTCGTTATAGAAACAAAAACTACTCAACGGATTTTAACGAAACTTGGTACAATTATTTTTCATACTCCTGGGCAGGTTATAGGGTACTTTTCATCACGCTACTATTAATAGGAGCAGAGCAGTGAAGGGAAATGTTAAGAAAACGGGAGAAATTTTTTGAACGCGCATCTCTCAGAAACTACTGCATGAAATTGAATACGATTTTCACTAATGTATTACTAGAGGTCTAACTTAAAACTTAGGTATAGGTATAAGTATTTTATGGAAGTCCGTTATTTTTGAAACCCGATATCCAAGCGTGCGACGCCGCTGGCACAGCTAGTATAAAATAAAGATGATTATTCGTAGTACATTGATTCGATCCCGAAGAAAATTGCTTAAAGTAGCTTTATCACACGACTATTTGTGCCTTGTGGTGTTTGAACCCACGACTTTCAGTTGAGACTATATGAATAGAAAGCATGAACATAAACAGATGAGTTAGTTTGAAAAATAATATATTTTTCAATCTAACTCAGAATTAAATAGTTAGTGAGTGCTTATGGCAGCCCTGGCGTTAGTTATGTAACTCGCGCTCGGGAACATATGGTGCAACCTCCCACCTAAATGTTACCAGGTTACCAGACTGTCCACAAACCCCTACACTCAGTCGAAGACATATTACGGAGAGTAAACAGGTCAAAGTTGAAATTCTTCGCAGGTATGTATTTTGTATTTATCAGTGAGTGTTTGAATAGGAGATTTAAGGAAGCGACCTATCATCTTTTCGCTCCAAGCCTACCTCACCTGCCCCTGGTGCATCCTGCCGAATAACAAACGACGCGCTGGCAATCGACGGGTGGCGACATAACCATTACAATTGAAGACGTAGCTAAATACCACTGACCGAAGACGGGCAACAGCGTCACCGGAGCGAAAAGGCTTTTCGCTCGCCCTGCGATCGCTAACCCGCCTGCTCAGCGTGGCGATTATGGGTATATCTTCTAATATTTGCCCGAAATAGTGAACAACTAGGGAGGCCTATGTCCAGCAGTGGACTTCAATAAGCTGATGATTATGTTCGGATATAATGATTTTTATTCCTAAATGGCTACGATGATACCTAAGATCATGTCATCATCACCAGGCTAGCATAAAACCTATTGCGGTCACCGATGTTGTGGCCAAGCGTGGTGTTCCAAATTCCCCCAATTGACAATTGTGATTGGTGGAGCCTATGTCCAACAGTGGACGTTTGCAGACTGATGATGACTCTATCTATCTACTAGAGGTCATCATCATTAGCCTTTATTATCATCAGTCCCACCGTAGGGCACAGGCCTCTTTATTGCTAATCACCACGGTCCTGCGCTACTCTCACTCAAGTTTTCCCCACCACTCTACAGCTATATCATCCGACCATCTGGATCTACTAGAGGTATATCTACTTAAATATTGCTTGGATTCGGTGGTGTAGTTCAAAACTCTTAAATATCAAAACTATTTTAACATACCTACATGGTTTTAAGTTGGGATGATTTACAACCAAGTATTTAACTTGATATGTACTCTTAGGACCGTTTGACCTTTCCTAGCGAACCGCCACCTACTCACCAAAATAACTTAGAAGGTCCTTGAGAATCCGTCTCAACAGAAACAATGTAATATCGTATCCGATCGATGGAGGAATTTTTTAAGTGGAATATAATTGGCTGACTGGCATATTCGATGTGCGAGGCGGAGATAAGCTGTTGTGAAGTGTGTTGTTGTATATATAAGGACTATTATTGTGTACTTTGTGTTATGTGACTGCATCGTTGGGTTAGTGGTTGAAAGCGTAATTATCTATGGCTGGCCTGCGCAGGGATTCGCCCTTATTCCCTGCAAGCTGTTCCAGACGTTTAGTGGGTATAGCCCCTCAGTCAGGGAGGTGTGAGTCCCACACACTAAGTCGTCTCCCCCCGGAGGCCGCGTGGAGGTCCCTAATGCATTCCCCTCTAAAGAAAGTGGTTGCAAGCGCCCAAATATATATATATTTTATATAGAGTAGCCCAAGTCGCTGCGATAACGGGCAAGTAACTGGTCAGTTACGAATCAGTTGCCACCGCCCCGGCCCAATCCAAACCCCCACGAGCTCCGGAAACCCTAGGTACAAGCAGAAACACGACTCGGAGGTCATTTGGCTGCGGTATTCTATAGGGTGGAGGTCGTTCTATATTTATTATTGGTGTTTTAGTGAGAATCCCTAATCTTTTCTATCACTAAATGTAATATATGTTACTCACGGTTAATGTAGCTTTATAAATGGTGAAAGAATTTATGAAATCGGAGCAGTAGTTTTTTACTTTATTCATCACAAACACATACAAATGCAAATCTTTCCTCTTTATAATATTTGTGTAGATGTATTTGCAAGAATTAATAATGTAGAGGCATAAGTTTATTGTGTGGTAAGTATAGATTTCCTAAACGCAAAATAATGTGTGTGCATACATTATACTCGCAGTATGTAATTACTGCGTAAGCCGGACCTAACATTAAGATATAGGCAGTTTATTGATGGAATTGCTTAAATCTTGCCGCGTGTAAAATATATTATCATAAATAAATATTATGTTGTCACCAGTCGACCTCAACTATTGAACTTTGGGTTTGGCATCCAGTCAAAGGAGAGCTTAAGAAAGAGAACACGCAAGTAAGTGGTATTGGAACTCAAAAATTACGACCTTTTGTCCTAACCTATTGCAGTTACAATGGCGATAGGCCATTCCAGTTGTTCGCCACTTAGGGCAAACGTCTCGAGTATAATATCCATAATCAATCTACACTAATATTATAAAGAGGAAAACTTTGTTTGTTTGGTTGTAATGAATAGGCTCAAAAACTACTGGACCGTTTTTAAAAATTCTTTCACCATTCGAAAGCTACATTATCCACGAGTAACATAGGCACAATTTTATTTTGGAAAAAAAAACTTTACGCGGACGAAGTCGCGGGCGGAAAGCTAGTAGTAAATAAAAACATTCTTTACATAGTTTGCTTGATGTTTGCATCAAGATCAATACTAAACATGCACACAAATTATGTAGGCAGCGAACTCTACCAAACTGTTCGTCGTTGGCTTATATTATAATGAAACAGTTTGTACGATGTTGCCCCTCTCTTCAGAAAATTACACTTCCTCTACCTGAAGGATGTCTGGAAGAGATGGCTTACTAGCGATAAGACCGCCTAGATTGTACCAGAAAATGTCTATATTATTATCATCTTTTTCTGTATTTATTTTGTGCAATAAAGAATATCTATCTATCTATGTTTGTAAACATAGATAGATAGATTCGATTAGCATAGCTTATCGCTCAGTGTCCAACCGTCCTACGTTGCACTACCGCGGCCAAGTCGCTCAGTAAGCGCGTCCATTACCCGCCGTCCGCGCGACCAGACCAGACTACGTGTAATTTGGCTGATTACGATACGCACCGACCGTGGGCGGGCGCGAATTTATTTGGCGTCAACACCAATTAGTTATCATTCGTCGGCTGTATTTATTACCACGACCATTGACATTCTATTTTGATAGAATAAAATAGAAAACAATTTATTTAAAGCCCCTAATTACAACACAAACACCACAGCAGGGCCGCAA
Source organism: Conogethes punctiferalis (assembly GCA_031163375.1). Lineage (NCBI taxonomy): Eukaryota > Metazoa > Arthropoda > Insecta > Lepidoptera > Crambidae > Conogethes > Conogethes punctiferalis. The sequence goes on along the minus strand of CM062083.1, from coordinate 18,607,810 downwards.
TGAAAATGCTTAAAAAAGCTATCAATGAAGAACTTTTTTAAATAGATAAATTAACTAGCAGCCCGCTCCTCGCTTCGCTTCGGATAAATCAATTATTTCAGCTAAACATTTCATACATTGTTGGTGTTTTAGGATTTTAGGAAGGACCTCTCATATTTTCTATCAATTAATATTACCTATACACATGCTTACAATGCTAAAATAAATGGATGCTAGAAACAAAATGAAGATATATTCGATTCGAAGGCTGAGAAATTACGTAGATACTTTTTTTTGTAAATAAATACATTCTATACATAGCAAACGCCAAGACCAATACAAGCAGACATGCGAAATGTTTATATCTCCAAACTAGCATAGCTTATCGCTCAGTGTCCAACCGTCCTACGTTGCACTACCGCGGCCAAGTCGCTCAGTAAGCGCGTCCATTACCCGCCGTCCGCGCGACCAGACCAGACTACGTGTAATTTGGCTGATTACGATACGCACCGACTGTGGGCGGGCGCGAATTTATTTGGCGTCAACACCAATTGGTTATCTTTCTGCTGTTATTGCCAACGCATTATTATAAGTTGCGATTTATTTTTTGTAACTGTTAATTGTATTCATTGTTGCTGTACTGGTAATGTGATACTGACTAATGTTGCCTAATATTTGTTCAGTTTCCGGATGTCATCGGCCTGTAGTATTTAGCTGCGCCTTCAATCGCGATGGCTGTACCGCCACTTGTTCTTCAACAGGATGCACCACGGGTAGGTGAGGGTGGCTTGGAGTGAAAAGATGATAGGCTGCTCCCTTGCATCACCAAGCGCGGCTAAAGCAAATCGCCTTTGTCCTATGTCCAGCAGTAGACATCTGCGGCTGCTAATAAAGTATTTTTAGACCTTAAGGTCACTAGGTAAGGAGACGAGCAAGTCGGATGATACCTTCACTCCCACAGTGAGAGGTCAGGTCAAGCTGAGTGCCTCCCGTGGTGAACGCATACAGTCTATAAATCACCAAATGACATTGTGCCAACTAATAAATTAATATCTTAAGTAATATTTTATGTTTATACTTAATTATTAAAAGGGAATTGATTGACCTGTGGTTCTACGCGATCAATCTTTTTACGCTACCGATGTTGCAAAATTCTTCCAATCTTTATATCAGTAAAAGTATCAGACAGAATAATAATTAATAATAATCTATGTGGGAATTAGTTTAAATTGTATTAGGTATTGAGAAAGTCAATAATGTTGTTTGAAGAAAGTTCTTTCCTCTACGTAAGCAGCGGATTAGCTGTTCCCCAGCATTGCAGAGTCTATTAGCGTCGGTAACCGTTTAACGTCGTTTTGGGGTGTAAGGGACCTATCATCTTTTCGCTCCAAGCCAACCTCACCTGCCCGTGGTGCATCCTGCCGAACATCAAACGAGGCGCTAGCAACCGAATGGCGGCGGTATAACCATCATAATTGAAGGCGTACCTGGTCTACTCCTACTCTACCTGTCTGGACCACCGAACACTTGGCGTAATACCCGTGAAATGACATCAGTCGCGGTTTGGGATCAGATCATCTGGCAACCGACTAGTGGCGGTATAATCATCACGATAGAAGTCGTAGCTAAATACCACAGGCCGATGTCGGGCAGCAGCGTCGCGGAGCGAGAAGCTAGTCTATCGCCAACCCGCCTGCCCAGCGTGGCGATTATGGGAATATCCTACAGATGTTTGCCTCAAGTGGCGAACAACTGGAGAGGCCTAACTGTTATAGGATGATGATGATGATGAATCGTTAAACATCAGATACCGTTTGCTCGACTGCCAACCTCAGCAATAAAAAAGGATTGTGGTTTTATCCTGTTAAAATTAGTGGATTATTAATTCACCAGAGCTATATGTGTGTTAAAGACCGGATTGTGAGGTACTCGTACTAGCTAAACTCAGTTCAGAGTTCGCTAGGCTAGGTATTATGTATGTAACTTTCGGCACACAAAACATGATTATTTTTATTACATAAATCACGCATTAACAATACTTAATAGGCGCTTATTACCAGTTATAATTAAACGTAATTAATTGAAAACTATACTCTGTTGAGTGGTTACCGAGAAGCATGATGAGCTTAATAATAGACCGCTTGACATAAAGGCGGTAATGATAGCCCGTGTTTACAACACGACACGGTACGCTACTTTGCAGTCATTGATGACTGGAGTTTCTAAATATTTATTTATTTATTTATAGAAGGTACACACACAGATTACAATCAATATAACAATGTTATTATTATTTCTATTATCTTATGGATCTAGACAGTAATCTAAATTTTGTGTACACAGCAAGAACTAAACTAAACACTCGCTAGTATAGGAGAATTTATAGGAGAATTTCACATTCTTCCATTTATGGGAAATGGGACAATAAGATCGTGCATCTGATGTTTCAGCGGTTAAGCGTGGTTTTCGATAGATGTAGAGGTGTATCACCGAAAACTTTCTGTCTCCGGGGCTGCTATTTAGTAATTTTGATTGGATTTGAACCGGGATCTCTGGGTCCCTAGCCGGCTAGCCATCTAGCCGTATTGTCACTCAACCATACATTATAGCTTACATCTTTAGAGCTGGACACCAGCAGGACACTTGCGGAAGACCAACGTCACATCGTCTATGCAACGCCGCGACACATGAAAAGCATTTTTGGGTCCTTTTTGGTGGCACATTTTACATGTTTGTATTTATTATAATATTGTGTTATGGATAAACGTAAATGTACAAATAAACCAATTTTATTTCTTTCTTTCTTTCTTATAAGAGCGTCAGATGCCATCTAATTCGTTTAATGATAGGTAATTGACCATACCTTTCACAGTTGCCTTTGAAAAGCTTGACCCGAAACTGTCATACATAGTGGCCACGTTATGGCAACGTATTTCTAGAAAGCCAGTGATAGTTGAGTCAGTGTCCAATTTCATTCGCGGGGCCTCCGGCCTGCGCCCGCCGAGGTCGGAGCGCAAAGGGTGGCCGTTGAGGCGGAGGCGCTCGCAGTATGGCGTGAGCGCCTCGAGACCGCCCCCTGGGGACGCCGCACCACTCAGGCCATTGGCCCCATCTTGGAAGAGTGGATGCGGCGCCCTCACGGAGTGGTGACGTACCGGCTGACCCAGGTCCTCACGGGACACGGTTGCTTCGGCCGGTACTTGTGGAGGATCAGGCGTGAACCTGATCCTCTATGCCGTCACTGCGACAGTGGCTCGGAGGACACGGCAGAGCATACGCTTAGGCATTGCTCTGCCTGGGCCAATGAGCGCTCCGTCCTCGTCACTGTCGCACAGGACCTCGATCTGCCGCAACTCTTGCGGCAGATGACGGCGTCGAAGGAGGTCTGGCGAGCGATGCTCGCATTCTGCGAGACAGTGATCTCGCAGAAGGAGGCGGCGGAAAGAGAGCGTGAGGCCGCGGTAGACGCGCCCGCTCTACGCCGCCCCCGGCCCGGGCGTCGCCGGAGGGCATACAACGCATCGTATGCCCTCTGAGCCTCTCCTTCGAGCCCCGAGTGGTGAGTGCGGGGGCGCGATCCACTCATAGGGGCGTAACGGTGTGGTGGGTGCAACCACACCGTTGCACGAGGTCCGCCTGGGGAGCACCGTATTGCTCCCCGGAAGCCGGGGGTAGGGGTATTTGCCCTCCCCGGACCAGGAGTGCTGGCCGCTTGTCATCTGCGGCTGGCCAGGGCATGCAGGGATGCGGCGGTATGCTTCGGCGTTGCCCGTGCCCTTGCAACTTGCTGCCCACTGGCGACACAGGGGGGTTTAGTGGGTGTACCCTCCCATTTCGGGAGGTGTGAGTCCCACACACCATGTCACCTCCCCCCGGAGGTGGCATGACGGTGTCTAATGCATTCCCCTCTAAAAAAAAAAAAAAAAAAAAAAAAAAAAAAGTGTCCAATTTCATCAGACGGGGATCGGTCGCATGATTCACTTACGCGTCTGGCGGTATTTTGGCGGCTTTTGTTCAAGGAATGGGACAGGTGATGCACACCGGATTTTCTTTTTTTTTATTTAAAACTAGCGACCCGCCCGCGCTTCGCTTCGGGAAACTAAATATAGCGTATGTTACTCAGTGATAATGTAGCTTTCTAATAAAAAAGAATTATTAAAATAGGTCCAAATCATTTTGAGTTTATTTGTTACATACAAAAATACCAAAAATACAAATCTTTCCTCTTTATAATATTAAGTAGTGTTGATGAGTTTGCGCTTGACTGCGAATACTGCGATTCCCCTGATGGTAAGCGATATCGCAGTCTGCGATGGTACGCGCTCGCTCAGCAAAAACTGGTTCACTCTCGCCTTGGACATCAGAAGATTATATCTCTCGGGGAACAAGGAGCCCGGCAAAGAGTTCCATAGTTAAGCCGTTCGCACTTTGAAGGTAGAGGCGAAACGCGCTGTGCGGGTCTTAGGAACTTGCACCATGTAACGGTGCCTATTCGCCGTATTCCTGCTCGTCGTAAGATAAAAAGGGGCAGGGGGGATCAAACTAAATAATTAAGTTAATATATTAAGTAGAAGCCTTGTTTTCAAAGTGTCAGAAACCACAAGTTTTTGGATTTAAAATAAAACCTCGTCTCATCCCGTGGGTGTCGTAGAAGAGTATTAAAGGAAGGAAAGAGGCGGAAGCGTTTACCTGGGTCCAAATAACACCTACTACGGCCGCCAACCCACCTGGGAAGTGTGGTGACTAAGGCAAATCCCCCCAAATGACAAATTGTCATTGGGGATATGAAGTAAAATGTCAAATTTGAATGAATGTCGAGGAAGTTTCCGAGAAAGATCTTCGCATTCGTGAATAGGCCACGGTGTAACGTGGCATGTCTTGGGCTATTTATTTATTTATTCAGCCATGATTAGTCTCGCGGCTAGGCGTTTTGAGAGACGCCACTCAATCTATGTATCTGCATCCAATCGTGTAGTGGGAGTACAAATTTCAAAATGAATAGTTAGTATATGAATTATAAAGTATATTTTTATCCTCATGTTTTATTTCATCAGTTCTTAGGAAGTTGTGTGATTCAGTGAAGGAAGGTTTAATCTTTTGAGGATCTTAATACGTATACTTACACTTTTATTTTGTGTAATATATGATGACACATCACCACAAAGACGTTAAAAAAGTCACTTTTTGAATATGTTGCATTTGCATGACTCTTAGAAAACCCACATTATGTTGAATAAGAAATATCCTTGATGAATTCACAGAATTAGTTTACTTATCCTGTAAGAAGTGAATTTCTTAGAAAGCTCCCTATAAGTACGATGTTTACTATCCATAGATAGTCAGATACTCTTTATTGCACACCAGAATTACTTAGAATTAGACAAAATATACAACTATTGAACAATTTAGGCGGTCTTATCGCTATGAGCCATGTTTTCCAGACAACCTTTGAGTAGAAAATATCAAGACCATCCAATCAATCAACTATCTAGGTGACCTATAGGGGCAGCGCAGACGACAGACTATCCGTGACGCACCCTTTTGCAATTATATGCAGTAACGCACACGACGCGCAAAAATCTGTCGCGGATATTTTACAGACACAACGCACACGACGCACATCTTCGAATAGTCTGTCGGCAGACCTAGACGCTCTTTTTAAATGTCTCAGACGCAGACTCTATCGCACAAAAGTGTGCCGTCTGCGCTGCACCTTAAACACATTTAATTACCTAAAAAACTAGAATCTAGTTCACCTTAGTACTATTGCTGTTACATTTCGTACGAGTGATCAATAAACATCAATTAAAAAATAACTATGGTAATCTACGACGCCATTGACGCGAGAAGTCATTCGATGATCACGATCCGCAATCTCGAGACAACTTTATTGAGCACTAAATGACCTAGGATTTAACTGACATTGCACTTAGGTGATTTAGATGATTTAATTAGTAGTTGAATAGATAAATAGACATACATACTATTCACAACCCATTATAGTTTGTCGCATTTATTTTCTTTTTGACAGTTCAATATTAGAAACGCTTTACGGCAGACTGACAAAAGCGACTTTGCCTAAACTATTTAGTATAGTGAATCGAAAACGGTCGGAATTTAAGTTTTAGAAGTAACCAGATAATTACATTAGAATGATAAGTATTCCACAATGTGGAAAAGTTGTTTTAATACAAGTTTCCGAATATTTCCGAATATTATTATATAGCGTTTTCTTTTTACACTCACCGCACACACATTTGCTCTCTGCTTGATCTAAAGGTTGACTGGTATAGAATGCTCCTAGCATTAAGTTCGCCTTTTGTACCATTTTGTGCAATAAAGTTTTAATAAATAAATAAATATGAGCGGAAATAAGCATTGGAAGTAGCAGTTGTGGGTACAGCAGCTTAATCTATCAAAAAAGACAAAACTGTATTAAATCACAAAGTATCTGTTAGACCAGTCATGATCTTATTGCCATATACGGCCGTACGGACCGGCCTTGGTTGCGCAATGTGAAGATCAACACTCATGTTTATTGATCTTTGCATTTTTCGTAATTAATGTGTAGGACTTTTTAATTTATTCGACGGTGAAATCAGTCAGATTGTAAGATTTTATAGTGGAAGTCGTCAAACTTAATATGTACATATAATATCCATTGATCTTGAAAATTTGTTCTAAGGTAGATCTTGTGGTATACATTTTTTTTATGTTAGAGGGGGCTGAAAGTCACCTGATGGTAAGTGATCACTTCAGTCGATAGACACCGCAACACCAGGGGAGTCACAGGTGCGTTGCCGGTCCTTGAGAAATCTGTAGGCTCGCTTTTTGAAGGTCCCTAAGTCATATCCACTAGGAAAAATTGTAGCCGGAAGCTATTACAAGAAAAAGCACTATATATATAATATTCTAGTAAAATTTAGGCGATTATATCGCTAATAAAGGATCTCTACATAGATACAGAACCTTTAGGTAGATAGAGGAAATGTGATTTGATAGAAAAAGCTTTACTATGTTATAGTTTTGGGCAACTTGGAGATATATCAGTCTGTCGCAGTAAACGTACCGACTGAACTAATTTAAATGAATTACTTGGTTTATATGTACACAGGGTTTAGAGTTTGAGAAAGGATATAAGATGCTTTTTTAGGTGAAGGCGGATGAAGTCGCTGGCACAGCTAGTCTCTCTTACTAAACTTCGTCTCTTTCACAAATAACATTTATTAAAAAATTTCCCGGACTTCATCGACAGCAGGATGCAGTCGTAACTTTAAAATACCTTTACTGGGTCACGTCTTGACAGTTCAACAAGCAGGAAATGCCATAATCATAATATAATCGGCGTGTCTTCTATAAATGATTGATTTATTACGGTATTTATAACAACGATTGAGTGTTAAGAATGCCTTAGGCTGTACGTCCATCAATACTGAGACGAAACATACTTGAGATACTTTTAATAGATCTCAAAACACGATTTACTCATTTATAACGCTCTGCATGCGACGTCCTTAATTAAATTACTTGTTAGACAGGAATTCAGCTATTTTGATGGAATTATAAATGCACACGTGTAGGAATAAATAAAATTGATGTGTTTGTTTGTAATGTAAAAATAATACTTTAATTTAAAACATCGCAACATTACTAAACCTATAGTTCCTAAAAGCTTTTAATGTTATCTCTCATCTGAGCATGTTTATATTCCGTAACATATACAGCTTTTCTTCTTTTATCACTGGCAAATTTTCATGTATACCATATATTAAGAGGTAGACAGACACCGTCCTGAAAAGAAAATATACCTAGTTAGTTGTATAAGTTAGTAGCTTTTATGTTTTTTATTTATTTATTTTTAATCTTTATTGCACAATTAAACTGTGTACAAAAGCGGACTTAATGCCACATAGGCATTCTCTACCAATCAACCATTGGGCTTAGCAGAAACTAATTTTGAAGTAGCAATGTACGTTTGCAGGCTGATGACGACGATGCTACCAGTGGACAAACGATTAATTACACAATTGAGAACGCCGCAATGTGTTCTTTAGTGCCAATAAAATGTAGAACTAGGCATTAAACTTTTCGATACCTCATTGTATGTAACACATCGTAATTGTTATCTAAGGTAACATCGCCACGCTTATTACATTTATGCAATAACACAGAGACTGATATTGTACGCCCATAACATTTGTCTGTACGTTTGTCAATATGATTCCGTTACGTCTGTATGTAAATGAGAAAGTATATCTGTTTGTTTATTTATTCAATTGCAATTGATTTCGATGTCTAAACTATTTGTTACCATATAAGGTCTTTCGAAAGCTAAATGGATGGGTATAAGCTGGTTTCGAAGTCAAGGAAGGACGTACTTAATGCTAGAAGCATTCTCTACCTTTAGGTTCGTGCAGAAAGTCGATTAAAATTTGTGCGCGCTAAGTAGGTATATAATAAAGAGAAACACACATTTTCTTTGGAATATGATAATAAGTATAATAATTTATTCGTTCTTGCCACTAATAATCAATTTCTTCCAGACAACATTTTGGAAGAGCAGAACATACATTCAGACGATAGTGGCGCGCACCAAGAGGTTTAGTTCTTCGTTCCTGTCTCGTGCTGTTAAGTCATGGACTGCCCTTCCAGCTCATATGTTTCTTTCCTCTTACAATCTTGAGTACTTTAGGCGGGGCGTGAAAAGGCATCTCAGTGGGCCTTCAGGGTGAGGGCGACAGGCGCGGTGGGTTTGTCCTTTTATACCTGTCGACCGACATTTTGACCTCACGACTGCTTGCCATCAGGTGGAGTGAGGTCATTTTGAACGTTCTTGTTATAAAAAAAGACCATATCATGAAATAGTTACGTCAATTGCTATTAATTATACACAGCCAGAACCGCAGGCAGAATCCAATCTTACAGAGTATCTTTCATCTACAGGTATAGGTCATCCGACGGCCCGTGAGAATTACTAGTCTCGCGTTTTAAACCGACCTTTGCGTCAAATGTTCGAGCTTTTGAACAAAACAGGTTGGCTATAATTAAGATAAATCATATTAGGCTAATTAGTCGTAGGCTGTGTCACTCGGGTGCCGCGTGACAGATCGTGATGCTGAGGTCACTCCCAATCTGGATATTTATAAGTTTAGCCTTTCGATCTTTTTGGAGCAACCTTGCTGAGAATCGAGATGTGTTGATGTCATTTCTTGTATCAAATAGAATAACACGTAGAGTAATCTACATTTATTAAAAATCTAGTTTTGATTGATAGATAAGATTTGCAGTAGCCGTGGTACATGTGATGATGTTCATTTTATTAGTTCCTTCTCCAATTTGTATGGTGATCTCTTTTAACCTTACATGCTTGTTAAAATCAAATAAGTTCACAAAAAGCCATTATGATAGTAGTCGTATGAATTAACTTTGGTTGTGTATCTGTTATTGTAAACGCTCGAACTACTGTAGGTAACGCCTAAGACTTTAGAGTAAGTCTTAGGATTTACCGACTTGAGATCTACTTTTTGAGAGAAATTGTTTGTTCTTAAAGGACGGGGGCCCGCGGGCCCGTGTGACTTTATAGCACAGATAGATGCTGAGATTAATTATTATTCCATGTATAGATTTTACTATATTGCGGAGAAAAGGCACGGTAGCTGGTTAAAAAATATTTTTTTATTTTTTTTATTAAATACCAATTAAAAAAAAATCAACAATAATATTAAACATTAATATAAATACAATTTAATAAAATGGTGTTTAAACACCTACATACCTATCAATTTTTTAAAAACTGTCGTAATATTTATGTCTGCCTCCAGAATGAGACTTATTAACTGCGATCACAAATTAACATTTTAACTACATTTATTTTGTTTACAAGCGCAGGCTAACTACCAAAATAATTCTTCTTCAGCAAGTACGTTAATCATTGAATCTGTAAGACGAAAACAATGAGAGATGAGTAATTTACAAGGTGGTCCGTGATTCGCGACAATAAACCATCCACCTGTCTCGCACATCGCTTGAGGCGGCCACTCCTGCGCAGGTACTGGCGGGCTCGAAAGCGTTAAGGATTTATGTAAAAGGACGAGAAATTAAGCATTTACAAAGACAGTTTGAAACTCAGTATTATACTAAGAAACTTGTGCAGTTGCTCTTTTCAGAGAAATTTTCAACAGTTATAGCTTAGTCATTAAAGTGCAACAGATCATTAAATGACACATCTGGATCAGAATAGACCAACCCGCAAAAGAGGCCAGATTAGTCATCCTTTCACTCAACCATAATAATGGGAATGTAACGACCCGCCACATAACGCCATCACCTCGGAGACATTTTAGTGAGCATGACTACTTAAGCTACTTACAAACTGCTAAGAGTTTGTATAAGAACTTCAAACTACTGTAGTAATTAGGACTATAATCGTAGAAGCAATCATCATCATCTTCATTGCAATGAATAATGAATGAATGAATTGACTGGCTCGGTGGCTCATTTGGTAGTGACCTCTGCCCTCTGAGCCAAGGGTCGTGGGTTCGATTCCCGCACAGTACAAACATTTGTGTTCATGAACATGTGTGTTTGTATTGGTCTGGGTGTTTTCTATGTATAATATGTATTTATTTACAAAAAAAAGTATCTAAGTAAGTTTATCAGTTGTGTAGTACCCATAGTACAAGCTTCGGCTTAGTTTGGGGCTAGGTGGCGCTGTGTGGCCCAGCGTAACATGTCGTGGGTTATTTATTTATTTATAATGATCTTGCAAACATCCACTGCTGAACGTAGGTCAGGCCCATTTGAGGGAATTTGCCTTAGTCACCACGCCTTTCAACTGGTATACTGGTATTTTCCTTGCTTAGGCAGGCAGCGTTTGTGGTGTCATGGCAGTTATAGTTTTAAGGCGCCATGGCACCACCCCATAAGGCGCCTGATGGAGGGACCGGGGTTTTTAGTGGGTATGTCCTGCCTCATCAACACCTTGAGGCAGGAGAGTCTCACATACCCTGCCACTCCCTCAAGAAGCGGGGATGCATAATCGCATTTTCCCCGGAAAAAAAAGTCACCACGCTTGGCAGGCGGGTTGGTGTCCGCAGTAGTTTGTATTTGTACCGAGGTAAACGCTGCTGCGCCTTTTCTGATATTCCCTTAGTCGTTTTCTACGACACCCACGGGATAGGATGGGCGGTCCTATTTTAATTCCGGACACCACATGGACAAAAGCAGTAAAATCTGTATTTATTAATTAAAATGGTCCTTGAACCACTCGCACTGAACATATTCTTTAATTGATTTATTGCGAGACCATTAAGCCGGCTACCAACCAATTTTGATCATTTAGAGTTTCTTTAACACCGTATAATTACGTTGTATTAAGCAATTTAATATCGATTATTATTAAAATGTTTTCTGATAGAAGGACTTTGAAGAAAGAAGCTTAAATGGGATTAGCAAAGCGTGTGGAGAATCATCTATAAGGCGTATTTATACTTTTAATAATATGCACAATTTCTGGAAAATTTATAAAATATGTCTACTTTTTAATTATTGTAAACTGTTATTAAAATCTTACCTTTATTTTTTCTTATTTATTGTTTTGTTAGTTTTCTGTTACTTGTACTAAAATATTGTAATTTTGTTTAATAATGAGCTTTAATTTGTGATTTGTGTGCGCCAAATAAACTGTTTTTCTTTCTTTCTTATGCAAAGTCTATTTATTTGTTTGCTGGCTTTTCTTTGTCCACCATAATGATGGACCAAAGTGCACCAAGTGCACAAACAAACTTTGCCACCAAGTTATACTTTGCCATTACCTTAATATTAGTTTCTGCGTAGCCCAATAGATGACTGTTAGGGAATGACTTTGTGGCAATAAGTCTAGCTCAGTCCACAAAAGTGGACTACTTTATTGTGCAAAATTTTTTTTAAATAAATCGATTTTGAGTACCGACTGTCTCAAAAATTTGCTTCATACGTCTTGGAGCTGCTAATAAAATGATGTTTTTAAAACTGATCGAATTGTATTATCATTACAAAACGATACTTATTCAAGCGAAATTGGTAGAAGAAAACCTGGGGAGTCTGGTTGTCATTAACAAAAATATATGATGACAGCAGCAATATTTATGTTGTTGATTGTACCGTCAACAGATTCGCGAGGCATTGTGGCGATGTGACGAAATGCTGAATAATGCGAATGCTTGTAGTATGTGAGCGGCTAAAATTTTGACACCAACTATACTAGTAATCCCTCCCCTGACCGAAATTCAGTCACAGAGTACAATATCCAAGTTAACCTGCTTGCTTGGCAATAACCGTACACTTTTTTTTATAGTAGCTCGACATAATGGCTTCCCTTCGCTTGATGGAAAGCGAAAGAGAAGCCCTAGTCGCTGTGACAACTGGCCAGTAACTGGTTAGTTACCTGTCAGTTGCCACTGCCATGCTGGCCCAACTCTAACCCCCCCACGAGCTCCGGAAACCCTACTCACCAGCAGAAACACGACACGGAGGTCATTTTACTGCGGTATTCTATAGGGTCCTTCCCCGGATCTGCAGCTCAATTCGAGCGAAGATTCGCTATGCCCTACCTCTCTTATAGGGTGGAGGTCCTTCCCCGGACACTTAGCGAAACACGATGTATGATTCGAGATCAGTGCTTCGGGTTGTGATTGGCTTGTATGAAGCTTATGTAATTCACAAGAACTTGTGTCTTGGATGGGACCAAGCTCCTAACTGAATCTCGGCCACAATGGCCAATCTCGATGGACACGAGCCACTTTGGCAGGTACAACGCAGGATATTAAAATTTTACCACATGTTTGCAATAAACTATTTGAATTTGACGTCCTATCGGACGTTCTAGGTACCGCTGGAGCGACGAGGTCGAGAAGGATCTGCGCGAGCTCGGCGTGACGGATTGGCGGGAGATGGCGCACGACAAATCGAGGTGGCGACGTGTGATATCGAATGTCAAGACTTTGGGTCACTGTGCACAATTAGTTAGTAGTTGTACAAGTGTGTGCGCAAACAACTGAACTCTCTTTTACTTCATTCTCAAAATCCGTGACAACATTTCGACACGATCGGAGAAAGATCAGGCGCAGGCCCAACGGCTTACCATTCTTTTCGATGGACAGAGATGCATTACCGCCCACTTCCTAACTCGGAGTTCCTACTGAGATAAGTAGGTACGCTTTAATGTACATTATAACAACTGGCTTAGATTAGAACTAGGAAAGTATAAAAAGCTGCGCAATTAGGGCGATCTTAAAAGAAAATAGCAAGACAAGATGGGAAGGGTGAGGTGGTGGAGTCCGAACGATATAGGTAATTTCTTTACAGAAAAATCAGGTACTAACTTTTGGTCCAACCCTGGATTTGAAGCCGCATTCTCATTATTCAAGGGCCTGCGACCACTTGACCAATGTAGTCAGACATCAAACAGCGTGTAAGTTATGTAAACTGTGCAAAGCACCCTCAAGGAGTGCTCAAAATCTAATGTGTCGTAGAGTAGCTAATAAGGCTACTACCAAATGAGGCAATATTTCTTTACATTGACGTCGTTATTACTCAGAGTCCAAGTCATCTATCAAGATCGGTGGACCGCCAGCTGCGTTCGGCCGAGCATTCTCACCTGCAGCGTCCATTTGTTATCGGGCATACTATGTGGGCCGTAATAGTGACGCTGGCATTGTGTGTGACGAAACGCGATTCACAAGTCGGGCGCACGCGGGCATTGATGCAGAGCTAGTGCTGTGGTTAGTTGTTGAGAGATTTGTTAGGATATCGATGATGAAAATATCTCAAGACCACGCTGGGCTATACAGCGCTGTCTAGTTCCAAACTAAGTACTACCTACTGCTACTAGATAATACTGCTTCTACATAAATAAAGGGGCTTAGCGAGGAGTCACGTGCAGGCTGTGACTGTGGAGCCTCAATGCAGACCATGGAGCATCTGCTCATCTGCCGGATGTGCCCTACCAAGCGACCGATAGCGGTGTCCAGGTCGCAAAGCTTTGTATAATCTAGATGGGTTCTATATAATCTGGATTTCGACAGGCTCGGTGGCTCATTTGGTAGTGACCTCTGCCCTCTGAACCAAGGGTCGTGGGTTCGATTCCCGCACAGTACAAACATTTGTGTTCATGAACATGCCTGTTTGTATTGGTCTGGGTGTTTTCTATGTATAATATGTATTTATTTACAAAAACAAATGTATCTAAGTAAGTTTATCAGTTGTCTAGTACCCATAGTACAAGCTTCGGCTTAGTTTGGCGCTAGGTGGCGTTGTGTGACCCAACGTGGCATGTCTTGGGTTATTTATTTATTATTTCCATTGACACGAGAAGAAGAATCGTAAGATACTGTAAAGTTAAATTAAATGCCTTACATCGATCTATATTATAGTTGTTACTCTTACACACAGCACTATCTAATATTATATTCAGTTGACATAATACGAGGTGCGCATAGGTCAGTGATGATGCGGAGATAGAATGATAGCGTTGGTCTGAAGTGAAATAATGAAACCGCTTACGTCACACATTGTACGGCTCGAGTGCATTGCATGAGTCAATACACATATTGGCTGTTTGATCTCCAGCTGGGCTAACTAGTATACAATGGTACGATTGGTTATTGATGGTAATTTTATTCTCTATGCTTCGTTGGTTTAGTGGATGTAAGCGCAATAAAGCTTAGCTCACGAAGTTGAGTTACTTCTTCCATAGAAATCACCGCCCATTTCTTGGGGTAACCCCAAGGATTTCTATTCTTTTCCGTCAAGCAAGGAAAAATTGGCAGATTTATTGTTACTAAGTTCGTCAGTATCTATTTCTGAATACTATATAGCTGGACTTCAACATCCAATCACCGTATTTTTCCGTTGGTTACAGAACGTTGACATCATTAACATAACCGATGATAAAATTAATATTCAACTAATCTCTCGACCGACTGGGATGAGATAAAACTAGACTTTTATTAATGATCGCATGTATTGATAACTCGATTCACCTTGGGGCCTAAAAAGAGCATCCTTTTTGTGAACTTTGACTGGTATTATTGAATATTGTTCATATTAATAAAATACACCATCTTCCTAGAGAATTCAGCTTCTCACGTAAATATACGATGTAGGTCTTGTTGCATTCGTGATAGATGTATGATATAAGACATAGGTGTTACTGATAATCAGATCAAATCAAAAATCTAATAATATGACACTTTTTTAAATACCAAGCCTAGCTATGTAAATAATTTCAATCGTAAGATGACGATTCCATACTTCGGATTATGTTTAATTGGATAACGGACACCTGAGTTATGTTTTCACTCCTATCTAGCAGAGAATATCCACGGCGGTCCTTTGTATATGTGTAAGGTATTACCATCTCTACGTGATTTACCGCTGTACCTGAAATTCGGCCAAGAGAGCGCTAAATATAGACACTTATTACCACACTTTAAGTCCATCAAATTCGCACTCCATAATTACCAGCGTGTTTGCAAACGTATCTATTTTTAAATGTTACAAAATGACAATGTAATCATGCTCGGAATCAAAGCCTCGGGCCGCGACGCATCCATGATGTCATTTACCTCTGACCCGATCGCTATTCCTAAATTGCATTGTTGAGGTGTAGCTATATGCATCTGAGGGAATGCACAACGTGGAATGCTTGAATTGTCTTAGATGGTAGATATATTTTTTTTAATGACAGAGATGGCAAACGGGCCTGAAGGTCACCTGATGGTAAGTGATCACTTCAGCCCATAGAGACCGCAACACCAGGGGAGTCACAGGTGCGTTGCCGGCCCCTGAGAAATCTATAGGCTCCCGTTTTTAAAGTCCCGAAGTCATATTCATTTGGAAAAGTCGTAGTAAGAAGTTGATTGCTTAAAACCGTTGCATGTGGCGGAAAATTGTGCGCGAAATGTATCGAGGACTTCCAACTATCAAGATGATAAGGATAAAATCTTGAATTGGTACAAGAGGAACGGTGATGGAAAATAGCAGCTGGTATTAGATTAAATTAGATGGAACTCTTGATAAAGATATTCTTTATTTGTTTAATCATCTTTGAAAGCTTTTGAATGTCGGACAACCCTTATCCAATGATTGGTGATCCCGTTGTCACATTAGTTTTAGCACTTTGGCCAAAAGCGCGAATCCAGGTCGGGTCAATTTAAGAAATGGTCTTTTCTAAATAGTCCCTGGACTGGGTATCCGGAGACAGGGGTCTTCAGATAGCTGCAGATAATATTCCCAGTCCCAGTCATCATTAACGAGGTATGCTGTGGTCGACTGCCAGTCTGATAAACATAACCTATGAGAAGCTGAACTGAATGAACATTCATCATCATTATCAGTCCCTTACAGTCCACTGCTGGACAGGTTGGCATTGTTCCCCACTAAGATCGATTTTGGGCTAACTTTTGGGATGTAAGGGAGCGCCTATCATCATTTCGCTCCAAGCCAACCTCACCTGCCCGTGGTGCATCCTGCCGAATAACAAACAAGGCGCTGGCAATCGACTGGTGGCGGTATAACCATCACAATTGAAGGTGTAGCTAAATACCATAGACCGATGACGGGCAGCAGCGTCACCGGAGCGAGAAGCTACGCCCTGGTATCGCCAACCCGCCTGCTCAGCGTGGCGATTCTGGGTATATCCTCCACATGTTTGCCCTAAGTGGCGAACAATTGGAGAGGCTTATGTCCAGCAGTGGACTGTAATATCGTTATTAAGTTATCAACGTGTAGCTCTGTGAAATGACATTTACAC
This sequence comes from Conogethes punctiferalis, assembly GCA_031163375.1. Taxonomy (NCBI): domain Eukaryota; kingdom Metazoa; phylum Arthropoda; class Insecta; order Lepidoptera; family Crambidae; genus Conogethes; species Conogethes punctiferalis. Next base: position 18,591,039 of record CM062083.1, on the reverse strand, counting down.
GTATGTTTATAGCTAGACGAGCATGAAACCGCTACTTATATTAAATTGTTGTTATTTGAGCGAGGCCATTTATGATAATTTAGTTTTGTATTGTAGATGAAATCGTATTCTAAGTTGCATGTTTAGTCCTAAAACGAATATGGGATGGTGCATTCGATTTAGGTAGGAAATCAGAATTAAATACTCGTACAATAAACAAACGTAATGTATGACGCCCTCAGGCCAGGTGGAGTGACGATTTGCGCAGGACGGCTGGCAAGTGCTGGATGCGAGAAGCCCAAAATCGACCTAAGTGGCGAACATTGGGGGAGGCCTATGTCCAGCAGTGGACTGACAAGGGCTGATGATGATGATGATGACAATAAACAAATGCCTAGGAGAGGCCTATGTCCAGCAGTGGACTGACACGGGCTGATGATAGTGATGAAACAAATGCGCCAAACTCATTGGTCTAACTAACCTTTAACGCTTAAGACTCCCACATTCCACACCTGGTAATTACTAGTAATCTGATGTCCCTAGGGACATCTTCCGCTCTTCTTCTTTCTTTTGGGAAATCTAAATTACCCCGGCTGGGAATCAAACCCAGAACATTGAGAACGTTCAAGCTTTAGGATTAACATTGCGCCACAGAGGGCGCCATAAATGTGGGAATGAAATAAAACCCGAGTTTGAAACAGTAATTAAAGATATATTGTTCGATACGCGACTTAGGTTTTGTGAAGATGGCGGATGACAGGATTGACAGGAAAGCGGAAGTGGCGCCACGCAGCCTGGCGGCCAGAAATTGAACCAGCGCGCCCACAGATTATGTTCTATTTGTAACATCCTCCCTAGAACATAATCCCATCTTCTTGGAGCAATATACCAGCATAGCGGGGGTAGTAGGCTTGGTTAAGATGTCTGCAACCATCTCTCCAGTCTGTACATAGCGCACGATGAACTGCCCACTGTTTATCCTGTCGCGTATGAAGTGGTGCCTCACATCGATATGCTTTGTCCTGGGTTGATAACTGTCGGAGCCTGCAAGTTTAATACAACTCTGATTATCACAGTACACAATCATACCCGGAGATTGGGGATGTGGCCAGAATTCTTCCTGTAATTGTAAAAGCCACAGTCCCTCTTGAATACAAGTTGACAGCGACATGTACTCTGCCTCGGTAGTAGACAGAGCGGTTGTAGGTTGGCGTTTCGAGTTCCAACAAATGGATCCTCCCTGAAACAGAAATGTATATCCTGTGCATGACCGTCGATCGTCATGGGAGCTTGCCCAGTCGGCATCACAATATCCATGAGTTATTCTCTCTTCAAGATTCTGTTTATAAGTCAACTGAAAGTCTTGAGTGCCTTTTAAATAACGCAATACACGTTTTAACGCCATCCAATGTTGCATTTCGTGTTGGTTATTAAATCTACTGAGAAAATTCACAGCATAGCTTATATCAGGTCTTGTACCTTGTGAAATGTATAACAAACAGCCAACCAGTTCTTGATAAGGAACATTAGTTATGATATTTTCCATCTTATTTGTACTATATAATTTTTCATTTAAATCCATTGGACTCTTCACTGCTTTGCATTCTGACATACCAAATTTATACAAAACTTCTTGAATATATTTTCTTTGGTCCAGTCGAATAATTTTCCTGCTCATATCTCTTTCCACATGAAGACCTATGAAATAGGTTAGCTCACCTAGGTATTTCATTTTAAATTTATTACACATTTGTTCCTTAAAATTCTGAAATTCTGATCTATTATTGCTCAGAATAATTAAGTCATCGACATATGTGGCAACAAAAAGTATGCTGTTTTCAGCTGATACTCTGAAATAAACACATAAATCCAATTTTGAGCGTGTCAAGCCAAATTCCTTTAAAGCAGCATCCAGTTTTTTATTCCACTGCCTGCTTGCTTGTCTCAATCCATAGAGTGATTTCTTTAGTAAACATACCTTCTCACCATGTTCATACATGGGCGGTTGAACCATGTATATTTCCTCTTCAATTTCTCCTTGAAGAAACGCGGTGACAGCGTCCATATGATATATGTCCAAATCATGTTTTACTGCAATTGCCATTAGATATCTCAGTGAGGTGAGCCGAACAACAGGTGAATAAACTTCATTGTATTCTGAACCTCTCTTTTGTGCACAGCCTTTTATAACCAATCTGGCTTTGAACTTGACAATTTCTCCCCTTTCATTGGTTTTCCGTTTAAATACCCATTTACAGGGGATGGCACGCTTATTCGGTGGTAATTCGGACATTATCCAGGTATTATTTGCCAACAGAGACTTATACTCTTCATTCATAGCTTCCTGCCATTGCTGTCTCTCTGCACTAGACATAGCTTCCTCAAGCGTTATAGGGTCAGTTAACTGTGTGGCACACATAAAATTATTTTCTTCAATATTCATCATATTATTCCGATTTCTTCTGTGTGACCTCAATGTAATATTTGTGTGGGGTAAATTATTCAGTATATATTCTTCACTTATATCCGGATGATAACTGTCATCAATATCATTGTTACAACTGTCAAAAGAATTGTTACTCTGTGGTGACAAGGTGCTATCAGTTCCTTCAGCCAAAGACGAGGAAGTTGTTTCTGTAACATTAATATGTTCATTATCTGATTCAGGACAGTCAGGAGTAATCTCCACTAGAGCAGGTTGTGGTTGTTTTGAATAATTTTCTAGTAATGCTACATTCTTCTGTTCATTTTCCAAAAATGTTACATCTCTACTGATTGTAAACTTTTTATGTTTTTGATCATATAAACGGTAACCTTTAGTGTTTTCACAATAACCCAAAAATGTCATTTCACTAGACTTTTTGTCCCACTTTAACCTTTTTTCTTTGGGCATGTGTACCATAGCCTTTGCTCCAAAAATTCTCAGGTGTGAAATATTTGGTTTTTTACCTGTCCACATCTCTTCCGGCGTAGTCTCTCCCAAAACACGTGAAGGTGAACGGTTTACCAGATAGGCTGCGGTGGCAACAGCTTCTGCCCAATATCCTTTTGACAGTTTTGCATCGAACAGCATACACTTTGCCCTTTCCACAAGAGTTCGGTTCATTCGCTCTGCGACTCCATTCTGCTGCGGTGTGTAAGGGGTAGAAGTTTGATGCTTTATGCCGGAATCTGTCAAAAATTTTTTAAAAACTCTGTTAGTATACTCTGTCCCGTTATCGGATCTTAGAATCTTAATTTTTCTATCTAACTGATTTTCTACCTCATTCTTGAACTGTTCAAATATTTCCTTCAAATCAGTTTTATTTTTCAAAAAATACACAAATACTTTATGAGAATAGTCATCAATCAGCGTCATGAAATATTTGGCTCCACCAATAGATTGAGTTTCCATGGGGCCACACAGATCGGAATGTATTATGTCTAACAATCCTTTTGCTCTGGTATTTGAATGAGGGAATGGTAACCTTGTTTGTTTAGCTTCTGCGCAAGGTATACAGGTTTGAATTTCTTCCCGTTTTGTTATGTGAATACCTTCAGCACAGTTTTCTAACTTTAAAACATCAGCCCTATTCAAATGCCCTAATCTTCGGTGCCAAATATCCAAGTTACCTGTACTTCTACTATCTGCTGTTGCATATGCACTTGCATTTCCTGCGACTGTGTTGAGCCTATACATGCCATTCACCAGTGAAGCAGTAGCAAGAAGTACTTTGTTGGAATTATAAATTTCACAGCCCGTATCAGTGAATGCCACCAAACATCCACTCTTTGTTAGCTGACTTACCGACAGTAAGTTAGTGCTTAGGTTCGGTATAAACAGAACATTCCTCACCTGAATGAGATGCTCCTCTTTGCTAGTAACGGTGGTAAGGTTTACATTACCCATTTCCTGCGCGGAGACGACATCATTATTTGCAACTGTAATTTTCTGTACCGTTGATGGTTGTTTATCATACATCCAGTCCGCTCTGCAAGACATGTGCATGGATGCACCAGAATCCACATACCAGTTGCTGTCATTTACTGAAAAATAAGCTGAAAAAACTGCAAAGAAATTGTTCTCCTTTTTTTCATTATTTTTCTTCATTGTACATTGAGATTTATAATGGCCATACTGATTGCAATTATAGCAACGGGGTCCTTTTCCTTTACTATTATACTTCTGCTGTTTACTTCTATGCCTTGTATATAGTACAGAGGACTCTGAAACCTTTACTTCCTGTAACAATTTTGTTTTTATGAAGTCGGAGGAAATGGCTATACCGGAACTCTCAATTCCCATAATCATGGGCTTGTACGTCTCTGGTAGTCCTGCAAGCATGAGCGTCCCCAGCCACTCATCGTCTACCTTGAAACCTATGTTTCGCAACTTATGTGCGGTCGACATGATTTTCGAGACATATTCTTCGACATTGATGCAACTTTCCAAAGATGTATTTATCAGATCTCTTAGTAATCCCACTTTTCTTGAAAGCCCCGAGTCCTGAAATGCTTTTTGAAGGTTTTCCCATACTTCCCGCGCACTGTTCGCTTCTTCAATGTGAACGAAATTAGCGGGTTCTACTAGTAAAATTATTTTGGACTTGGCTTTCACATCCTTTTTCGGGTCAACATCTGTGTTATCCAACGGGTCGACACAGCACCATAAATCTTCGTGTTCTAAATAACTTTTCACGGCAAACCTCCACGTATTGTAGTTTTCTCTGCCGGACAATTTTTCTATTTGTAGGTTATTCATTGTCACCGGGACGCCGGTTTTCAACAATGCGGTACAAAATAATTGTAGCAGATTTTTACAAAATATTCCTGAAAAACTATTCCAAACAGGTATATGAGACGGCCCATAACCTGTGGGAATGAAATAAAACCCGAGTTTGAAACAGTAATTAAAGATATATTGTTCGATACGCGACTTAGGTTTTGTGAAGATGGCGGATGACAGGATTGACAGGAAAGCGGAAGTGGCGCCACGCAGCCTGGCGGCCAGAAATTGAACCAGCGCGCCCACAGATTATGTTCTATTTGTAACAATAAATTACTGGATTAAGGAGTTATTATCAATATAAGGGTTATGGATTGGCTAGGTAAAGCATTGTGTATAGTGCAGAGGCCCGGGTTCAATTTCATGTCGAGTGAATTCAACAAACGCAATTGCTGAAATTGGCTTGAGTCTGGGTGTTACGGAAGCGTCCAGCCATAATATTAATCTAAAAAATGTAATTATCTTGCAGTCATGTTTAATAATTGCGAATTGTACTTATTATTGTTTTATTTATATTTTGACATTTAAACTGATTGACATTCTTTAATTAGCTTTGTCTTACGTAAATTAGTATTACGTTTTGACATGTTATAGTAAACATACTAGTGCCTTGTGAAACTGTAAGCCAGTAAAGAACAAATGAATGATTGAATCAATAAACTTAGTACGAATAGCCCGAGTTAAATCCTTACTTTGAGAACAGATGATCGGTGTGCAGATAAATGCATCATTTTATCTATCATACATAACACCTAAGTATTTTAACTATAATTATTTACATGTATAACATATCGATGTATTTCAGAAAATGTATGTAACTATAACCCGGAAAAACGGGGTGAGCTAATTAAAACATTTTAGAAATAAAAATTACAATAATTTAATGTTAGCTTATATCAAATAAACCAAGAAGATATTTTTCGGATAAAGACAAATCGCGACAAATGTAGGTGACCTTTGCATAATCCCGCTAATTGCAAAAACAAATATTACCAGATCTAGTTCACACTCCCGGATTTATTTACACTATTAGGCGAGCCAACCTCTAAGTTAAAGATCGTAAAACCGCCAACCGGACATGTCACAAGGAACCTTTACAGCCGAAGATGTTACTCGGTTCAAATGTCGCGTCCTTGCGGAGACGCGCCGCGGCGTATAAATATCGGGCCCGGCCACCACTCAGCATCAGTCGCTCGATTGACTTCATCCATTACAAACAAACAAACCAAAACCAACCAATCAAAATGAAATCTGTACGTATTGAATTTTGGTTTTGGAATGATTTCAAATTCGAATCGTTCTTTTTAAATTCGTCTTTATAAAAATGTGTCAGCGCCCGGTTCCGGTTTCAAATTTGAACCTTGTGCTTTTTAAACCATTCATCGAAATCGTGCCAGCGTTCGATTCTAATTTCAAATTTTAGTTAATCTCTTGTGATTTTTCTAAATCGATCGTGTCATCCACCGATTCTGATTTCAAATTTGTTACTAAATCGTGCTTTTTTTCTTAATTTCTTCGGCAAATACGTGTGCAGCAAGTCATCATGTGCTCTTTGTGGTTCTTGCAGTTCATCGTCCTCGCCCTCTTCGTCGCCGCCGCCCTCGCCGCGCCCGCCAACCCCGACGCCGACGCGCAGGTCCTCCGCTACGAGAGCGACAACATCGGAGTTGATGGATACAGCTATGCGTAAGTCATCACTTATCATATTTATACATACTATCTCTCAAATATGCATTCACATGCCAGTATCATTTTCAATGCACTTACAAGTCTGATCCTAATAATCATGGTTTCAAATTAATGCCCTGATCTGTTTTTTCATCCGTCCTCTATAGATTGCTCTCGTATTAGAACCACTTAAAGGCTCGAAAGTTCAATATCACCCTATGACTTTAATCCAAAGCAAATTGTAACTGTCATTTCTTCAACAGCGTGGAGACCTCCAACGGAATCTCCCAGCAGGAGCAGGGTCAGCTGAAGAACGCCGGCTCTGAGAACGAGGCCATCGAGGTCCGCGGCCAGTACTCGTACACCGGCCCCGACGGCGTGGTCTACACCGTCACCTACATCGCCAACGAGGACGGCTTCCAGCCCCAGGGCGCCCACCTCCCCCAGGCCCCTTAAGCCACCCACCACAACTCCTCGTCTAGTCCAAAAATACTCAACTCCCCCATACCCTCCTTTTCCCTTGTTAAGCCATCCAAGCGATCTGTGATACGATCCGTTGTTAATAAAACGATTTAAGTTTTAGTAATATTTTTGTCGTTTCATTGTCTAACCATTATAAACCACTCATCATCATTCTTCAATCAATTAATTAGTTTGCTGCATCAAGAGCATCACATAATTCAATCATCTTTCGATCAATCACTTCTTTTATTTCAATTCTTTTTGGAGAGACTTCATCATTCGCGCCATGGTCGCATTATCAGGGATTGCCACAATGTGCATTCTTCTTCCATTCGTTTCTATTAGTTTTTAAGTCCAATCCACTTTTAAAGAGATAATACCATAAAAATTTTAATGGAGCTTAAAAATGCCTTAACTGACTTAGTCGCAATTTACAGACTCAAAGAACCATCTTTAAATTTTTATCAGTTGTCTACTTCATTTTAAACCTTAGTCATCTCTAAAGTAACGATGACCTTTGATATTAGATTCATTATTGACAATGACATGCCTTTAAAGTAAACCGATTCCAACATGCTACCTTAAGCAACACATTCCATTAGAACACTATACGATTCAGATTACAAAATTAACATAAAACCGAAGATGTCACAACTAAAATGGTCTTCTGAATAGCTTTAACATTCCTGTGAGAATCCGTAGCTGAATAAAGGAGTTAACTGTACTAGAATGTTTAGATAATGATCGAACATGACTTGATATGGAATACAAATTAGATAATAGTTGCGCGTTTGAATATATTTAAGACACTTATAACTTAACTTAAATACATCTAAACTTAGATGAGACGTGTAACGCTTTTTTATAATAGTACAGAATAGTAGCTCTCGCTTAATGCAAAGCGAAAGAGAAGCCCAAGTCGCTTCGTTAGGACAAGGAATCAAATCAAATCAATAACTTGTCACTTGCTGGATCTATATTGGATCTGCGTGTCGATACACGCAGATCCAATATAACTCTGGAAATCCTACCGAGTCTTTCGCCATATAGAAGTTGAAGTCTTAAGAAATCCCTAAATTCACTCTTACGACATCCTCGAGAAGAGATAGGGATGTCATTTGTATTGTTTATCCATCACCAGAGGACAAAGAACATAGTTTTCAACAATGATATCATTTTCGAGTTACGAAATCAGGAATAACTTAAGCTTATTCCATAAGCGGATCTGTCCATCTTTACACATTATTGTTAATACGTATGGTAATTTACGACCCGGCTGACCTTCCACAATGGGATGTCTCGGTGTCACTTTGCTCATTATAATTTTAAAGTTACTATTCCACTATCCTTGGAATCCTAATTTCTGTTGAGATATTTAAGGCGATGACAAACATGTAGGAATGATTTTGTTTGGCTGTTTGTGTAGACACGTGTAGGTACTATACAGGTTATTGATACTATGTAGTGTCAATAACCTGTAATTAGGTGTAGGACTAGAAATTATTATTTGTATGATAGTTGACCAGGATGCATGGTCGATCTTTTCTTATTGCTTTCTTTCAATAATATTGGGTGCAGCTCAATGAAAAAAAGGACTTATAGAATAAGCCTTAGCTTTAACTACTAAGTATAGAAATCATGTTTTGACAACTTACCTACTTAAAAATATATACTTATATCTATATTATTAGTACACAGATGCTTATCACTCATCAGAACAATCGATCAGTAAAATACTAGTCAATAGCTAGTTTAAATATAATGATTCCAAAGTCTGTTTATTAAGTCTTTAACTGCTCAGTAACATGAGACAAAAGAATAAAATAAACTATTGTTTATGCTCACCGCTTACGGCCGCAGCGGTTAACGTATTAATTACCAACTGACACTGTAGATATGTTTATTATAAGGGCTTTAAAGAAAACTACGCATCATGCTTGCTAGAACTGTGTTTTACAATCAGATTATGTTTTTACCTCTATTAGTATTTAATGTTCACTACCAAAAAAAGAAAGAGCCGTGGTAGCCTAGTGGTAAGATCGTCGCTTCACACACATGAGGTCGTCGGTTCGAATCCGCGCGGGGCACGCACCTCTGGATTTGCAAAAATCTATGTGCGGAATTATACCACTAGCTTAGCGGTGAAGGAAGAACATCGTGGGGAAACCTGCACATCCAATTTAATTCTGTATGTGTAACCATGATCCAAATATGTCTGGTTCCCCTTTCTGAGGGTTACGAAGGTCAGATGGCAGTCGCTTCAATGTAACCAGTCTCGCTAAATCAAGGATCATGGTCAAAGCGGACCCTGGGCCTCGAGGCACAAACCGGGACAACGCTAAGAGGATGATGATGTTCACTACTAAAAAAAAATAACGTGTCCATGCGTTTGGGAGTACGAGGACAGCACGTTATACTTAAGATAAACGCTTTTGCGTTCGGTGTTGAAAAGTACAAGTACAAGGACCAAGATCCTGGACACGAAACAAGTGAGTCCCTCCTTTCACATATGTATCTCATTACCAGTAATCGAACAGGGTCTATAGGTTTAAAGACTAAATCTAATAATCTTTCTTACTGCTCGACATTTCGATAGGGTTTCTAAACGTGGTCACGATCTGCTGTGCAGTTAAGTTGTCCTAATTAAAAAGCAATAGGAAAGTTCAAACTCTCACATTAGCCGTATAAGCAAGAAGTTTACCCATAATTAGACGTTGGAATTTGACATAAATCTACGTGACCTATTTCGTATCTGCACGTGTACACTATAACAACTTGGTTCGTACTTCTGGGGTCAATATTCGGTACTGTCAGCAAATGCGTATTTTGTATAAAACGCCTACGAATAATGGAGGTAAATCCCAAAATACACATCACAAGCATTAGCCTATCGCTCCACTGCTGGACCCAGGCCACTCCAATTGACCGCTACTTTGAGCAAACACCTGGAGGTTTTACCCATAATCGCCACGCTGGGTAGACGGGTTGGCGATCGCAGAGAGTAACTCCTTGCTCCGATGACGCTACTGCCAGTCATCGGCCTGTGGTATTTAGCTACGCCATCAATCGTAATGATTATACTATCACCAGTCGCCTGCCAGAGCCTCGTGTGTTATTCTGCAGGATGCACCAATGCAGGTACCTACACAAAACAATTAAAAAAAATACTTTGACTGACTTCAGCTTAAGTATTACTTTACGTAATAATTTGTAACTGTTTGTTAAAAATTGACAAACGTAAGCGTTGCAAGAAAATGTTAACTACTCTATAAATAGACTTATATCTATAGAAATAAAATCAGCATTCCTAACTCGTCGACGTAAAAAATAATATATTTACGGTAAAATATTGTCTCTTAATGTTTTCAGTCATAGCAAAAGGTCAAGATCGGATTGTTTGTTTGAACGCAGCGTGTAATGAATTCATTACAAGAAGTTCCACATGTCAAGGCAATTAATTTGTTTGCGTTTAGTTTTAGAGTCTATACAGAAATATGATAAATTAATAGAAGAAGAGTTTGCTCGTGTTTCAGCAATAGCACTCTAGATTTTTTGAACAATCGTCGAATATGACACGCGCAGCTTTTAAGAAGCTGGTGGTGGTGGTGGTGGTAATGGCGGTGGTGATAGCTTCATCATCTTCATCACCTTGCAAACGCCCACTGCTGGACATAGGCCTCCCCCAATGACATTTATCATTTGGGGGATTTGCCTTAGTGATAACTCTTGGCAGGCGGGTTGGTGAACGTGGCTCATTTGTTAGTGACCCCTGCCTTCTGAGCCAAGGGTTGTGGGTTCGATACCCGCACAGTACAAACATTTCTGTGCCTGAACATCTCTTTTTGTATTGCTCTGGGTGTTTATTATGTATAATATGTACCTATGTAAATAAAAAAAAGTTTCTACTCGTAAGTAAGTTTTTTTTTATATTCGAATGGGGGCGCTTGACCCCAACTCGTTTATCAGTTGTCCAGTACCCACAGTACAAGCTTCGGCTTAGTTCGTGGCTAGATGGCGATGTGAGGTCCAGGGTAGCATGTCTTGGGTTATTTAGTTTAATTTATGAGCATCAAAATTCTATTAAATCACTGAGGTTTCCAAAAGCGCAAACGGTACCCAAGACACCTTTACCCCATAGCATAGTAAAACGCAAGTGTCACAGTGCGCAGGCGCCTTTTACAACTGTCACGGTGACACATCTCGCTGTCACCGCGTGTCGTTAACGCCTTAAACGCTGACGTATCGGGGTGAAGGCCGCAGGTTTGGCGCGTATTTGTGTCACTACAGTCCTCACGACATCCTTACTAATATTGTAAAGGTAAAAGTGTACATATTGTTTGCACAGTGAAGTGAAATACTTGTGAATCCTCTCCCCCAAATGATTGATGTCATGGAGGAATGCCTATGTCCAGCAGCAGTTTGCAGGGTTATGACGATGAAAGCTTTTTTTTTTATAGTAGCTCGACATAATGGCTTCCCTACGCCTGATGGACAGCGAAAGAGAAGCCCAAGTCGCTGTGGCAACTGGCAAGTAACTGGCTAGTTAACTGTCAGTTGCCACCGCCATGCCGGCCCAACCCTAAACCCCCACGAGCTCTGGAGACCCTACTCACCGGCAGAAACACGACCCGGAAGTCATTTGGCTGCGGTATTCTATAGGGTGGAGGTCCTTCCCCGGACAGGCGGCTCAATTCGAGCGAAGATTCGCTATGCCCTACCTCGCTTAATCCTTTCCCTGTCCACGGTCCAGGCACAATAGAGTTTCAATTGTTTTGTATCATATGTGATACACAGGACAGGGAACCTGTTAAAAGACCCAACTTTATAGTAAAACGGGAAGGGAGTTCCATTTGTTAAAGGATCAACAGCGTACATTATCTACACTGAGGTGCTCGACCTTACCCTATACTAGAGCGATAACGGGTGAGACGAGAAAGAGCACCTGTATTCACGAACGCTACTATGCGACGCGTGGACGCACAGGTAGGTACCCAAAAAGGTGTCGGTCGCCATTGTTAATGTCTTACTTCGCATAGTAGTATTAGTTTTCATAAATAAGTATCCTTTGTGAATACGGGTGTTAATCAACCATGATACTTACTGCGTTGACGAATTTTGACTACCGATCCGACAGAGAACCGAAAACTATATTGCGAGAACATTTTAGAATGCATCTTAAACAATTGAGCATTTCCAAAAAGTACGTTCTACGAAGCAACGCCGGGATCTTCTGATATGAATGCTTATACCTAAACAATGCGACTTTAGAACCATTTATTGACGACAACAGGAACAGAACGTATATCTAAATGTTTATGCCATATCAGAATAAACAAATGCTACTCCTAGCAACCTCTATTGGATGTACAACAAAACTCATTCAAAGATCACTTGTAGGTATTCGTAAATTAATTAAGTCGCCACCGGACGGCGTTTTAAAGAATCACAACTAAACATATAGTTTTTTATGTTAATATAAAGCATATATTAGCTAAATTGTATAGAATTTAGCGCATTATAAGTTTACTAGGTGGAGCTGCTCACAAATTCAAAACATGTGTGTGACACACAGTCTTGAGGTCAAACATATACGATCACCGAAATATAACGATGTGTAATTTTAAATACACATAGCTCCTTTGATATCGCTACTATATCTGAGTCGTACGAAATTTGTATCTTTTTTTTTATAGTAGCTCGACATAATGACTTCCCTACGCCTGATGAAAAGCGAAAGAGAAACCCAAGTCGCTGTGACAACGGGCAAGTAACAGATCAGTTACCTGTCAGTTGCCACCGTCATGCCGGCCCAACCCTTACCCCCAAAAGCACCGGAAACCCTACTCGGCGGCAGAAACACGACCCGGAGGTCATTTGGCTGCAGTATTCTATAGGGTGGAGGTCCTTCCTCGGACGGGTGGTTCAATTCAACCCAAACTTTGCTATGCCCTACCTCTCTGGGTATTCTGAGAAATCTGCATCTATTATCTTTTCTCAAGTTTGAGTCCCAACGTCCCGTCCCACACTCCATTTCTTAAGAGAGGGCTCTACCCCAACACTTTCCTGTTCCACAGCTAGAAACGTGACCATGTCATGAATTTTTCCCGGGTTTCATGATAGATAGACAGATATTCTTTATTGGACACCATACAATTGACTTAAAAATAGGTAAACCAGACATTTCATTGCAATTAGGTGGTCTTATCCCTGTAACCGATATTTTCCAGACCTTAAGGTAAGGGAGAATTAAAAAGAAAGGGTGATGTGGGCATTTCTATGATAAGGCCACGATATATTTGCACAATTAACTGCCATTGTGGTTGAAATTACCCAGAACAGCAGAGCGAAAGTATACACGATACCTATTATCGTACTAGATACATAATACTTGTTAGATCGATCTGTTACAGTCACACAGGATTCACTGACATAATACCTAGCTGCATTGCAGGTCACCTGTTACAAAAGGTCATATTATGCACGTTGATTTCACCCATTCTATACCTATTATAGGATTAGTTCCATTTATCAACTGTCCATTATTCAATCAGGCACAAATTATAACACGGGTAACATTTACTATCGATACGGACTATGTTACGTGAAGAAATGTGACAAGTCTATCACAAAATAAAGGAATGAGTTAGGGTTGTCAAATTCCTATAGTACGAGTATCTCACCATCAGGCATCACACTTGCTCGTCTGCCCGCTCTTGCATAAAAATAGGTTTTTTTTTTATATCAAGCTCTTGGTTCTTTGGAAAACAGTTTCACACATAGCTTTTTTTATCATAATAATGGGTTTAAGTGAAAAGATTTAATGTAACGTTCTTTTTCAATAGCGCGGTGCAAAATCTAAATTAAAGTAAATTGTAACTAAATTAAGTTCATGCTGCTACTTTACCTTAAATCTTTGGACGCCATTCGTGTACCTAGAACAGATACAAGTACAAATCATTTTGAGGAGTAGACAACGAGGATCTTGCTTTTAAGATAAATGTAGATTGTAATGATTTGGAAAAATCACGCTGAAAGGGGTTCGACCTCTGATATTGTCGCTTCTAAATATTTTTAAATTGTGTCCGGTCCGAGTTTTCGGTCGTCATCTGATACTCATAGTACAAAGTAAAATCTATTGAGATCAGTGCGTGGTGTGAATTTTCCGGCGCAATAAAAAGTGGCACAAGACCTGAAAAATTGGCGCATTTTGATGTCATCCACTTCGGATCGCTTAGCAGCGAAGTAAGTAAAAAAGTTTTTTTTGCGTGTGCGTCAACCCTATTGGCGCGAGAAGCGCTGCGATAGACGTTAGGTAACAAGGTGAAGGTCACCGGGTCCCGCTAAAGGTCGCCGTTTGCAAAACGACGATTACTGTTGCGGTAATGTTTACTTGCCGCGAAGGACCGGTGGCAGCCGCCTGCTTAGTTGGCAGTTGTTATTCGCCACTTAGGGCAAACTTCTGGAGGATTTACCCATAATCGCCACGCTGGGCAGGCGGGTTGGCGGTCGCAGGGCTTAGCTTTTCGCTCCGGTGACGCTGCTGCCCGTCATCGGTCTGTGGTATTTAGCTACACCTTCAATTGTGATGGTTATACCGCTACCAGTCGGTGGCCATACTGCTAGCACGGCTGCTACCAATATGCCGTAAGCTCGACCCCAAGCCAATGAGTCGTACATACCTGCAATCGCTCTATGCTGCTAATAAGGAACCTTATTTTGTTGTTACTTTCATACAATATATAAGACAATTATGTGTGTATTATTGACATACATAATTATCGCTATATTGTGCTAAAAAAAGGATTTCTTAAATTGTCAATAATAGAGAAGTCACAACTAGTGCAGTCAATGAAGCATTAACTTCCGAGAAGGGGTGGCAACCACCCCCAGGGTGGTGGCGGAGTTCAAATCATTTTCACTTTTGAAATTAATGGTAAGATGAACCTAATTCAAAATTTCATGCAAATCGGATCACAGTAAAAAAATTCGGAGGTTAGGCCGTATTTTTCGCTTCATTGACTGCACTTTTCACACATTCGTTACAATAATTTATCTCCTGTCATATCATTTTTCGACCTTTTGGCTTAAAAAAACTAAGTATGTATCTCGTGTCATTGCTCTCACCTTTCTCGGCCACATTCCATGCGCTTTTTTATCCACTCTTAGTTTCAATGGTCATTGAACAACCATAACATTTTTATGGCCGCCTAAAACAGGTATTTAGGCACTTTTACTTTTTGTTTCACTATTTTGTAGTGCTTTTTATTTATATTTCTTTGTTACTACGAATAGATTGCCTGTTTCATTGTCAGTTTGACGCTGTCATAATGTAGGTTGCCATAGCCTCGTTTGTTATTCGACAGCATGCACGACGGGCAGGAGAGGGTGGCCTGGAGCGAAAAGATGATAGGTCACCTCCCTTACATCATCTACACTAATATTATAAAGAGGAAAGATTTGTACCTATTTTTGTATGTTTGTAATAGGCTCAAAAAGAACTGGGCCGATTAAAAAAAATCTTTCACGATTAGAATGCTACATTCTTCCAATTTGACATAGGCTACATTTCATTTTGAAAAAAATTTGGGTTCCTTGGTATAATTTGAATAATATAATTGTCTACCCCGTGCCAAGCCGGGACGGGCTGCTAGTAAATTATATTGTAAAGTAATCAACTTTTAAACAGTTAAGACAATAGGTACTAAGACCTATGTTCCATACCTGTTAAGAAATCACTTAAATGTTATAAAAGTCGTTATTTAAAAGTCAGGAGCATAAATCTTGCGATGTCTCAGACAAGGATTCTCCGCGAAGTCGAAACATCGACACTTGTGGAACCTTCGCGGCTGCTAAGGTGATTTTGTATTTTAATTTATGCAGCAATGTTGATCTTCTATAAATCAGTGGTTTTAATATATGTACCTATCTATCACTGGAATTTTGAATTGGGTATAAACCAACTCTGACTGGGCTTGGGCTCTGGCAGGGAGACTAGTCATAGACCGTATGGTCTATACACATATAGACGTGTGTATATGTTATGGACCAAGTGATAAATGTAGCATTATATATAATGCCCGGGCATTCTGATAAATGGCCAATATGAGAGGGCAATTTGATAATCATTATTAAAATAATCAAATTGATCGGGCATTATAAATATTGTTTATCACCCTTTGGGCAGAGTAATAAAAACATATTTTATAACTATTTCGCAGTCTCATGATCCTCTGTAAGGCTTGTGTGGAGGTACAAGCCCATCCACTCCTGAGATAATATAATATGTGTATGTGATACACAGGCCAGATATTACTTCTGACTGGTCCAAGTTGACGCACTCAGTAGTAATACCTACTCGGTAAATGCAGCACTATTGCATAATGATGGGAAATAAATTATAGGGTTATTTAATTGGCAGAGGTCCTGTGTACAGGATAACTGGACTATTGGTGGGAGATAATACTAACGTTTGCCATTTCATTTTTATAAGGGTTCCGTACCTAAAGGGTATAAAATGGAACCCTATTACTAAGTTTCCAAATTATGTATACCTGTTCGCTTTAAGAACATAATAATGTTGCAACCCAATGTTGTTTATTTTTTTTAAAAGTCATTTTGTTACTCGATTTTTAGTTGCGTTAATGTGTTGTGAACTTGAATAAAGGCTAGTTAATGTCCTTAAGAGTTTTACTTAGGAAAGAAACATTTTGCTTTAAGTCAAGTGAAGACTTTGCGATCTAGAATCAAGCAAATGACTTATCAAATCAGCTGCAATATTAGCCCTGAATAAGTACATACTATTACCTAGTTCCCATCGACCAATGGCAGTGCTGTCCCCTAACTCCTAACCCTTAAGGAGTTCTATGGCTTCATCATCAGCACCAGATGTTGACGCCCGGAAGCATATGCCTGAGTAGGATATGATTACGTAACAAAATCATCATATGAGCATACAACTTTCGGTTGTTGCCCTCAATTTCTCCCGGATCCCATCATCAGATCCTGACTTGGGGATAATAGACCACCGGAAGTGTCATCTGTTAAACAAATAAAAAAATTTTGGCGCCCATCTATAATTGACGGAAATATCGGTGAACATACATAAAAAATATACATACAGACGAATTGAGAATCTCCTCCTTTTTCGAAGTCGGTTAAAAAAAAACATTAACGGATACATCGATCTCCGAATAAGTAAGTGATTAGTTACGCGTGCGTCCCTCCCCTTTGCTTTATTATCAAATTGCCTAATTGCCAAGTAGCAATACAATAATGACCGGCCAATGTGATAAATAATGAAGTTAAGATAGTAATTATCACTTTGCCCAATAGAACTTTACATTATTCATAATGCCCTAGCATTATAAATAATGCCCGCATTAATCACTTGGTCCATAACATATACACGGCAACCATTAAGTTGCTCAAATCGGTCAAAATATTACAATGCCCTCTATGTTTTTGACATTTATGAACCCTATAGAATACCGCAGCCAAATGACCTCCGAAGTTTCCGAAGCTCGTGGGGGGTTAGGTTTAGGCCGGCATGGCAGTGGCAGCTGACAGGTAACTAACAAGTTACTTGCCAGTTGTCACAGCGACTAGGGCTTCTCTTTCGTTTTCCATCAGGCGAAGGGAAGATATTATGTCGAGCTACTATAAAAAAAATGAAAATTGTTTGCGATCATTGATACTCGTATTTCAGCTTTTCAGCCAACGGTATATAGTGTACCCGCCTGGTTAGCAACTATAGTTCATTCGCGTTAAGAAAATAGTGACTGACAGGTCACTGACAGGCCACTAGCCAATTAAAACGCTAGAAATTATAATTTCTAGCGTTTTAATTGGCTAGTAGCGTACAGTCACCGAAACATTAGTGAATCGATTTCGTCTGCATCCGAAATCAGTTTGAGTAATCATACTCAAACTGATTTCGGATCATCAGATGATGATGATGGTAAGTAAATAAAAATGATATTGTATATTTTTATGAAGGAGAATTAGCGGACGGTTTAGCAGGTATTCTCTGCTAAATAAAAGTGAGCCTCACATAACCTAGTCGTTCTGTTCCCAGGGCCCTGCTGGGGTATGCGTACAGGCATTCCCGACGTTAGTTAAAACATCATCATCATCATCAGCCTATTACAGTCCACTGCTGGACATAGGCCTCTCCAGTTGTTCGCCACTTAGAGCAAACATCTGGAGGATATACCCATAATCGCGACGCTGGGCAGGCGGGTTGGCGATCGCAGGGCGTAGCTTCTTGCTCCGGTGACGCTGCTGCCCGTCACCGGTCTTTAGTATTTAGCTACGCCTTCAATTGTGATGGTTATACCGCCACCAGTCGGTTACCAGCGCCTCGTTTGTTATTCGGCAGGATGCACCACGGGCAGGTGAGGTTGGCTTGGAGCGAAAAGATGATAGGCCGCTCCCTTACATCCCCCATCCAGTTAAAACATATCCTCTGCATATCTGCGGCGCCTGCGTCTTAGCATAAGCTCAACCTTACTTTTCGGTAAAAAGATTTAATCTACGTGTATTTAATTTGATTCCAATATAACACGAGCATATCGCACGACAGACCGATGACACGGATTGAGCGCGACTAGTGAACCGGCGGGTTATGTAAGGCGTCCGCACTACGACCTTGACATTCACTTTCCAGTGGAAAGGAAGATGTGCCGGCGACGCGCGAGTTGATCATGCGCGCGCGCAACCGGCTCGCCACTCTAATATAAGCGTTTACATCATACGACTCCTCGAATCGTGCATATAAAAATGTCTAATTGCCTCCTACATGCATTTGAAAATGGTCTGGTACTTGCTTTGAGAACCCGATTGGAATTCTATCAAATGCCAGTCAAGTGAGTTTTTGCAACAAAGAGTCCTACTTGTGCACGGTTTAGTAAAGCTCGTTACCTGTATATGTTTAACCTGTCACATTGTAAGTATAACCCTTTAATCTGATCACGGGGAGGTATCTTACAGTCCCACTCCAACAACTGACAATTTCTTAAGAAAATACTATATAGAATAGAATTTAGAATAGAGAGGTTTCAAGTGCTTTATTATGTCTATCAATGATTTAATTAAACCTTATTTAGACTGGCTCGGTGCCTCAATTGGTAGTGACCCCTGCCTTTCGAACCAAGGGTCGTGGGTTCGATTCCCACCCGGGACAAACGTTCGTGTGATGAACATTTGTGTTTGGGGGTTTATATTTGTATTTAAGTATTTATTTGTGGTACCTACCTTCGTTGTTCTGATACCCATAACACAAGTGCTTAAGCTACTTACTTTGGGAGCAATGTATGTGGTGTTTTCTGATATTTATATATTTATTTTATATTTCATCGATCACTACTTAGTACGATCGATTCTAGGAACTTCAAGTAGGGTGAAGCAGTGCTTCAAGTTCCTAAATAGGTCGGAGTAAAGCTAGAATAATCTTATACGCTAGCATGGCGGTGGCTACTGAAAAGTGACTGATTTGGTTACTTGATCGTTGCCGCTGCGATTTAGGATATTTTGCTTTCCATCAGGCGATGGGAGGCCAGCATGCTGTGTGACTGTGACTAAATCTTATCTGGCTCCAGAGCGAGATAAGATTTAGTTTAATTTTACTAAGCCGAAGCTTGTATGGGTACTACACAACTCATAAACTTACTTAAATACTTTTTTTTTGTAAATAAATCGTGGAGCTCGTGGGGGGTTAGGGTTGGGCCGGCATGGCAGTGGCAACTGACAGGTAACTAACCAGTTACTTGCCAGCTGTCACAGCGACTTGGGCTTCTCTTTGGCTTTCCATCCGGCGTAGGGAAGCCATTATGTCGAGCTACTATAAAAAAATACTGTAACATCCAGCCAGATGCATGAGAGAGTAATAACTCCAATCAACGCTAGTTCGATGATCAGAAAATACAAATATCGTTACCGATTTATCGTTTCGTGTAAAAGCCGTCTTGGCCATTTGGTCTGGCAATAAGGTTCTGATTAAGTAAATCTTATTATTGGTCTCGGGTGTCCCAACCGGTAGAGCAGTGACCTTCCACTAGAGAACATTATCACATCATTAGCATTACTCTTAAGAAGACTAAGAATAGAAGTACGGGGATGAAGTTTAGAAGTTATTGGTCGTAAGATTAGATAGATTACGCAACCTAAATTGTAAAACAAATGTTTTATTATAATAAATAAATAACCCAAGACATGCCACGCTGGGCCACACAGCGCCATCTAGCCCCAAACTAAGCCGAAGCTGTACTATGGGTACTCGACAAATGATAAACTAACTTAGATACATTTTTTTTGTAAATAAATACATATTATACATAAAAAACACCCAGACTAATACAAACAGGCATGTTCATGCACACAAATGTTTGTAATGTGTGGGGAGCGAACCCACGACCCTTGGCTCAGAAGGCAGAGGTCACTACCAATTGTGCCACCGAGCCAGTCAAAATTATACCTAATATTATACCTACCTAGTTTTAAGAGAAACTGTATGGTGTGTAATAATGCTTGATTTATATTTATGTTAAATGCTGATATACTTGGTGATATTCATAGAAAACATATAAATACGACCATACGTCATAGAAATACAATATAAATTCTCCCTGTAAGCGAACATCCCTCGTCTATCTTTCCGTAAATCATCATCAAATCTGGACCAGAACAACGTGTACCCGCGGGAAAAAGCTTGTCACGTATTCAAGGCCGGCAGCGACCCCAGAACTCGATTTGTTGCGGGTGTCCATGGGCGGTGTCGACTGCTTACCATCAGGCATCACATTTGCTCGTCTGCCGATTCTTGCATAAAAAAAAACAAGAAACCGTTGAGGGTTATACGTTCCTATGCAGTCAAACTGTTCAGATTAAAAAATGTACAACGAACAAACCATAAATATCGAAATCAAATATGTGTCTAGAGTTTTTTGTACAATGGCGCTATACCAGGCGCGTGGTATGCAAATTTCTGGCGCATATATTTGTTTACATTCAGTCTGTAAATTGATAACATTTAATTACCTATGAAAATACCTCACACATTTGTGTTGATTATAATAAAATATTTGGGAATGCTAGATGTCTCGACGGTTTCCGGCGACGAATTGACGGTCACTAGATCTCGTCTGTAGGTACACTATAGTCTATAGAGCAGTGAGACATTTAAAAAGTGCTACATTGGGCCTCTTGGGAGCAATGTGTGACAAACAGAACGGAAGGAAAGATTTAGGCCACTTTTTTTTTTAATTTATTAGGCAACACAAACAGACATCAACCAGCATTTTACATCAACACAATTATAAATAGTTTTAGGAATAAGAAATAAGAAAACTTTATTACGTTTTAAGCCTAGGCTAATGCCCTATGCACTTAATTTAACATAATTATTTTACTACTTTTGTTTAAAAGTGACATGAGCATTGAGCAGTGACTGATTCAATGAAAAATACCAGGATCGAATTGATACATAGGAAGTCTATAGTTTGCGTTAACTTACCTAATGTAACCAACATTATTAAGGAACAACATTTTTAAAGCAAAAAAATTGTTCCCATCACACACATGTTCAATAAACTTGACGTGTAATTTTTTAAAAGTATAGTAACTTCTGACGGAAAGCAAAAGAAAAAGCCGGGTAACTATGACATATCCTTCTTTAAATGTGGTTTAAAGAGACCTCTTTCCTTATGCCCCAGCATTCCTATGCCCCAGCATTGCTGAAGTCCATGGGCTACGGTTGCTACTTAATATCAGACAAGCTGTTTGCTAGTCTGCTACGAACAGCAAAAAAAGAAGCAATAAGAAACATATACTACCTAAATCTAACATAATATGTTCTTTATAAACTCTGTTATAAACATATATTTCTTCTCTGCTATTTATTTTACTGTGCCACTAATCAAAGTGCTTTTCGATAAGATTCTGAATAAAAATAAGTGATAAGCATTTACATAAAAACGTGGTTCCAAATTAATGTTATAGGTTCTAACATTTAATAAAGATCACGATATATATTATGTATTTACATAAGTCAACGGTTTTGCATATGACCTGCACAAGGTCGTTTAGGCGGTTCAATACTAACATTCTTATCTTATGTCATAGTCATTTTAGGTTGATCATGTTCTTTAATATTATCAATATAGGAAAAAACTGTAATAAAAAGTAATAGGTACTTTTTAACTAGGTGACCCTACTTATGTTGAAAAGCTGCAACAACATTCGACGATATACTCGTATCACCAATTTGTTTTTAATTTATAACAAATTGGCATGAATATAAATTTTAAGTTATTAAATATTAGCTGTTTCTTTTTTCTTTTGATTCAATTAACTTTAAAAATAAATCCTCACAAATCTTGACTAGGACCTAGGTTCTAGGTAGGCCAGCAGAATGGCTTCAAAATCGGTTATTTGAAATATCAATAATTTCGATCGTTCAAAAAGGACATAAACGAATGGACAAACGACTAAGTTCTTGCCAAAGCGCAGGGTGCATCATTTACTGCACACTATGTAGATGGAGCTATGTATACTCGTAGATGGTATGTCAACTACGTAAGTATAGTTTGTGGTATGGTAAGCGAAACTACATCTTGCATCCCTATGATGGAAACTATAACGGTCAGATATACTATGTTGCTGTGAAGTCTACGGAAAGAACTTAATATAATATCCATAGAATTAAGTATTTAATGTCATTAATTGTCACGTCCGGTCCGACTGTTTTACCTATATCTTTGTTGTTGTGTTTTATTTTTGTGAAATTTGAAATGTATGTGTCTATTTATTGTTATGTTGTGATTGTATATTGTTACGTTATCATTGTTATGTTGTGATGTCCCAGTATAATAAAGATTTCTTATTATTAAAGACAATAGAATAAATAAAATATTTAGTAATATTTTTGCTAAATCGAATTACGAGTATGTATTGCATTTACGCGTGTATTCACGACTAGAATATACTCGTAATTATGGTAAATATGACGCTACAGATAAGGTGTGACGAATCAATTACATTTGAATAATTAGCATACGCATTGGTTTAATCGTCGTTTGAAATCAATGACCCTAAAGTTTAATACGACAAGTACCAGGTAATTACTGGAAAATCTCCTAAATTATGCGCAGAGGGGAGTTAATTTTAAATATTTTATAGGAAAGCAAAAGCCACGACAATGGACAAGTAGTTAACACCCATTTTCACGAATAGTACTTATCTATGAAAACGTACAACACCTGTGCGTTAGAAACTGTGCGTTCGCGCGTCGCATAGTAACACTTGGCACGAGGGAAGGATGGAAGGTGGAGCACATCCATTACAAAGTGGTGGCCAAGGCAGGGTAAGCGAAGTCGCGGACGTCCGCCCTCCAGATGGTCGGATGATATAGATAGAGTGGCGGGGAAGACTTGGGTGAGCGTTAACGCAGGACCGTGGCGAATGGCAATCAAGAGAGGAGGCCTATGCCCTGCACTGAGATAATAAAGGCTGATGATGATGATAATATTAGTAACGTTTGTGAATACGGGTGTAAATCAATCGCTTGATCGTTGCCACAGTCGGCTTGTAAATTCTCGCTCCGGTGACGCTGTTTCCGTCATTGGCATTGGTTAAATACTACAATTTAGCTACGCCTTTTATAGTGATGGTTATACCGCCACCAGTCGGTTGCCATATTTTGGATTGTTATTCAGCAGGATGCACGGGCAGGTGAATTAAATGTCGAGTAGTATTAGCCACGGCCACGGCTAACTGTGGCAGTTTCTGAATGCCTTTGTGACGACCTGAAACTTCGGTAGTACATTTTAAAGTAAGTCTACCGGACTATTGATTGATTGATTGTTCGAATTAATTTAGTCAGCGTGGTTAAACAGCGTCAGTAATGAACAGTA
Source organism: Conogethes punctiferalis (assembly GCA_031163375.1). Classification (NCBI taxonomy): domain Eukaryota; kingdom Metazoa; phylum Arthropoda; class Insecta; order Lepidoptera; family Crambidae; genus Conogethes; species Conogethes punctiferalis. Next base: position 18,567,258 of record CM062083.1, on the reverse strand, counting down.
AGCTCAGACAGGTGATTGATTCATCATCGATTTGCAAGCCGATCGTTGCGTACCCGCAAGATTATCGATCGAATTAATTATTTCGATTTGATTGCTCATATACTAAAGAGACAGATGCTGTGACGTTGGCGGTTGTAAGGAATAAGATTGACCTATGACATGAGCTTTGATATATGCGATTTGTATCGTATGATGACCAGTATGGTTCAGTGGTAGGGAACGTTGCCTTTACAGTTATTGTAGTCACGGGTTCGATTCCCGCGCAGAACGAACAAATGTATCCATGAACATGCCTATATTGATCTGGATGTTTCCTATGTATTTATTTACAAAAATAAAGTATCTAACTAAGTTTACCAGTTGTCTAGTACCCATAGTACAGGCTTCGGCTTAATTTGGGACTAGATGGCGCTGTGTGACCCAGGGTGGTATGTTTTGGGTTATTTATTTTAGGTTCTAGTGTTGCTAAGGACTTGAAGGTCCCAGTTTCGAGTCAGACCAAAAATTCTTATTGGGTTTTTCACTTAGACGTGTCACTTTTATGGTGAGAGAATCAGACCGAATTCAAATGATACTTGCATCAACCACTTTCAAAATCCTTGTAATATTCCACAACTTATTAGGAAGTAGCATCTTAATTTCTGAATTAATTCGACCTTTTCAGCGTCTGATTTATTGTTTTAACTTAGTCACCAATCTAGACTTTTACAACTAACCTAATGTTTTATTTATAGTTTGCGTCAAACAATACATATTATTCTTCGAAGTGTCTCGCATTCAAACTCGAATAATCTTTTAATTGTATAATTTGAATATTCAGTACATACGATTTATATTTAACTAGCTTTCCGCCCGCGACTTCGTCCGCGTAAAGTTTTTTTTTCCAAAATAAAATTGTGCCTATGTTACTCGTGGATAATGTAGCTTTCGAATGGTGAAAGAATTTTTAAAAACGGTCCAGTAGTTTTTGAGCCTATTCATTACAACCAAACAAACAAAGTTTTCCTCTTTATAATATTAGTGTAGATAGACATTGATATACTTCTACAGAGTGCATGTGCTGTACACAATACATACATTAACACTATATTGTATGAACCAACCCGCCTGGTTGCAAATGCGGCTGATGATGATGATATATTAACCACATGTTCGCAATAAACCATTTGAATTGAATCTTTATTATGTACAATTAAAACTACCTACTAAACATTCAGTTGTACCATGCAAAGGTAAAAATTTAGCTTGTAAATTATGGATTTTTATAAAAAAGAAATAGCAATCCCTAGAAAGCAGCAGTTAAGTCGTTCATAAAATCTTCCACATTAAACAACCCCATTTTATTAAGTAATGCTGTCACATCATATAACTATATTTTACTAATCTTACGGAGCTTTACTCCGATTAAAATGTATTAACCCTGCCCTGTCCACGGCCCAAACATAATAGAATTTCAATTGTTATGTACCTATCATATGTGATGCACAGGACAGGAAACCTGTTAATCATCATTATTGTCATAATGAAACTTGTTATTTTTGATCGCTGGAACGGGGGATTTTCCTAATCGCTGACCGCAGTAGGTTTGCAGGTAGGCAAATGCTTCTGCCAGTTTCCTGATATTCTCTTAATCGACTTCTAGGATATCCACGGGATAAGACGAGGTGGTCCTATTTTAAAAGAAACTGAAACCACATGTAAATGTATTATTAATAATAATACATGTATTTTTTATTATACATTATTTTTGGTTAATAATTTAAATAATCTATACATATAATAAAAATGTAACGAATCGCTGTCTGTACATGGAAGATATATGTGAAAAAATATTATGGGAGACCTTTATTAATGCAATAGTACCCAAAACAATGATTTTTGGAATTTTTGTCTGTTTGTCGGTTTGTCGGTTTGTCTGTTTGTCTGTATGTTTGTGCACGATAATCTCAGAAACCGCGTATCCGATTAAGATGCGGTTTTCACTAATATATTGCTGGAAGCTTCCCTTAACATTTAGTGTTTGTTTCATGTTAATCGGTCCATAAATAAAAAAGTTACGCCGATTTAACTAATCACGTCGAGCCTGCTGTACGTTTGCGCGGGTATATAAAGCGCGCCGAGATCTGCGCGGCGCCGCTGCCAGCTGCCAGGCACTGGGGGTCATTAAAATCACTACCCAAGAAACTATTCCACGCGGACGAAGTCGCTGGCACAGCTAGTTATTAATAAAAGTCTTGCTCCAATAAAAATTTTACAATTTACATATGAATTCATTCAGTCAATGCAAAAAATAGAATGTTCACTTTTGTCCATAATTCGAAAACTGGATTTGCCGATTCGTAATGTCACCTCCCTTTCGAAGACGAGCCAATAATAATAGCCTTGCCTAACTTTGGCATATGCCTCAGTATTTGAATATATGCAAACTAGTCATACGAGCTATCGGTATAAATAGTGTGTAGATCCAGATGTCGGCACATTCGTCCTAGCTTCCTCGTAGAACACCCACCAAAACACATCAAAATGAAATCCGTAAGTTTTTAGTATTATCTTATTGATTTTGAAGATCGATAAAAGCAGTATCGTTTTACAGACGGCTAATTGTTTTAGTCAATGTGCCAATTAGCCTAAAGCTAGTTTTGTAAAGTGATCAAGAGTTTTGTGTTTTGCAAACATTATCTGATATTATGGAGTGATTACAATACACATAGGGCCTTATGGTTGATTGCCTATAGTCTTATGGTTGATTGCTATCGGTGGTCTTGTGGGCGCCGCCTAATGACTATAATATCTCAAGTTGGAATCCTTGATACGGCTGTATCTATATTTTTAGGCTTAAAATTGTAACTGCTATTTCTTAATAGAAATAACTTACTATTAATTTAGAGCCAGGAAATTGGTAGACATACTCGTATAGGTAATATACCCCATGCATGCATCAAATTTCTCTCTGAGAACTGCCCAGTTCTTGATTGTTCATAATACCTAATACATACTTTTGAAGACATTTCTTCAAGCTCTACTATTATACGTATACAGTCTACTTTATTATCATAATTAGCACTTAGGTGCTAAAAAATAATGTTAATATAGCCTCTGATTAGGTTTTAAAGAATTTGCAAATTAAGCTGAGCACTAAAATAAGCCAAAAGGTGAACTTCAAAATAAATATGAATGCAACTTCGTAGAAGAACATATTAGTAACTTAATCATGTACTGAAATTGCATTATTATTCAAGTGACTACATTATCGCTGTTTCTAACCAATAACATTGGCATGCAGACCAGTATAAAGCTACTTTAAAATTCTTAAGTTTATCTTTTTAAACACCTACATAATCTATATTTCAATTTGCAATTCGATTATTCGTAATAAGTCTAGATTATAAAATTTTATCATCCAGTTCGCCTTAGTAAATATTATGCATCATCAAAATACGAGTAAATGATATTTTTAAATAATAGCCTATTATGTTATCTGCGTTTAATATTCGATAGTAATGTTGTCTTGACAATTTTTAGACAATCAGAGAAGGTTCTGAAAGTCTCTAGAACTCTTAAACGCCTTCCTAAGCTCAGCAACTTGGCGATTTTTTTACTTTAATACCTTTTTGAACATATTCAAATAAAGATTCATTGTTTGTTTGTCTCTTTTGATTACTCAGTGATTTTTTTATAGTGGCTCGGCATGGTAGGGAAGCCTGATGGAAAGCGAAAGAGAAGCCCAAGTCGCTATGAGAACGGGCAAGTAACTGGTCAATTACCTACCTGTTAGTTGCCACCGCCATGCCGGTCCTACCCTAATCCCCCACGAGCTCCGGAAACCCTACTCACCGGCAGAAACACGACCCAGAGGTCATTTGACTGCGGTATTCTAAAGGGTGGAGGTCCTTCCCCGGACGGGCGGCTCAATTCGAGCGAAGATTCGCTATGCCCTACCTCTCTTAAAATTGATAATATTCTTAAGTGTTTGTAATCAATAATCATCCAGTGACTTGATATTGTTTGGTGTTGCCTACAGTTCATCGCTTTCTCCCTCCTCGTGGCCGTCGCCGCCGCCGCCTCCATCTCCGCCGACCCCAAGGACGCCCAAATCCTGAGGAACGACTTCGACAACATCGGCGTTGATGGATACAACTACGCGTAAGTACTTATTTGCGTCGTACGAACCATCATCATCAGCCTATCATAGCCCACTGCTGGACATGGACCATGGACAGGCGTTCGCCACTTTGGTCAATCATTTGTAGGCATGGCGATTATGAGTAGGTAAAGACTACGCTGAGAGCGATCGCAGGGCATAGCTCCTCGTTCCAGTGACGCTACGGCAAGTCATTAAACTACGTCTTCAATCGTGGAGCGAAGAGATTATTAGGACGAATATAACTATGGGAGCGTGTGCCTGTTTGGCAATGCAATGGCAAGTTAATGCCACGTTGTATGGGTATACCAGTTCATAAAAGATCTACTAGCAGTAGCACCGTTAAAATATTTTTCCTTGAATCCTAATGAGAGCATAAGCTTTTGGTTTTGATTAGTACCAATAATAAAGATGTTTTAGTTTCCGGTCAGAAGCACATCATCATTAATGCTTCAATTTTAATGAAGTTAGTATCATAAAGGTTTTTGTAATAAGAAAATCTATCTCGAGATACATAATAATAAAAAAGCTATAAAAAATATATGACTTTTGGCCACACATTAGAAGCGACTACATTGACCAATGCAAGGCTAAATATTTCGGATAGAAATATCAAGCAGGTGATTATTACGATAGAGTTGAAAGTTCAAAGACGCCACATTCACCTCATCGACAGTTGAGATGCGGCAATTAGTGATTTATCGATACACAATTTTGAGGAAGACGCTGTGACCTTTCGGGAAGATTATGAAATTTTGCTGGAATGCCTTATGCTAATGCGGAATGTTTCGAAAGTGTGCAAAAAAGGTGATGATGTTGTTGGAATCGACTATTGTCGAGCTATTTGCTATCAATCGTAATCGAGGATTGTGAGGGATCGGGAGGATCTCAGGATTTCGGTAAAAGGTCAATCGAATCTTGAATCAGGTCAAACATTACTTATTACTGGGATATCCTATCAAGAATTTATTCAGGAGTGAGGAAGCACACCCCTGTGCAGCAAGGACAAGATTAGTTGTTTTCTAACTGTGTACTTTAGTTCCATCGGGTTATGAAAGTAATGAAACAATCATCATCATCATCAGCCCACATCTGTCCACTGCTGGACATAGGCCTCTCCCAATGCTCAAAACAAATAAACAAATAGTGGACGATAAAATGAAAATCGGTGCAAAGACTTGCGCACTTTAACATCAGAATCAGAAATTTATTTGCATAATTTTATGTGTACCAAAATCTGCGTGTCCCACTCTTTGCCTACGTCATCAAGCGTGCATCTTCTATACACTTAGCTAGTCTCCTTAGAGATTGACCATTGTGTCCAAATGTTTCTAGAGCGGGTGTGGCCAACTTGATAACACTAAAAATCTACGTTCTACGGATCTATCAGTTATGGACTTCTTGAAATTTGAACTGAAACATAAGGCACCTTCACGTATCTGATTTTGTCTTGCCACGATCGACTGTGTCGATAGCCGCGATCGACCTGTCGATCACAATCTACCAGTTGGTCATTCCTGTTCTAGAGATAATAAATATCAGACAACATCACATACATTGCTCCGATCCCAAAGTAAGTAACTGTGTTATGGGTATCAGAACAACGAAGGTACCATAAATAAATACTTAAATACAAATATAAACACCCAGACACGAAACAAACACACAAGTGTTCATCACACGAATGTTTGTCCCGGGTGGGAACCGAACCCACGATCCTTGGTTCCAAAGGCAGGGGTCACTACCAATTGAGCCACCGAGCCAGTCGCGAGCCAGAGATAGATAGATATACTTTATTGCACACCAAACAATTGACTTAAAACTGAGTATAATAGAAATTAGTTGTACAATTAGGCAACCTTATCGCTCCAGGTCTCTCCCAGGTGGATAGACAACAGATAGAGTATTTATACTCTCTTTGTTACAGTTACGAGACCAGCGATGGCAAGTCCCAGTCGGAGTCCGCTCAGCTGAAGAACGTTGGATCTGAGAACGAGGCCATCGAGGTCCGCGGCCAGTACTCGTACACCGGCCCCGACGGCGTGGTCTACTCCGTCACCTACGTCGCCAACGAGCTGGGCTTCCAGGCCCAGGGCGCCCACATCCCCCAGGCTTGAACTGACCCCCACGACTTAGGCTCTATCTAGCGAATACACGTTATTGATTTTAATGCTATCCTTTTATTTTTAACCCAAAACTCAATTTCAAAAGTTCGTTAAGTTCTTCATTATCATCAACATCATCAGCCCTTTGCAGTCCACTGCTGGACATAGGATTCTTCAGTTGTTGCAAACGTCTAGAGGATATACCGATAATCGCCACGCTGGGCAGGCGGATTGGCGATCGCAGGGCGTAGCTTCTCGCTCCGGTGACGCTGCTGCCCGTCATCCGTCTGTTGTGTTTAACTACGCCTTCAATTGTGATGGTTATACCGCCACCAGTCGGCTGCCAGAGCCTCGTTTGTTATTCGGCAGGATGCACCACGGGCAGGTGCGGTTGGCTTGGGCGAAATGATGATAGGCCGCTCCCTTACATCCCGTTAGGTTCTTAGCGGTATATGAATATCTTTAACCGACTTTAAAAAAAGGAAGAGGTTCTCATTCGACATTCGACAATAGGGAATATGCATGACTTTTTTTTATGGATTTATTGAGATCTTTTGTCTTCCAGATACATAAATATCGAAGAATTTTTAAACTATCTTTTCTATTAAGCGAGTTATAAAGCGTTAAAGTTATTGATTAGACAGAGAGATCCGATGCGGTAGTTGACGTCACGTACCGTAAGCGCCGTACTAACTCCATAGAAAAATCTGTTTCGCGAGAGAGAGACGGATATATTCACTTTCAATGACTGTATCTCGCCCATTTTTCAACCAATTTTGATTTTGTTTTCACTGTTCGTAGTAGATTATGATCTATTTTACGATAAATTAGTAAATACCTGAAACTATTTTTCATGCATATTCCCTATTACTAATTTATACCACTAAAGGTGACAAACAAGCTTTCGGCCCGCCCATGGATCATACATAATACACATAGCAAACATATTCACACTATACATTTAATAATTATAGGATATGCACCAAAATAACCTTACAGGGCTAATTAAAAAACATCAACTCCTATATACTCGTACTAGTACTAGGTAGGTAGTACTCCAATGTGAAATAATGATGAAAATAATTGCCTATACCTAATAAATAATATATCAGCTGTTGTATGGAAATGCAAAATATTATTAATATTTTTTTCTGAGATTTAAATATCACTCCCACTTAACAACTTGTTATATTGCCCTGTAATAAGTATCTAGGATGTTGTTGATGTTTTTCAAATAACATTGTATGGCAGAGGGCACCCAGAGTCTCACATACATTACATTTGCCAAACCAAAAGCTGCAACAGCATAAATAAATTCAACAATAGCAAAACATTAATCTACCTATTTAAGCGATGTAAGTACTCGTGACCCAATTTTAAATCTGAATTCAGTCAAGTCAGCATAACCTACTACGAGTAGAGTTTTTGAACAAAATGAAAAAGCTCCCAGTACCCCACTTACTTTAATTGCCTACAAAGCAATGTTTCTCGATACACCGAGAGAAAACAACGCGTTCAACGTTACCCCGACTGGAATCGAACCGGCTTTATCTCGGCGGTCGTCAGGTGGCTTTGTGGAGCAATCCATTAGCGCCACCTACCTAGCACTCACCTAGATCAAAGTTAATCAAAGGACGAGCTACAAAGGACCTGAAAGAGTTCCATTGTAGTGAATACGTTGCAACTGTGTGGATGGATTCTCTACTTCGATTTTTTTTTCGGAGGTCTAAACTTGTTTTTAAATATAGTGGTGGGAACCGGAATTCGCCCTTTTTCAAGGAATGTTGTTAATTATGGGTATATCCTTCAGATGTTTGCCCTAAATGGCGCACAACTGGAGAGGCCTATGTCCAGTAGTGGACTGCAATAGGCTGATGATGATGATGTTGTTAATTGTAATCTGGATTAAATAGTTATCCTCACTCAAATCTGTTAACATACTAACGTCCTCCTAATAAAGAATATTAAAAAAAATAATAACACATTTATCTTCAAAAGCGAGTGGCTATTCAAAGTTTAATCTTTAATCCTTAAAAAGCTAAACAAGCTTACGTCCAAGCTAAGAACTTCTTACGAGCCAGAATAACGTCGAAAACTTATCGGAAATTAAAGTTAGTTAGTTGTTATAGAAAACTGGGCTCTAGTCCCTTATCTTTTCTTTTTAATCGAATTGGGTTTGCGTTTGACTGTATTTTCTCCCCCAATTCTTCTGGTATATGAATAACCTTCTCTAAAAACGATTAAGTTCCTGATATTCTATGGTTTATTTGTCTGTTGTATAGATGGTAGATGGGTATATTATAATTTCTTATTCGAATCAACTCGGAACAATACAACCGCCTAAATTGTCCTACCATAACATATGTAATACCTTTTTCTATCAATTGTTTGTGCTTGGTGCAATAAAATATATTTATCTATTTATTTAGTTGTTAATGTTGATTAAAATGTGTTTTTTTACAATCACGTGGAAAAGAAGATGTTACTATATAGTGTGGGCGTTTTGATCTTTAGAGCGATCTTTTCGTCCCATATGCCGCTTGGCATTTGAGATATTTGAATATGTATGAATATTTGACATTTTAAGTTTAAAGTATTTGATGCTAATATGTATTATACCTACCTTTCGAACATCAAACGGTTATAAATCATTGGTAGATTTGGAATAAACATGTAAATTGACTGTCTCTTATAAAATATAATGAAGGGTAAAAGAATACAAATAAAATGGTGTTTTTCTTAAGAAGTTTAGATTATAATTAATAGTAAGCTGACGTGGGCAGGCCATATTAGTCGCAGAACCGATAACTGTTGGCTGGTGTAAACCAGGTCTAGAGTGGTCACCGTTTCTCGGCAAACATAGTGAAAGACGCCCTAGATGGTTGGCAAATGCTGTTCGCACAAAGTGGCGAACGAAATAATCTGGTGCATATTTCTAAAAACCACTTGCGTTTTTCCTTGAGATAATGCCAATGTAAATATGAATGTGGATTATTCAAATTTAAGCTAAAGCCAACAAGCTTACTCAACACATTGTGAGTACGAGCGCCATTTAAAATTATGACATTGTTGTAGTTCTTTCAACACTGAATATTTATTTGTTAAATAAATACCATTAACAGGTAGTGTTTACATTGGCTTGTAATGTAGGTGCTTATAAGAAGTTCAATTTGCTTTTCGTTTTTTTCAATAGTAAAACTACAAATTAGTTGCCTATAATATAACATAAAACCTAGATCAATATTCTCGTACATATATGTTTACCAATCGAGTCAATTTAGAAAACGATAAGTTCTAAATTAGCTTTTGTTTGAGTCGTTTGGTTAAGGAAAAGTTACATTTGTGACAAGGCATTCATGCTTAAGATTTGTCTGGCGCGTTTAATTGTTATTAATGTGATTTAAGAATACTATTCAAGTATAGATAAAGTTACGCCGGGGAACCTGCCTGCATCTGCATCCTTCCCTTTCTCGGAACTCTTTATCAGGGGCCATGTTTCCCACAAGATAATATAATAAGGTGTGAGTGAATCGGTTATTGTTGATCGGATCGTAGACTCTAGCGCATTAGAGTGAGTGACTTGGGGTCAAACGCAACCCATCTACTTCTGCATCTGTTTACACTAATAAGATTTAAGACATTATTATTACAATAAGAAAAGATTTGTTTTTTTTTTATTTTTGTGTGTAATGAATGAACCCAAAAAGTCTTGAAAAATTCTCTCATCATTAGAATGCCGTGTGTGTGGCACTATTTTATATTTACGAGTACAGCTAGAAAAAATTAGGGATCCTTATAAAATAGTATAAGTATAGTAAATAGTTATTATGTTTATGTAATTATGTATGCTATGAATCAGCATTTAAAACATTTTTATTCTTATTATTAGTCCTTTTTTGTTTCGGGTCTTCCTAAAAGTCTCATACGGTAAGTACGGTATTTGTTTGTAGCACACTACCTTCTTACTTTTTCTGCTTAGCCCAATGGTTGACTGATAGAGAATGCCTACGCGGCATTAAGTCCGCCTTTTGTACAAACTTTATGAGCAATAAAGATTACATAAATAAATAAAAACTAGTTACTTATAAAAGAAAACATTGAACAGAATAGAATAGAATAACGTTAATTTGGCAAATTGCTTTCGATTCTCTAAAGGCTGTTCTTCCCGTAGGCAAGGTCGATTTCTTTCCAAGTAGAGCATCTACCGCGACCAAGTGTGCGTCAGATAAGCGCGGCCGATTACATCTGCGGCGTCAAAGACGCTTTGATACCGGCCGAGGTGGTAATGCACTGTCTGCTCACGTCTTTCAGTTAAAAGAAGTAGTTACTTCGGCGCTTTGCAGTACCATACATAACAGTGTAGCTCTACCAGTCGAGTTCTATGGCAGATTCATCGGATTTTACCAAATTTTTGGAGTTGCGATTCTCTACTGTCTGAAGGAGTTTTACAGCTGGTGCCCGTGGCAAGTTGCCGATATTATGTTCAAATCGGGCAACGTCGAGCAAATCGTTTACTATAAACATGTTAAAATTAGAGTCAAAAGCAATCTTAGTAATATATGTGTAAACTTTAGAACCTTGTCACAACAATAAATGACATCTTTATAACATGAGACATATTATTATATAGGATCAATGTGACAAAGTTCTAAAGTGCATAGAGTGTATTTTATAGTGAATAACGAATACATTATGAATAACGCCTGCTTTAATCACTTGGTCCGATATCATTTGTTGCTTATTACTGTACATATTATTAGCGTTAGAGACGTAGATTTGTAGTATACGTTTAAGAAAAATGTTTAAAACGCTAACAAAAACACTACGCACCATGCAACTAATATATTTCAAATCACACCATCTACCCGCAAACTCGCCATCAGCATAGAAAAAACCCATGTTTCGGAATCACACTCGCAGCAATCGTCAGCCCAAAACATCCCTCGATCAAACGAAACGTATTTTTGATTGCAGCTCTGTCTCTTTCATCGTCTGCCCGTCTCCCTCCGACTCGGGCGTTAAGAGCCCTTTAATGACAGGAAAATTGAAAGTTTTCGGTGTTCGTCCACAAAAAAAAACTTAGGAAGTGTCGTAAAAAGCTCGCCTTCGAGATAACGTGGAAATAATGCGCGGCCCACGGCGCGAGGTGAAGAAATGAGGAACGCGTCATAGGGAACGGGGAACAGAAAAAAATAATATATTGGGAATACGTTCTGCTACGTCGTTAGGCTGCTTACGACTTAGCGTATTGTTTTTTTTTATAGATAGATAGATATTCTTTATTGCGCACTATACAATTGACTTAATACTAGGTATAACAGACACTTGTTGCACAATTTATCGCTATAAGCGATCTCTTCCAGACAACCTCAGGGTAGAGGATAGTTGAAAAATAAAGGGGGTGAGGTGAGCTAGCAACTAAACCGGAATTGAGGCTAAATGTTTATATTGATTTAAGTACGCCTGTTGCAAAGCTGAAGAGAAGCCTAAGCCGCTGTTACGCAAGCAACTCGTCAGTTACCTGTCAGTTGCCACCGCAACCGGAACCCCCAACGTACGGAAACCCTACTCACCGGCAGAAACACGACCCGGTGGTCATTTGGCTGCGGTATTCTATAGGATGGTCCTTCACCGGATGGGTGGCTCAGTTCAAGCGAAGATTCGCTATGCCCTACTTCTCATGTATTGTTTTATTTCATCACTAGATGACGTGCTTGCGACTTCGTCCGAGTGGTATAGTTGTTTGAGGTAGAATTTTTAATTATGAAAACCTATCAACAGCCTAAAATGGGTATAATGTTGGTAATAAAAGTTTCTTATTTCTTATAAATGTAAGTTTCAATTTTCTAGCCCTATAAATGATACCTCCTTTCATATAACTTTCATCCCCCCTTTTCAACCCTAACTACCGGTATAATATTCGTGTATATCGTCCACTGCTGACACATGCCTAAATGACAATGTCACATTTGGGGAATTCGTCCTAGTCACCACTTTGACAGGCAGGTTGGTGACCGCAGCAGGCTTTATTTGCATTTGCAAAAGCTTACTCAATAAGTCGCAATATTTAATTTAATAACAAACTCTCACGTTATTATATACCACACCAATTATTGACATCACTGTAATTAAAAACCGGTGATAGATGATTATTAAAAGTGCTTTTGTATAATTGATGTAAAGGTCAGGTCATGTAGTCGTGAGAGGTTTTATAGTTAACTAGCTGTGCCAGCGACTTCGTTCGCGTGGAATAGAGTTTCATCCCCTATTTTGTCCCCTTGTAGTTATAATGGATCAAAATCCTTTCTTAGCGGATGCCTACGTCATAACATCTACCTGCCTGCCAAATTTCAGCCCGATCCGTCCAGTGGTTTGGGCTGTGCGTTGATATATTACTATATCAGTCAGTCAGCTTTGAGTTATCATATTATTAGGAGTTGTTGTGATAATCTCTGGTGACAGCATTAACGGGCGTATTCACAAACGTTACTATTCGTCGCGGGAACGCACAGATACCTAAAAACTTATAGGATTTTGGGCAGTGTGCGTCCGCGCGTCGCATAGTAACGTTTGTGAATACGGCCGTAAGATATTTTGTACAGTATAAATGAGTGAAGCGATGGCTGAAACGATGTATGTGTAACATGTATATGGATATTGCCAATTAGGATGTTGCAGTGACCCAAAATGAGTAGACTGGCCGGGTAACTCATTTGGTAGTGAATCTGGCTCACTCGTTGACGTTTCAGCTTTGAGTTCTTTAATGACAACGAGTAGCTTTGTGCTTTGTGCTGATCCATAATTCACATCATCACCTTCACTGGGTTAATTAATTGTGACCCCTGCCTTCTTATCCAAGAGTCGTGGGTTCGATTCCCACCCGGGATAGACATTCGTGTGATGAACATTTGTGTTTGTTCCGTGTGTTTATATATTTCTATTTAAGTATATATTTGTGGTACCTTCGTTGTTCTGATACCCATAACACAAGTGCTTAAGCTACTTACTTTGGGATCGGAGCAATGTATGTGATGTTGCATGATATTTATTTACTTATTTAATGGGTAATCCGTTTCACAGTAAACATACCTATAGATCTTTACTGCGAAACGGGGGTGTACCACTTTCAACTTTCTGATTCTGAAGCTGCTACCGAGTGATTTCTTTAAACAAAGGCCCAGTAACACTTTCTGGTCCTCCACCCTACAGAATACCGCAGTCAAATGACCTCTGGGTCGTGTTTCTGCCGGTGAGTAGGGTTTCCGGAGCTTGTGGGGGGTTAGGGTTGGGCCGGCATGGCGGTGGCAACTGACAGGTAACTGACCAGTTACTTGCCAGTTGTCACAGTGACTTGGGCTTCCCTTTCGCTTTCCATCAGGCGTACAGTCACTATGTCGAGCCACTATATAAAAAGAAAAATATACCGGGAATCGAACCAACGGGGCACTCAACATGAAACATACCCATATGGGTAGGTACCTACTAATATGGGTATGGAGGTACGGTTGTACCTCTACGTGCAGCTGCTGTAAAGTCAGCCGGTACAGCGGATATGAAGAAGTTATTGAAATGCATAAATCACGCGCGCCAATACGCTGCGTCGAGTTGTTTAACAAATATTCCCGCTGTTCTTTTGTCGTGTACTCGGTTGGTGTCTTAAGAGGGTAGAGGTAGCGGCGGGTAGTGAAATAAGAGAGGTAGGGCATAGCGAATCTCCGCTCGTACTGAGCTGCCCGTCCGGGGAAGGACCTCCACCCTATAGAATACAGCAGCCAAATGACCTCCAGGTCGTGTTTCTGCTGGTGAGTAGGGTCTCCGGAGCTCGTGGAGGGTAAGGGTTGGGCCAGCATGGCAGTGGCAACTGACAGGAAACTAACCAGTTACTTACCAGTTGTCACAGCGACTTGGGTTTCTCTTTGGCTTTCCATCAGGCGTAGGGAAGCCATTATGTGGAGCTACTATAAAAAAAATACCTTGAGGGGTAAACTCGTGAACCGATTTTTGTTGGGTGAGCGCGCGGTGGTTTAAAGACATCATCATCAATTCATCACCATCATCAGCCTGTTGCAGTCCACTGCTGGACATAGGCCTCTCCAGCTGTTCGCCACTTAGGGCAAACATCTGGAGAATATACCCAGAATCGCCACGCAGGGCAGGCGGTTTGGCGATCGCAGGGCGTAGCTTCTCGCTCCGGTAACGCTGTTGCCCGTCATCGGCCAGCGCCTCGTCCGTTGCCAGCGCCTCGTTTGTTATTCGGTAGAATGCACCACGGGCAGGTGAGGTTGGCTTGGAGCGAAAAGATGATAGCACGTTCCCTTACATCCCCATCATAGACATCACCAACAGAGAAGTTGATAATGTCCAGTCATACATATTTATGAGATCTATTCGTACCACTTTAATAAATAGTTAAGCCCAAAGTGGGTATCGCTGTTGTATCAGCGGCAGTGTTGCCTCTGTGGCAGTGGCATTAGTGAGAATCTCTCGATTCCAAGACATGTAGTCGTAGGGCTATTGCCGCAGCCACAGCGGCAACACATTTCAACCATTTATGCATGCCGTGGCAGCCTCTAATTAAGGCGTCACTTTAGCACTAATTATGGAACTATTGTTAATACCATGTTACTGAGTGATTGTTTTGTTGGCTGTCCTTAAATAAATAAATACGCTGTTCACTTCCAACTTGCACCAACCACACGTAGTAGCCATAGATCACGCGCACCTGTAATATTAGCTCCGTATCACGCACACGCGGCGCTACGGGGCGATGTGACAAACACGCGGCAACGCGCCGTGTCCCGCGGAAACGACGCTTTGATTGCGAGCGTGACGCCGTGACGGATGACGCTCTCTTTTAGATGTCATTGTTTTGATGCAGTCATTTGTCAAAGTCGAGTGTGCAAGCGTTAGTGCGAATGGGTATGTGTGCAATTGGGTGTTTAAGGCATCCACTTTCAGTTAGAGGTAAAGTTGGTACAAGAGTAATAGTAGTTTTAGATCTGGAAGTTGGTGTGCGTCGACTGACGCGTCTGTTTGTATTGATATTCAATGTGTTGGGGCCTGAACGGGATTAGGCAGTCGATGTCCGACCGTTGACTGGTGTAGTCGTGTGGTATTGCGTTGCCGAGCCAAGTTAGGACTCTCTGCTATACCTCCTACAGAAGGGGATACTACAGTATTACTAATTATTGTTTGGCACTGCAACTGTCATATGACATACACGCGGCAACGCGCTGTGTCCCGCGGAAACGACGCTTTGATTGCGAGAGTGACACCGTGACGGATGAAATAACCGACTGATTTCTAATCGCGACAACCATTGCGGAGTGTACGATGATCGCCGACTAGACAGGCAAATCACCAAAGCATCTATCTATTTGTATATATTTCACATAAAAAAAATATTCATTGACTATAATACAAACAGTACTTTAATATACCTACACTAAAATATAATATTCGATCAAAGAAAACAACTGAATAGCGTTGATTTAATTGTATTAAAAGAACTGTAACAAAACTTTTGCTCACAAGAACGAAACAAAACTACTTAACCCGAATTAAGTAAGAAAAGGGAAGTGAAATAAAATAAAAAAGAAGCGAACACCTCACGAAGCAAATTGAATAAGAAAATTTTATTTTTACCTTTTGAGCGAATAAACGAAAAATAGAGAGAGAGCCCTTTTATTATACCTCTATTAGGATCGGAATGGGCATCGAATTGGCTAATAACAGTGCTATCAGGTGAAAGGAATTCACTCTCGCTTCCCTCTTTAGGGGTGGCGGTGAGTGCGGGCAATACCAATTTTGGGTATCATGATAAAATTTACTTGTAGAAATACATATTGTTCAATTTACACTAAACATCTGGTCTCAAACCAAGGTAGGCACCCTGGCAGCATGTTGGTGTATGAAAGCCCGCGCACTGAGCAGTAAGTCTAGGCTGTTCAAACATTTCGGATAAAATGGTATCCCTCCTTATTTCAAACCATTTACAAGCTCTATACTAAATCACCTGTATATTTCCCTCAGACTTTATAATCATTAAAAAAGGTCTCCTTATCAAGCTATTTTAGATACATCATAATTCTGAAACAACATACCTCGCGGTGATTCAGATACATCACGAAAAACAACGTCTTCCTTTCGGCTATAAAATTACAATAATTGTAAATAATTCATTTACTATTATTTATAATTATCAAACATATTAAAAATTAGCTAGTTTTAAAATATTGCCCATTTAATTTATTAATTAAACTCCATACCAAATCGCTGGTATTTCTCCTCGCGCCCGTCCCTATCATTATCTTTCCGTTAGAAAACTTTGTCCACCTTGATAGCAGTACCAGTACTTGGGCAGTTGGCGCCTCGCAGGAATTCGCTCAATGGCGCCCTTCCGACAGAATGGGCTACGGCTTCGCTTTAAACATGTAGATTAGGTGTTAGGTTTTATTCGAACATTGCCGTGAAAAATATCTTTGTTCTTTTAAGCGTTAAAAACAAAAAAGGTTGGATAGGTAGATGGATAGGTAGGTATAATATTTATTGCAAGTTTCAAAGAGAGGTAGGGCATAGCGAATCTTCGCTCGAATTGAGCCGCCCGTCCGGGGAAGGACTTCCACCCTATAGAATACCGCAAATGATATCTGGGTCGTGTTTCTGCCGGTGAGTAGGGTTTCCGGAGCTCGTGGGGGATTAGAGTTGGGCCGGCATGGCGGTGGCAACTGACAGGTAACTGACCAGTTACTTGCCCATTGTCGCAGCGACTTGGGCTTCTCTTTCGCTTTCCATCAGGCGTAGGGAAGCTGCTATGTCGAGCCACTATAAAAAAAAGGTAGGTATAATATTTATTGCAAGTTTCAAAGTTACATAGCTGCTTAGGAGTATGCTCTTCCATCTCATCCCGAGGGTGTCGAAGACTAAGGAAATATTAGGCTACGGGCAGAAGCGTTTACCTGGGTACAAATAAACCTTAATTTAGTGGTGACCAAGGAAAATGCTCCTAATGACAATTGTCATTAGGGCCCTATGTCTAAGCAGTGGATGTTTTAAAGCATCATCAGATTTGGTTAATACGTAGATACTTATAGCAACATAGCTAACACCCAAACCAATATAATTAGACTTTGTACTGTGCGAATTCGAGACTTTTTTTATGCAATACGGTTTTGCGCTTGATTGCAATTCACCTGATGGTAAGCGTTATCACAGTCTACGATGGGGCGCGCACACCCATCAAAAACCGATTCACTCTCGCCTTGAACATCGGTAGATTGTATGTCTCGGGAACAAGGAGCCTGGCAAAGAGTTACATAGTTTGGCCGATCGTACTACGAAAGAGAGGTAGGGCATAGCGAATCTTCGCTCGAATTGAGCCGCCCGTCCGGGGAAGGACCTCCACCCTATAGAATACCGCAGTCAAATGACCTCTGGGTCGTGTTTCTGCCGGTGAGTAGGGTTTCCGGAGCTCGTGGGGGGTTAGGGTTGGGCCGGCATGGCGGTGGCAACTGACAGGTAACTGACCAATTACTTGCCCGTTGTCACAGCGACTTGGGCTTCTCTTTCGCTTTCCATCAGGTGTAGGGAAGCCATTATGTCGAGCCACTATAAAAAAAAAAAGGCGAAACGTGCTCTGCGAGTCTTAGGAACTTGCATCATATAACGACCACTGTATCATCATCATCATCAGCCCACATCAGTCCACTGCTGGACATAGGCCTCAATGGCCCTCCCAATGCTCGCCACTTCGTGCGTAGCGTGGCGATTATGGGTATAACCTCCCAATGGTTTTTGCAACGACCATTGTACAACTAGGTACAGCTAAAAATAAAAGCCTCAGTCTCGAATTAATCCCACACGTGCAAAAGTCGAACAGAACCGATCATAAAACGGATTAGATTGAAACCCAGTGGCGCGCAAACGGAGCGGGGGCCATATTAAAAAGTCGATTGGTCTGCGGGTGCGCCGCGATACAATAAAGCTTAGTGCGTACGTCAGCACACCTATGAAATGGTCTAGACCTGACTGATATAACGACCTAACTCAAAATTCTAGTCTTAACTAACATACACCATTATAGGACCGTATTTTGAGACAAACTCATATTTCCAAAATGTTAAGTTAGGTTGTTACTTTATTAACACGTTGAGCGCCATGACGGTCACCGGTGACCGACAAACAATAGTTTTTCTATTGTGTCTAGAGTCTCGGCAGTCAAAGACTTAAGAGTGCGATACGTTTTAATTTGCTATACTATAATTATAGCAGTTGCTAGAATGCCTATTACCGCACCACTTTATAGATTTCTAGCTCGCCCAATGGTTGACTGGTAGAGAATGCCACACGGCATTAAGTCCGCCATTTGTACTTTCCTTGTGCAATAAAGATTAAATAAATAAATAAATTCATATCATCATAATAAGAAAGTCATATCAAAATCCGGACTTTCCGTGCGGTGGAGGAAAGGAATACGAATCACCGCTCCATTTAAATAAATAAATATTAATACTTTATTGCCAAAAGACACATTTACATAAGAAATTATAATTATATTTATATAATTAAAATCATATAAATTATAATTTAATGTCCTAAAAGGACACTAAGGTGGTTTGGCTTACCCGTCTGGCTCACGACCTAAATACACAAGACGAAACAACCGTGAAGTAGCTTCGATCGCATAGTTGACTGACAATTAGTTGATTTGGTTTCTTGTCCGTTGCCGTCACGGCTTGAGCTTCTCTGCAGCAGTATTCTGTACGAAATGAAAAGGCAGCTTCACTAATGATTATAAATAAATAAATATCTGATAACATCACATACATTGCTCCGATCCCAAAGTAAGTAGCTTAAGCACTTGTGTTATGGGTATCAGAACAACGAAGGTACCACAAATAAATACTTAAATACGAATATAAACACCCAGACACGGAACAAACACAAGTGTTCATCACACGAATGTTTGTCCCGGGTGGGAATCGAACCCACGACCCTTGGTTCAGAAGGCCACCAAGGTCACCACCAATTGGGCCACAGAGCCAGTCAAAGACAACGGTCTAGCTTAATTAAACTAGCTTAATTAAAACCTAAGCATTTAACTCATAACTAAATAGAAGATTGCAAAGGTCACCATAGACAAGAGAACACAATCCTCTACAGTCTGTGCCCCTGTGCCCTTGGGGTGCGTCCCCCATTTTTCCCGCCCTTTTCCAGGTGGCAGTATATCACTTGTCTAGACTAGTTTTACGGCCTCTGTACGCATGGTGTAATGTTGCCACTTTATTATAATGCACTTTTGTGCTAAATAAAGCAGTTAAATGTATGAATGTATGTGAAAAAAAACATAATAATACATTGTCACAAGCTAGGAGTTAGAAGCTTTGCTAGAGCAATTAGACCTGATAACTTTTGACTTTGCAAACTACAAAAATAAATAACCTAAGGGATGTTTTTTTTTAAATATAGTGGGTCAACATGATGGCTTCCCTACGCCAGATGGAAAAAGAAGCCCAAGTCGCTGTGACAACGGCCAAGTAACTAGTCAGTCACCTGTCAGTTGCCACCGCCATGCCGGCCCAACCCTAACCCCCCCACAAGGTCCGGAAATCCTACTCACCGGCAGAAACACGAACCAGAGGTCATTTGACTGCGGTATTCTATAAGGTGGAGGTCCTTCCCCGGACGGGCGGCTCAATTCGAGCGAAGATTCGCTATGCCCTACCTCTCTTAAACTGGATGTCATACTAGGCCGAAACTAAGTTTCAAACTAAGTCGAAACTTGTGCTATGGGTACTTGAAAACTTATAAACAGACACTTTTTTTTTTAAATTAATAAATTTGATTTGTAAATCAAATTGTAAACATTATTATGCGTAGGAAACACCAAGACCAATACAAACAGACGTTTATGCACACAAATGTTTGTACTGTGTAATAAAAACCGCGACCATTGCTTCAGTCAGAGAAATGATCTCTTTTTGGAACGGTTATCCTACATGAATATATTTTTGATGGGATTCATTATTCAATGATCGGATTGTCCAGAGACAGGCCTCTTGAATAGCATGCATGTCGCGGTCGGTGCGGCCCCCTCTCGCGAATCAAAAGTCGGCACACATGGGCCGCATAAACTTCACCGCCCAAGGTGTGTCTTAGGCCTTGTGTTCACGAGCGACTGTACCAATAGTGGCATCTCAGTGGGCCTTCAGGGTGAAGGCGACAGGCGTAATGGATTTATTCTATTGTGCCTGTCGACCTAACTTTTGGAGCTCACGACCGCTTACCATCAGGTGGAGTGAGGTCATCCTGAAAGCTCTTATTATAAAAAAAAATCTCCCACAGGTTTCCTCTTTACACAAGGCCTCTTGATCGTTAGGAATGGCCGTTTCGTACCGAAACAGGTTTTTACATATTTCATCATCATCATCATCAGCCTATTGCCGTCCACTGCTGGACATAGGCCTCTCCAGTTGTTCGCCACTTAGGACAAACATCTGGAGGATATACCCATAATCGCCACGCTGGGCAGGCGGGTTGGGATCGCAGGGCATACCTTCTCGCTCCGGTGACGCTGCTGCCCGTCATCGGTCTATGGTATTTAGCTACGCCTTCAATTGTGATGGTTATCGATCGTCAACCCGCGTGCCTCATCGTGGCGATTATGGGAAAAACCTGATGTTTGCTCAAAACTGGTGAATGATTGGAGAGGTCTATGTCCAGCAGTGGACTGCAATAGGGTGATGAAGAGTAGCCGGTATGTCGTAGGCCTTACACGAAAAAAGCGGGATTTATTAAAGGGTTCGGGCGGAGTCCGGTCACGCGCCCGCGAGGTGCCTCCGTCTATATTGAAACCGGCTAGGGGCCATTACGGACGTGATTTGTTTTTATTGAGCATTTTTTTTCTGTGATTTTCAGCAATCGTCTAAAAAATCTGTAGCAAAACTTGTCTAGTAGTAACTTTGAATATTATCATCATCATCAGCCCACATCAGTCCACTGGTGGACATAGGCTCTCCCAATGCTCGCCACTTCGATCGGTCCCGGGCCTCTCGTATCCAGCACTTGCCAGCCACTTTGAATATACTAACGCAAAATTGGACGTAGAGTTGTGGAAAAGCCCGTTCTAATTAACTGAATTGACGGGTTGGGTTCCGTACCCAAGTGGAACCTAAGAGTGATAACGGTAAACTTTTATCCGTCATTTGAAAATCCCACTTTATTATCAAGTAAATAAATAAGTAAATAATTTATTAAAAGGGCTGTTTTTTAAATTATATTATTTTACTAAAATATGCTTCAATAACTGAAAATAAGACAGTACCTAGTAGGTACCTGTGTGCCTAGCACGAACACTTTCGAAAAAGTATGCGTAACGTAACCGTAAACGGGCATAATTTTCACTACGTTAACGTACGTAAACGTAGTACCTCTTACGCACGATAGGGGCGCTATACCAAGTTTCATACAAATGTTTACGGAAACGTTACGCATACTTTTTCGTAAATCTTTATCTAGTAACGTGCAATAACCTTGAAATTCGTTCTAGAATCATACAATAGTTCACAATATTTGTTCAATTCATGACGTCATAAGTTAAGATAACGCAATATACATGGAGCAATAGAAATTATGACAACCGCTTCACCTACACCGCACGCACAATAAGATCATAGGCAATTTCGTTACATCATCTTAAAAATTATCATCATTCATTTATCATCCGCTCAATTGACATTTATGAGGAAGCCCAAACAAACGAAATAAATTATTATGAAGAAATTGATTCTACGAGTATAACAAGTTCCCATCAATAAGAAAAAGTAGCGAAATGTCAAAATTTAAATGTTGAAGATGTAATGAAATTTGAGAAGTAAAGTAAGTTGTTTTAATACATAAGTATTGTAACAACGGTTCTGTAGGCTGGCAGGCTTATGGTGCATTGTAAGTTGTAAGGCTTAATCGCGGTCGATTTCATTTACAATTTGCGGTCGAATCAGTTTGAGAATATCTTTATATTGTTTCCCTTTTGAGTTGAATGATGCTCGTTCGTAATAATTATGCATTGTGAGAAATACGCATCAGTATTTGTTCAAACTTCCAGAAAACTGGCGGTCAAAATCAATAGACAATCCACACGCATCCCCAAGAAAAACAATAGAAAACCCGAATAGATTCCGTCAATATAATTCGGCACTATACGTCAACAGTATTATCTTAACCCCATCGTGCCGCATCCCCATACCTGATGCGGCGTCACGTCGCCTTTTGAATGGCAAATCACGAAGGTGAACCTTTAGGGCCTCTGAGACCGAGTATGAAAATAAAATGATTGCGAAGGGTCCGCGGCACTGTATTAAAATATTCCCAAAGGCTGGGGTCCGAACACCTGATGTTTGTGAAATAGTTGGACGGCTGTTTATTTTGATTTTATCTGAGGAATGGCGTGAGAGGGATTTTTATGGTGTGCTTTCGTAGAGTGTGGCGGATGATTTAGTCTGTACA
This sequence comes from Conogethes punctiferalis, assembly GCA_031163375.1. Taxonomy (NCBI): domain Eukaryota; kingdom Metazoa; phylum Arthropoda; class Insecta; order Lepidoptera; family Crambidae; genus Conogethes; species Conogethes punctiferalis. Next base: position 18,544,509 of record CM062083.1, on the reverse strand, counting down.
TTGTTGTCAGTTAATGTTTTATGGTGCGATAGATGACTTTTGTGGTAATAATAAGAAGAAACTGGAGTCATTTTAACAGTAGGTACAACTGTTGTTAAACTAATAAATACTTAAATGAAATAGAATGATGTACATTGCTCCGATCTCAAAGTAAGTAGCTTGCGCACTTGTTATGAGTACCAGAACAAAGAAAGTACACCTGATGGCAACACTAGTTCACGCTTGCAAAAGCGTATATAGGCTGCGGTAACAGGCATGGTTTTTGGTATAAAGAAGACATGGAACAAACCTAAATGTACACACAAAATTGTTCTTCCCGGGTGACCATGGAACTTGCACTCCTTTCAGAAGGCAGGGGTGTGTGTACCAATTGAGCCACCGAGTCAAACTAAACTGTTAGTGAACTGTTGTTGCTGTCACGGAGTGTTACTGATTTGACGGCAAGATACCTAGATAGAAGCCCAGAATCGAGAAACGTGGCGAACAATTACTTAGAGAGGCCTATGTCCAGCTGTGGGCTTCACTAATGTTCACTATTATGTTTTCTTACTCTATAAATCATTATTTTCACTATCATAAGACTATTATTAAATTACTTATTACCCGAGAGGGCTCTCAACGACCGCGTCAGGTGCCCGACAGTGCCTGTAACGGATCGACCTGCGCATTAGTTTGCATCCATTAACAGGATATCTGCTCTGGATTTATGAATATTACTCAATAATCAAGGAGCGAAGTAAAGGTGTTACATAGGTTGATACTCTTTATTGCACACTAAACAGTTGACTTAAAACTAGGCACAAAGATATTAACGTAGAATGTTTAACAGACATAACAAAATACTACTAGCGCTATCTAGTTTAATTAATCTAGTCCTTAACTATGTCGAAGTTTGTATTATGTATTAGTTATATAGTATAGTATTATATGTATTATAGTAGGTACATCATCATCATCATCATTTGCCTGTCCCATACCTATGGGTCCCACACATATTGTAGGATAAAGTTTATTTTTGCTTTGTGTTCTGACAACACATTTATTTAGTCTGTAAGTGTCACGTACGAAAAGACAAGGTAAGACGTTACGATGAGATAGTATAATTTTTTTGTTGACTACAAATACTTCAACGATCCCACAAATTATACATAGCAAACAAGCACACCAAACAGATATCTATGTGCATACCACTGAATCAAACTGATTATCAAAAATTAAAAATTTTCTTCTAACACATTTAGCATGAACACACTTGTCAGACAGAACGTAACCTGTACGCTCACCTCTACAAAGTGCCCGTGAATAAATTACTCCGAATAATTCCCGAATTAACATTTTTAATCTCCGGCGAGATGTTCCAGAATAAATTGCCGAGTCCCGTCTTGATTGCAGACGAGATACCGTTATCTGAGGTGGGGTTGAGTTGAGCTCTCTGCGACTTCTGCGCTCCTGGTACTTTTTAGACGGGCGTCATTTTTCACGGCTCCCAAATTGTGTGTTGTATATGTTTCATGACGGGTCAATTTTGTGAATTAAGCCCACTTCTCCAAATTCTACAAGAAAATTCTAGTCCTTCGCTTACACGTATACCTACTTCGTACCTAGATGATTTCAACATTATCATCTTGTTGAAAAACTTGTACGGCACGTTTTGCGCGCAAATTCCGCCACGTGGAAATGGTTCTTTAGGATAAGCTACCAGCAGGTCGAGCGACCTTTCCAAAAGGTTTCCCGACGATGACTTAGGGACCTTTAAAATGTGTGCCTACAAATTTACAAGGGCCGTCAAAGCACCTATGACTGACTTTTGTAGTATTCCGATGCCTATGGGCTGAAGTGATCTATTCCCATAAGGTGACCTTCAGCCCCTCATGAAACAAAAATAAAAAATTTAGAGTTATTTGGGGTGGGGTTGAGCTTCACGCGACTTTCACTTTCTTGGTACTTATGTATATAGGCTCGCGGGGGTCATTGTTATGGGATGATCCGAAGATATTCCATGTCAGTTCTATTTTAGATGGGTACCAATTTTGCCATACATTATATTACCCCTTTCTGTCTTTTCACAATACATTTTCAACTTAATGTCTAAGACATAGTGCTTAATATCCATCGAGGTATTTTGACAGATTTAGGTCACTTGATGTGTAGTGCGATTTGGCCTGTCATTTGTCATCGTTTCAACTTGTAGGTGGTACAAAGTTCACCGGGTCATCTAGTCTATAACATTTACTGATCTTCCCACAGTTCCTTCTTTAAATGCGTCATAAAACAAAGTGTATGACAGCAATCAAACAACACCCATGCGACAGATTGAAAGTTTAGTAAATGTCAACGAGATCTGCCAAGATTAACCGGTGCGTGGGCGCAGGTAACCGGTGCCATCCGCATAAATTGGTTATTAAAACTGTGACAATGGTTTAACCATGTTACGTGATTTTTGAGCGACGGAATTGTCTACTTATGAATTAAAGTTTTAATAATAAAATAAGTTATAATTGAGTCATTGGTAATCTAATGAAATGACAAATGTGGTTTTAGATAATTTTGGGTTACCTTCATCACTATTGTCACCAGAAGTTCGTAGTACCTATTGAACATTATAAACCTCTCCAATCGTTTGCTGAAAATGCATTTGTATTGCTAGCGTACATATATTTGCACTTATTTCTCGTAGGTATATCATCCGTGTATTTTAATGTGTGTCGTGGGACGCCCTCCAACGAGGTGGACTGACGACACAATAAAAGTCTTAGAATGGGGCTGGATGCGGGCAGCTTGCAACCGGCCGTTGTGGAAGTCTTTGGGGATGCCTATGTCCTGCTGTGGACCTCCTACGCCTGAATATAATGATGATGATGAATTTAATGTACGCCTTTGGTGATTCTTTTAAGAAAGGCTACAGTCATACACTTATGAATGTCAGGCATCCTTAACTTATCCTGTTCAATACAGCACTCATTCACAGCGCGAATGATTGCGTGACGCGATTTGTCACGCAGGAAGGGTCAACCTGGGTTGTGTGTTGTTGTGAGGTCCAGTTATCCAGGTCCTAATATAGTTAGCCATTATAACTATTAATTTTACTCGGGCGATTAATTTAATACGGGATAAGAATAATTAGATTAGGAGGATATGGTAATTCAGAAATCATAGCAACAACTGTCAAGCAATTAAATAAATAAAATAAGATTTATTGTCTTCTTACAACATCAACACATAAAATAAACGACCTAGGGAATGGATTACAATATAGACAATGGGGATTAGCTCAGCTGGTGCTGCCACAGGGAAAGACCTGGGCAGCGCTGGTTTTCAGCTTCTCCCCTACCCTCTAAGATGTTGTTTGAATTGTTTGAATATATGCAATATAACGTGGCTGACAATCTTAAATAGGTGTCTTAAAAACAATAACAACGTGTGAGACACGTTTTTTTATTAACAGACCGACTAACTAGGATATAAAAAAAATATATTAAAGAACATGAAAGTATTGAGGTACCTACTTATTTTGTGTGTAAGTACCGTAACTACCGTGTTTGTTTTGAAATTAAATTAATACTAGAATTATCTTTCTGTTTAATACAATTAATAGAGAAATTTCAAGCATTATCAAACGTATCTTCTCCCATGCGGCACTAGTTTATTTCCCCAACTAGCAATAAATACCGCGCTCATTAAGGGTCAGCGGACACGGCGCGCTCGCGGCGGCAATAACGCTCGTCAGCCGGCAGGTGACTGATTCACGGCGCAAATGGCCGCGTGACGGACGGTAATGGCCGCGCGTCGCGGGATTTGTCACGCGGCTAGGGTTAACCTGTACCAGTGTGGGTTATTTAGAGGTAGTGTTTTCTTTGTTTAAATAGTTAGCAGTAACAGGCACTGTTGCAAAACTGACGGTTATAGCAATCATTACAAATTTAAATCTGAAGGTTAATTAACCAATGTATGAGCTTCTAATATCCAAAGTACAGTGGCGGGATTTATCTTTGATTATAGCTAGTTTTGGGATTGTAATCTGATGTAGTGGGATGTAAAGGAGCGACCCATCATCTTTTCGCTCCAAGCCAACCTCACCTGCCCGTGGTGTATCCTGCCGAACAACAAACGAGGCACTGGCCACCGACTGGTGGCGGTATAACCATCACAATTGAAGGCGTAGCTAAATACCACAGACCGACGACGGGCAGCAGCGTCACCGGAGCGAGAAGCTACGCCCTGCAATCGCCAACCCGCCTGCCCAGTGTGGCGATTATGGGTATATCCTCCAGATGTTTGCCTTAAGTGGCGAACAACTGGAGAGGCCTATGTCCTGCAGTGGACTGCAATAGGCTGATGATAATGATGAATCTGATGTAGAGAAAACTATGGGATTTTATGAAATAGATATGTAGCAGCAGGAAAGCGGACACCGTGCTCCAAGGCACAGCTTTAATGATGATGAGAGGTGAGAGAAACAGTGCGATGCCCTACCCTCTGTTGTGAAATTCCTTTCAAATTTGTGCGCAATATGTAATGCAATAAATAAAATTTAGTTACTAGCCTATAAATATCCGCGTTATTTAAAGGGTCATGCCTGTGCTGGCTTGTAAGATGCTTCTTGAATACCTACCCTGTTTTAAAGATTTCATACCAAGGAACGGAGGAAACGATTTGCCGGACTTTTCGTAATACATCAACGAATTAAATCAACCACAACCTGTAAATTGTTCCTCATTCTCTGAACCGTAAACGAGCAATCACGCCAATACACGGAGGATTTCCATGTGCCGATAAAGACACGTAGCGAACAATGAACAGGTTTCAAACAGGCGTGTAACACCGGATTTGTATGCAAACGAGGCAGGTGGGTCGGCCCATGCGAACAGTAGCCCCAGCAAGAATTTATTAAGTGGAAATTGGAGGTCTATTTTCTAATATTGTTAGATACGTGTGATAGTCATAGGTGTCGATATTCGCTGGTTAGTTCAATAAAGGTGCACAAGGTTTTGTTAAGGTCCATATGAGTTTAATTAACCATGATTTCAGTAGAAGACTACTTCTTATACGACTCGAAGGACCATTTTCAGAGCGGTAACGCTTATTACTTATGCGTTTTCACTTGAATCGTTGAAGTAATTTGAAGCTAAATAGATAGATATGCTTTACTACACACCATATAGTCCACTTAAAACTAAGTATTGGACACCCGCTGTACAATTAATTAGGCGGTCTTAATGCTTAAACGATATCTTCCAGAAAACCAGGAAATTACTAAGGATATAACAACAGCAAAAAGCAAGAACTGACAGAGTTGTGTATGCCCAAAATACCTAACTCTACCTCTCTAGGTGTCTAGTGAGACCACGAAGTGAGACCTAGAGAAGTACACAAATAACATAATAGGTAGGTAAATATATTATATGTGAGTGGACCGTGAATGCACCCCATAATTTCTAATGAAACGCGCGAGGTGTTGCCATAGACTAAACTTTATTCTTTTGTAACTTTTTAATACAACACTGGACATGGAATTTTGATATTATCTCTAACACACTCCCTTAGCAAAATAACATACATCCTGGTTAAACCAATAAAAAGTTACATACATTTTTAAACCATTTGGAACAACAAATATTAGGCACCTACAACTCTACAATGCCCAACAATTTTGTAAATTTATAATGTTTCTGGCTTGACAAACTTTTTGTAAGTATATCTGCGGGCATATCATTTGTATTTAGATATTCAATGGTAACAAGGTTTTTATCTACTGCTGCTCTGACAAAATGATATCTCACATCTATGTGTTTACTTTTCTTAACTAAAACATTATGCTTTGCAAGTCTTTGCGCACTCTGATTGTCATTGTATAATAGTACAGGTGCTTCAGATCTACATTTTAACTCTGATAATAAATTTTTTAAATATATGGCTTCCTTACTGGCCTCACATAAAGCCATATACTCCGCCTCAGTACTTGACAAAGCTATTGTTACTTGTTTTTTACATTCAAATGAAATTATACTACCAGACAACTTAAACATATATCCAGTGTAGGATTTTCTATCAGTACAATCTGATGCCCAATCAGAATCAACATAACCCGTCAAATCTACATCATCACTGACATATTTTAAGCCAAAATGCTTTGTTTTCTTTAAATATTTCAAAATACGCTTTAAATGCTTCCAATGAATATCATTATAATTATTATTAAACTTACTAAGGTAACAAACAGCATAACATATATCTGGACGAGTTAGCAATGACAGATAAAGTAAGCTTCCTATTAATTGCTGATAAGGTTGCCGACACATACAATTATCTTCCTTTTTAAGTTTCAAGTTTACTTCCATTGGAGTATTGACAGTTTTACATTCATTCATATTATATTTATTTAACAATTGTTCAACAAATTGTTCCTGATCTATGCAAATGACATTATTAAGTTTTCTGACCCTCATACCTAAACATTGTCTAATGTGGCCCAAGTCTTTTATTTTAAATTTTAACTTTAATTCATTTTTAATATATTCTGTCTCTTCCGTACAATTTGAAAATAAAAAAAAATCATCTACAAACAATGCTATAAATGTTCTTTCATCACCATTTTTCTTTATAAATAAACATGGTTCATGAATTGACTTCTTATACCCTAAACCTTGCAAACAGTCATCTACCCGCTTATACCAAGCCCTGGCTGATTGTTTCAGACCATACACAGCTCTTTTTAATTTCATGACTTTATTATTATTATTTGGACATATAAAATTTTCTGGTAATGACATATACACAGTTTCATCTAAATGCCCATATAGAAATGCTGTGGTCACATCAAGATGAGTTATGTCTAGATTATATTTAACACTCAATGCAAAAAGAAGTCTTAATGTTGAATATCGAAGCACTGGGGAAAAAGTTTCTTTATAGTCTATACCTGCTTTCTGGTTGAAGCCTTTCGCAACTAGACGTGCACGGTACCTCACTTTATCACTATCGTCTAATTTCTTTCGAAACACCCACTTACACTTCACTACTGTTGCTTGATCAGGTCTGTCTACCATTTCCCAAGCGTTGTTCTCTTCAAATGATCTCAGTTCGTCAGTCATCGCCTGTTCCCACTGTACCCTTTCTGGTCCATTTATTGCCGCTTCATAACTAAGTATTTCAGCGCCTGGTTCCAGCTCACCCAACATGCATAGATTTGAAATGCCATACCTGTCCACTGGTTTTCTTTTTCGCTTACCCAGCTCCTCCAGTTGGACTTCTCTATTTGAAGTAGGCTCACTATCCACTTCAGGTGCCGATAGATATGAATCATCATGAGAACTCGATGAGTCACATATAAATGTAGGGTCATTGGAATCTATGACTGTACTATCTGATGCAGTATCGTCTTCTTTGTCTGAGTTGTCATCTACATCTGACTTTTCTTCTATATTTTTTATTACTATCTGAGCTACGCTTGTATCTTTTTCCATGATGATAACGTCCCTGCTCGTAATAATCGTTTTTGTTCTTGGGTTATACAGCCTGTACCCTTTCACATTTTCAGGATATCCCACCAGAATCAATTTTTCAGCCTTTTTATCCCATTTTTTCCTCTGTATTTTGGGGACATGCACCATCGCTTTACTGCCGAATACTCTGATATGGCTTAGGTCTGGTTTACTGCCGGTCCACCTCTCAAATGGTGTCATCATGCCTAAATTGGCAACTGGTGTCCTGTTCTTTAGGTATACTGCTGTATTTACTGCTTCACCCCAAAAACTCTTATCGAGATCTGCTTCAAACAGTAAACATTTAGCTCGTTCAACAACTGTTCTGTTGGACCGTTCCGAGAGACCATTCTGCTCCGGAGTATGAGGATTTGTCTTCTGATGTATAATACCAGTTCTCTTTAAGAAGTTTTCCATCTCTTTAGAACAAAACTCCCCTCCGTTATCAGTCCTCAAAATCTTTATCTTGTTTCCTGTTTGATTCTCGACCATTTCACGAAATTCTTTAAAATGCTGGAATACCTGGTTTTTCTCTTTTAAGAAGTAGACAAAAGTCATTCTGCTGGCATCATCCATGAACAGAAGAAAATACTTGGCCTGACCGATTGATTTGGTCTCCATCGGCCCACATAAATCTGAGTGAATCACTTCGAGTAGTGTTTCACTTCTATGACCAGCTGATGGAAAAGGTAATCGAGTCTGTTTCCCTTCACAGCATACTTCACAGTTCTGAATCTGTATGTCAGCCTTCTTGTCATAAGAAATCCCTTTCACAGCTCCTTCTTTCATTTTTTCCAAGGACTTACTATTTATGTGTCCTAGCCTCCTATGCCACATAGTCATCGCCGACAGTGAACTCTCTGATGTTTTCTTTGAAAGAGTTTCCAGTTTATACACACCATTCATCAAATTCGCAACACCGATGAGCTGATTAAGTTGATTGTATATCATACATGCATTCTTTTCGAAGACAACTTTGTTTCCATTAGCTATCAATTGACTTACAGATAGTAAGTTTGTTGTGAGCTTGGGTATGTACAACACATTCTTCACAATCACATCATACTGAGAACTGTTCACACGTGTCGTTATCTGTGTTTCACCAACACTTTCTACAGGCACAGTAGTTTTATTTGCAACAATTATTTCCCTGTTGTCCTGCACCGGTCGAGTCCGTAGTAAACAATCACGACTTGCCGTCATGTGTGCGCTCGCGCCCGAATCGACATACCAGTCTTCTGTACTGTATTTTCCGTTGAAAAACGCAGCACTAAAAGCATTTACAACGTTCTTTGCTTTTAATTCAGGGCATCTATTCTTATAATGGCCAATTTTCTTGCAATTATAGCACCTTATTTGTTTACTATTGTTTGACAAGTCATTTGACATTGACATTTGTGATGACTTGCCGCCGCGGTTAGTGTTGCCACTTTTCGACCGCTGTTTCGACCAAAAAGCTGAGTCTATACCGGAAGTACCAACTTCCTCGCACATATCCAGTAACTTTGTCTTTATGACGTCGGCACTAATGGCGATACCGGAATGCTCGATCGCCATTATCATAGGTGAAAACTTATCTGGGAGTCCAGCCAAAAGTAGCGATCCAATCCATTCATCTGTGATTTCGAATCCTGTCCCCTTCAATTTTTGCGCCGTCTCGACCACTTGAGATACGTAGCTTGTCATATTTTCACAGCTTTCAAGACGTATTGAAATTAACGTTCGAAGCAAACTGATTTTTCGCTGATACCCCGTGTCGTCGAACAATTTTTTCAATTTGTCCCACACACCAATCACTGTAGTCTCACTCTTTATATGCGCATATAGTGAAGAATCAATCGTCATCACGAGTTTGGCTTTAGCTTTCTTCATCTCAGTTTCACTGACGACCGTTGGTAAATTGTCCAAGTCAATTCCTTCGAGGAGTAAGAAATTGCTAGCCGCGTACGCCCATTCGTCGTAATTTTCGCGTCCTCTAAGTCTCGGTACATTAACTAGGTAGCCCGATGTCGACATTATTACTTTAGCACTAGGAAATACTATTTTTTACTTTAAAAATATGGGACTGGGCCCATAACCTAATGAAACGCGCGAGGTGTTGCCATAGACTAAACTTTATTCTTTTGTAACTTTTTAATACAACACTGGACATGGAATTTTGATATTATCTCTAACAATTTCATGGCCACATGCAAGCTGCAGACAACGGGAGATTATGTGGAGGTGGAGCGTGCGGTCGTGTGATTGATAGTGCGCTTGTCCACTTACACCGCTTTATTTGAAAGGCCTTGTAGCAATGGTGACCGAATTGATATGATGTTTAGACTACATCGGGATGCAACATCGAGCCCTCTCTCAGGGAGGGATTTGCAGCACAACGTTGCACAACTGAATGGCGCGGGCATGTGCAGCGGCAAGTACGCGTCTTCGAGGAACAGCGTACAGCTGACCTCGATGCCAAACGCGATGAGCTCAAAGCCTGTACACCCGCAGCCATTAGGTACTTACCACCATATGAACCGCAGACTAACGTGCCCACATTACGCATGAGAGTTTGCTGCGAGGATCGGATATGTAAGTCATCTTCGTGCGCATCAGCGCAGACTAGATTTGGAGTCGAAGTGGTCGCCATGGCCAAAATCGGTCGGAAGCAAACATCACATCGGGATGTAGGGCCCGTGGTAGATCCTGCCGAATAACAAATGAGACAAAGTGGCGAACTGGAGAGGCCCGTGTCCAGGACACTAATTATTATCATGATCAGCCTATCGCTGATTAATGTCCTTGAATTCTTAAAGAATTTCCACCATAGACCGGTCACATAAGGCTGGCCTGCACATTTGGATATCACCGGCTGTTCTATTAGTCTGCTCTAGAGATGGCATTAGAAATAAAATAAGTTTTACGCGACTAGGGTTACCAGGCCATAAAATGCAAAGGCCGGGCTGCACTCTATATAAGGCGTACATTTTGCCCTAAAAGTCGGATATATTTTTTTAATTGTCAAACATAATGTTTTTACAGCTGGGCTGTTAAAAAAAGTATTTATACGTGATGTAAAGTGAGAATGAGATCGTAGATGGAGTGTGTGCCAGATGCACCGCGCGCGCCAACAGTTTGCTCTCTTGTCCTCTCGGACGCTCGTCTGCCTATCGTCGTACGAATCGCCACTCTGACAAAAAGCCTGACAAAATCCGGACAGGCCAAACACGTACATATTTGGCCGGACGCGACCGCAAAAGTCCAAATATGTCCGGCTAAATCCGGACACCTGGAAAGCCTATACGCGACGAGCAAGTTCGGACACTGGTTTATAAGCGTCACAAGAGTACAATTCGCCGACCTTTCTTTTCCCGTGGGTGTCGTAAGAGTCGACTAAAAATATTTTCGTAAATATTTGAAATATTTAATTCATGTCGTGGACTTTTCAATGCTTTTCCACGTTGACCAGCTGTAATCACTTGAAACACATAAAATTAGCGAAAACGAGCTTCTGTGTCGACTCTAATGGAAAGCCACCGTGAATCTCGGGTCAATCTCGGCAGGCCACTTGAGGTGGCCCGTACATTTGGATCTTGCCGACTGTTCGATTAGTCTGCGCTAACGACGCTCCCGGGCTCGAGTGGTTACATTGGATTGTTGGTAGTAAGGAGCTATAGTTTGATTAAGGGTGAATGGGCATTGGATGTGAAGTAACTTTTACGCGACGAGCAAGTTCGGACGCTGGATCATAAGCGCCAAATTTGTATACTTTTTTTTTTTTTTTTTATAATGGCTCGACATAATGGCTTCCCTACGCCTGATGGAAAGCGAAAGAGAAGCCCAAGTCGCTGTGACAACTGGCAAGTAACTGGTCAGTTACTTGTCAGTTGCCACCGCCATGCCGGCCCAACCCTAACCCCCCACGAGCTCCGGAAACCCTACTCACCGGCAGAAACACGACCCAGAGGTCATTTGACTGCGGTATTCTATAGGGTGGAGGTCCTTCCCCGGACGGGCGGCTCAATTCGAGCGAAGATTCGCTATGCCCTACCTCTCTTACGGATAAAGAATACAATTCGCCGCCCTTTCTCTTCCCGTGGGTGCCATAAGAGTCGACTATGATATTTCTTGAGATTCCAGCTTCCCGGCCGGTGGCAGGATTCACCCGTCGTTGGTGTTTTGGGATCAGTCGGGATGTATGTCCTATGTCTCGAGCCGGCACCTAAGTAACTTAGTCTTTCAAAAACTCCCTTAGTCGACTCTGCATCACCCACCAGGAAATAAAATATTGAATTAATAAATAAATAATAAATAAACAAATAACCCAAGACATGCCACGCTGGGCCACACAGCGCCACCTAGCCCTAAACTAAGCCGAAGCTTGTATTATGGGTACTAGACAACTGATAAACTTACTTAGATACATTTATTTTTGTAAATAAATACATATACATAGAAAACACCCAGACCAATACAAACAGACATGTTCATGAACACAAATGTTTGTACTGTGCGGGAATCGAACCCACGACCCTTGGCTCAGAGGGCAGAGGTCACTACCAAATGAGCCACCGAGCCTGTCAATTGTCTTTATAATATAAAAATAAACAAAATTGTAGGTATCTGGGGGCATAGCACGGCCTATAAAGTGAACAAAAGGTTATATACATATAATTAATATAGTAAGTTGGTGGTGGCTAATAGTAATAAGTTACACCTAAGAGTATTCTCAAAAGATTAACAGATAGATTGATAACGTCAACCATCAAAGTTTATAGCGCAATAAAGTTTCATCACTTTGCTGATATTATCAGTTTTCGCAAGTCTTTTCATATATTGATGGTAATCACAGCCTTGTATGGAAAGCAACTTTGTTGTTGAGTGGTCCCATGGCTCAATTGGTAGTGAGAAAAATTGTGTTCTCTGAGATAACTCCCACGAAATTCAATGCTACAAATGACAATTTTCCATGTAAGTACCTAGAGATTATGCTAAACTACCTTGTATAAAAAACAAGCGGTAGGAAGTCAAAATGCTACGTTACTCGTTCGGAACAAAATATGACTAGTGCTTATAGATCGTGTTAAATATTACCCAATTTGAAATGTTAGCAGTTTACAGTTGAACATTGTAAGAAAAAATGGCATTAAAAAGAGTAGATAACTATCAAGTTTGCCGGTTCTTCTTGATAGATGCTACATTCCGAATCCGGTGGTAGTTTAATTCTTTTTAATTTTTAACGATTTATAAGTGCTTGTCTCAAATCTATAATATTAATAAAGATATTTTGACTATGACTTTGACTATCGAGAAAAACTAGCAAGAACCTAATCAATCTCTGTGGGTCAATCGTTTGTAGGATTGGTTATCAAAATATTCAACAAGTTACCGGATGTATTGCCCATTCATAAATTCAAATCATACATTAAGTCCTTACTTATAAATGGGGGCTATTATAGAGTAGAAGATTTCCTCAACGACGACATCTCCTGGACTGCTGCTTCGTAGAAAACTTTGCATTATAATTATAAACACAACTATTATTTTGCACTAGCTGTGCCCGCGACTCTGTCCTTATCCATCACAGCACGAAAATCTATAGGTATGAACAAAGATTCTTTGAATTTCAATTTGAACTGAAAAAAAGGTCACCATAATTTCCCTGTGTTACGATCACTCCGTCCCTCTCCAATTAAGATAGTTCCCCCACGTGCACCGACACACGATAAGCAAAAGGTAAACAAGACAGCCGTTAACGTCTCAACGTAATTCCACAAAGAAAAAAAAGCACCACCCATTACTTTCCTTATCTTGGGCAAGTCAATTTTCCCCACTCTACCCTCAACTGGGGCAATATTCAATGCAACTGCACAATCGATTGTGAACCTTATTCCTTGCTGATAAGGTGCAGTTGGTGTGGAACTAAGGTGGTGTTTTCACATGTCCAACCTGCGTTCGTAAGAACGTTGACAAGGTGGAGGCTGATCGTATAATCCTCATAAAATAAGGTAGCGAAAGAAACTTGGGGCACACTGGGAGGAACTATACTCCTTTCATAAGCATTAGAAATTTGGTAAATAAAGAGGCAGTATAGGGAAACTTTTTCTACAGACGTGTTGTAACAAAAATTACTCATTGTAGTAAGTAATTGAACACAAATAAATAACCCAAGACATGCCACGCTGGGCCACACAGCGCCGTCTAGCCTCAAACTAAGCCGAAGCTTATACTATGGGTAAAAGACAACTGATAAAGTTACTTATATACATTTTTTTTGTAAATAAATACATATTAAACATAGAAAACACCCAGACCAATACAAACAGACATTTTCATGCACACAAATGTTTGTAATGTGTGGGGATCGAACCCACGACCCTTGGCTCAGAAGGCAGAGGTCACTACCAATTGAGCCACCGAGCCTGTCAAATATGCAGAAAGAGAGAAGCGGTGGTGTAAGTGTGTATCTTTTTTAGGTTCTTTAAAGTGCAGTGCAAACTTTTGACAATCACTTGTTTATTTGGGTCGAGCGTTAACTATCAATTTATTATTCAGCTGTACCATTTCCCCGGCAGCCCCGCCCAGTGTGTCCCGGCAGCGTATAATCCGCTGCTATCCGGTATCGGGTTGTTCCGTCCGAGCGGAGCGGTTTACGGCGCGCACCGGACGCACGCGCGCCTACCGGACAGCGGACAGTTACCACGTAAGGTCTCGGTCCCACTGCCAGGATATCGAGAAAATTGTAGCTATTTGACCAATATTTTTTGCAAAATAATATTAATTTATTTATTTATTTAATCTTTATTGCACAGTAAAGTAGTGTACAAAAGGCGGACTAAATTATAGGCGGATAATATTAATATTGTAGATGCAGACGGACAAATAGGGATACGGCAAAAAGATATCGTTTTAGGCAATTAACTCACTGCCATGCATCACAAAATCACCGTCCCGTATCTTCCCGTGTGTGTCGTAAGAAACAACTAAGGAACTTCTTGAGATCTGGGCTTCTCAGGCACACCGTACAGTCGACAAAACCCATGAGTGACATGGGTTTGGCTCATGGCTTTTTTATAGTCGCTCGGCATAATGGCTTCCCTACGCCTGATGGAAAGCGGAAGAGAAGCCCAAGTCGCTGTGACAACGGGTAAATTCCAATCTGGCTTCCGACCCGGACACAGCACCAGTACTGCCTTGTTGAAAGTTACCGAGGACATTAGGCAGGGTATGGAGGGTAGCTTGATTACCGTAGTAATTTTAATTTTTTTTTATTGTGGCTCGACATAATTGCTTCCCTACGCCTGATGGAAAGCGAAAGAGAAGCACAAGTCGCTGTGACAACGGGCAAATAACTGGTCAGTTATCTGTCACTTGCCACCACCATGCCGGCCCAACCCTAACCCCCCTACGAACTCCGGAAACCCTACTCACCGGCAGAAACACGACCCGGAGGACATTTGGCTGCGGTATTCTATAGGGTGGAGGTCCTTCGAGTACAGATTCTCAATTTTCAGCAGTGCACTACGATAGGCAGATGACGATGATGATGTGCTGTGCACAAGCTACAATAATAAAAATAAAATCATCATCATCATCATCATCATCATCAGCCCACATCAGTCCACTGCTGGACATAGGCCTCTCCAGAAAATAAAATACACACAATTTTTTTTTAAATATAAAAAAAATAAATATGCTAATATAAAAAAAATCGTATGTAGTGGATGTCTGCCCTAAAGGTTCTCGTCACCAACACTTATCCGCACACCTTGGCTGCCCATCGCGATAAAGGAAAAGTTTGATTAAAATACCTCCGCTTCTTTTTATAGGGATGCCCTATTTTACTACCGGCCCCCTTTTTATGGTAATCGCTGAAAGATAGACAGTTGAACAATAGATAGATAGATATTCTTTATTGCATAACAAATTGTTGAGAGGTAGGACATAGCGAAACTTCGCTCGAATTGAGCCGCCCGTCCGGGGAAGGACCTCCATCATATAGAATACCACAGTCAAATGACCTCTGGGTCGTGTTTCTGCCGGTGAGTAGGGTTTCCGGAGCTCGTGGGGGGTTAGGGTTGGGCCGGCATGGCGGTGGCAACTGACAGGCGACTGACCAGTTACTTGCCCGTTGTCACAGCGAATTGGGCTTCTCTTTCGCTTTCCATCAGGCGTAGGGAAGCCACTATGTCGAGCCACTATAAAAAAAAGTTGAGTTGAAGCTGTGCTCATATAGCTATAGGGGATGTAAAGGAGCGGCATATCATCTTGTCACTCCAAGTCAACTTCACCTGGCTGTAGTGCATCCTGTCGAATGACAAACGAGGCGCTGGCAACTAACTGGCGGCGGTATAACTACACAATAATTAAAATAAATAAATAAATAACCCAAGACATGCCACGCTGGGCCACACAGCGCCATCTAGCCCCAAACTAAGCCGAAGCTTGTACTATGGGTACTAGACAACTGATAAACTTACTTAGATATTTTTTTTTTGTAAATAAATACATATTATACATAGAAAACACCCAGACCAATACAAACAGATTATGTTCATGCACACAAATGTTTGTAATATGTGGAGATCGAACCCACGACCCTTGGCTCAGAAGGCAGAGGTCACTACCAATGAGCCACCGAGCCAGTCAATTGAAGGCGTAGTTAAATACCACAGACCGATGACGGGCAACAGGGTTATCAGAGCGAGCACCTACGCCTTGCGATTGCCAACCCAGCCAGATGTTTGCCCAAAGTGACAAACAGCGGGAGAGGCCTATAATATCGTGTCTGATGGTAAGTGATCACTTCAGCCCATAGACACCGCAACACCAGGGGAGTCACAGGTGCGTTGCCGGCCCTTGAGAAATTTGTAGGCTCGCGTTTTGAAGGTTTTGATAATTTTTTTATATTTGTTGGTATTAAGTTTAATTTTATTAGGCGACTAGCAGCCCGTCCCGGCTTCGCACGGGGTAGACAATTCAAAAATTCAAAAAAATTCAAAAATTCAAAATTCTTTATTCACTAACAAATATAACAATTATATTGTTCAATTATTACCAAGGATTCCTAATTTTTTCAAAATGAAATGTAGCCTATGTCAAATCGGAAGAATGTAGCATTCTATTGGTGAAAGAATTTTTTAAATCGGCCCAGTACTTTTTGAGCCTATTCATTACAAACATACAAAAATAGGTACAAATCTTTCCTTTATTTATAATATTAGTGTAGATTAGGTACACGGCGTCAGTATGTCTGCATACCGTAAGACGCGCGTCACATTAACCTTTATGACGTCATTTGGCAGCCGCCTGAGCAGTGTGAACAGCCAGCACCGTCGTCCGGGCCTGGCAAATCATATCATCCATACTATATAGGTAATAATTATAAATGGGAAAGGGTGTCTGTCCGTATGTTTGTCTTTCTTTCACGGCAAAACGGAGCGAGGAATTGACGTGATTTTTAAGTGAAGATTAGTTGAAGGGATGGAGAGTAACATAGGCTACTTTTGCCCTTTTCTAACCCCTTACCTCCCTAAAATAGGGGGTGGAAGTTTGTATATTTACGTTAGTAGTAGTATCTTTAAGCACTCTTAATTTTTGTTATTACTACCAAACATATTATAGTTAATATATTAATATATTGTTTACGTTGACCGGTGTCATTACCGATCATTAACGATGGTTTCCACTGAAAACCAGCGTTACAGTAAAGGTTTGCTGTAACAATAGCTGAGTGGACGCCTTTTTGGTCGCATTACGCAGAGGCGCATTTTTCTTTTTATTAACCAACAAGTTCTATTT
This sequence comes from Conogethes punctiferalis, assembly GCA_031163375.1. Taxonomy (NCBI): domain Eukaryota; kingdom Metazoa; phylum Arthropoda; class Insecta; order Lepidoptera; family Crambidae; genus Conogethes; species Conogethes punctiferalis. The sequence continues at coordinate 18,527,245 of CM062083.1, read as the reverse complement.
TGTTTTTGTTTAAATGTGTATTTTCTTTTCTCTGTTTTGTTTGTGTTATGTGTCCAAATAAAGTTTTTCTATTCTATTCTATTCTATAGAGCATTCACCCCGAATTTAACGCGAGCGAAGCCACGGGCAAAAGCTAGTGATCTTATAATTTCTAAAACATACAAGTGATTAAGAGAAGGTAGTCTTAACCTCACAATGTACCACCAAGAGTGAGATGGTGCCCCCTTAGGCATCATTGTCTGTATCCTCTGCACTATTTTAAGAGTATGTTGACAAAATTCCGTCATTAGATGGCGCTGTGCCATATTACATCGCGGTGTTATTGTGTTTCATCGTCTTTATAAGTCCGCTCATATTAAAGTGTCTATTTGCTGGGCCCATATCCTGATAATTACTCGTAAATTAATATTTTTGGGTGTTCAATTTATTTACTTGCAACTTGGCGTAAATTAGATTGAACAAATTAATGTGCTTAACGAGCAATCGAGTGAGGGGCCCTACTACAAAAAACCGGCCAAGTGCGAGTCGGACTCGCGCACGTAGGGTTCCGTACCACTGATTGAATGAAAAAATTAGGTAATTTGATTTATGATGTTTAAAAAAAAACTACTGTCTAGATTTCATTGAAACTAATTTGGTTAGTAGTTTACATAGTAATACACATCATATATTTTTTTCAGTTTTATAGTGCCCATATTTTAGAAGTTACGAGACACACATTTTACCACTCTGGAAGAGTCTCTCGCGCAAACTATTCATCTGAGAAAAAAATGATGTTAGAAACCTTAACATCATTTTTAACCGACTTCGAAAAAAGGAGGAGGTTCTCAATTCGTCTGTATGTATAATATTTTTATTTATTTTTTATGTATGTTCACCGATATTTCCGTCAATTATGGATGGATTTCAAAAATTTTTCGACAGTTCGACAGAGGACACTTCCGAGGTGGTCCCATTATCACCAAGTCAGGATCTGATGATGGGATCCTGGAGAAATTGAGGGCAACAACCGAAAATTGTATGCTCATATGGTGTTTTTGTTACGTAATCATATTTTACTCAGGTATATGCTTCCGGGCGTCAACATCTGGTGCTGATGATGAAGCCACAGAACTCCTTAACGGTTAGGAGTTAGGGGACAGTACTGACATTGGTCGATATTAAACTAGGTAATAGTATGTACTTATGCAGGGCTAATAGGATATGCTTGATTCTAGATCGCAAAATCTTCACTTGACTTAAAGCAAAAATTTTCATTCCTAAGTAAAACTCTTAAGGACATTAATTAGCCTTTATTCAAGGCACAGCACATTAACGCAACTAAAAATAGAGAAATAAAATTATTTTTAAAAAAAAATTAAACCGACTTCAAAAAAAAACACGAACGACCAAAACTAAAAAGCGATAAATAACGTAAGTAATTCTATCCTTAATACATAATTATTTAAATATCACAATTATCACTTATTTTTGAAGTCGGTGCCAGCCAAACAAATAAATGTATATTGTCGTGTGGATTTGCCGGCCGCGCGCGTCATACAACAACAGTCTACGTTAGATACCGAGAGGCTGGCACCGACTTCAAAAATAAGTGATAATTGTGATAATTAAATAATTATGTATTAAGGATAGAATTACTTACGTTATTTATCGCTTTTTAGTTTTGGTCGTTCGTGTTTTTTTTTGAAGTCGGTTTAATTTTTTTTAAAAAATAATTTTTCAAATACCTATTCATAGATATCCCACACGTATGGGTTTGATGAAAAAAAAAATTGAGTTTCAGTTCCATGTATGGGGAACCCCAAAAATTTTGGATTTTTTTCTGATTTTATTTTAATATCTTAATGCGGTTAACAGAATACATCTACGTACCAAATTTTAATAATGTAGCTCTTATAGTTTCGGAATAAACTGGCCGTGACATACGGACGGACAGACAGACAGACAGACAGACATGACGAATCTATAAGGGTCCCGTTTTTGCCATTTTGGCTACGGAACCCTAAAAACGAAAACGATCGTTCGTTGAACGGATCGCGTATTTTTGCCCCAGAAATTCCTCTCATTAGTTGTGTTTGTGTCCTTTCAAACTTAGCATTTTCCAGTACCTACTCTGTACCTACTTTCTGAGATATTTCGCTGCCAGCTGTTTATTCAATGAAGCTGCTTTGAATTTTCACAAGTGCTTAAGCTACTTACTTTGCCATCGGAGCAATGTATGTGATGAAATCTATTTTTTTTAAAAAGGAAGTGCTAATAGTATACGTATACTATTCTACATACAGACAATACAAAAGACACTAATAAGTATGTAGCTCGTTTCTGCGCTTGCGACGCGTCAAAGGAGTATTTGTGTGCCATTGTGTCGTACCAAAAAAAAATTATCAACCCACTGCTGATTAAAGGTCTATTCTTTCAATCGCCATTTAATACGATCCCTCGTCTAAATACATTACCAACGAAGTATTACAATAATAGCTTCTACTAAGTAACAAACCTCACAGTGCAGTCACTTTGCATTGGTTGCATGGCTAACATTTTCGTAGCGCGAGTGGACCGTATCAATTACAGCAGGAACCTTGCCAAAGTAACCTGTCACCGATTAATATTGGTCAATTTACGAAGGAATGCTTTTAAGACTAAACAAGGACAGTGTCATTATGTAAAACTGGGACCACATTTGCGTTGCGTGTTAAAATCATCATCATCATCATTATCATAACAATTATGATGCTTAACTCATGCTAATTATTAGCATGTATCATCATCATCGTCAACTAGACATAGACTTCCCCCAATGACAATAGGGATGTTTCTAGGGTCAAAATAATTACATTAAGTTTAGTCCGTATTTTAGATTATAAAAATATATCAGTCACGTACATAGGTACGTGACCGATATATTTTTATAATATATATTATATTTACTTTTTTCATTTAAACATAAACAAACAAAACTTAGGAGTGGGGGTCTTTGACGTGACTCGGTGTTTAAAATCTCCCACTCTTTGACGTCACGCGTAATTTTAATGGGCTATTATCTTTGTCATTTTTGGTCTAACTTACAAATGAAAAATACGTGTCTTTTATCTTTGAACAATCTAAAAGACGGACTAATTACTTTTTTTTTTACGGCAACAGGCCTGTTTTCATTTGGGGGGATTTGACTCAGTCACTATGTTTGGCAGGTGGGTTGGTGACCCAGACAACCTTCAACTAGAGGAAACCAGTTTCCTGGGTGGGTATCCTGGTAAGAATTTTCCAAATCGGTTCACAATTTTCGGAAATATGTGGTAACAAGCATACGACAAAAAAAAACATCAGTCGAATTGAGAACCTCTTTTTCTTAAAGTCGGATAAAAAGTTCGTTCCAAATAAATTGAAGGCAATAATAAAGGCATGCGTACACAAATCACAGCATAAATTGCCTCTAACAGAGTACCTAGAAGGCAATGACGCGTAGAAAGATGCAATGGCCGTGTACCTCCGCGAAATAAATTGGAAAATGTTGCTTTATTTTCACAGCATGGCAGTAAGATGGTCGTCGAGTGAAGGAAACTAACTGGCGGTGTTGCCAGTCTCGTTTGAGGACAAATTACACAGAATTATGTCCTTTATCATTGTTTTATTCCACAAGAGTGGTAATTGTTTACGATGTAGGCTTGTGCCTACGGCCCGCCTGATGTTAAGCAGTTACCGCAGCCTATGGACGCCTGCAACACCAGGGGCATCACACGCGCGTTGCTCATCCTAATACCCGGCTGTCGATGCAGCACTTACAAACAGCTCGAAGAGAGGTAGGGCATAGCGAATAAAAGAGGTAGGGCATAGCGAATCTTCGCTCGAATTGAGCCGGCCGTCCGGGGAAGGACCTCCACCCTATAGAATACCGCAGTCAAATGACCTCTAGGTCGTGTTTCTGCCGGTGAGTAGGGTTTCCGGAGCTCGTGGGGGGTTAGGGTTGGGCCGGCATGGCGGTGGCAACTGACAGGTGACTGGCATACTTACCCGTTGTCGCAGCGACTTGGGCTTCTCTTTCGCTTTCCATCAGGCGTAGGGAAGCCATTTTATCGAGCCACTATAAAAAATAAATAAAAAAAAAGCACGCACTCATGAACTCGCCTTAACTTTTGTAATCTACATTATTATTATAAAGAGGAAGATTTGATTGTTTTTTTTTCACGCTGGGCAACACATCGCCCTCTAGCCTCAAACTAAGTCGAAGCTTGTACTATGGGTACTAGAGAGACAACTGAAAAATTTTCGTAGATACTTTTTTTTTGTAAATAAATACCTACATATTATACTTAAGTACATAGTAGACACCCAGACCAATACAAACAGACATGTTCTTGAACACAAATGTTTGTGGGTACTGTGCGGGAATGGAACCAGACATCGAGCCAGTCAGTTTTGTTTGATTGCTTTGAAAAATTCTTTCACTAAAGATCTCCGGTGAAAATAGGCTATATATAAAATTTTCAATAAAGTTCGGGATCCTTATTAAAACTCCAATAATGTATCAGGCGAGTCGTATGTTTGTCAACATAGTGGTATAAAAAAAAACCGGCCAAGTGCGAGTCGGACTCGCGCACGTAGGGTTCCGTACCACTGATTGAATGAAAAAATTAGGTAATTTGATTTTTGACGTTTAAAAAAAAACTACTGTCTAGATTTCATTCAAACCAAATTTCGTTAGTAGTTTTTATAGTAATACACATCATATATTTTTTTTTGTTTTATCATGCCCATATTTTAGAAGTTACGGGGGGGGGGACACACATTTTACCACTTTGGAAGAGTCTCTCGCGCAAACTATTCAGTTTAGAAAAAAATAATGTAAGAAACCTCAACATCATTTTCAAATACCTATCCATAGATACCCCACACGTATGGGTTTGATGAAAAAAAAAAATTTGAGTTTCAGTTTCATGTATGGGGAACCCCAAAAATTTTGAATTTTTTTCTGATTTTACTTTAAAATCTTATAGTGGTTAACAGAATACATCTACGTACCAAATTTTAATAACGTAGCTCTTATAGTTTCGGAATAAACTGGCTGTGACATACGGACGGACAGACAGACAGACAGACAGACAGACAGACAGACAGACAGACAGACAGACAGACATGACGAATCTATAAGGGTCCCGTTTTTGCCATTTTGGCTACGGAACCCTAAAAACCGCAAAATGTACACTATGTTCCTCTCTGGCAACACCGACTAAGCACACACCTATCACACGCGTGGGAACCCTGCCAAAGTAACCTGCCTCCTAGCCGTATATTGCACATGGTAGCTATAGAACAGAAGCAGATATTCTCCGCGATTGCCGGCATGAAATGTTCAAGTGAAATGTGCTTTTGCATGGAAAAGTCGCCCTGGAAATGCAGAGAGATAGAAGAGCTTTAATTCAAAAAAGTTATGCAATGTAAACTTACTTTTACTTCAGTATTAAACTAATATTTAGCGGCCTTTTGGGTAGAGTGTTAAACATTTAAAATATTCATCATCATCATCATTAGGAAATTGGCTTTTCTAAATTGTCTCACTTATCTGATACTTACTCATAGTATGTTTTGTTGTCGGATGCGTGTTGATAACTTCAAAGTTTGCATTTTTTAATCCCTTATAAAGAGTATCAAATCCAAAATTTTAGGTGTGTAGATAAGAAAAACGTAACTTAATTTTGAAAACAGTGAGAGAATTACCACATGACATGGACATACCTAGCTATTATTTTTGATACGATATGATGTTGGTTACGATAATATGATGTAAACGTAATGTAGGACGCCCTCAGGCCAGGTAGAGTGACGATTTGCGCAGGACGGCTGGCAAGTGCTGGATGCGAGAGGCCCAAAATCGATCAAGGTGGCGAACATTAGGAGAGGCCTATGTCTAGCAGTGGACTGACACGGGCTGATGATGATGATGATGTTGGCTACGACTGAAATTCGGTTTGAATAATACCAGTACCCAAGTATAGGCTAACCCACCCCTCGTTTAGCCGCTTAGCCCCCAAATTACTATTACCCAAGTATAATCTTGTAAATCACAAAAGTAGGTGAAAACTTAGCTTTTCCAGCACAGCAAAAAAAACATGTAATGCAAGAAAAAAACGCAACTTCGAAAACACAACAAAGTTTACGAAGATTTACGAGCAATTTAGTAAACAGACAAACGAGCCACGTGTTAGCAAAATTGTTATTTGCGAAAAAACTATTTGCGAAGTGCGTTATCATCGGCAAAGTTCGCAACTAGCGAACGGCCCAACCAATTTATGTGCACATTAAAAGGATTAAAAATATTCGATGGGAATTAATCTTAACTAATATTATAAAACTGAAGAGTTTGTTTGAGCGCGCTAATCTCAGGAACTACTGGTCCGAATTGAAAAATTATTTTTGTGTTGAATAGACCATTTATCGAGGAAGGCTTTAGGGCGCTATATAACATCACGCTGCAACTATTAGGAGCAAAGAAATAATGGAAAATGTAAAAAAAAACGGGGAAAAAATAACTATTCCACGCGGACGAAGTCGCGAGCACAGCTAGTGTTTTTAGGGTTCCGTAGCCAAAATGGCAAAAACGGAACCCTTATAGATTCGTCACTGTCTGTCTGTCTGTCCGTCCGTATGTCACAGCCAGTTTATTCCGAAACTATAAGAGCTACATTATTGAAATTTGGTACGTAGATGTATTCTGTGAACCGCATTAAGATGTGAAAATAAAATTAGAAAAAAATTCAAAATTTTTGGGGTTCCCCATACATAGAACTGAAACTCAAAATTTTTTTTTTCATCAGACCTATACGTGTGGGGTACCTATGGATAGGTATTTGAAAATGATGTTGAGGTTTCTAACAACATTTTTTTTCTAAACTGAATAGTTTGCGCGAGAGACTCTTCCTAAGTGGTAAAATGTGTCCCCCCCCCCCCGTAACTTCTAAAATATGGGCATGATAAAACTGAAAAAAATATATGATGTGTATTACTATAAAAACTACTAACGAAATTTGGTTTGAATGAAATCTAGACAGTAGTTTTTTTTAAACGTCATAAATCAAATTACCTAATTTTTTAATTCAATCAGTGGTACGGAACCCTACGTGCGCGAGTCCGACTCGCACTTGGCCGGTTTTTATATTATGGGGATGTGAGAGAGCGCCCCATCACCTTTTCGCTCCAAGCCTCATTTGCCCATGGTACCTACGTCCTGCTGACAAGGCTCTGGCAACCGACTGGTGACGGTATAACCATCACAATTGAAGGTGAATACGGACGAGTAGGGAAGTAATGGAGCGACCTATCATCTTTTCGCTCCAAGCCAACCTCACCTGCCCGTGGTGGATACTTTTTTTTTTGTGTTTCCGGGGAAAATGAATTTAGGCATTCCCGCTGCTTGGGGGAGCAGAGATAAAATAGGTATGAATATGAGGGATGTAAGAGTCTATCATCCTTACGCTCCAAGCCAACCTCACCTGCCCGTGGTGGATCCTGCCGAATAACAAACGAGGCGCTGGCAACCGACAACCGACTGGAGTCGGTAAAACCATCACAATTGTAGGCGTAGCTAAATACTTCAGGCCGTCACCGGAGCGAGAAGCTGCGCCCTGCGATCGCCAACCCGCTTGCCAGGGTGGAGCTTGCGGAGCGTGAAGCTACGCCATCGTTGACAGCTGACATTTGACACTGACAGCTACGTCTAGTTCCCGCCAATGATTACTTTGACGTCTCTCTCTGGTTAAGGTTGTTCATTGTAATTGGATTGTGTTAAAGAATACTTTTCAGATTCTTTAACAGTTTTTCAATAGCAACAGAGATCATTAATGCAGAAGGTCATTGTCCGATGCAACTTTTCCGATTAGGCAGCACCTGAATGCGTCGCGCCTCCCGCTGCTCTTATCGGGAGCCAATTATCGGGATAGTTTATGGCGAGGTTTGCGATTAAATCGACGCGAACAAAAGCAAGTAGATTAGTCAAAGTTTTGATATGACGTCCATGTTGGAACTGCAATCGAAATAGAAAAATAAAGATGGCTGTTTTGGTACTTGTGTCGCTATGAAAAGAGGGAAAGAATTTCTGGATAAAAGTGTTACTCTTATTATATTGCTCAATCAAATTTGAGGGCCTTCTAAGGTCATATTTTAAAAGTGATTTCTTGGAATAGACAAAGCTCAGATAGACGAAGCTCAGATAGACGAAGCTCAGATAGACGAAGCTCAGATAGACGAAGCTCAGATAGACGAAGCTCAGATAGACGAAGCTCAGATAGACGAAGCTCAGATAGACGAAGCTCAGATAGACGAAGCTCAGATAGACAAAGCTCAGATAGACATAGCTCTAGAAGTGGCAGTGGGCTGGCCATATCAGAAGCAAAATCGATAAACGGTAAACGAATTCTGGTGGAGACTGCTGCTCTGGTGTAAAACGCCCTCAAGTTACGACGTTTTACGCAAAGTCGCTGGCAAGCGCTGTATGCGAGACACCCAGGATCGAGCAAGGTGGCGAACAGTTGGAGAGGCCTGGAGTGAACTGCAAAGGGTTGACGTCCCCGCCGGCGGGGACTCCCGTCGCGTCGCCCCCCAGCTTTCGCGCCCTATTCACGATACCGGCCCGCGCCTGGTCGCTTTTCTCCCCAAACATACGTCCGTAGGGCATCTCCCAGCAACGCCCTGAGCCGAGGCTCGAGCCCCACAGGGGGCGCCCTCAGCGCCGTTGCTTAAATTTTTAGGGGTGAGAGCCTTCCGCTCCCCCAACAGTCCGGTGATGATGGCAAGGCCGCCCTGGCCATCATCGTAGTCATTTAGAAAAAAAAAAAAAAAAATGCAAAGGGTTGATGATGATGATTGTCTGAAAATCTTATGAAATGAATTCTAAAATGACTCTGGCAAGGTTCTTTCACAAAATATCGTCTTCCCAATATCCCCGACTGCCCTACCTACCCCAATGGTTCACGGTCCATCGACCGCGCTAAGTTTATAGGTCCCTTACCTCCGCACGACACATTTATTACTATCTGCTTCACGGCTCACTGGCCGCCACCTGCCACAGGTATGATTTAGTTGGCAGCACCACAGTAAATCCTGGGTCTAGACCCAATTGTGCCTAGGACGGTCTGGGTGTAATTGCAGCGGTTAAATTAATGGATTTCTTTGAAAAGGTTCTGGTGACTTTTTTACAGACTTGATTTAGTTACGAGTTGGTCTCGAAACTATTAGAGATTTTTCTTATTAGTAAAATATTACCTGTCTAAGCGGTGTTTAGATCCGGACATGAATTCTGGAACCCTAATAAGTTTATTGATGAAGATATTTAGATATTAATTTATAAATAGGTTTCGTTATTGCACATCATAGAATTGACTTGAAACTAATTATAAAACATTTTGTTTTAAAATTTAGGCGGTGTTATCTGTATAAGCTATTTCTTCCAACACAACAACCTTTAGGTAGAGGATAGTTAGACTGGGTGAGGTGATGCCATTTACCAGATTTAAACCTTCTATTTAACGAATATGTGTAATTAATATAAAGTGATATATAAAATTTGTTGAATTTTAAATAAAACAAAAGAAGAATCCTGCTATTCTACCCAAAGGTTGCCGGAACATTACGCTTACAGCGCTAAATCCGCCTAAATTGTCTAACTAAATTTTTATGTTATGATTTTTTTTTTTATAAGACATGCCACGCTGGGCCACACAGCGCGACCTAGCCCCAAACTAAGCCGAAGCTTGTACTATGGTTACTAGACAACTGATAAACTTACTTAGATACATTTTTTTTGTAAATAAATACATATCATACATAGAAAACACCCAGACACATACAAACAGACATGTTCATGAACACAAATGTTTGTACTGTGCGGGAATCGAACCCACGACCCTTGGCTCAGAGGGCACTACCAAATGAGCCACCGAGCCTGTCAATCATTATGGAGTAAATGTCTAAAAGTATATAATAAAAATATTCATCATAGATTTATTTAATCGAATCGATCAATAGCTAACAGTATCGTTGCACTTGTTACTCGATTTTCCCTATAGCGGCGAACAGACAGAAGTTCCCATAAACTACAGAGATAATTGGCCGGAGATTAGGGCGTGGGGCGAGGGCGCAGCTTTCGCCACTCAGGTGCTAATCGAAAAAGTTCCTACGGTTATTGACTCCCAACTTTGCTAATAGCCAATAGATATTCTATTTTCGTCCAACGTAGTCTGCACAGGAGGATGTGTAAACAGAAATGGGTTTTATTATTAAGCGTGGGTGGAGTATTTTTAATTGGATTTTATGGTAGGTGAAAATGTTTATTACATTATCATCTTTTCGCTCCAAGGCAACCTCACCTGCTCATGGTGCATCCGGCCGAATAACAAACGAGGCACTGGCATCCGACTGGTGGCGATATAACCATCACAGTTGACGGCGTAACTAAATACTACAGACCGGTGACGGGCAGCAGCGTCGCCGGAGCGAGAAGCTACGCCCTGCGATCGCCAACCCGCCTGCCCAGCATGGCGATTATGGGTATATTTTCCACATGTTTGCCCTAAGTGGCGAACAACTGGAGAGGTCTATGTCCAGCAGTGGACTGCGATAGGCTGATGATGGTGATGACACATTTCAGCTTTGTTGAAGTGAATATTAACAGCGCCTAATTGTTTTACGTGCATAACTGATAGTGCCAATCCCAAAGACAAGGTTTATTTAACCAAACGTTGAACTATTGTAAGCTAACAATCCATTACTTTTGTAACTTAACCGAAGCTTCAGAACACAGTTCGAACTTCGAAAATTAACTTATCCGTAAGATTGTAATAAGCACGAAAGTTTAGAGTGAAGGAATTGTACAATACAATTCCTTTTGTGGGTTCTCGGGCAAATTGTTTGCGGACTGTCCGGATCAAGTGTGTTTTTGTGGACACCTCCGGGATTATGTCACTGTCGGAATGGATTCAATTTTCGAAGGTGGTTTAGAGAATTTGTATTAGGATATTGACTTTGTGGACTGTCTCGATTGGTGAGTGGTTCGATATTAGGTGAATCAGTCTTATGAAGAATATGTAGTTTTTTTATTATTTTTTTATAGTGGCTCGACATAATGGCTTCCCAACGCCTGATGGAAAGCGAAAGAGAAGCCCAAGTCGCTGTGACAACGGGCAAGTAAATGGTCAGTTACCTGTCAGTTGCCATCGCCATGCCGGCCCAACCCTAACCCCCCACGAGCTCCGGAAACCCTACTCAACGACAGAAACACGACCCAGAGGTCATTTGACTGCGGTATTCTATAGAGTGCAGGTCCTTTCCCGGACGGGCGGCTCAATTCGAGAGAAGATTCGCTATACCCTACCTCTTTCAAAGTTTTATAAGAAATAAGTATTTTTTCTAGAAATTTAACAGTAGATCATCATTATCATCTGCCTATCGCAGTCCATTGCTATACACAGGCCTCTCCAGCTACTCACCACTTTGAGCAAACACCTGAAGGCTTAACCCATAATCGCTATACCTACTGGGCAGGCGGGTTGGCGATCGCAAGGCGTAACTCTTCTTACAATTTCATTATGCTGGTCACACGGACTGTCAGTACGGATCGCTCCGCGTAGACAGATCTTTTAAGAGCTTGCGGGAGTATCTTCCGTAGGGTCTGTAAGGACCCCTCCGTATTACTCTAAAACGTCCCATGGAGCTCATATAGATCTGTCTGCGCGGAGCGATCCGTACTGACAGTCTGTGTGACACTAAAACCACGCTTACAGATGTTTGATATGCGCATTTATTCATTCAATAAATGATAAAAATGCCAAAAAGCTTGGTATTCTCTCAAAGACGCGACGGTATTTCAAGCCAGCATAGCTGCTCACCCTCTATCAAGCACAGGTTCGGTCATGCTTGGAATACTGTTCGCATCTTTGGGATGGATCGGCTAAGTACCAGCTTGAGGCGCTGGAGACGATTGAGAAGCGTGCGAGGAAGATCATCAGTAACGACCTACTTTGCGGTTATATTTTGGTGAGTGTGCGACGGAGTTATTTAACATGATTCCTCCGGCCCCCTTCTATCATCGGACGAGCAGGGATACGGCGAATAGGCACCGTTATATGGTGCAAGTTCCAAGGACTCGCACAGCACGTTTGGCCTCTACTTTCATAGTACGAACGGCCAAACTATGGAACTCTTTGCCCGGCTCCTTGTTTCTCGAGACGTACAATCTTCCGATGTTCAAGGCTTACCCGGCAAAAAACCCGGTTTTTAATGGGTGAGCGCGCTCCATCGTAGACTACGATATCGCTTATTATCAGGTGAATTGCACTCAAGCGCAAACCCATATTGTATAAAAAAAATGCAATAAACCGTCCAAAATCTCTACACCTAAATCTGTTATTTCTTCTCTTGCATTTATTTTGTTTCAAAAGTTCTAATCAAAACACACATAACATTAATATACGATGGCCATAAACTTTACAGCCCCTGCCCAGAGTCCAAACCACTGCTCGTATTAATACAAGCAAAGGTGACAAACAGACAATTTTCTCTCCTGTCCGATGCAAATGGGACCATCTGGCTACCGTGCCTTAACAAACCACTAGCCAATCACATTCGCTCTTATCTCGACTACATAAGGCTCATTGTTCGTGTTCTTTGGAGCTTCCCTAATTTTGTCGAGGTGAATCTCAAGCAAATGTTTTTCAATTCATACTGCACCTTAAGTCAAACACATAACGGTCATTTTTTAAATTTTCGCATACTTATTTAAGGTTGTCGCTACAAAACCCGCGTTTGCAGTTATCTCGACGTTGATTCGCAACAAATAAGGTTCAATTTCCAGTAACCGGTTTTTCTTATACAGGGTGTGTGAAAGGTCGAGTCTCACGTGGTTTCCGAAATAAAGTGATGACCCTGAAGCGGTGGCGGTTGAGTTATAGGGCTGTCGCACGTGTGACGCGTCCTTCCGTTATGTTAATAAGGACGATTTGCATGAGAAGCTTTTTTTTGCGAAAGGTTCGGTTGTATGTACCTACTTTGCGGTTCTGTCATTGGTCAATGTTACCGATGTATTTTTAGAAATGGAATTTATATTGGGGTGCCACTGTTACGAGCATTTTACAGTGGTTAACGATATATCATCATCAGCCTATTACAGTCCACTGCTGGACATAGGCCTCTCCAGTTGTTCGCCACTTAGAGCAAACATCTGGAGGATATACCCATAATCGCCACGCTGGGCAGGCGGGTTGGCGATCGCAGGGCGTAGCTTCTTGCTCCGGTGACGCTGGGCAGCCATCACCGGTCTTTAGTATTTAGCTAATTATTTAGATTAACGATATATACGTAGGTATTAATAATTTTTATATGATTTTAGAGATTGGTTTACAGCAACAGCGTTTAGAATACAGATTTTTAGGCACAGGCCTGGCAGCACCTTAAAATCTGTATTTGATGATATGTATGAGAAGCTAAAATCTCAAGAAATTCCTTAGTCGACTTACGACACGAACGGGAAGTCATGGGATGGTGATGTGTATTCCTTATCAGTAAATATTTCAAGTACCGTTTAATCCTATCCAACTTTGCAGCACGCCAACTACATCTGTTTCTGCTTAGCCCAATGGTAGACTGGTAGAGAATGCCTATGCGGCATTAAGTCCGCCTTTTGTACACTATTTCTATGTGCAATAAAATTAAATAAATAAATAAACATTATCGCAATATTTGCGAATACATATGAAGGGATTTTCACAAATGCGTTCGAAAAGATCCCTATCAGAAATGCGTGCACGTTCATTCAAATTTGACATTATTCTAGTACAATTAATGTCAAAATGACGTTCATTCAACGTTTCCGAACCAAGCGCAAATAGCCATTGAAAACAGCAATGCTGGTTAACACAAGTTATTGCTGACGTGACCAAAAACACCCGTCACCAGAAACGGTTTTCACGTGAAATTGCCTAAATTAAGGCGGCGCAGCGGGCAGGAATTTAATTTAAATGTTGCCACGTTAAAAATTGTTCACGTTACCTGTCGCGTGATGGTGTCACGTTGGTGACGGCGTCACGTCGGTGACGCGGCGGGACGGTGACGTGAGGTTTTGAGCGGAGCAAACAATTTTGTCGCTCAATTTTGGTGGTGAATTTTTAAAATGGAATTAGAGCGCGTGTGTTGAGTGAAAAGGTTTGTTATACGTGCTAAAGTTATGTGGATTATCACATCGATAATGTATAGATAGGTACTCTTTCATCATCATCAGTCTATCGCAGACCACAGCTGGACATAGGCCTCTTCAGGTGTTCGCCACTTTGGGCAAACGCCTTGAGTTTATACCCATAATCGCCATGCTGTACAGGCGGGTTGGCGATCGCAGGGCGTAACTTCTCGCTCCGGTGACGCTGCTGCCCGTCATCGGTCTGTAGTATTCAGCTACGCATTCAATTGTGATGGTTATAAAGCCACCAGTCTGTTGTTGTCGTAGAAGACGGTTAAGAAAGCATCAGGTAACAGACAGCAGCGTTTACTTGGATACAAATAAAACCTACTGCGGTCACTAACCAGCCTGTCAATCGTGGTAACAAAGGCAAATCTGCCCAAATGACTATTGTCGTTAGGGGAGGCCTATGTCCAGTAGTGGACGTTTGCAGGCTGATGATGATGATGAATGGTGTGTTATCCATACTATAATATTATAAATGGGAAATTATGTTTCTCTGTCTGTATGTTTGTCTTTCTTTCACGGCAAAACGGAACGATGAATTGACGTGATTTTAAGTGGAGATAGTTGAAGGGATGGAAAGTACAATGGGCTACTTTTTGCCCCTTTCTAGCCCCCCACTTCCCTAAAATGGGAGGTGGAAGTTTGTATGGAGCATTCACCCCGAATTTAACGCGAGCGAAGCTGCGGGCAAAAGCTAGTTTTTATAACAATAAATTAGCCTAAATAATTAAAAATGCTACCCATAGACACATTTTTTCGCGAACGAAGTCGTGGGCAGAGCTAATATTTGATAAAAAGTACGTATTATGAAATAGGTAAGAGATACCTTTCTACTATAAGGTAGGTACCGAATATAGGTGTGAACTAAGGAGGGTCTGTAACGAAGCTCATCTAATTAGGGAGGGACGTGAGCCTCTTACCAACACCTGACAATGCAGTCTGCGACAACGTCGCTACTTTTTATGTTAATTCGCATTACAGACGCGGTAGAAAATGTATTGCTTCGCGACTGAATTCGAACTAGGTTGGTTTACGTATTATTATTAAATATTGCGACGGATTTACTGTAGATATATAGATAGATTTGCTTTATTGCACACCTTACGGTTGACTTAAATTAGGTATAATGGACATCTGTTGTACCTACATTAGGCCTGTTGCCGTAAAAAACGTAATTATTCCGTCTTTTAGATTGTTCAAAAATGAAAGATACGTATTTTTTCATTTGTAAATAAGGCCAAAAATTACAAAGATATAACCCGTTAAAATTACGCGTGACGTCAAAGAGTCCCCGTTCTACATTTCGAAGTCCTTGTATCTTTGTTATTTTTTTTTTAAATGAAAAAAGGAAAACTTCGTGTCCAATATATTTTTATAATCTAAAATACGGACTAAAGATAATGTAACTATTTTGACCCTGGAAGCATCCCTCTTAGACTGCTGGACATAGGCCTCTCCACTTGGTTGAAGACCGCAGTAGGTACTATTTGTATCCAGATTAACGCTGCTCTACGTTTCCTGATATAACCCTAATCGTCTTCAACGACAATATGCAATAAAATGACAGGCTGTGTCCTACCTCTCGGTAGGGCATAGCGAATCTTCGCTCGAATTGAGCTGCCCGTCCGGGGAAGGACCTCCACCCTATAGAATACCGCAGCCATTATGACCTCCGGGTCGTGTTTCAGCCAGTGAGGAACCCTCCTCAAATTCGGAGCTCGTGGGGGGTTAGCGTTGGGCCAGCATGGCGGTGGCAACTGACAGGCAACTGACCAGTTACTTGCCCGTTGTCACAGTGACTTGGGCTTATCTTTCGCTTTCCATCAGGCGTAGGGAAGCCATTATGTCGAGATACTATAAAAAAAGACTCAAAATAAGCATTTATGAATCGTAAAGTAAAATTATTCAACCGCGTGTCAGGGATGTGGATTCTTCCGAGAAGAATCGACAAGAAACTTGAATGAGCTTAGCTTAACTCGGCGCAACCTAGCTTCTGTCGAAACGCACCCTACCTAACGTAACGTAAACGTGTATAGCTCAAGAAAAGGCTGTCGTTAAATTATGCAGGTGTTAGCAAGAGTCTCACGTCGCCAGTAATTAGATGAGAATCATTAGGCGCCCTCTTCTGGCGGCGTTATGGCCGCATTGCATTTGTCGCCGCGCTGTATATTGATTGAGCTCCTGTTTTGTAGTTGCGCCTGTTTTTCGTCTGTGCCATTGGTTATGTTAATTCTGAGACGTTTCTACAGACTTGTTATGTATTGGAATAGGACCGCTTTAGAAGCTAATGAATAATAGAAAGAATAGAAAATAATCATGAGGCTTGATACACATTGGTAGTAAACTGTTTACCTGAATCCGTATTCTCCGATAGATGTCTACAGATTTTCAATAGAAGTAGGGGGTAACCAGGTAAACACTTGCTCGGTTTTTCCTAACTGACTATGATGATAGCCAAGGTGGCTTTGTCACCATCAACGTATTGCGAGTGGAAGGCTCTCACTCCAAAGGATTTGATTACAGGGTTTTATGTTATCACAGTCAACTGTCTATACTCAAATCAAAACTTTTTCCCAGAATCCCTATTTTACTAAGAGCAATCCCTGTCAGTTTCTCCTACTCAGATAATCTAGTCTAATATTTTTGAGAGGTGTGCTCGGGCGGGAAGCCTGAAATATGATGTTTTGTTCGAACAAGGTGTCAGCGCTGCGGTCTAGACTCATTTTCATCTGGCTGGCGAAAGGTAGATGCTTAGACGGTATTAGTAAGATGGTGGGAGTATTCTGCGTATTTTGATGTTGTAAATATGTTCACACGGTTTTACTTTCGTACAATACCAAATACATATTATCTACCAATACGGATGATGACAAGGTATGAAAATGAAGAAAATAATTAGTCCGTCTCTTAGATAATAAAAAAATATAAGACCCGTATTTTTTGTTTTGTCGAAATAACAAGAAAATACTTAGATATAGCGCATTAAAGTTACGGAGTGGGGGCTAACTACGTCACGTTAGAGTATATTTTGTACTCTAACGTGACGTCATGTGACATTTAAAATCAATGTATCTTCGTAAGTTTTTGAACAAGAGGCAAAATAAAAAATACGTATCCAATATTTTTCATTAATCTATCTGATGGACATTAAATTATTTTTTAGTCATCATCCCAATTTTAGTGTATTTCAAAATGTCAATGTTCGGTAGTGTACTGATTCTCAGATATTGAATTACATTAATGGGGACTAAGGATCTCTAATCTTTTCTAGCTATAAATATAGTCTATGTTACAAGGTGAATGTAGCTTTACAATAATACAAATATTATTAATCGGCACAGTAGTTTTTGAGTTTATTTATTATAAACGCATACATACAAAATACAAACGTTTCCTCTTCCTCCTAGCGTAGGCATAGTTCCTTGTTATTTTGAGTACTAGTTTATGACTATGATATGGGGCACTCAGAACACCTAGATCTAATCTAACGTCTAAAAAAATTATGTACTATTGTAAATTGGCACATCAAGTAATCTGATCATGTAAACTAATCTCTTATACGTAGGTAATACCGGGAACATGTCGCAGAGTAGCTCTCTCTAGCAGTCCCGAGGGATAGGGGATAAAAGCAGAGGTGATATACTTAACAACTTGGTGGCGGTACAACCATCACAATTGAAGGCGTAGCTAAATACGCCCTGCGATCGCCAACCCGCCTGCCCAGGCAGCGTGGCGATTATGGGTAGATCCTCCAGATGTTTGCCCTAAGTGGCGAACAACTGGAGAGGCCTATGTCCAGCAGTGGACTGCAATAGGCTGATGATGATGACGATACTTAACAACACCTAACTTGAGTTATGTGACTGTGTAGTTAGGGTATAATACAAATGCAATGCTTGAAAACGATTCTAATTGACAGCGAAATACGAGTAGTTTCGAATTTAATTCATCATTGTCGTCAGGCTATTGCTGTCCACTGCTGGACATAGGCCTCTCCGGTTGTTCTGGAGGATTTACCCAAAATCGCCATGCTTTTGGTGACCGCAGGGTGTAGGTCCTAGCTCCGATGACGCTGATGCCTATCATCGGTCTGTGGTATTTGGATACGCCCTCAACCGTGATGGTTATACCACCACCAGTCGATTACCAGAACTTCGTTTGCTGTTCGGCAGGATGCACCACGTGCAGGTAAGGGTGACTTATTCCTAACAAGGCAATCGAGTGTTGCAAAGTTTGTTAGTGTAATAGATTCGTGGAATACTATGGCGTACGTCTGAAGACGATAATATTAAATGATGATGATAATATTAGACAATACTAATGATGATATTAGACTCTATTAAAGCACCGCATATCGAAGGGTGGCCGATGATAATTATTTTAAATATTGGTTTATTTATGAGTTTATCTTGAAATTATTACGATGAGGATTTCTTTTCGCAATAGTTCCAAGTTTCCCCTGCAAATCGTTCACATAATATAATTATTATTATCAAACGACATCGAGCAGGCTTAAGTCAAACCACAAATAACTATCCTATTCCACCAACTAAACAAAACATTTCACATATCCAGGTAAACAAAGCGCAAACCCACTGAACTGGTCCAAAGTTCCTCGAGCGAACTTAGTCGCGAATAGTTCACGAACTATAAATCGCGGCGTTAGCGAGTTCCCGGCAGGTGAGCGCACCGGCCTGTGAGCCGATATGAACTTTGGCGACCTGATAAAAGTTGTGCAACTAGCGTGAGAGTTACGGCGGCTTGGGGACCATTTTTAAAGTGGTTTCTTGAGTTACGAAGATTGGGGATCACGATTTTGCTATTTTTTAAGATATAAAATAAATAAATAACCCAAGACACTGGGCCACACAGCGCCACCTAGCCCCAAACTAAGCCGAAGCCTGTACTATGGGTACTAGACAACTGATAAACTTACTTAGATACATTTTTTTTTTGTAAATAAATACATATTATACATAGAAAATACCCAGACCAATATAAACAGACATGTTCATGAACACAAATGTTTGTACTGTGCGGGAATCGAACCCACGACCCTTGGCTCAGAGGGCAGAGGTTACTACCAAATGAGCCACCGAGCCTGTCAGTATATTGCTTGAGATGTAAGGGGACCCATCATCTTCGGCATGTAAGGGAGCGACCCATCATCTTTTTGTAAGGGAGTGATCTTTTAGCTGTAAGCCACTCTCAAGTGCCCGTGGTGCATCCTGCTGAATAACAGACGAAGACAGCCTCGTAACCACAGGGTTACCGACTGGCGGCAGAATAACCATCACAATTAAAGGCGTAGCTAACCCCACAATACCACAGGCCGATGACGGGCAGCAGCGTCCCCGGAGCAAGAGGCTACGCTCTGCGATCGCCAACTCCTCTGCCAAAGCAACGCCAAATCACAATAAATAGAATGAAAGTGATGAGACCTATGTCCAGCAGTGGATGTTTTTCAGGCTAATGCTGATTAGAGAGAGTGAGCGAATATACAGTTCCTTTTTAAAGAGCTTGGAAAAGTTTTGTACACTCGAATGTTCCAACAACGGACCGTGCCGACAAATGAGCCGTGGTAGCCTAGTGGTAAGATCGTCGCTTCACACACGTGAGGTCGTCGGTTCGAATCCGCGCGGGGCACGCACCTCTGGATTTGCAAAAATCTATGTGCGGAATTATACCACTAGCTTAGCAGTGAAGGAAAACATCGTGAGGAAACCTGCACATCCAGTTTAATTCTGAATGTGTAACCACGATCCAAATTTGTCTGGTTCCCCTTTCTGAGGGTTACGAAGGTCAGACGGCAGTCGCTTCAATGTAATAACAAGACTCGCTAAATCTAAGATCATGGTCAAAGCGGGCCCTGGGCATAGAGGCACAAACCGAGACTACGCTAAGAGGATGATGTTCCAACAACGACATATTTAATAGCCAACATAAATAGGAAATCTACTCCAAAGTGCAAAACTTAAAAAGCAGACATTCCATCTTATCTCCTGCTCGCTACTACGAAAACCATCCCCGAACACGCCCTAAGCTTCCGATCACAAAATGCGAAGGTGAATTTCGCATCGAGCCCGATCGCAGACGCGGATCGCGGCGCGTCGACACAGTAATTTGTCTTGGGCCACCTTTAAAAGCTATTCACAACCATTTCTCTTTTTAAAAACCTTTAGACACTTCCTTTTCGTTTTTCAATCGCTCCCGCTCGGAGTTATCGCGATAAATGCCTTTGTTTGGCCGGTTGTTTTGGGGATGTATGGAGAGGTGATAATGCCGCCTTTGGTGAAAGTTCCAACAAAACTTCTTTGAGACGACGACAAACATAAGAAAACGAAGTCTGCATTAAACAACTAGGAACTGTATACTAGAGTATATTGAAGAATATGTATAACGTGTTACTTAATAGTACACTACTACAAATGTATACTTAAAAAGCTTTAAATAGTTTATTGGATAGTCTACTTTCGATTTTGAGCAAAGTGACTTCAAGTTTAGAGATTTTTCAATATAACATGAGATGTGTGTCTTGATCACTCTATTTGTGTGTTTTCACAATTTTATTGTATCAACTTTTTTAACCGACTTCGAAAAAGGAGGAGATTCTCAATTCGTCTGTATGTTATTTCATAGCAATGATTTGGTTCACACTGGACACTCAAGTGTAGCTGTAAAATATTTTTCAGTGATTTGGAAACTTTATCTATCATTTTATCAAATATTTACTCCATTTTACTGATATTCAAGGCAGTAATTTTACATCAGCTCTTCATAATGACTGCCTGATAGTATATTCCTAGAAATAGCGAGTTTTCAACAAGGTCTAATCTAAATAAGATCTAAATTACATTAATTGTAAACTCGCCCAAAGCCCAGTGCGGCGACGAGCAGACACAAATCAGCAGTCAGTTGGTGAGGACGCACGCAGCACATTGGTATTAATTGTGCCACGTCATGTCACGTCAGCTGAGAAGACCTTTTAAGGTGCACTTTTTTGTTTATTATAACTTCTAACTAGTTTAAAGTTCCAACCATTTCATAACCAAAGAGATATTCCAACTAATCCCATCCTCTCCTTTCCTCTCCCAAAAACACGTGCACAATGTTGTCATCCGCATACCATACAGACAATAGTGGCGCGCACCTAGAGGTTCAGTTCCTCGTGCCATTAAGTCATGGAATGCCTTTCCAGCTCATGCGTTTCCTTCCTCTTACAATCCCGGGTTCTTTAGGCGGGGCGTGATACGGCATATCAGCGGCCCTTCAGGGTAAGGGCGACGAGCGCGGTGGGTATGCCCTATTGTGCCTGTCGAACATTTGGACCTCACTGCCGCTTACCATCATGTGGAGTGAGGTCATCCTGAACGCTCATTTTATTAAAAAAAAATAAAAAAACGTATTTATAAATAGGTACGCCACACAGCATCTGAACTTAAAGAAGTCAGCTCTATATAGATAGTACACAGAGCTGAGCCGGCCGGACAGGTGAATGGATGTCTCGACCCGTTCCCGGAACAATCGCTCACAAACAACATTCCAGGGGCGGGATCGAGGAGCGGGCGAGGTGCGAGCGGGAACTTATGGCTGAGGGTATCTGCTATTGGATTGAGATTGGAAGGTGTTATTAATGATTTAGTAGACCTGCCATTCGGGCAAGTACGAGAGAAAACCTTAATTTCATACCAGAAAGAGAACACAGACTTTGGAAATACAATACGTAAATGTCTGACTTTAAAAAAGTTCTCATTCTATTGGCTATACAACATGCTGATCATTTCTTCAATTTTGCGGCCACTGCCATGCCGGCCCAACCCTAACCCCCAATGAGCTCCGGAAGCAGAAACCAGCAGAAACACGACCCGGAGGTAATTTGGCTACGGTCCTTCCCCGGACAGGCAGCTCAATTCAAGCCAAGATTCGCTATGTATGCCCTACCAAGAGGTAGGACACAGCCTGTCATTTTATTGCGTATTGTCGTAGAAGACGATTAGGTAGAGCAGCTTTTACCTGGGTACAAATAGAACCTACTGCGGTCTTCAGCCCGCCTGCCAAACGGTGTTTAAGAGAAACCTTTCTTAAAATGTAAAAGACTTAAAACTAACGCCCCCGCTGCGTCTCAAGGCTTAAGCCCGCCCAATCACAGGCATCCGTCGACAGGAGCGTACAATTAATCAGGGGCTGATGCTTAGCCTCCTTAATTGAATGCTCTCCGAGTTGCTGCATTTATTGTGACCATCAATACTGACGCGTAGTTCTCCTTTTCGCACGTTTCACTTAGCTGCCCATTTTGTTACGAAAATCGATGTAATATTTAAAAGGTGTTTGTTTTGTAAATGGTATAAGCAAGCATGGGCATGGTAAATTGATTCAGGAAGAGAGAATAAAATATTAAAATAAAAAAAATATTAAAAACTGACAATGTCAAAAGCTATGCTGCCCTAGAAAGAAGTGCTGTCTTGATGTCGTGTCTGAAGACAATATGTGTATGTTAGTCCCCTCCATAGGTGATGCTAACAACCGGTCAAAGTGGAGAAGACTGTACCTAGAGAAAAACGAGCTACGGAATGAAGGCCTTTGAATTCAACGAGTATTAATGCGATGATAAATATCAGACAACAACATCACATACATTGCTCCGATCCCAAAGTAAGTAGTTTAAGCACTTGTGTTATGGGTATCAGAAACAACGAAGGTACCACAAATAAATCCTTAAATACAAATATAAACACCCATGATAATGATGTATAGGCTTTTTTATTCGCCTTTGTTATGAGACTTACATGGATGACAATGTGGTGTATAATCTTATCATAAATATAAACAGGTTGGCATTATCTGAATTTACTCAATTTATCTAATAACAAAGTAAGAACTGGCGCCCAACGTGGGGCCACATTGAAACGCCCAAAAAGTACACGATAAACATTCATGGGCTTTTCCCCACAATATCCTAATAACCCGCCATCATCAAAAACCCCGTCATCCATATCTCACGTCATTCGCGAGCCGTCAAATAAATCGCTTTCACACTTCACGAGCAATCCGGCAAAAAAACCTGTAAGCTTCGCCCCGTTGAATGAATAGGAATCAATCACACAGGTCGGACGGCATAAAGGCCGCGCAATAAATTTGAAAGAGCGCTCCGAATGGAGTGTGGCCATACGACTATGGCTAGTTACAGTTTTTGTAACTTTCACTAATATTTAGATACATTACACGCTAAAATATACCTCATTTTGGCTCTTTTAAAAATAAAAATTAAATGAAGGTGCATCATGTGCCTTCTTCGATATAAAGAAGAAAATTTAATTGATTTATTCAGATTGAACAAGTGTTGCTAAGGCTATATTGGCCAGTGAGTCCTAATTTAATGTAGTTTAAATAATAAAGCTAATTAGATTCTTTCTGCACACACTATCAACCTATGTAGACAGATTCTTAAGCTACTTCTGTTTGTGTACATAGAAGAGCTTATAACTTGAAAGGCCAAGCCAAATCTTGAAAAAACTTTTTACTTTGCGTTCTATGAGATTGTAAATAATTAACCTATAAGTTATATTACATACAACGTAAAGTGTAATACGAGTATGAAGTGGCACAATAACTGGCCGAGAATACTGTTGTGAACACAGGTCATTAAAAAAAAATTCGTTTGAGAAAACATTTTAAATAATATGGTGTGTTTTGTTAGTTTTAGATGTTCGTGTAAAATCATAATAAATTGTAATCGTTCGTTCGAAATTGCCCTTCCCTTGCTACCTTTTGTCCAATCTTCGAAAACCTAGTTTGTAGTGTATGTGTAGCACAGAGGCGAAAACATAAAAAAACTGTTACTATTCGTGATAAACATAGACTTGGATAGTTTATTTAGATTTCGTATCTCGTCAAAATTGATACTTTTGTATTTTCCCATTTCGCCATTGTGTCATCCCCG
The DNA here is from genome assembly GCA_031163375.1 of Conogethes punctiferalis. Lineage (NCBI taxonomy): Eukaryota > Metazoa > Arthropoda > Insecta > Lepidoptera > Crambidae > Conogethes > Conogethes punctiferalis. The sequence continues at coordinate 18,503,084 of CM062083.1, read as the reverse complement.
ACTAGCCATTTTCCACTTGTTTTCACCTCTCAACGCGGCGCGTCCGCCATTCGGCTCTCGACAAATATGTCATTTCGGTAACGGTTTAATTGCTGTTTCACATTTTGTTGGAATCCATTGGACGGCAGTTTGTAATGAGGCTCGTCTGTTTGCTGGTGATTTGTGGCTGTTTATGGTGTGTCGGGTCGCGTGTGCGCAGTCGATTAAACGGGTGTACCGCTGAGAATGTTTATCATAATACTAGCGAGCCTTCACATCGCTTGGATAGTTCAGACAATCATTTCATTGGGTTACATTCTTGGCGTTTTAGTAAGGAACCCTAAAATTTAAATAAATATGTATAGTTTGTTACTCAGGGTGAATGTTTGAAGTTCAAAGCTCTCTCTTCCTTTTCTTGCCGTTTCTTCTCGGTAGAAATCTACGTTCCAAACACGGCGGTAGCTTCTTTTACATTACTTTTATTCACATTTTTACATTACTTGTTGCTAATTTGACGATTCATAAGTACTTATTTTAAGTCTATGTGAATAAAGGTATTTTCATTTCATTTCGCTCTTTAGTTTTTGAGTTTATTTACTGCAAACAGTTTATTTAATGGAAAAGTTATTCCATTTAAGATAAAATCCATTTCACAATGTTCCACAGAAACAGTAGCAAGGTAGCACGTAAAATACAAACGGTGTTACAAAATAGTAGACCGATGGTTGTTCGATCGCCATTTCGGTCTCCATAAAAGACGTCAGGTGAGCTTACTATGATTTACCGGCCGGTGTAACCCGCTTACCGGCACGTATTGGCCTCTAAGTGGCGTGCAGGGGCGAGATAATGTGCTGAGATGTTGGAAGGTGAAGCGAGTTAACGTGTTCAGATTCAGACTATTCTCAGAGCTCTTGGAGGGTTTACTCTCAGAAACCAGGGTTTGTTCGAATAGAATATCCGTTCATTCGAATTGTCAGAGCGAAATGTTCTCGTAGGAATGTTCTACAATATAAATGAAGAAGAAAGAAATAAGGAATGAAACCGTGATGATTGGATAAAGATTATCGGAGTTCATACTACGGTATACGCTATAAAACTGTTCTATTCCGTATTATCAGCCTATGTCAGTCCACTACTGGACATAGGCCTCTCAGTTGTTCGCTGCCTTATCCAAACACCTGGCGAATTTACCCATAATCACCACGGGATGTAAACGCCATCATCTTTTCGCTCCAAGCCAACCTCACCTGCCCGTGATGCATCCTGCTGAATAACAGACGAGGCTCTGGCAACCGACTGGCGGCATAACCATCACAGTTGAAGAAGTAGCTAAATGCCGATGACAGGCAGCAGTGTGTTAGAAATGGTTTTCTTACAAGAAAAAAAAGGATTCCCCAAATATGACGCAAGAAATATTATTCTTTCGCGGTTGTGGGGGCTAAGAGGACTTCGTAATTTCTATATTGCCAATGTTATTGAACGAACAACTCGTCCAGCAACTGTCAAATAGATTAATCTAAAGTCAAAACTTGTGTTAGCCGAAAACCCTCATCGGATCCAGCCCGTCAGCAAAAAGTATCCCAGGCACTTATTACGCAATACGGGGTGTACCGCGTCACGGCAGAAAGGTTTTTAATTAACAAACCCCAAACACGAGTGCAAGTAAAAATGTGCCTTAACGAGTTTGCCGACGGGACGCGGCCGGCGTGAGAATGGCGAGAATTAAAAACGGACCAGCCGGTAAATAAAGTGATTAGTGGAAGGTCTGCGCGTACCTAGACGTTGGGTGGGTTTGAACAGTGTTAAAATTAACAAACCGACTTCAAAGACCGAGTAGATAATGCGAATGTATTGTGTATTGTTACGTTGAATTTTGTAGGTGTTATACTTTTTTAAATTATTGTTTCATATCTGTCTTTCCAAGTGCCTACTTGAGATTATAAAATCCGGGACAGCCTCCACTTAAGTTCCAATAGGGTCGCATACGCTGGTACGGCCACGTTTTATGTAAACATCCAAAATATTATGGCCATGCAGTCTAGGCCGGGCCCCGGCAGCTGGGGAAAACCTGAGAAGCGCTGGCTTGACGTCATTACCGAGGATATCATAATATGGGCAATGGACTCTCCGAAGGATGACGACGACCGTCCAAAGTGGAGGAGACTAAGCAGGACAATGAACCCAGGGCTCCGAGGTATAGACCTTCGGATGCAACCGGGAATTACGCTAAGATGATGATATGATTTTATGATATGAAGTTTTACGATAGACTTTTGTCTTTCCTGGTACTTCAGGATATAAGTACCGCAAAGACATAATAAATAAATAAATAAATATCAGACAACATCACATACATTGCTCTAATCCCAAAGTAAGTAGCACTTGTGTTATGGGTATCAGAACAACGAAGGTACCACAAATAAATACTTAAATACAAATATAAACACCCAGACACGGAACAAACACAAGTGTTCATCACACGAATGTTTGTCCCTATATCATAATATCTATCTCCTTTCAATCATTAAGTACTTACCAAACAGAACCGATTACCAATCCACCTACAATTTACCGCCAATGGGCGATTCTCACAAAGTGAGCGTTTTTGGCTCATTGGTCTGGCGCGATTTTTTTTTTAGATATTTGTAGGTTTTTGTACTTTATACTAAAGATGGATTAATTAGAAGCCGAATGATGTAAAAGGCGTCATCATCAGGTCCTGCGATCGCCAACCCGCCTGCCAGCGTGGCGATTATGGGTATATCCTCGAGATATTTGCCTTAAGTGGCGAACAACTGGAGAGGCCTATGTCCAGCAGTGAACTGTGATAGGCTGATGATGATGATGATGATGAATTTGCCAGGAAAATACAGGTGAATTAGTAACAGAATTATGAGATTTTTTCAATTAATGGCAAATATATTTTGTTACGTGCACTCTAGGAATATGTTAACATTACCCTTATGTAAAGAAAACAAAACACTATATTTTTTGTACAGTACACAAAACACAACTATGTACATCAGGAGGAAATTAGTACATAAAATTTAGGAGCGCTACCTTACAAAAGCCAGATTACGTTATGTTTATGCTTATAAATTTCTTCTCGAGCGACGTAGACACGTGTGCTCCTCTTGCTGGCCTTCCGGGGACTGAGTTTAAAGATATGTTGCAATCCAGATTCACGTCACAATAAACTCACACTAACACGAACTGTGATCTACCGCGCCAGATCAATTAGTGCTGTTCCGTTGGACAAATTTAAAATTACCGTATCTTTTTTCCTGAATGTTGTAATCACTTAAACTGTTTATTTTATTAATGTTATAATGCAAGTATCGATTGAAATAGTAATAAGCATCGACATCGCTATTTTTCTATTTAAAATATTTTTTTAAAGTTAAAAATATAGCGTTTGGACGCGCCAGTAAACTGAAAAATCGGATGTTCAATATTTTTTTTTAAAAAAAGTATACATATTACATAAGTATTGTATATTGGCCATGGTAGATACCAATTTTGTCTACCTACTTCAAGTGAGAAATTTTAAGAAATCGTTTAAAAACATGTGTTCTCCGGCTCTGGACACGTTTTTTTGTCGTTTCGGAGAATCGCCCGCCTATGTCCAGCAGTGAACTGTGATAGGCTGATGATGATGATGATGAATTCGCCAGGAAAATACAGGTGAATTAGTGACAGAATTATGAGATTTTTTCAATTAATGGCAAATATATTTTGTTACGTGCACTCTAGGAATATGTTAACATTACCCTTATGTAAAGAAAACAAAACACTATATTTTTTGTACAGTACACAAAACACAACTCCCTGTACATCAGGAGGTAATCAGTACATAAAATTTAGGAGTGATGCCTTACAAAAGCCAGGTTACGTTATGTTTATGCTTATAAATTTCTTCTCGAGCGACGTAGACACGTGTGCTCCTCTTGCTGGCCTTCCCGGGACTGAGTTTAAAGATATGTTGCAATCCAGATTGACGTCACAATAAACTCACACTAACAGGAACTGTGATCTACCAACTGTGATGTTGGACAAATTTAAAATTACCGTATCTTTTTTCCTGAATGTTGTAATCACTTAAACTGTTTATTATATTAATGTTATATAATGCAAGTATCGATTGAAATAGTAATAAGCATCGACATCGCTATTTTTCTATTTAAAATATTTTTTTAAAGTTAAAAAATTAGCGTTTGGACGCGCCAGTGAACTGAAAAATCGGATGTTCAACATTTTTTAAAAAAAAAAGTATACATATTACATAAGTATTATATATTGGCCATGGTAGATACCAATTTTGTCTACCTACTTCAAGTGAGAAATTTTAAGAAATCGTTTAAAAACATGTGTGCTCCGGCTCTGGACACGTTTTTTTGTCGTTTCGGAGAATCGCCCCAATAACCAGCAAATAAAAAAATACATCCATCAGCCCTATTAGGATTACACGGCTTAAACGAGCCAAAAAATGGGCTATTAATAATCTATTACTGGCTACCTATGCCGGGTCGCAGGGAAAAGCAATAAAAGAGGATTACGGATTCAATAAACCGATCAGATAAAAGTTGGTGCACACCTGATTCTCGGCCAACCCTTCACTTAAATGAACACTGTGAAGACAACCCATTCAGCCATTGGATTTTAAGCCATATTCCTCAACTCTAATAGTCCAAAATAGAACAAACTGTCACACTTTTCCCAAAGATTTTTGCACTGAATTTAATTGCAGCATTAAAGATCTTATCGCTAGGTAGTAAAGGCGGGTTTTCAATGTTACTTTGATAGTTAAATGGTAGATAGCATTGGGTACAGAAGTTGGGAAATCATTTTATGGTCCGATGGGTACAATTAGAATAGTTTTTCTCTAGGATTCATTTCTCATAGGTTCTTGCGATTAGTAATTTTTACGAGAATTGGGTCCAGATTCAGATATTAAACGACCTCAATTTTTTCCATTTGTAAAAACATACATAGTGAGTATATATTTCATCGGCTCTGTCTACTTTGTCTTTGGTCTCCAAGGAAACATACTTAGTCGATAATTATAATGCGCGAGAGTGTCCTTAAGAACAGATTTTTTTATATACCACTAGGGTGGCAAATTGCTACCGGTCTGCCTGATGGTAAGCAGTTACCGTAGCCCATGCACGCCTGCAACACCAAGGGCATCGCATGCGCTTAGCCGACCCTTTAAGAGCCTATTTACTTTCAACTTGAAGTGCCCCATACTATATTCCCCTGAGAAAACATCGACAGGCAGCTCATGGGAATCGAACCCACGACCCTTGGTTCAGAAGGCAGGGGTCACTACCAATTGAGACACCGAGCCAGTCAAGTAATACCTAGAGAGATATTCTTTATAAATTAAAATTAAAATACAAACATTAATAACAAAAAATATTACAGACATCTTGCCTACTATTTAGACGTCTTATCGCTTTCAAAGAGACCGATTACCTACTAGGCGCTAATAACCTTCAGACAGAGGAAATCTAATTTTCTAAAAAGAGGGGCTACCTTACGAATGAGACAAGTACCTAAACAACGAGACACAAAGTCAATTCTAATAATTATTAACTCTGTCAAAACTTTCCTATTCTCAACTACACAAAATAAGTTATAGTACCATTACAAACTCGTAAGAACTTTAAAGTAAACAAAGTACACATAAAATCAAGTTACCAATCAAGTAACCACTCGTTCGGGCGAACGTTCCGATCACTGTACGAAAACAATAACTTAAAATCAACATAACCAGCCCGGGCGAGTGAGAATCGCGATGTTTTACTTACGACCAATTACTTGACCGACCGATCCTGTAGACTTAGTCAAAACTGGAATAACTTGCGAACTTGGCAGGGCACACGAAAACTTTGGGAGTAGGTAATGAAAAGGAAAAATTTGGAAAGTGTGTCGGAACACAGTGTGTACTGGTTCCGCACTTAATAAGAATTCCAAACGAAGTAAATAAATAAATAAATATCCCAAGACATGGCACGCTGGGCCACACATCGCCATCTAGCCCTAAACTAAGCCGAAGCTTGTACTATGGGTACTAGACAACTGATAAACTTACTTAGATACTTTTTTTTTGTAAATAAATACATATTATACATAGAAAACACCCAGACCAATACAAACATACATGTTCATGCACACAAATGTTTGTACTGTGCAGGGATCGAACCCACAACTCTTGGCTCAGAAGGCAGAGGGCACTACCAAATGAGCCATCGAGCTTGTCAAAACCCACCCATAGTGAAGTACCCATAATCTTTCTTTTTTATAGTAGCTCGACATAATGGCTTCTCTACGCCCGATGGAAAGCGAAACTGAAGCCCAAGTCGCTGTGACAACGGGCAAGTAACTGGTCAGTTACCTGATAGTTGTCTTAAGGTGAGGTTGGCTTGGAGCGAAAGGATGATAGGCTCTTACATCCCTCATATTCATACCTATTTTATCTATGGCTGTAACGGTTTTGAACATTCGTAAGCGGATCCCAAAAAAGTTTGATGTATCTGCTCGAGTTTGGACCGATTTCAATTTCAGATGACCGCTCGTAGGTGTTCCACCAGACCGGGTGAAGTATAGGATTAGTTCCGTACCAGAGTTGAACGTTCAATCTCTGGAATGCTCGAACAAACGTATTTGAGTTGTGGAAAGAAAGATTTGTTATTAGGAACTTCCTGTGGAGCGTATGTAACTTAATAAAGTTTTATATGTAATTTGCTTTTTATATGATAGTATTACTACTACAATATGAGTGATTACAGTAAAACTCTGGGATATAAAGGAGCGACCATGATCATCATCATCTTTTCGCTCCAAGCCAACCTCACCTGCCCGTGGTGCATCCTGCCGAATAACAAACGAGGCGCTGGCAACCGACTGGTGGCGGTTTAACCATCACGATTGAAGGCGTAGCTAAATACCACAGGCCGATGACGGGCAGCAGCGTCACCGAAGCGAGAAGCTCCGCCCTGCGATCGCCAACCCGCCTGTCCAGCGTGGCGATTATGAGTATACCCTCCAGATGCTTTCCCAAGTGGCGAACAACTGGAGAGGCCTATGTCCAGCAGTGGACTGCAATAGGCTGATGATGATGACCTGAAAAAGATGGCATTTCAAATAAGATAGATTATGCATTTTCAAAGATTACAATAAAATTACACCTGCATTCAACGTAACAGTCACACCAAAAATCCGAGTCAAATTAACACACTCCAAAACCGTTTCCACGTAAAACAATAAAAAACGTCGCCCAAAGGCCATAACTGTAAAACACGACGACTGTCAGCGGCACAATTTACCAAATACACATAGTGGCAAACAAAAATACACCTACAATTTTTGGGCATTTTTGCGGCGGACGCACGTGAGGCGAATCCAATCATTTTTTCTTATTTCCCGGATTGATTGGAGTGGGCGGCTATTTTTTTTTGTTCCCCCACAGAGGGCAGGTGAGGTAAATGCCTTTCAGCGTTATAGGACCGAGGTTTTATGGTTTTGTCTTCGAATAAACATGTATCATCGATTGTATTCGAGTTGCGTTTTACGAGTTTGGTGAGCGTTTTTATTGTTTTCATTATTGTTGTTAACAAAGCAAGATATAATTTTATTGTTTAGTAACAAATCCATACACATGAAATATTTTTATACATACGACCACACGTCAAGTTATCCAAATCGATTGAAAAACCTGTTGGGAAATGGACTCTGTGTAGGATTACATACTTTGGCCCGTAAAATCCAGTTTTTTTTTGTAGCTCGACATAATGGCTTCCCTACGCCTAATAGAATGCTTCCTTCCTCCTGAATGCTTCTGCTTCCAATGTCGCTATGTATGCACATTATGTTCTCAAATTAAAAAAATATTATGTTCGTTTATTCCACAAATTTAACTTTGTTAGGACTGTCTTACAACTGTGTTGGGATACTCTGCTGCTTCTCATTTTTGTAATGATACATAGATATAAGGTGATATCATAATTTAATAGATTATATTAAATTAATAATATCTACAATTACCTGTTAATGAATATAAATGTTTTCTGTTGCTGTAATGTTTTCTTTAACCCTTACAAACATTTCCATGGCCAGACTTGTAAGAAGCACAGTACACAGTCGCCAGTAACTCAGGTGTCCGTGCCCAGACTCGTGCATGTGCAGCAGTTTATTTGGCCCGCAGTGCATTACCTCCGCTTCTTAGCGCGCTTAATATCAAATGCGGTCTGAATCCTAATTAAAATCGTTTTGTAATTATCTAAAACGCCTTGGTGTTTATTTTGCGGTCGGAAGCTAGGTTTGATTTTCCGGTTGAGAACAGATTTTGAAGCTACAAGTTTTTTGTCTCATAATAAGGCTACCTTAGTAACTTTTATCAACTTCGAATGTTGCAACATATCTTGGGCCTCAACGTCTGCTCAATATTGGAGCGGATGCAGGCATTTCGTACAGCCATTACAAACAATTTAATTGTTGGTAATTAACGGGCTCGATGGCTCATTTGGTGACCTCTGCCTTCTGAGCCAAGGGTCGTGAGTTTGAGTACAAACATTTGTGTTCATGAACATGTCTGTTTGTATTGGTCTGGGTGTTTATTATGTATAATAATTATTATGTATTTATTTACAAAAAAAAGTATCTACGTTTGTTTATCAGTTGCCTGTACCTATAGTACAAACTTCGGCTTAGTTTGGGGCTAGGTGGCGCTGTGTGGCCCAGTGTGGCATGTATAAAAAAATTGCACCATACTTTATTCCAAAACACATAAGTTCTGCTGATACAACCTAGGTATACTCGTAACTGCTGTACTAGAAACGAACACTTAAAATCTTACGTCTACTTTTGTCCAGACTGCAACTTGCTTATGGCCCAAGTGTTCAAAGCTTCGAATGTCAGGGCTATTTCGCATCTGGAATCCTTCGAACTTGAACTTGTTAATAAAGTCTCGTACGCATTAGAACTGCCCCTCAAAATATATGTTACATTTTAGTGAAGAAATCCTCTTACACCAATAAATAGGAATTGTAATACCACTTACGAATCCTAGGCATTACATCATAGATGAAGACTTCTCTGATAAATTTAATCAATTCCATTACACAAATCCACAAGTTTCCAAAAGTAAAGGTGAACCGCCAGCCAGCTGCGAGTAAAATCTCCGGCGGTTTAATTAAATTTTAATCCTTTGAGAGTTCAATCTAGCTCGCGACTTTTGTCGACCTGGCTACTTCAGATGCTATGTAACTAAGATCAAATGAATTAAGGAGAAAAAAGTTCGTTTTGTGAAAGATATATTCGTAGTTCAGTGATAGGTATTCGAGTGGGAAGTCCATTGAATTACGTATCATGATCAGTCAAAACGGTTTCTGTCATAGATTTTCTATGGCATACATATACGAGACCTTATAATTTTTTTTTATAGTAGCTCGACATAATGGCTTCCCTTCGCCTGATGGTAAGCGAAAGAGAAGCCCTAGTCGCTGTGACAACTGGCAAGTAACTGGTTAGTTACCTGTCAGTTGCCACTGCCATGCCGGCCCAACCCTAACCCCCCACGAGCTCCGGAAACCCTACTCACCAACAGAAACACGACCCGGAGGTCATTTGACTGCGGTATTCTATAGGGTGGAGGTCCTTCCCCGGACGGGCAGCTCAGTTCGAGCGAAGATTCGCTATGCCCTACCTCTCTCAATAATTGCATCAGAGACTATAAAAGTGCGTCACGGATAGTCTGTCGTCTGCGCTGCCCCTGACAGGCTCGGTGGCTCATTTGGTAGTGACCTCTGCCTTCTGAGCCGAGAGTCGTGGGTTATTATTATTATATTTGCACCTGTCATCATGATCATCAATAGCTCATCGCAGGCCACTGTTGTACATAGACCTCTCCAGTTAATCCCCGCTTTGGAGAAAAATCTGGAGTCTTTACCCATAATCGCCATGCTGGGCTGGCAGGCTAGCGATCGCTGGGCGTAGCTCTCTGGTGACGCTGCTGTCCGTCATCGGTCTGTGGTATTTAGCTACGCCTTCAATTGAGATGGTTATACGGCCACCAGTCGCTTGTCAGCGCTTCTTTTGTTATTCAGCTGAATGCACCACGGGCAGGTGAGGGTGACTAGGACTAGGAGAAATTATGATAGGTTACATACGTCATCTTACATCCCAACATACAACATATAGTATGAAATGGGCTAATTGTGGACGCGTCGGACGCGGCTAGTGCCCGTAAATCCCTCTATACATTTTTATTGGCCGCTTCCACCTTCGTTCGTGCCCGACGTGACTAGAATATCGCTATTAGAAGGCTAGGACACATAAGTAGAAAAAAAAATATGATAAAAAAAATCCAATTCGTGTTTGCGACCTTTTATTCTTTGAGTCATTTGTATTTCTTTGGGTCGTAGTGCAAACTTTTCAATATGGCTACCTACTTTATTTGGATTAACTTATCGTCCATAATGAAAAGTTCAAATTTTCTTTTTATAATGCCAAAAAAAGGATAATGAAGAGAGGTAGGGCAAAGCGAATCTTCGCTCGAATTGAGCCGCCCGTCCGGGGAAAAACCTCCACCCTATAGAATACCGCAGCCAAATGACCTCCGGGTGATGTTCCTGTCGGTGAGTAAGGTTTCCGGAGCTCGTGGGGGGTTATGATTGGGCCGGCATGGCGGTGGCAACTGACAGGTAACTGACCAGTTACTTGCCCGTTGTCACAGCCACTTGGGCTTCTCTTTCGCTTACCATCAGGCGTAGGGAAGCCATTATGTTGAGCTACTTTAAAAAAAAATGATTTCGCCTATGTGCTCTCGCCCTAAGGGGCCGGTGACGCGGGCTGTGTGATTTGTTTCCGATTCCGCCCCGCAGCAGGTAAACACTATGTCGAGACTATTACCCGATCAACACCCCCTTTGGGATACATCACGTGTATTATATTGTGTTTCTGCGTCTTTTTGAATCGGTGCTTGGTTTTCATAAGGACTATTTAAGGAGGGGGGTGAGGGCAAGTTCGGGGTGGGATGTAAAGGAGCGGCTTATCATCATTTCGCTCCAAGCCAACTTCTCGTGCTCGTGGTGCATCCTGTCGAATAACAAAAGAGGCGCTGGCAACTGACTGGTGGCGGTATAACTAGCACAATTGAAGGCGTAGCTAAATACCACAGACCGATGACGGGCAGCAGCGTCACCGGAGCGAGAAACTACGCCTTGTGATCGCCAACCCGCCTGCCCGGCGTGGCGATTATGGTCATATCCTCCAGATGTTTCCACTAAGTGGCGAACAACTGGAGAGGCCTATGTCCAGCTGTGGACTGAAATAGGCTTATGATGATGATGACCTATCGGTAAAGGTAGAACACACGCAGGAGAAGCGCTGGATGCGAGAAATCCAGGACTGAACAAAGTAGCGAAGAATTGGGTAGGCCTATGTCCAGCAGTGGGATGAGGTGGGCTAAATAATGTTGGCTTTAATGCTGAGTGAGGGTCTTTTATTTTGGAGGTCGCAACAGCCGTGTCCGGTCTAATGGTCCTGGATCATGTGGTTATCTGTCTTTTGTGATGGTGTCCGTTTGCTTTAAGTATACGTTGTGACGTCCAAATGTTAGTAATAAACATTTCTTACAAATAAAAAAAAACCGCTGAAACCTGAAATTAATGACAGAACAGAAAAACATTATTTCGAGCCTAGTTCCGCGCTTGGCGCCCTGTCTGACGGATTTACAAAAAAAATCATTAATTAAAAGCCACATGTCAAACAAGTGGTTCCCGTCAGATGAACGCCCCCGCTCATTAGCGGGGCGCCCCCGGGGGCGGGCAGGTGGGGCGGGCCAATTTAAGAGATTACTCATATAATCCAAACCGGCACCGGGGCAAGCGGTATGTGTTTTTTTTTAGGATTTGGTACTAATTGCCCCTTTTCGGTTGGAGTTGATTTGTTTAGATTATTTATTTACAGCGATTATTTAGGAAAATTTAACCGTTCCTTTAAAATATTACGTTACTTGTTCTTCATTGTCGAGCACAAATCGTCAATAGAATCGGAATGGAAAAGGTGAATCAATCAATGTCTCGGCATCATCCCGGCCCCTATCCGTCATCCCGATCCCGGATAATTCCGCACAACCCCGCACCTTAGAGGTGTTCCCGTTCATTGTGTTTAAAGCTTCTGCAGAAATGTAATTACACTTTCCCGTAATGTGAAAGATCTAAAGAGTCGATAAACTCTTTAATATAATATAGAATAATTCTATCTTTACCTATTGCACACCATAGAGTTGACTTAAGGCTAGGTATAATTGACATTCTTTTTTTTACCATAGACATAGACATTTCTTATACAATTTGGGCGGCCTTATGGCTTTAAGCGATTCTTTCTACACACAATTCTAAATATTATCACCGATATTTATTGCAAAACCGCGTTTTGTAGTAGTAGTTTAAGTATTTATGTACTTGTCTTACCTATTTATATTGTATTAAATATAAATAGGGAAGGACATCCTGAAAGATCTTCTTATAAAAAAAATGTATGTGTCATGTTTCGAGTAGGAATCTTTTTTTTTATATAGTAGCTCGATATAATGACAATGATTGACAGGCTCGGTGGCTCATTTGGTAGTGACCTCTGCCCTCTGAGCCGAGGGTCGTGGGTTCGATTCCCGCACAGTACAAACATTTGTGTTCATGAACATGTCTGTTTGTATTGGTCTGGGTGTTTTCTAGGTATAATATGTATTTATTTACAAAAAAAAATGTATATAAGTAAGTTTATCAGTTGTCTAGTACCCATAGTACAAGCTTCGGCTTAGTTTGGGGCTAGGTGGCGCTGTGTGGCCCAGCGTGGCATGTCTTGGGTTATTTATTTATTTATTATTTATTTATTTATATAATGGCTTCCCTACGCCTGATGGAAAGCGAAAGAGAAGCCCAAGTCGCTGTGATAACTGGCAAGTAACTGGTTAGCTACCTGTCAGTTGCCACTGCCATGCCGCCCCAACCCTAACCAGCTTCGGAAACCCTACTCACCAGCAGGAAAACGACCCGAAGGTCATTTGGCTGCGCTATTCTATAGGGCCCCGGACGGGCAGCTCAATTCGAGCGAAGATTCGCTATGCCCTACCTCTTATTTCATGTCTTATTAATTTCAGCCAAAGGTTACCCGCATAAAGGCAGGTCGTACGGAATAATTCAGATCGCACGCGGCACGTTCCGAATCCGAGCCGCCATCAAATATTCAGCCGTTTGACGTTCAGGTGGCGCGGCTTCTTATGCATGAGCGCTCGTGAGGAGCTCGCGTCTTGGAGGGTGACCGGTGGGTGTACAGAAGGGACAAGGGCAGAGCTTTTCATAATTAGAAACCACTTCACACTTCGTACAGCTCCAAAATGGAATCATAAGCCCAATACCTCTCCTTTCCACTCCCGAACAACACGTTTTGGACAGCGCTGACATCCGCATACCATCCAGACGATGGTGGCGTGTTTCCAGCTCATGTGTTTCCTTCCTCTTACAATCCTGGGTTCTTTAGGCGGGGCGTGAAATGGCATCTCAGTGGGCCTTCAGGGTGAGGGCGACAGGCGCAATGGGTTTGTTCTATTGTGCCTGTTGACCTAACTTTAGGACCTCACGACCGCGTACCATCAGGTGGAGTGAGGTCATCCTGAAAGCTCTTCTTATAAAAAAAAATACCTGGATTATGATGAGATGGGATGATGGGATAAGATCGTCCTATCCTAGTTCCTGCAGGTGATGTTTATAATCCAAAGGGCTATTTCATTATCAGAACCCTGTTGTAAATAGGCGCCGATTTTACCGTATTTATCATCTCTATTCTGGACTTCTCGCATCGTTTTTACAGTTCCTGTCCTCTATCTTGTGCAGATCGTCACTCCACCTGGCTTGAGCGCGTCCTTCACTACGTTTTCCTTATAAATAAATAAATATTATGGGTAATTATATTATATTGCTCCATTGTGGGATGCAAGGGAGCGGCCTATCGTCTTTTTGCTCCAAGCTAACCTCACCTGCCCGTGGTGCATCCTGCCGAATAACGAACGAGGCGCTGGCAACCGACTGGTGGCGGTATAACCATCACAATTGAAGGCGTGGCTAAATACCACAGACCGATGACGGGCAGCAGCGTTACTGGTGCGAGAAGCTACGCCCTGCGATCGCCAATTCGCCTGCCCAGCGTGGCGATTATGGGTATATCCTCCAGATGTTTGCCCTAAGTGGTGAATCATAGCAATGTATGGACATATTTGTAGACTGGATATAGACCTATGGGAGAGGCCTATGTCCAGCAGTGGACTGCAAGAGGCTGATGATGATTGCTTCATTCCCATAGCAAGTACGAGTAACTTCTGTACCTGCTTGTGTTAGATGGAGAACAACGATGCTTGTACGGTAGGTAGTATGAAGGAATATATTATACTTTATTGGAATTAAAAGTTACAGCCACATTCATTTACCTTCGCTAACGTAAAATAAAACTAACTTCACCGTCTCCCAACTCCTTGTTAGTCTTTGCCGCTGCCCAGCCAATGTTACCTCGAGTACATTTACATTTATATTGGCGGATCCGCCAACTGTCCGGCTCGCCGGCCGACACGAGCCATTCAATTACAATACCAGTATTAATCTTACATTGTATTTGTAAAGCGTTTTTCATGAGTGCCGGTGCTCTTTTCACGTGAATTGGGCCTTTTTGTCAGAAGTGACATAGTATATTAGCTTTGGAAAGCTACAACATTAAATAAAATAAATAAACACGCAAGATTGAACCTACGAGCGACGGCTCAGAAGGCCGCACATCGCAAACATTTGTGTCTATGAACATGTCTGTTTGTATTGGTCTGGATGTTTTGCTATGTATAATATGTATGTATTTAAAAAAGTATTTAAGTAAGTTTATCAGTTGTCTAGTACCCATAGTACAAACCTCGGCTTAGTTTGGAGCTAGATGGTGATATGTGGCCCAGCGTGGCATGTCTTGTGATATTTATTTATTTATTAGAATCACAAGCTTAAAATATCGAAACATGTACCTAACAAGTTGTAATTATTATTTTCTCTTAAACTGACTCAGATACGCCATCTTTCCGTCCCCAAACCGCTGTACGTTAAATCTGTTTATTATTTATTCCTCTGTCACATTTACAACTCCCAATAAAATTCAATCCTCTTACACAATTTGCTTACAAACTCCGTCAGGACAAAATGTAAATACCTTGAAAGGCGTCTTGTAATCGCTTAAACAAACTGCAGATGCAACTTACCTGCCAAGTAACTCTTATCAAGAGCTTGAATTATTCATGGCGACAGAGGAGTCTTTGAGTATTTAACTCACTGGAGAAAATTTTACAGACATGATATTATGGACCACATAGAGCGTTGGGGTGGTGCTGATGAGATTCTGATCAAATAAGTATCTAACAAGCCCAAATTCGGTTTAGGTCGAATAATATCATGTACATATAGATTTGCCAATAATGCCGCCCGCATTCATGTAGGTTCGTCACAGAAATGTTTTACAAAGAGACAATAAGTAGCCTATGTCTTTCTCCATCTCTTCAACTATATCTACGTAAAAATCACGTCAATTTGCTTTTCCGTTTTACGTGAAAGATAATTTATACCTACTTATATTAAAACATACTATAAATGAGTGAGCAGGGTTTCCGGAGCTCGTGGGGGGTTGGGGTTGGGCCGGCCCGGCGGTGGCAACTGACAGGTAACTGACCAGTTACTTGCCCGTAGTCACAGCGACTTGGGCTTCTCTTTTGCTTTCCATCAGGCGTAGGGAAGCCATTATGTCGAGCCACTATAAAAAAAAATGTAATCTAGGATCACTTTCAACAAACATTGCTGCTCCTAAGTTCACTCCAATTTCAATGCATACTCTAAGTGCAGAATAAATAGAACTGGTTCCTACAGGAAGAACACTCGGGAACACTCCCTTAGCTAATCTTATTAATGCGGGAAGGGTTGATACAATGCGGAATTAGAGGCCGCGGATTTGGTTGAGTTTTTGAAGGTAGGAAAGTTGATGGCAGGGAACCGGAGTAAATAGACAGCTAAATAATTTAGTGATTGTTGTTGCTGACAACAGTAACATCTTGTTAATGTTCAGTTGTATTTGGATTAAGTGATCTTTGAGTTAACGAACGCGTTACCACATAGAGTTTGAAATTAGATTAGACGATACATTTCGTATTACCCTTCTATCTAATAAGCAATAGTATTACCAACCGAATGAGATGCAATAATACAATGCTTTTTGGAATTTAGAGATAATTTGGAAAAATATTAATAAAACGCCGGTGGAGCTTGAACGTCATATAATTGACAACTAGCAAAAGACAAGAATAGAAAAATCATAGAAAATAAAAAAGAAATACAAATGAGTTCGTAACAAATAGTATGTAACTTTTTCCTTTTAATGATAATTATAATCTGTCTGGAATACTATTACTTGAGGTATAAAAGTAATTAGTTAGAGCACTTGCATTATGGGCATCAGAACTAGAAATAAAAACTTAAGTACAAATATAAAGACCCAGACACGGAACAAGCACAAACGTTCACCACACAAATGTTTCTCCCGGGTGGGTACCCACGACCCTTGCGTAGTTGAGACCGCATCGGTCAGTACTAAATGAGCCCTACAATCAGTACATTGATATAAGGAGGCTGTGATTTGTGAAGTTTTTTTACAAAAAATATCCATATCTTTATGCAAGCCATTATAATACTTTAGCAATAAGTGATGTACATAAAATATAACTAATCCTACAAGATTGACAGGACACTGATACATCAGTTTATAGCTTATGTACCTTATGCCAACTATTTATTCTCTATCTAAATGTTGCCTGGAAGATCAGAACTCGCTTATAATAGGACGCCTTATTTGTAAACAAGTGACTATTATTATATAATCATTTTTAAGGCAACCGTTTGATGTGCAATAAACAGTATCTATCTATCCCTACTGGAAATATTCCATACAATTTCTGGTATTCCGTAGCATCTACCACAATGAGAGACCACCTGCCCTCAAACTTGTTCAATTTAATGAATACTTAATACGATCGGCGGAGTTGCCTCTTCTTCATGATTTTTATTCAGACCCCGGCATTACCTATGCATTGTCTGTGTATTTATTTAATTTTACGGCGGAACAAAACTTTGGACCAGAGTAGGTATTGGTAATAAAATGATCTTGCTTTCCTCTTAGGTTTGATTACTTATACAATTCGATTTATTAAAGAAGTAAATATTTTGAAAGGGATGAAAGGCATGTAACGAGACGAGTATTGAGTATGAATGTGGGAGGATATAGAGGAAGAGGAAGACCGAAAAAGGAATGGATGGACTGTGTGAGAAATGATATGCGTGTCAAAGGTGTGAGTGTGGAGATGACGGCTGATAGAGAAGAGTGGAAGGAGAAAACATGTTGTGCCGAGCCCACTTAGAGCAGGACGAGGGCAGGAGAATGATGAAAATATTTAGAAAGTCATAATTTTGAATAA